>CM026288.1:4635116-5870653 GCA_014851415.1 Cnaphalocrocis medinalis
TCCACAGAAAACAAACTTAGCATGTAGATGAGTACCTAAGCTACTACATATTATTATACCTATTTGAATGCCATGGGGCACCTAACAATATCCGACAAATTACATTATGGGGATGAGAGAAATAACTGTCAATTTTGATTAGGTGACCATATCTGATACCTTTTAGGCCGGATTTGACCCCTAATTGTGTAAAAGATAGTACCATGACCTATGAGCTGTTGATAAGTAAGTCGTCACATATCCTACGTGCTCATACTTTACAGGACGTGTAAAAACGGGATAAAACTCTCAATATATACATTGACAGTGTCAAATATGTGAATTCCACAGTAGTACGTAGTACTTAAAACGATTAAATTCTGTCATTTCAGGTGTATACCTGTACCTGTGGCTTGTGGTCTTCAGCCATTACCTGGACGTGCGCGACGAGGAGGAGCGCGGCCGGTACCGCAAAGCGCCCTACAGGCGATAACAATACTAATGTACATTAACTATAGAGCCTAATCTGCTACATACCTCAAGTTGAGGTACCTGTCCGGAGTTCGTAGTGATAACTCACCGGAGGACTTGCGAGGTCATAGGTACACAATTTAATTGGAATTAAAATAGCCCGAATACAAGCGGCAGCACGTGGGTTTTATACAAGCTGTATCTGTTAACATTACATCCCTTTCCACCTCTTCTCTCAACCATTCTGAACAACATTTTGTTCTATGACTTTTGGAAATTAGCATAAAAAATTAAACTTTTCACACAAAATCAGTCAGTTCAGTCCGTATGATAGTCTCAGTTCCCACTTTATAGTAGAAGTAACCCGCCCTCACTCATAGTTTTGCTATTATATAGTTCTAATTATTGGGTGGTAGGAAAGGTAAAATATATAATTATAATCCAATGGTGGGTGTCGATTACATTACCTACGCAAGTGTTTCGACTTTTCGGATTACATATTATAGGTAAGCCTTGTGGTTTCCTATAAAAGTTATCTCTTTATAAAGAGTATAGATATTCCAATTTAAATTCAAGATTCTGGCAACTGTTGTTTATTTAGATATATATTTTATCGATAAGTCGAGTGGATATAGGTAATAAAGTGCCTTGTGTAATTTGATAACTGTTTTTGATACAAAAGTAATTGCCTGCTTATGATAGGTATCTAAGTTCTATGTTAAGATTTAAGATACTCAACTAATTATATAATGTTGCTAGTAAATACCTAACTTCGATGTTTAAAGAAAGTAAAGCAAAATATTGTAATACATTGTTTTGCTTACGATAACTAAGTATCTATACAAACCAATAAAAATCGGTAGAAGTGCCTTATGAAAACGAATTAATATACCTCTATCAAGTTACAATAAAATGTTATGATATCGATGTATGAATAAATTTTTTATACTTTTTTAAAATTATTTTACTTTTTCATTTTGGAAATTAAAGTATTTCACAAACAATTTTGGTTTATTTTGTAATTTGTAAACATTTACATGGAACCACTTGAAGTTACTCGCGTTTACTAGGATGGATTAAAATTTTATTCATTATAATTAATTTTATTATTATGTTAGGGAATTAAGTATGTAAAAAATAGATATAGATACATAATTTATTTAATTGTTATTAACTTATTTTTATACTTACCCAATAAATGTTAAAATAGCGATATAATAATAAAGGTCATACTTATAATATATTTAATAGTTTTCTGTCGTTTAATTTCATGTATTTTATTTATATACCTAAACGTGAGAAATAATATTTCTACATAATATTACATTAAATAAACGGTAAGTTCATTTATCGTAAGGTAAAAAAAAACAAATTGTAGGTAAGTACACAAAATAAAAACTAGACGTTCATTTTGTTCTTTAATTACTTGTGAACATATTTAAAGTCAGACTTATTTTTTTTAAGTAGGTCCTACCTTTACCTGTATTCTAGTACCTACTTACGTAAGCCTACTTAATTCAGAAGCAATAGGTAGGTACACCTACTCATTGTTGATGATACAGTTCTATTCCATAAAATTAAAAGAATTCTTATTTTTTTATAGGTATAAGAAACTATATACCTACCTACCTAAGTAATACTAGGTACTTACTTACTATAAATAGGTAACTTATATGTCGCTATCGGATATATAATGGGCAGCATGTCTTACGCCGTGGCTCATGACAACCATCTGTAGACCAGTTGGGTGGTCGTCGCAGGGCGAATACTTCCAGTCGCAGCGCCACGTCAAAATATCTCGCTTCCTTTCAACACTTGTCACCTTCTGCAACATCAGCCGCGTACGATTTAGCTCGAAGTTTGGGAATTCTTTCACGCACCCCGCGTCGTTCGTCCAGCTCGCGACCTTGTAGAACCAGTGGCGGCGATGGAATTCTTCGTAGCCCATTAAACCACACAAAGTAACTAAAAAATAAAAAAGTAGCAGTCAGATTTTGGGAGTCCAACCATCTTTGCAGTCTGAACTGACACAATCTAAACTTAGCCAATAGATAGGTAGGTGGATACTTTTGGTGAGGTAGGAGCATGTGGAATTCGAAATAAGATAACTAATAGAATCTCGGTGTAATGTTGCCATCATTTAGGCTGCGTTTTGCTGAGCGAGTAGGTTAGGGGTATCTACCTACCGAAGACCCGGAAGCTGGTGTAGTGGGGGAGGGGAGTTTAAAAGTTATCAAGGCACTTGTTGCTCCACTCCTACGGCCTCGGCAGTGGGCAAGGTGTTGTGCGAAAGCTCCCAGGTTTGATTCCTGGTCAAGTCAATTTAGTAAACGACATTTTCTAATTCTTGGGTCTGGGTGTTCTGGGTTGACGCCCCCAGTTAATTATCGTCATCTGGTACTCATAGCACAGGGGCTGCCGTAGTTTGAGATCAGATTGCTTGGTGTGATTGTCTGGCGCACTTACTTATGTTACAGATGTCTATGAACGGCGTCAACCGCTTACCAGTAACCAGTAATAGTTATACCTACATCTGCTCGTCGGCCATCTATCACATAAAAAAATCACGTTATTCAGATCATTTCGAAATAATAGTTAGTTACATTCCAAAGATTTACTAACCATGTTCCAGAAACATGTCTCTAGCAAAGAAACCTCGCCGTGCCAGGTAGACCGCCTCCCGGTACATGGCGGCGCACAGCCGCTCCAGCAGCGCGAGGTCCTCGGCCTCCGAAGCTATGTGACACCTCTTCATGCCCAATCGAAGCCAAATATTCAGAAACCTTTGAAAATGTACGCACGGATAACCATACATTAATGTAAGTAAGTATACTTAGGTGACCGTGATCAGAGACTACGAACGTACTATTTTATTAGAAAAAGTGGCCCGCCCTCACTTCGCTTCGGGAACGTAATTCGGAAATGAACCAATAGATGGCGCTGTGTCCAATTACATCGCGCAAGCGTTTCGTGTTTTCGGTTTACCTATAAGCCTTGTCGACGTCCATAGAAGTTATCTCTTTATAAATAGTATAGAAGAAGAAGAAGAAGATATTAGATAGGTAATTTAAGTCTCTGATAAAATATCAGGTTAGGCACTACACTTGCATATTCTTAATTATTAGATAAGCATTAACACTAGATACACATTTGTAAATGATATCCTACATGTATCAGGTGGACCGACAATCTAGTGAAGGTCGCGGGAGTCCCTTGGATGTGGTGGCACAGGACCGATCTGAGTGGAGAACTTTGGGGGAGGCCCATGTACAGCAGTGGACGTCTATTGGCTAAAATGATGATGATGATGACAATCTTACCTATGAGTTAAAGTATAGCCAATAGACGGTTCTGACAACAAACGCATCTCGCAATATTTATTCGGCTTACAAGGGTTCGTAGCCGACATATTTACTTTTATTGGCTCGTGGTTAAAAAAAATCTGAGAAAGACACCAATCTGTAAAAAAATATGATAATGCACTATTTTTATTCCAACCGAGGTGACTAAATACGACTAAGTAAGGTAGGTATCATTAAGAGAAATATTTCTACACGAAATATTCACTTTCAAACTTTGACTTGATCTGATCCTCCTGGCCTCAAAATCTTTTTAGGATAACCCCAAGGTCTCCACCAAGAGTCACAACATATTGCTTTTTAATGTTTATACAAGGTACCTAATTTACTTTTAAAATAACATCGAGAAATCACTGGTGGATGCTAATTATTTAAGAAATTAACATACCTACAACGTACCTGCCTTATAAGCTTTCTTTACCTTACCATCTAAAAGTAAATAAATTACTTAGATATGTTTAGGTACTATTTTTCAATACTATTACCAGAATCCAAAATGTTGATAAAATAATCATCTCTTTCGGGAGTTATAAGGCTTGCATATTTCTCCTTAGGTAGGGCCCTCGCATCTAATTCTTCTATGTACCCATGCATATGTTTTTCATTAAATATCCAACTATTCAGACGATTCTTGTTAAACTTTCCCACATAATGCAATAAAGGACCATCGTATTTAAATAAATTAGATACTGCAAAAAACAACTCAAACAATTATTTTGATTTTGCCGACACGATTAGCGCGATTTGATGGACGATTAGGACGCAAGTGCCGCGGGTTCGGTTCCCGGACTAACGGAAATGCAACAGATAATATCTATTTATGGTATTAATAAACTCATGTATTTATTATTATTTGTTTACACTAATAAAGTTTGTTTTGTAAGTAACTTTTTGTATGTACCGAAACCGTTTGTTGTCCTGGAAACCGAAATCAAATCAGATAACTTACATATAGTAGAAGATCCGTAGAACATCGACCTTCACCGGGCTGATAATCGAATGAAATATCCTTTATGACAAATTTTATATACTAGAAAATATATTAAAAATAGGTTTGCTAAAAAAATCCTGGACAGACTATTTTTAATTAATTTTTTAAAAATAAAATATTTAACTAAATTTTGCAACATTAAGATAATAAGAAAATTTTCATTCTTACTTAAAGTATAAAACGTATAGAATGTGCCGCCATTGGGTTGTCTATTATTTACCTGGACAGAGAACTCGGTTGTCAGGTATAAACAGGTATGTCGATGGCAGTTTACCTTCACTTGAAATGATAATAAAAAAATTGGCGGCACATTCTATACGTTTTATACTTTAAGTAAGAATGTAAATTTTATTAAATATTAAATTTAGTTAAATATTATTTTTAAAAAATTAATTAAAAATAGTCTGTCCAGGATTTTTTTAGCAAACCTATTTTTAATATATTTTCTAGTATATAAAATTTGTCATAAGGATATTTCATTCGATTATCAGCCCGGTGAAGGTCGATGTTCTACGGATCTTAGACTAATAGGTACTTATTAACATTTTAGCAATTAGTAATATTTATCGAAAAAAGATATAATATCGTAAAAGCATAGTTTATTAACTGTATATTTTTCGGCCTAAGGGATTACTGGGAGACTGTATAGTAAAAACTTTTGAAATTGACTGTATTGATCTACGAAATTTACTTACTTCGAAACTCTAAATCGTTCCAATCATACCAAAAGTTTTGATAAACATAATGAGATAAAATATGTTCAATATCATTTATTACTTTAGATATTTCCTCCGTATGATATTTGTGTAACTTATTACGGCTATCAATTAGCGTTCTTTTAAGAATAGCTGAAATAAAGTAGTAGTAAGTAAGTAGTTTGATCACTAACGGTCTTGCTTTAAGTTGGCCCCGTAGTAAGTACTAAGGGAAGGTAGGCTATAATTTTTAAAAAAAAATTTCACACTTGAACAGTAGAAATGATCAGCAAAAAGTAGGTTATGATTTAGTTCTCAACACCACTCCACACTCCGCGAAGAACATGCCGCGAAAAAAATGGCTAACAATCACGAACTCGCGAAAAATATGCGAATCGGGTCGACCGTTCACGTTCGCGGTTTCGCGGACTACGTGTGGAGCAGGCTTGAGAGATACTCCGAGATTGCCAGTTTCATAGTCTGTACAGACAGAAGGCCCCAAGCTTACCAAATTCGGCCAGTGGGTACCCACAGTGAAAAGATGTAAAAAAATTCCTAGCTGCGCGCGTTAACGAAGATTCCAAATTCATCCTAATCCTAACGTTTCTAATGCTCCCCAACTATTCCACGCGGACGAAGTCGCGGGTAACAGCTAGTAGAAAATATTTTTTGATATGTTAAGTAGGTAGGTACCTATATTTATTCATTTTGTCTATTTCCATGTGCGTCCACAGGCTATTCAATTGGGGTACCGTACAATGGAACAATTGCCAGACCCATTCACCTACCGATTGGAAAAGTAAAACTACTTACTTACATAATTTAATTACACACAGACACAGTAAAACACACACTCACATTTTGTTAAATACAAACACAATCCCACGTTACTATCTGTTTTGTTAGGAGAATTTCCAAAATATATAACAGAACTTTTTAAGGAACCCATGTAATGATTCAAATCTAAAGTTGTTGGTAATGCAGATTCTGGGACCAAATATTTAGTAGGAAATCTCTCTCCTTCATATTTGCATTCTATATTACTCGTAATACAAAACAATATACACAAAATAAAAACTGAAATTATTTTTGATCTTAACATATTTTGTGGCACCACTTATTCGCGCCAGCTCGTTGGTTAGCATAATACTTAAGGGTATGAAGTTTACTTGCCTGCATACTGTGTGGGTAGGTAAGTACGTACCCACAGCCACACATCAAAGTATACAAAACTGTCAAATTTCTTCAATATACTCTCATCTTACTGTCATAGACATTAGGTTGAATATCAATTGAGAAAATTTGACAGGCTATGGTAACCTGATGTGTGGCTGACTGTACCTAGTTTTAAATTTAACATGACTTAATTTACCGGTGAAAATCAATTACAGAAGCATATCATTGTTTTAATTGATTCGCAACTCCCTTCATAAAACCTATCCTGTAGCACAGAATAATAGTACCTACAAGTACCTGTAGTTATTACGACATGCGCAATTACACAATCTGTAGGTATACTCAACCAAAACAATTAGGCGCATTCTGAACATGGCGGCTTAAGGACTAGTGATGGGAATACTTTCATCTGTATTATACCAGTGGAATCTACATACTCTCGGCGTCAAAAAAATCGCACATCTGCGTAGTTTTCATACTAACGCGCTCATATCACAGCTTCGTATATTAAAAAGTAAAACATTTTATTACAATATTTTTAAGGTAACATTACCAATATATGCTCGTCTTTTAATCCAACATTTTCATCATCCATGGAATTTACTTGATTCGTCCAAAAAAAATTAAAAAGTAAATCAGTTTTTCAGCTCCATAGAACATTGTATGGGACAAGAACATTGATTTACTTTTTTGTTTTTGGGAAAATTAGGAAGTTATCACAAGAAGCATGAATAACAGACGAGCATATAAAAACCATGTTACGTAAAAAATATTGCAATCAAATGTTTTACTTTTTTATATACGAAGCCGTGATATGAGCGCGTTAGTATGAAAACTACGCAGATGTGCGATTTTTTTGACGCCGAGTGTAGTATGCCCAGCCGAGTTGGATTCGCCGATCGACCTCTTTCTGGAAGTTGGACTTACCAAGTTGCATTTTTTGTCCGAGGTAAATATATTCGTCTACAATTTCCAGTGTAGGGCTTCCAACTTTTACAGGAGTGGGTACGACGTGAGAGTTTAACATGACTTTCGTCTTGTCCATGTTCATTTTGAGACCCACTTGTTGAGAGACTCTACTGAGGTCGTCGAGCATTCTGCTTAGGTCTTCCAGTATCTCAGCCATGACTACGATATCATCGGCAAATCGAAGGTGCGTCAGCAACTGCTTATCCAGGGCTATGGAGCGGGACACGGGCTCATAAGACGCACCCTTGTGCTGCGTCCCACTCATGGACAGCGACGCACACCAGCACGGCCTTTATTCCAAACGTCCGGTGCTAAAAATACCCCTCGGGCAGCTCCTACTACCCTCCGATAAAGCCCCCGCCGGGCGGTGTCCACATCGCTGGAATGCTATGAGGGCGTCTAGGGCAAGAGTTCCTACAGAATTTTCCACAAATCCACACCCTGCTGGCTGCAGGGCGAAGGGCCACTCCGACCACTTATGAAGGCTCCAGTCACTCAGAGGTCAATGAAGGGGGCCATGCTTGAAATTTCCTTGCGAGTCAGAAATGATGAGACCTGCAGGAGATCTAAGGTCGCAGACATAGCCTAAAGAGTTGCGTGGCTCAAGTGGCAATGGGCAGGCCACATTGCGAGGAGACCAACGGGACCGATCTGTCAGGAGAACTATTACCTACGTCTATTGGCTGAAATGATGCTGATGATCTTTAGACCACTATGTTTATTATACTTAAGAATTGATTATAGTCTTGAATCTTGATTAAAGTCATATCTTGAATAAGCTACTTAAATGTCGTTTTTTATGAAGATTTTATATAAAATATTGTCAAGAAGTGTTTATTCTACTTTATAGTTCCTAAAGCAACTTTGGTAATATAATTGTGGGACAAATTATCTAAAAAAATAAATATTTTTCTACGGAATCCTTTTGTTTCTTATATTCTATCCTTTCGACAACGGGAAGTATGCTGCACATAGTTGGAGTTCATCTAATTCTTATTAAACTTGGCAACGTCCAGTAAATGGACATAGGTTTTCAGGGTAACTGAAATAGGTAGATTTTTTCAGATATTTTTCCCAGGATCCTTGACAAGCTAAAACCAAAATCTAGTAACTAATTGACAAATTTAATTTAAAAAAAATCTTGTCGAATTAAGGGTTAAGAAAGCTCAAAGTCCCTCAGAGGACAATGGAGAGGGCTATGCTCGGAATCTCCTTGCGTGATCGTGTCAGAAATGATGAGATCCGCAGGAGATCTAAGGTCACGGACATAGCCCAAAGAATTGCGTGGCTGAAGTGGCAATGGGCAGGGCACATTGCGAGGAGAAAAGACGGCCGTTGGGGTGGAAAGGTCCTTGAGTGGAGGCCACGTGAAGGAGGCCGCAGCCGTGGCAGGCCTCCAACCAGGTGGACCGACGATCTGGTAAAGGTCGCGGGAGTCCCTTGGATGCGGGTGGCAAAAGACCGATCTGTGTGGAGAACTTTGGGGGAGGCCTATGTCCAGCAGTGGACGTCTATTGGCTGAAATGATGACATAGTATGAGTCCTAATAATACTAGTTATTTATCTTAACTGAATTTATTTATTTGACCTCTGATTTAACTGCATAGTAGTTTTATGTATTGAGTACTTAGTAAATAATAAAATAAGCGCATGGTTAGGTCTGAAATGTTTTTTATGTAATCTGATTTTACAGTTTTATTTAGAACGGAGATACCTATTTTTGAAATACAATTTATGTTTTTACTTATTAATTTTAATAAATGACAGAAAGTGACAACATTTATAATTAAGTAAAGTTTTTTAAAGTGCTCTTGAAGCGGGTAGCTCGCTATCCGCACTGTTTAAATTTATTACAAGTTCTCTGCCGTCTTGTAGTCCTAGTTTCTCCCAGTACTCTTGCGGTAACCGGTCTACATGAATAATTTGCTTTTTCCAATCTGTTGGAGTAATTGATTGTATGGCCTGCCTGGTCAAAGATTCAATATGTCTTTCTGACTGCTCCACATTTTTGTCGGCGATCCTTTGCTTCATGATGTTCTAAATGTACTCAATAGGATTTAGATCACACTGGTATGGCGGCAGTCTCAAAACTTCGTGACCGCTTTCTTGGAATAGTTTGTCTACTAAATATTATTTTTATGGCCGGTTTTGAAAAATCAAATAGTTATAGAAAATAGAAAATATTTATTTGGAGCAAATAATCTTGTACAGTGGCCAGCACGTCAAGTTACTACAATCTGTCAAATTTCCTCAGTTGATATTGAACCAAACACGTTTGACATAAAAGTGAGGTTCGATTGAAGAAATTTGACAGATTGTAGTTCAACTCGTCCTTACTGATGCGGGCATCAAACGCAATATTTTTTGATGTCAACCAGTTTTGCATTTCTTTCTTTCGAGACTTCATTGAAGGAGGAGGAGGACTTTATTTATTTGTTCGCTATGATACGGTGCATTGTCAGTAAATACAATGCTGATAGGTGGCAAATTTGGGATCAACTTTTCACTTAACCACTTTGTGTAGTTATTGTTGTCCATCTCATCATGATAATCTCCTTTTGAGCTTTTGCATTTATATAATAAATCTGCACCTTCGATAAACCCATTCTCTCCTCCTGAAATAAAAAAAAAACAATTTATTTCCACTCCTGTCTGTCATATTTATTAGAAATATGACAATATTAAGCAACATTTTTGTTTAAAATAAAGTCACTAAGCTTAAATCAGGAATCTTAAATCTTTATCGCAATCTGAAAGAGATAGGTGATAATCAATTCAAAGAAAAGTTAAAAAACAGTATGTATTAAATATGAGAGAAACACAAGAAATGTAGTTCATACCTGCATGAACTACTGTCCAGTGCTGTCCTGCACCAGCGTTTTTTCTTAAGCCTGGTACGGTTTGACTTTGACAGCACTTATTTACTGTCCAGGTTTTGGCTGTGTAAGTAACACATTTTTTGGCTGCACCCAAATCGTCATTATTTCTGGTCCTTTCGATTAACACAGTTCCCTTATTGGCACATTTCTTAAATCGGAACCCTAACTGTTCAGTCAAAATTTTTCGTAGTGTCTCTCGTTGACCTGGAAAATTAAGATCTCTCTTGACAGCCGCTAATAGTTTTTTCAATGATGGAACTTCTTTGTTAACTGTATAAAAGGATTCAATTTTGGTTTTGATTGCACTAATCATGAAGTCATCAATCTCCAACTTTTTCTTTTGTATTCGCTTCTTTCCTGGAGTAGACAGTTTTACTGACTCTGTTGGGGCTTCACTTGAAGTACTCGGTTGTGGTTCATTTTCAACTTCAAGTCTTCTCCGTTTGGCTATCTCGTTTTCCTCTTCGAGTTTAATTCTAGTCAGTGTGCGTCGACTTATGCCAGTAGCAGCACACACTCGTTTTTCTACAGCTTTTATTGGAATAGTGATTCCTCCTTTCTTTTCTTCCTCAAAAAAATGTAATATTTTCAAGATCATAGTCCTTTCTGGCCCACAGATTGTTGGTTTTTTACCCATTATAAGATGTTATGAACACAATCACTAGTATAATATGTAGGCCCAGTGTCGTCTACTTCGGATTATTTTACTTATTTTCTAAATAAATAAAATAAATTTATTTCATCAGTTAAAAACACGCAAAAATCTTCTTCAAAGTATTTTTTTTTGTTTTGGCTTTGGTTCTGGCCAAAAAGAATTTATTATTAATCACTCCGTTTTGTTCGCTGCTCCACGGCGCTGGCTCCACGGCTTGTGCAAGCAAATGTCATTTTTAGAGGTGTGGACGTTTAAACGAAAAGCGCTTTTAAAAGCGCGCTTTTTTTAAAAAGCACACCGTTACAACGTTATAAAATTTTAAGCAGTTTTTTCAATCTCTGGTAAAAACTACCTTATGTTAAAATTTCATGATTTGATATTATACAATGACATTTCATAAAAGCGTATCAGGAAAAAAGCGCGCCTTTTAAAGCAAGCTTTTCACCACAACGATTTCTAAACATTACAATAAAAAGCGTATTAGAAAAAAGCGCGCTTCTTAAAGCAAGCTTTTCACTACAACGATTTCTAAACGTTACCCCTATCCACCGAATTAAAAGCATTCTTTTACCGTTTCCCTACCCTACCTTTTACCACACTTAAACATTAAAATTGGCCAATGCACAAGCCGTGCAGCGCCAGAACAAAAAAAATATAAAAGCATTCTTTACATCCACCTTCAACAAAACTCCTGCGTTGAAATGGTTTAGGAATAATGACCGAACGGAATGAACAGCAGCAGCCTCACACCCGCCGCGGGTGCCGAAGCCAAGCTGTAATGCATCTAATGGTTGAAATTGAAAATGGGCGGGGATTTCGGGTATGATGGACCGAACGCAAACCTTGGACGCTAAACGGCGGAAAGTAGAACCAATAGCGATTGGCCTAATTCCGCCATCTTTTTTTTTTAAGGGCGATCAGATTTGCGCCGTACAGGATGTCTGTGATAGAATTTAGGACTTCACAGACAGAACATTGCGTGATGTATCTGTGAACATTTACATCCCTATATCCACCCGTGATATCCACGTGTTCCAACAATTTTGAACAATTTGTTCAAATTACTTTTCGCTCCTACTCCCCGACTCCCCATACAAAATGTAGACGTGACTAAAAGGATGTGAAAATACTAAATGATGGCGGTACCCTAACACTTGGTCCATCATCATATAGCCCCATAACTATCATGAACTCTGTAAGTTCCTCTAACATCCGATTGTCACCGTCACGTCACGATGATTTTCTTAACACATTGAAATATAAATATAAGCAGTTTAGAATATAAATGGCAAAAAAGATTTATGTAAATGGCACCAAATGGCAGCACAGTGATGATATATGTACGTACACTGTATGTATGTAGTACATACTGGTGCGATCACAGAATACTTTTAGGTGCGACACCGATCACCATGTGGAACACATTTGATTCTATTGTCAGAACTACTGTCAGTCGGACTTTTTGGCGGGAAGTTGAAAAGGGCGTACATAGTTTTTATTTATTATTTAATTTAATTGTAAAATCTCTCTGTAATTATTGTAAATATTTAATTATTTGTATATTTTGTGTGTGTATATCCTGTACATTGGTAAGTTGTATAAATATTTCTTAGTTTGTCCAACATGGACATTGAACCCCCCGATCCAGATCCTCCACCCATCCCATCTAATCCTCTGCTCCAGCTATTAGAAGCCGATTCCTTCATTTCGTCCCGCAGATCTGCTTTCCTAAAAAAGAAAGATAATGACAGCGTTGATAAAGATAAAAAAAGAGAAAAAAAATCGATTGTAAAACCTTCCTTCAAAGGTAAATTGAAATCCATTTCCCGGCCTATCCCACTAAACGACAATATGTTTCAAGTCCTTCAGACTCCACAAAGTCCCGTACCCAGTTCCAGCCCTGCCCCACAGTTAAATGACAGTAATATGGTGACTACTAACACTAACACAAATGTCTTTAGAAAACGTTACACTGAACAGGATGCTGGCCCCTATATTGTACATGTACAGTCAAAAGAAGAGTCCCCCAGTGATGGCTCCACTCTCCATCCCATAAAGTTTGGGAATTTTCTATTCAAAAACAATCTTAAAAATGTATTAGAAGATGGAATAAAGCGCATTGGTCGCAATAGGCTTGCTGTCCAATTTAAAACACCGTCTGCAGCTAACACATTCCTAGCAAATGATTCATTGACACTAAATTACGAGCTGTCTATTCCTTCTTACAACATTAGTAGGATGGGAATTGTGAAGGGAATTCCAGTTGAATGGTCACATGAGGAGATAGTGGCAAATATAAGAGTTCCTGAAGGTTGTGGACCTATCATCAAAACTAGACGTCTATCCCGTAAAGTTTCAAATTTTGAAGGTGTAAAGTGGACTCCAACCCAATCAGTTGTCCTGACTTTTGATGGCCAGACTCTCCCAGAGAGAGTTTATTCTTTTATTCATCGTTACCTGTTGACCAATATGTCTTCCCAACAGTAATTTGCTATAATTGTTGCCGCTTTGGTCACACTAGAGTTCAGTGCCGAAGCAAACCTAGATGCTTCAAATGTGCGAAAGACCACACAGGGAGCAATTGTCCTGAGTCTGAGGATTTCCTGTGCATCCATTGCAACGGCAGTCATCAGGCGAATGACAAAAAGTGCCCAGAGTACATCCGTCAAACTAATATCAAACAGTTTATGTCATCAAATGCAGTATCTTATAATGAAGCAGCATCTAAATTCCCTTTTAAGAAATCATTTTCTTCTGTTATATCGTCTTCTCCCTCACCTGTAGCATCTTCATACTCTAACTCTGCATTGTCTTCATCAGCAGCTGAACTCCCTAAAAGTCATAAAAAAACTGTTATTCTTAAACAAAAAAAGACTAATTTCCAAAATACCAAAGGATATGATAAAAAAGAACATGATCAAATTCTGTCTCAGTTCTCTATTCCCCCACCACAAAATGGTTGTGGACTAGCAGCAAATTCAACAAATGATTCTGTTTCCTCTTCTGATTTAAACAATCTATTAGCTTCTCTCATAAACATCATAGTAAATTCAACCTTACCGTACAACGTTGCCATATCTTTGATAAATAATTTGACAGTCTCTATTTACCAACTTTTCAACAAACAATATGGATCAGGTCCTTCAATGGAACAGTAGGAGTGTTTCGTCGAAAGTACCTGATCTTATATATTTAATAAATAAATTTAGACCGTTTGCTCTTGCTATCTCTGAGACTTGGCTGAAGCCCGGCTTTCCATTCAGGATTCGGGGTTATTCAGTCCTCAGAGATGACAGACCTGATGGGTGGGGAGGTGCAGCTCTCCTCATCAAAAAGAATTATATATACTCTCAAATCTCTCTACCTGCCTTCAATAACTCTCACATAAATGCAGTAGCTGCAAAGATAGGAGATATATCAATAGTGTCCTTATACATTTCTCAAAAGGATGTTTCAGTTTTACCTATTTTGAAAGACATCATTTCTTCTCTAGTTGGTCCCAAAATAATTCTAGGCGATTTTAATGCGCACCACTCACTTTGGGGTGCCTCCAACAATGACCCATTTGGAAATCATCTTGTAGATCTCATTGATGATTTAAACCTTTGCGTTTTAAACGACGGTTCTGCTACCAGGCGTAGTCGTCCTGGTCAGTCTTTAAGCTTTGTTGACATTTCACTTTGTTCCCCATCACTTTCTTCACTTCTTTCCTGGAAATGCATCCCTTCTTCGTATGGGAGTGATCATTTTCCCATTCTAGTCTCACTTCCTAATGCAAACAATCGTTCAGTCCCTTCATTATCTCCTTTGCTTCAATATAATCTCCACAATTGTGACTGGTCATCTTACAGTAATTTGATTGAGGAAAAAGTAACCTCGCTTCCAAAAGTTTCTAAACAAAATCTTAACTCTTCGTATGACAGTTTGTTATCAATAATTCAGTTATCAGCTGACGCTACATTCAAGCGCAAAAATGTTGCCAGCAATAAAATCCCATCACCGCCATGGTGGGATCATGAGTGCACTATGGCAATTAAAAAAAGGAGTGCGGCAGAAAAGCTTTGTAGGGACAATCTGGATATGAACAATTATCTTAATTATAAAAATATTACTGCAGCAACAAAAAGACTTCTCAAGAAGAAAAAGAAAGCTGGTTGGGAACGTTTCTGTTCCTCAATGTCTCCTGAAACTCCCTTAACTGTAGTATGGAATAATATTAAACGTTATAGATGCTCCTTAGTAATTTAATAATCGCTCTTCCTTCGACTTAGACTGGGTAAATCCCTTCTTTAAAAAATTGTCACCCGACTTTGTTCCTAACAGGGATCAGATTCCAAATAATATTTTTACCCCTGAGTATAATGAACCATATCTTGGGGATTGCTCTCTTACCCTTCCATTTACTATGAAAGAGCTTCAATTAATATTAGATAAAGTTTCTGATTCCTCACCCGGCATAGACGGTATCCCGTATTCTTTCATAACTCATCTCAAATATTTTGCACTGTCGTTTCTCTTAGATATTATTAACTTGATCATAGATACCGGTCAGATACCACCCTCTTGGAAGCGTCATATTGTAATTCCGATTCTCAAGCCTTCTAAAAATCCCGCTGACCCAAATTCGTACAGGCCTATAGCCTTAGCTTCAGTGTTTTCTAAAATTGTAGAACATTTAATTAAAAACCGCTTAGGAATGGTTCCTAGAAAAAAACAACCTGTTAGGTAAAACTCAATTTGGCTTTAGGAGAGGTAAAAGCACATCAGATAACCTTAGTTTATTCTCCACAGATCTTTTATTAGCTTTTTCTAAAAATAATTCAGTAACAGCAGCCTTTTTAGACGTCGCAGCCGCTTATGATAATGTTAACTTATCTATTTTAAAAAAGAAGCTTTGTGATCTCAATATTCCTTTAAAGTTCACAAATTTCATCTTCAATCTGTTTATGGAAAGATCTGTTAGCTTACGAGTTCCTGGTTTTGAAAATGTTTTCAGATATTTATGGAAAGGAGTCCCACAAGGCTCAGTTCTTAGTCCCCTTTTGTATGATGTGTACACTAGGGAACTAGAAAGTGTTATAGGTTCTGATTGTTGCATTCTTCAATATGCTGATGATGTTTTAGTTTACTCATCTAATCACTCTATTGAAGCTGCATCTGCTTCACTAGAGCAATCTTTAACTGATTTATCTGAGTGGTTTAAAGTCCATGATCTCTCGTTATCTGTTTCTAAAAGCACAGTTGTAATATTTACCAGGAAGAACAAAATTCCTACTATTCGGATTTGTGTTGATGGTGCAGAAATTCCGATTTCTAATGAGGCTATATTTCTGGGGAAATTTTTTGATAGTAAATGTAACAGTCTGCCTCATATAAACTATATCATTAACAAATGTGAAAGAAGTTTGAATGTTATGAGAGCTCTTACTGGCGTGTGGTGGGGTGGTCACCCAACAACTTTAAGATTAATATATAATGCTTTAGTTAGAAGCCTCTTAGACTATGGATCATTCACATTTAGCCTAGCCTCAAAAACTGCATTAAAGAAATTAGATCTTTTACAATACAAATGTTTAAGAATTATCGTAGGGGCCATGAAAAGTACACCAACAAATGCCTTACAAGTCGAATGCGCAGAACCACCTTTGAACCTTAGACGGCAGTATCTTTCTGATAGATATTTGTTCAAAGTCTGTCAAATCGAAAATCATCCTCTCATTTCAAAACTCGAAAATCTCAACATCATCATGTCAGATAACTTTTGGTCAAACAAATCGATTCCATACTTAATTACGAGCTATAGGAAATTACTACAAGTGGACCACCAGATAGTAAAGTTTCCATGCTTTCCCCTATTTCATTTCAACTATACTGACATAATTTTTGAACCCGAAATCTCTTTGTCCTTAGGTATTGATAAAGATACTCGTGATCCAAATCTAAAATTACTCGTATATATTGAACAAAACGCTGCAAATACGGAAGTATTCTTTACTGATGGTTCTAAATCAACTTCTACTGAACATCCTTTTGACCCAAACTTGAATAGCAGTGTCGGTGCTGCATTCCTGCAAAACTCTTCAGGCTACTTCAAACTATTTAAATTTCCTTGTTTAACAACAAACTTCACTGCAGAGGGTTTGGCCATTTTAGAATGTGTTAATTTCATATTAGCTAATAAAATTTGCGACTCTCTTATCCTCACGGACTCTTTAAGCTTCCTTCAGTCACTGTTATCAAATCCTTTCAGCAAAGCAATGTGTCCCCTTGTATTGTTAACCAAATCAAAGTTAAAGGAATGCTCAGATTCAAATTTGCGCGTTAAATTGTCGTGGATTCCTGGACATTCAGGAATACAGGGCAATGAGATGGTAGACGAGTTAGCTAAATTGGCAGCAAGACAAGGTAGTGATAGCAATAATCGAATTTATACTCAAGATTTATCTCTTCTTCCGCGTCACTCTTTATTGGAAGAGTGGAGCCAACATTGGGACGAAACCAGTCAATGTAAAGGCAAGTTCTACAAGGAATTCCAGCAGAATGTTTCATTGAAACCATGGTTTTCTAAGATATATTTAAAGAAAGTCATATCATCAACTGTTTCCCGCTTACGTTTTGGTCATTGCTCATCTCCTTCCCACCTGGCTAAACTCCATATCAAAGATTCCTCTTTATGTGAATGTGGTCTGGAAGATGGTAATATTGAACATATCCTGTTGACTTGTCCCCTATTCGATTCCTTACCTCTTCATGATATATTTATTAAATACAAGGCTCCTCTTCCCTACAACCTCTCTTCCATTTTGTCCCTCAGCAATAAAAAGTATGTATATTCCTTAGTAAGTTCCTCTCCTATCACAACATTAAGTTATAAATTTCATCCCCAATATTATGTATATTTATTTTATTTTTGCCCATCGCCCTACCTATCCTAAAACCTTCCTCGCCTAATCAAACAAAACCATTAAACATGACAATGGCACGAGTAATCCTCAGTCTGGACAGCTCAGTCAAGACACCGAAGAGGAGTGGATTGCCACACATAAAAATAAGAAGAAGAAGAAGAACTACTGTCAGTCGGACAGCTTTTTCGAACTTTTTGGCGGGAAGTTGAAAAGGGCGTACATAGTTTTTATTTATTATTTAATTTAATTGTAAAATCTCTCTGTAATTATTGTAAATATTTTATTATTTGTATATTTTGTGTGTGTATATCCTGTAGATTGGTAAGTTGTATAAATATTTCTTAGTTTGTCCAACATGGACATTGAACCCCCTGATCCAGATCCTCCTCCCATCCCATCTAATCCTCTGCTCCAGCTATTAGAAGCCGATTCCTTCATTTCGTCTCGTAGATCTGCGTTCCTAAAAAAGAAAGATAATGACAGCGTTGATAAAGATAAAAAAAGAGAAAAAAAATCGATTGCAAAACCTTCCTTCAAAGGTAAATTGAAATCCATTTCCCGGCCTATCCCACTTAACGACAATATGTTTCAAGTCCTTCAGACTCCACAAAGTCCCACTCCCAGTCCCAGCCCTGCACCACAATTAAATGACAGTAATATGGTGACTACTAACACTAACACAAATGTCTTTAGAAAACGTTACACTGAACAAGATGCTGGCCCCTATATAGTACATGTACAGTCAAAGGAGGAGTCTCCCAGTGATGGCTCCACTCTCCATCCCATAAAGTTTGGGAATTTTCTATTCAAAAACAATCTTAAAAATGTATTAGAAGATGGAATAAAGCGCATTGGTCGCAATAGGCTTGCTGTCCAATTTAAAACACCGTCTGCAGCTAACACATTCCTAGCAAATGATTCATTGACACTTAATTATGAGCTGTCCATTCCTTCTTACAACATTAGTAGGATGGGAATTGTTAAGGGAATTCCAGTTGAATGGTCACATGAGGAGATAGTGGCAAATATAAGAGTTCCTGAAGGTTGTGGACCTATCATCAAAACTAGACGTCTATCCCGTAAAGTTTCCAATTTTGAAGGTGTAAAGTGGTCTCCAACCCAATCTGTTGTCCTGACTTTTGATGGCCAGACTCTCCCAGAGAGAGTTTATTCTTTTTATTCATCATTACCTGTTGACCAATATGTCTTCCCAACAGTAATCTGCTATAATTGTTGCCACTTTGGTCACACTAGAGTTCAGTGCAGAAGCAAACCCAGATGCTTCAAATGTGCGAAGGACCACACAGGGAGCAATTGTACTGAGTCTGAGGATTTCCAGTGCATCCATTGCAACGGTAGTCATCAGGCTAATGACAAAAAGTGCCCAGAGTACATCCGTCAAACTAATATCAAACAGTTTATGTCATCAAATGCAGTATCTTATAATGAAGCAGCATCTAAATTCCCTTTTAAGAAATCATTTTCTTCAGTTATATCGTCTTCTCCCTCACCTGTAGCATCTTCATACTCTAACTCTGCATTGCCTTCATCAGCAGCTGAACTCCCTAAAAGCCATAAAAAAACTGTTATTCTTAAACAAAAAAAGACTAATTTCCAAACTACCAAAGGATATGATAAAAAAGAACATGATCAAATTCTGTCTCAGTTCTCTATTCCACCACCACAAAATGGTTGTGGACTAGCAGTAAATTCAACAAATGATTCTGTTTCTTCTTCCGACTTAAACAATCTATTAGCTTCACTAATAAACATCATAGTAAATTCAACCTTACCGTACAACGTTGCCATATCTTTGATAAATAACTTGACAGTTTCTATTTACCAACTTTTCAATAAACAATATGGATCAGGTCCTTCAATGGAACAGTAGGAGTGTTTCGTCGAAAGTACCTGATCTTATATATTTAATAAATAAATTTAGACCATTTGCTCTTGCTATCTCTGAGACTTGGCTGAAGCCCGGCTTTCCTTTCAGGATTCGGGGTTATTCAGTCCTCAGAGATGACAGACCTGATGGGTGGGGAGGTGCAGCTCTCCTCATCAAAAAGAATTATATGTACTCTCAAATCTCACTACCTGCCTTCAATAACTCTCACATAAATGCAGTTGCTGCAAAGATAGGAGATATCTCAATAGTGTCCTTATACATTTCTCAAAAGGATGTTTCAGTTTTACCTATTTTGAAAGACATCATTTCTTCTCTAGTTGGTCCCAAAATAATTCTAGGCGATTTTAATGCGCACCATTCACTTTGGGGTGCCTCCAACAATGACCCATTTGGTAATCACCTTGTAGATCTCATTGATGATTTAAACCTTTGCGTTTTAAACGACGGTTCTGCTACCAGGCGTAGTCGTCCTGGTCAGTCTTTAAGCTTTGTTGATATTTCACTTTGTTCCCCATCACTTTCTTCACTTCTTTCCTGGAAATGCATCCCTTCTTCGTATGGGAGTGATCATTTTCCCATTCTAGTCTCACTTCCTAATACAAACAATCGTTCAGTCCCTTCATTATCTCCTTTGCTTCAATATAATCTCCACAATTGGACGCAAATAAGCAATAACGTGTTAACCCACAAAAGTTGCGAAAATGAGTTAAGTATGCAGTTCTATTAGAAACCAGTCTAAGAACATTTTTCAAAAACATTTTTTCTGATATATACCTTAATTCATTAAAAAATCAGGTTTTTTTATTTATGGTAACGCCCTATAAGCCTTACACCAATTTGCAATAAATTGCTAAATCCCTTAACTTACATTTTGGAACATTTAGCGCCACCTGTAAATTCGCAATAACTACTCATGAAGCATGACAAGTTATTGCAAAACCAGCAACACTAAGTACTTCGATTTGAAACCGTCCGGTGCTACCTACTTTGATATCAGTTTTTATTCGACAAAAGTTATTTATATTTAAATGTTACCGGTGCATTAGTATATTGAGATAATAAAGTTAACAAGAAACATTAGTTTTTGCAAAGTAAGTGTTTAAATATGGTTTATTCAGTCATTTTTATTCACTTAGAGGTAATGTTATCTGTGTTTTTGGTGTATTTAGTAAAAACTATACATTTTATTGTGGACAAAAGCTTAAATATATTATAAATTAGGTAAGTCCATAGTATACAAAGTGCAAAAATAGCCAAATTTATAGGTTTAATATTGTTTTTCGGAGAAAATGTCACTTAATCAGTTTTTGCAAAATATTGAATCTACAATAGCTATAAGTTTGTTTTATGCTTATGTTACTTAAAAGATTTTTGTAGAAATTTCTAAGGCAGCATTCAGTATACAATTTTGTTTCATGATCAATAGCATATTTTTGCAAAACGGTAATAAGGACTCAAATATTTTTTTGAATTAGTTTTAAATGAGTGAAAACCTATACTTTTAAAAGTACCCAAAGATGTGATCATGCATTAATCTAATATTTTTTTATTGGATTAAGACATCGCTTGTTAAACAGCTTTAAAGACCAGTATAGCGCAGTGGTTCGAGCGCTGGTTGACTTGAGCCGCAAGGGTCGTGGACTCTTTTTTTGTATGTTGTTATTTTACCTCTTCAAATTTTAATAATTTTAATTTAGAATGCTTCTTAATCGTGGGAGAGCCACGCTTTGACAAGCGAGGGAGAGTCACGCTTTGGCATGAATGGGCTAGCTCGGCTGGAGTGATACCACGGCCTTACAGAAGACCTACTTTATATTTGTATTGAGTACAATCAAGACTACCTCATTCCGCCTGATGGTAAGCAGCCGTGAGATGCAAATATGAGGTTGATAAACACAAAAAAAAATAATAGTACCTATTGAGTTTGTCATCCTCACCCTGAAGGCCTGCTGAGATGCTGTTTCAAGCCCCGCCTAAAAAACCCAGGATTGTAAGAAGGGAGAAACACATGAACTGCAAGGGCATTTCATGACTTGATGATCCAAGAGGAGCTAAACCTGTTGGTGCGCGCCAGCATTGTCTGGATGGCATGGAAAGGGGAGGATTAGTTGAATAACTTATCAGAGCATTCCCCATTATTAAGGCAGTAGAGAACACTAAGACTGGCAATGTCTATACGTAGCTGAAGAGGTTCTAGGGACTTGGTCACCTCATGATCTTTAACAATACGGATAGCAAGTCGCTGCAACCCGTCCAAACCCTCCAGCAAATATCATAGAGATGACTCGCGGAACCATCATAGAGATGAGAGCAATATTCTGCACACGGGCGAACCTGCGCCTTGTACAAGAGACAAAGCTGCACCGGAGTAAAATACCATCTCACTCTGTTCAGAATCCAGAGTATACGGGAAGTGGTTATTATGACGCTCTCGACATGGTCCCGTGGATTCAGGTTGCTACGAACATCGATGCCAAGAATGCTAACACTATCCTGTATTGATAAGGGGGTGCTCTGAAGAGTGGGATGGGATAGAAAAGGTGACCCCATAGCAGAAAATACATACACCTGGGTTTTTTGGCATTGAATTCAACAAGGTTGCTGGCTGTTTACCTCGGTTTCAGTCTGCTTCGCCGCAGGTCTTCCTAAAAAGCGTGCATGGACAGAGCTGTCATCCGCATAGCAATGGATGTTAGCAAGTGATTACATGTCATTGATATGCAGAAGAAATAATGTCGGCGACAAGACGGAACCTTGTGGTACTCCGGAATTTATCAGAAGGAAGCAGGAAGTAGCTTTTACTAGCTAGCTTTGGCTAGCTTTTGTGACGGAAAGACCACAAATCCTGCGACCCTCCAAAAATCCCGCAACTCAATCGCATAAGCGAGGTGGCAGACCGTATGCCGGAAGTTTGGAGAGAAGCGAACGATGACAAACACGGTTGAAAGCTTTGGCGATATCAAGGCTAATTGCCTAAGATATTTTTTATGTGATAGGTAGCAGACGAGCAGGCGGATCACCTGATAGTAATCAATGTCGCCGCCCATGACTACCTGCAACACCAGTGGAGTTGCAAGTGCGCTGCCAACCTATTATCTCCTTTCCCCCGGGTGGGCCTGCGGGTGGGTGCACTGGGGGTGCACCCGCACTCACTCGGCGAAACACAGCACAGGTGCTGCTTCGCGCCAGTTTTTTGTGAGGCTGTGGTATCACTCCGGTCGAGCCGGCCCGTTCATGCCGAAGCGGGGCTCTCCAACTATTACCATACTTCTATGGAGAAGCTTCTCCCCAGAAGTGTGAGACATACGCTAGAAGATGACCTGTGGACCGTTTCGGTCTAAAACCATGTTGTCGGTCATAGAGTTGCGAGTTTTCTTCTAGGTAGTTAGCGGATAAGTTGGGTGTTAAACTATCCGCTCAAACAGTTTTTACAATAATCAATAACAACTCAAGACCCATGATTAGTTTCTTAAGCCTACTCAACAACGATTTTTAATTTTACAAAAGTGTTTCAAAGCACTTAACGCCTTTAAAAAAAAACTACCAGGATCAGTTGGTAATTTAGCAAAAACATTCTATGTCACTTAACATGTTTTATTAGAGGTAAATAAGCTATAGAAAGTTTTGCTATAACAAAAAACTGTCTTTTCTCGTAATAACTACTATATGTTTCTATTATTTATATAAAAATGAGTTAAATAAAGTAATTAACTTTAATATATCATCAAACATGTCCATCTTTTAAAAAATCTCCACACAAAGTATTTAAAACTTGTTCTGAATTTTCAAACGCCATTTTCTCGGAATGACAGTCATGTGGGTTAACACACTATTGCTTATTTGCGTCCAATTGTGACTGGTCATCTTACAGTAATTTGATTGAGGAAAAAGTAACCTCGCTTCCAAAAGTTTCTAAACAAAATCTTAACTCTTCGTATGACAGTTTGTTATCAATAATTCAGTTATCAGCTGACGCTACATTCAAGCGCAAAAATGTTGCCAGCAATAAAATCCCATCACCGCCATGGTGGGATCATGAATGCACTATGGCAATTAAAAAAAGGAGTGCGGCAGAAAAGCTTTGTAGGGACAATCTGGATATGAACAATTATCTTAATTATAAAAATATTACTGCAGCAACAAAAAGGCTTCTCAAGAAGAAAAAGAAAGCTGGTTGGGAACGTTTCTGTTCCTCAATGTCTCCTGAAACTCCCTTAAGTGTAGTATGGAATAATATTAAACGTTATAGATGCTCCTTAGTAAATAATAATCGCTCTTCCTTCGACTTAGACTGGGTAAATCCCTTCTTTAAAAACTGTCACCCGACTTTGTTCCTAACAGGGATCAGATTTCCAAATAATATTTTTACCCCCGAGTATAATGAACCATATCTTGGGGATTGCTCTCTTACCCTTCCATTTACTATGAAAGAGCTTCAATTAATATTAGATAAAGTTTCTGATTCCTCACCCGGCATAGACGGTATCCCGTATTCTTTCATAACTCATCTCAAAAATTCTGCACTGTCGTTTCTCTTAGATATTATTAACTTGATCATAGATACCGGTCAGATACCACCCTCTTGGAAGCGTCATATTGTAATTCCGATTCTCAAGCCTTCTAAAAATCCCGCTGATCCAAATTCGTACAGGCCTATAGCCTTAGCTTCAGTGTTTTCTAAAATTGCCGAACATTTAATTAAAAACCGATTAGAATGGTTCCTAGAAAAGAACAACCTGTTAGCTAAGACTCAATTTGGCTTTAGGAGAGGTAAAAGCACTTCAGATAACCTTAGTTTATTCTCCACAGATCTTTTATTAGCTTTTTCGAAAAATAATTCAGTAACAGCAGCCTTTTTAGACGTCGCAGCCGCTTATGACAACGTTAACTTATCTATTTTAAAAAAGAAGCTTTGTGATCTCAATATTCCTGTAAAGATGACCAATTTCATTTACAATCTGTTTATGGAAAGATCTGTTAGCTTACGAGTTCCTGGTTTTGAAATGTTTTCAGATATTTATGGAAAGGAGTCCCACAAGGCTCAGTTCTTAGTCCCCTTTTGTATGATGTGTACACTAGGGAACTAGAAAGTGTTGTAGGTTCTGATTGTTGCATTCTTCAATATGCTGATGATGTTTTAGTTTACTCATCTAATCACTCTATTGAAGCTGCATCTGCTTCACTAGAACAATCTTTAACTGATTTATCTGAGTGGTTTAAAGTCCATGATCTCTCGTTATCTGTTTCTAAAAGCACAGTTGTAATATTTACCAGGAAGAACAAAATTCCTACTATTCGGATTTGTGTTGATGGTGCAGAAATTCCGATTTCTAATGAGGCTATATTTCTGGGGAAATTTTTTGATAGTAAATGTAACAGTCTGCCTCATATAAACTGTAGTAACTAGCTGCAAGGATTAAATAATATAAATAGTGTAAGTATCGGCTCGGTGTTCTCACTAGACCACGTCTTCCGCTGTGCGGCGGTCCGCGCTCGACCCTCTACCACAGAGTATATTCAGTCGATGCGCCCCCCCCCCGCACCCTGCGTGGGGTGTAGATCCGAGACGACAGATGTCATTGACTGTGTGCATGTGTGTGTTTGTACTTTATATGTTTATGTGTTTACCTATAGTTACTTTGATATTATTTACAGTATGTTTTATTTATTACAATAAACCAATATGCTACATCCCTCCTTTATTGTTTTTTTTTTAATAATTTAATTTAGCTAATATCAAACAACCATTTAAATAATAAATGCAATTTATTTTCATTACTCTTTACTTATCCATATTATTATTACTGCTTTTATGTTAAACAAATCTAGAGTTTATCCTTCTATTCCGAATCAGATGTAATAGTTTTATTTGAACCTTCTGCCTCGCTAATTGTCTTCCACTGACCTTCTACTCGTTTTAAATGCAGAATGTTTCGCCTTAACACTTGACCTGTAGTATCATTTCGGACTTCCACATCGCCATTAGTATTAGACTCTACCGTATGTGTTGCTGGCTCGTAATTTAAACTTAGTTTGTTATTTTTAGTCATGTTCTTTACATAAACCTTTTCGCCTACTTCCAAATCACAATTAACTGCCTTTCTCTTTCTATCTGCATACTCCTTCCCTTTCTCTTTTTGTTCTTTATCTTTATCTCTCATTTCTAAATCTTCCGAATTGTAAGACATATCCTGTATCATTGGTAATTTATCTCTAAATTGTCTCCGAAAGAACAATTCTGAAGGAGTTTTGCCCGTCACAGTGTGAGGTGTGCTGTTATACATAACCATATACTCCCTCAAAGCTTCTTTCCAATTTTTCTTTTCGGACTGACTGATCTTTAGTCGTTTCAGAATATCTCTGTTTTGTCTCTCTACTTCCCCATTCTGTTGGGGCCAGTAAGGTATGGTATTGTATAGTCTTATATTCCTTTCTAAACAGAACTGTTTAAATTCGTCGCTGGTGAATTGGCGGCCGTTGTCCGCTGTAATCGAAAGCGGATTGCCTAATCTGCTGAAAACATCTCTCAATTGATTAATTATTTCTGAGCTTGTTATTGTACGGCACACTTTAATTTCTTTGTATCTCGAATAATAGTCCACAATCACCAGAATATAGTCATTACTAGGTAGTGGACCCATTAGATCAATAGCTGTGTCCACCCATGGTTCCGAAGGCAATTCTCTTCTCTTTAAAGGATTAGGAGGATTAGGTGCAGAGACCAAAACACAACCTTTGCATGATTTACAGAAATTTTCCGCATCTTTGTCGCATTTCGGCCACCAAACTTTAGTCCTCAATCTTGTTTTCATAGCGGATATACCTGGATGTCCTTCATGTGTCGAACGTAATATTTGGTCTCTTAGTTTCTGCGGAATCACTATTTTAGTCCCCCTTAGCAAAATATCTTCATAAAAACACAGCTCATCCTGAAATATCTTAAAAGGTTTGGTTGAATCGTCCCATTGATTATTATACAGCCCATTTTTGACCGCTTGTATCTCCGTATCCTGACGAGAACATTCAATAATTTCTTGTAACGAAACAGCTACTGGTTTTATCTGGTCTATCACATTTTGAACATAATCAACGCCTACTACGGGTGGATCTGTAGTTAATTTACAAAGTCTTGATAGTGGGTCTGCTATGTTGTTTTTTCCCGGACTGTATTTGATATTAAATTTATATGACTGTAGTCTTAGCACCCACCTTTCAATACGGGCACATGGCTTAGACTTGGGGCCAAATATTGTTTCCAGAGGTTTGTGGTCCGTCACTAAGTCAAAGTTCTTTCCATAAAGGAACATATTAAAATGTTCAATAGCCCAAACCAGCGCGAGGGCCTCTTTTTCGGTTTGACAATACCGCCGTTCGCATTCAGTCAGTGTTTTATTTCCATAAGCTATAATCCGGGACCCTTCATTATTGGTTTGAATTAGCACCGCCCCCAGACCTACCGGGCTCGCATCCGCGATGACTGTAGTTTTATCACTGGGATTATAATATCCCAGGCTTGGTATGTCTACAAGTGAAGCTTTTAATTTGTTAAAAGCTGCTTGTCGAGCTTCAGTCCAGGACTCAGTTATGTCGGAATTTCTTCCTGCCTTTTGCCTAAGTAACTCTTTCAGGGGTTCTGTGGTGGTAGCTAAGTGGGGGATCCATTTACCGACGAAATTCACAAGCCCTAGAAAGCTTTGAAGCTCTGAAATGGTCTCTGGTGCTCTAAAGTTTTTGATGCTTGACAGATATTTATCTAACGGTCTGATTCCCTTCTCTGACAGTTCGTGTCCTAAGAAATGAACTAGTTTTGCTCGGTAAATGCACTTTTCTTCTCTTAAACTGACATTATGACTCTTTAATACCGTTAATACTTTCTCTAACCTGTCATCATGTTCCTTTTGATCTTTTCCGAACATCAATATATCGTCTATGAAGTTAATTACTCCATCACATCCCAAAAGTATCCTCTCCAAAATCTTTTGAAAGATCTCTGGCGCACAAGTGATGCCAAACATCATCCTCTTAAAGCGAAACAGTCCTTGGCCAGTTATAAACGTAGTTATAGGTCTCGAGTCAGGATGTAGTTCAATATGATGAAAGGCATCGCGTATGTCCAATTTGGTAAAAAGTTTCGCTTCTCTCATCTTAGGCAACAATTGATCCATCGTCGGAAGTGGGTGGTTTTCCCGTTTGATGGCCATATTCGCGCGACGCATATCCACACATAAACGGACGTCCCCGTTGTCCTTCAGCACCGGTACAATCGGTGAGATCCAGTTCGAAGGACCTTTGACTTCCTCAATTATGTCCGTCTGGAGCAATTGCTTAATCTTAACCTCAACTTTGGCTTCCAGAGGAATGGGTATTCGGCGGTATGGTTGTGTAACCGACTTAACTGTTTTGTCTATTGGGATCTCTACCAGTACGTCCTTAAATTTAGGAAATGCTTTTGATTCCATTGCTACATTATTAACGTTAACTGGTATGTTAATTTTTAGTACACCTAAAGAGGTTGCTGTTATTTTTCCAAGTAAATTGCGGGTACCCCCAGAAATTACGTAAAAAGTAGTATTTTCCGAACTTTTTCCAAGTTTTATTTCCGCGTCAAAGGATCCCAACAACTTTAAAGGTGTCCCACTACCATATGCCATAAATTCTTTCTGCGGCTCTTTGTTTTGGTTTGTCACCTTTGAATAGTTATCTTTCATCATCTGCCATGTCTTGTCCGTAATCAGATTATGATTGCAACCAGAGTCTATTAACATGTCTACATCCGTTCCACCAATTGTACATGTTACCGTAGTATCCGCGTTTACGTTGAAAATGTAGTCTATCTGTTTGCTGGTAGAGGCCACATTAGCAGTTTCTTCTACGTCCTTAGTACGTTTGAATCTTTTTGAGTCGTTATTCCGAACTCCTTCTTCTTGATCCGGTTTTCTTTTCTGTCCGTCCTTCGTTCGGCATTGTCTCTGGAAATGGCCCATGATCCCACATTTATGACATTTCTTTGCCTTAGCGGGGCATTTTGGATCGCGGGCAAAATGATTCATGCTTCCACATCGGCCACATCCTTCGCGTTTTCTCCGTGTATATGTTTCCTTGCTTCTGTCGAATTTCATAGTTACTTTGTTTACTTCTTGACTCCCAAATGTCTTGTTTCCAAAATTTCCTAATTGTCTTTCTATAACTTCTAACGCGTTCGCCTCGGAAATTATATCATCAAGAGTCATTTTGTCACCATTCTTCAAGATTTTTTTTCTAAGATCATCCGATAAACATTTTTCTGTTATTTGTTCCATTATGTGTTCATCTATATTTGTAAACTGACATTTTGTAGCTTGTTGCCTCAATCGTACCAGAAATTTTTCAAATTTCTCCTGCGGCTCTTGTTTCATGAGTCGAAATAGATGTCGTTCGAAGCCTTTACTTTGTTTAGGTGCGAAGTATTCATCAAGTTTTGCTACCGCAATATCGAACACTTTATCTTTATTTGTGTCGTCCGGCTTTACATTTGCGCCAGGTATATTGTAGAAAACCTCTTGCAATTCTTCACCTCCAAAATGCAGCAAACAGGCTCTTTTTTTGACCTCTGTATCAATACCCGCTGCTTCCAAATATATATATAAACTGCGTTTCCACCGTTCCCATCTAATTGCGACCGATCCTATTTCGCCTTCACATTCGAATTTATCAAGTGTAAACATAGCCATTATCCTTACAGTAATTCTCCTCGTCGCCAAAATGTAGTAACTAGCTGCAAGGATTAAATAATATAAATAGTGTAAGTATCGGCTCGGTGTTCTCACTAGACCACGTCTTCCGCTGTGCGGCGGTCCGCGCTCGACCCTCTACCACAGAGTATATTCAGTCGATGCGCCCCCCCCCCCCGCACCCTGCGTGGGGTGTAGATCCGAGACGACAGATGTCATTGACTGTGTGCATGTGTGTGTTTGTACTTTATATGTTTATGTGTTTACCTATAGTTACTTTGATATTATTTACAGTATGTTTTATTTATTACAATAAACCAATATGCTACATAAACTATATCATTAACAAATGTGAAAGAAGTTTGAATGTTATGAGAGCTCTTACTGGCGTGTGGTGGGGTGGACACCCAACAACTTTAAGATTAATATATAATGCTTTAGTTAGAAGCCTCTTAGACTATGGATCATTCACATTTAGCCTAGCCTCAAAAACTGCATTAAAGAAACTAGATCTTTTACAATACAAATGTTTAAGAATTATCGTAGGGGCCATGAAAAGTACACCAACAAATGCCTTACAAGTCGAATGCGCAGAACCACCTTTGAACCTTAGACGGCAGTATCTTTCTGATAGATATTTGTTCAAAGTCTGTCAAATCGAAAATCATCCTCTCATTTCAAAACTCGAAAATCTCAACATCATCATGTCAGATAACTTTTGGTCAAACAAATCGATTCCATACTTAATTACGAGCTATAGGAAATTACTACAAGTGGACCACCAGATAGTAAAGTTTCCATGCTTTCCCCTATTTCATTTCAACTATACTGATTTAATTTTTGAACCCGAAATCTCTTTGTCCTTAGGTATTGATAAAGATACTCGTGATCCAAATCTAAAATTACTCGTATATTGAACAAAACGCTGCAAATACGGAAGTATTCTTTACTGATGGTTCTAAATCAACTTCTACTGAACATCCTTTTGACCCAAACTCGAATAGCAGTGTCGGTGCTGCATTCCTGCAAAACTCTTCAGGCTACTTCAAACTATTTAAATTCCCTTGTTTAACAACAAACTTCACTGCAGAGGGTTTGGCCATTTTAGAATGTGTTAATTTCATATTAGCTAATAAAATTAGCGACTCTCTTATCCTCACGGACTCTTTAAGCTTCCTTCAGTCACTGTTATCAAATCCTTTCAGCAAAGCAATGTGTCCCCTTGTATTGTTAACCAAATCAAAGTTAAAGGAATGCTCAGATTCAAATTTGCGCGTTAAATTGTCGTGGATTCCTGGACATTCAGGAATACAGGGCAATGAAATGGTAGACGAGTTAGCTAAATTGGCAGCAAGACAAGGTAGTGATAGCAATAATCGAATTTATACTCAAGATTTATCTCTTCTTCCGCGTCACTCTTTATTGGAAGAGTGGAGCCAAAATTGGGATGAAACCAGTCAATGTAAAGGCAAGTTCTACAAGGAATTCCAGCAGAATGTTTCATTGAAACCATGGTTTTCTAAGATATATTTAAAGAAAGTCATATCATCAACTGTTTCCCGCTTACGTTTTGGTCATTGTTCATCTCCTTCCCACCTGGCTAAACTCCATATCAAAGATTCCTCTTTATGTGAATGTGGTCTGGAAGATGGTAATATTGAACATATCCTGTTGACTTGTCCCCTATTCGATTCCTTACCTCTTCATGATATATTTATTAAATACAAGGCTCCTCTTCCCTACAACCTCTCTTCCATTTTGTCCCTCAGCAATAAAAAGTATGTATATTCCTTAGTTAAGTTCCTCTCCTATCACAACATTAAGTTATAAATTTCATCCCCAATATTATGTATATTTATTTTATTCTTGCCCATCGCCCTACCTATCCTAAAACCTTCCTCGCCTAATCAAACAAAACCATAAAACACGACAATGGCACGAGTAATCCTCAGTCTGGACAGCTCAGTCAAGACACCGAAGAGGAGTGGATTGCCACACACACAACTACTGTCAGTCAATGCAGGTTGTCATGCATGCTGGCTGGCTCAGCTGTCATTGGCTGTCATTTCAAATTGACATTTCAGTTTTATCATACGACACTATTTGCGGTTTAATAAAACGATTTCATCGTACATTTTGTAACGTGATCCTAGTTAGAAGTTAGTTAGCATTAAATCAACACAATTTAACAACTAGGGCTTTCAAAATGGAGATCTCTTTTAAGGGAAAGAGAATATTAGTTACCGGTGCAGGACAAGGTATTTTATTAACTTAAGTATTTTCTTACATACAGTGGTTAAACGTTGTTACTATGCAAATAATAATTATACCACATGCATGACACAGTTAAATGTACAGCGTCGTCCACATGGTATACAAATTAGTAAGTTAAAAGTTGTTTTATTACAGGTATCGGTCGCGGGATAGCAGTAGAGCTATGGCGTGCCGGCGCTAATATTGTTGCGCTTTCAAGAACTCGCTCCCACCTTGAGCAATTGCAAAGTGAATATCCCTCAATTGACATAGTGGATGTTGATATTGGAGACTGGGAGAAGACAAGGGCAGTTGTAGAATCTCTAGGACACTTTGACGCGTTGGTGAACAATGCAGCTATTGCTATATGCGAACCTTTCCTCCAGTGTTCTTCATCCAGCTTTGATAAGTATGTTTTTTAATTATTTTCACACTTCACACAACATCTTATACATTGACCCAATTATTAATACCATTATTTGGTTTGTAGCATCCTTATACATACTCAAATTTTATCCTGAATAAATTTTTTTTCAGAATGTTTGATGTAAATGTTAAAGCTGTACTAAATATTAGCCAAGTTGTTGCTAGAAAAATGGTGGAAAATAAAACACATGGTGCCATTGTGAATATCTCTTCTCAGGCTTCTAAGGTAGGAAAGAAGTATAAAGTATCAGCCTATATACTGTCCCACTGCAGAGCAAAGGCCTCTATCATCAAATCAAGTCGTCACTACTATGATGGGATTAGGTTAAATCGCCACGCTTGTTTACTCATTAATGATCTATTATGTATATTGTCCTGGTTTTTTATTTAGGCTGACAATGAGTACATAGGTAATTTTAATAGTGCTAATGATATCACTGACAATAAGTATAGTAATTAAATTATTTTCAGGCTGCTTTAGTAGATCATACAATCTATGGGGCTTCAAAAGCAGCTCTTGATGCTCTTACTAGAGCTATGGCCCTGGAACTTGGACCTCATGGCATCCGTGTGAACTGTGTTAACCCTACTGTGATTATGACTGAAATGGCTAAAGTTGGGTGGTCTGATCCTGCCAAAGCTAATGAGATGCTATCGAAAATTCCTCTCAGAAGGTATTTGTCCCTTTCAATCTATAACCATAGTTATCTTTCTCCGTAATTTATGGCAAGAAATCTAATAAATAATTACAAATTACTCTTTTAACATGAGATAAAATTCAGTTTGATCAAATGATCACGCACTGTTTGTAACAAAACAGATAACCTTAGTTATCTTAGGATTATTATTGACACATCGTCATATTTGTAAGATAAACTAAGACTATAAATGACGTTAATATGATAAATTATAAAAACTTTGTACACATAATTGTTGACTTATTTATTTGGTTATAATTTTTTTATTTTATTCTTTCAGATTCGGTGAAGTTTCAGAAGTAGTAAATGCTGTAGTTTTTCTTCTAAGTGAAAAATCTAGCATGATTAATGGGGTTGAGCTGCCTATTGACGGAGGTTATCTAGCCACATAATAACAACCTAAGAACATAATAATCTCTATCTTATCAAGGCTCGAAACAAGCTTGTCCAAATATCAAATAAATATTCTTTCAAGGGTTTGTTACCAAAGAAAATGAGGTCTAAAATATTTTGCGCATTATTGTGTTAACAGTGCCATTTATAACATTTCTAACTTGATATTATTATAACTTGTAATTGTCTATTTTTGTATCAAACCTACATTTTAGTTAATCAATTAGATAAATTAAGTGATGTCAGGAAATGTTTTATGTATATTAAGTTGAGTAAGTAAAGTATCCTGAACGTTGGGATGATCAAACATGTTTTTCTCTGTTATTAAGTTGACTTAGAAAGTGATCGCATGAAGCTTGAGCAGCTCCCAAAGTTTGCAGGAGTTTGAGCAATCTGGTGCAGCATAATAATTATACCTACTCGTTATAGGTTGCATACTGCGAGTTACGCTAACTTGATTTAACTCTTAACTCACATAGCTTACGTAATTGTTCAATCAAATGGCATAGGTAAAAGAATGCGATAGTAAGCTAACCTAGCTCGCTTTGTGCAACCATTGGTGGCGCATAGGGTAGTGAATCGCACTTTAAAAAAAGTTGCATAATCCACGGCATAATAATATCTGAAGTATCTCGTCGTTACCTACTTTAATACTATGTCACACCACTATAATATTACTTACACTATTTCAGTAGGTAAGTTGCAATGCAAAAGTAACAATTTGTAGACATGCAACTGTGACTCTGGTGCCGTGTCACGGATATAACGTTTATCGGAGGTCCTACAACGAAGCGGCTCTGCACACATGCTCTGTGTGTCACTTTTGTTTGGATGCACGACAGAAACATTATGTTTTAGTTCGTTACAGGACGTTTTCGTTGTAGGCCCTCTGTTGGCCCTGCGCTCAAATTCCACCAGATGTACTTTTTTAAAGGTTTTATTTTTTTTAATCCTAACATTTAACTGTTGTTTCAAATAAATTCAATTGTTAATTAATTATGTTTATTTTTTCTGTTGGTCCCTCCCATCATGGTGAACATCAACAAACGGCTATGACTGCTGAGGTACCTTCGATTCATACAATGATGAATGAAAAAGAATGACCGAATGTCGCCCTCGGTCAGATGAGGCGATAAAACAAAATAATTAAATTAAATTCAGACATTTACCCGACAAGGAATATATCTTGTGTTTAGTTGTACAGACGGCGCGCCGTTAGCTAAGTCGCGGCGTTCAGATTCGAGTTCCCCCTCCTACAGTGCAAAAATAGCACTTGCATCTCAGACATAAGGGCGGTCCAAAGTCTAAAAAGAGTAACTTGACGTGACACAAGTTACAATCGATTTAAAAACAACAATAAAATTGTTTTCTTCTCGTTCAGATATACTCGCCCTCTATAAATGGCACAATATCTACTGTTATAATGTTTATAGCTCACGTTATCGCGAGTTATACATATTTATTAGCCACGATACAGCTAATCAGTAAAACAATAACAAAGACTGCCACGGTGTAGGTCCACGCTGTATGTACTTATAGCTGTGCTTATAGTATGTAGTTGACAGAGTTTGATAAGTAAATAACGTGTTTGCAAGAATGGACAATTTTAAAGGAAAAAGAATTCTTGTTACCGGCGGATGCCAAGGTAAGTAAATACTTCTGTACATAAAATAAGCAAAAGATAATAAATATGTAGTATGTACCTATCGTACATATAGATGTGAAATGACGCTTATTCTCAATTTTCAGGAATAGGCCGGGGTATTGTTACGGAACTTTGGCGGCATGGCGCAAATGTTGTAGCTTTGTCTAACCAAAAAGAAAACCTTGACAAGCTAAAGGAGCAATATCCTACTTTAGAAGTAGTAAACGTAGATTTATGTGATTGGGACCAGACCAGAGAAGTAGTAGAGTCCCTTGGAGTATTCCATGGATTAGTAAACTGTGCTGGAATAGTCATAACTGAACCTTTTCTGGAAAGCAAGCCCAGCAACTTTGATCAGTAATAATAACTTTGACATTTCTATTCTATAATAATTCCTAATTAGTTGCTGGAATAGGTGGAAGCAAGAGGTTGGCAGAAACTCAGTGAACCACTAAGTGGTTTGTATGAGAAAAACTATCATTTCTTTTCGTATAACGAAATACTCGCCACGCTGTCTACTAGACGAATAAGTGCGAAAGTAAAGTATGTAACGACTAATACTAAATTATATTCTTTCAGAACAATGGCTTTGGTAAAAGCAGTCCTTAATGTGTCCCAGGTTATTGCATCAAAGATGATTCAAAACAATATAAAAGGATCCATAGTAAACATATCTTCTCAAGCGTCTAAGGTAAGAACTAAAATTGCTAACTGGGTCTTTGAAATAAAAGTTCTCACTTTTTCAGGAAGTACACAGAGCTAGGTACAGTCAGCCACATCTGATATGTTGGTATGTGTTTGACAGATTAGAATTGATTTAAAAAATGAGAGTTTTGTATTACTTTCTTTTATGTGTGGCTGTACGTAGCTACGTGACTACAGGTAAAATATTATTATGAAATGAACGTTTTATTTTCTCAGGCAGCTCTTAAAGACCATGTTGTGTATTGTGGGTCAAAGGGTGCTATAGACTCCATGACTCGAGTTATGGCCTTGGAACTTGGTCCCCACGGAATTCGTGTGAACACAGTTAACCCCACAGCTATCATGACTGACTTGGGGCGCAGAGTATGGGGTGACCCAGAAAAATCTAAATTAATGCTGTCCAAAATTCCACTTGGAAGGTAAGTAGTAAAGTAATATACCTTGTACCTACTTTTAATTTAATAAAACTATGAATTGAACCGTACAAAAAATTCAGATGTTGAGCTTATTTGCTCACTCTTGACCCAAAAAGACTGAATAAAGTTTGAATTATTTAGTTTTTATGAGCTAAGGAATTTATTTGTAAATAATACCTATTTCAGGTTTGGTGAAGTACATGAAGTGGTTAACGGCGTACTTTTCCTCCTAAGTGATGACGCCAGCATGATAACTGGGACTAATTTGCCGATAGACGGAGGGTTCCTCGCTACATAAGTAGAATAGCAATAAGTGTACATATGTAAACATTAAATGCTGTGAATAAACACCTACACATTTATTTTACTCAGTTTATTGTGCCAAAGGAATTAATACATACTGGACATAGGAAACAATGCAAGCATAACAATTTATATATAATGCGTATTATGCTAAGATAGGCTAGCATAAACGTATGTTAAAAGAGAAAATATACCATGTTAAAGGTAAACTAAATGTAACACAGTAATATTTCTAGAACAATAAAAAGTCCCTCATCGTTAGCGCAGTTTACTCATTTGGAGGGAACAAACACTGATAAACTAAATTACAGTTTAGAATTTACAATATCCGATAAAAGCCAACGATCATTACTAGATCTCTTACTCATTCTACAACTACAACGCGCGTTCATTCCCTCCGCCGTGCAACGAGTAAAGTGACGGTAGTCCGGGGATAGTTCAATTTCAATAAGCAGAAATATCAATCGGTATGCCACACGCAGCTACACAAGACTCGACTCAATAAACGGTAGGCGTAGAATAACAGCAAATCATTCGAATGACATTAATTCTACAACAGTTATGTATTTATTTTCATTACCTATGATATTGTAAAAAACAGTGTGTCGGCTTACCTAAATACCTTACAATTATTATATACAAAATTAAGTCCATAAAGTCTTTCGTCGATTAGAGCATACACTTAACGTTAGGAGCAAGCCACGACCTCCCCGCTGGCGGCGCCCGCGCACGCGGCGTGGAGCGCTCGCGCTGGCGCCCCGGCGACGCACGCCACTCCCCAACGAGTGACTCCTCACCAACACTTCATTATCGTAAACTTAACTAACTCAACTTCATAAGAATTAGTAACACAATTATACCGATTAAAATCTTTTTGGACATTACGGGTAAATAACTAAAATCATAATCGAGTTGAAACTACGTCAATATCATTATTATTGACTAACAACAATAAGATGATGAACTTAAAATGACAAACTGGATTATGGATACACTGATGACTGCATCGAAATGCTATAAAATACCCTGTTGACTATACAACTTATTACTTCTGTATAACTAATAATAACGTGCAGTCATGTGAAAAACTTGGGTATGAAAAATAAAATAGTAATTTTCTTTTAACTAACTATACAAATTCCGCAAATTAAAATTAATTATTTGATGTGCTTATTTTTTGACAAAAATTAACTAAGTATGATTATAAAAAATAACTAATATGATCGTGACGAAATAATGATTTTCGACCCCAGAGCCTTTTCAAAACAACTCTTAAAATAAAATAAGTATAATATTTATACAAATTGAACCTAATTCTCAGTCATATTAAGATAAGGATGGTCCATTCCAGTCAATAATAGACGTCGAACAAACGAATGATATAGTTCTCTTATGAAAAATACAAATAAGCCAGTACTTTCTTTACATTGAAATATTTACAAGGCGTCTTATTTACTTAGTGTTTATCATAAATAAAACCACAAGTAGCGATAAATTAAAAAAAAGAAATGATGCGATGAAGCAATCATTTTAATTATTAGTGAGGGACATGGAAATGGTAACCAATTGTATTCATATAACGCAACTAGTTGATAAGTATACAAAATGTGAAAATTTGGTAAATTATATGAGATCATAGTTAGCATGGACAGAAAAGTAAACAGGATAGTACTTAAGGGAATGTGTTTTAATATTTGAGATAACTAAAACCAAACTTGTATACAAACAAACTATATTCCACCAAAAGAAATTGTTACATTCCCACTCAAGATCATTAAGCTCAAAATTTAAGAAATTCCTAAATACATCGGATTTTATTAGCAAACTTACCTAGTTAAAACTATGGCAGTGGCTGGACATTGTTCAACTGATTGGCAACAATTATTAGATTACGTTAAGCCCGAACATTAGATGACACCAAATATTTTGGAAGTTATTAAAACATAAATTTAATTTGGAAGACGAAATACAAATAAAATAATAATAAACAGACATTTAAGAAGTCTAAGAAAAGAAATGAAATCATGTTATTGCACAAAATATTTTGAACTAATCGATACTCATCTAGAAACTGAGATTATGAAAATTAATCACCAGTTGTCACAGTCATGTATGTTATAGTTTAACGTTGAAATTAAATGGCAATATTTAAATGCACTCGGCATATTTAGAGCCAGTAAATTGCAATAAATAACAGTACATCCCGTGAAAATGTTAAATTATCATGATAAAACTTTAATTCAACTATCTACAAATTACATCAGCAATCAAAGGAAACAGAACCTCCCAGAAACTGACCTATGTCAAAATCACAAAGGATCGGCTCAAATAATAATTTCGTCAGTAGGTAATTCACATGTTCTACATCTAAATATAACTGAGCATAAAGTACAATGGATGCATGGGTAGGCCTAACAGCTACGCTTAAATGAGTCACATTAGAAACAATGAGAACGTCGCCCCTCAACTAGTTCGCGGCCCACTCACGATCTTACTTAGTCTAAAATTAAATAATTTACAATACATGAACGTTAACGTGAATGCATACAAAAATGTTTCTTAGTTTATTACAGAATCGCATCCCGAGGAACCGGAACGTCGGACGACGCTCGCGCTCGGATCAATTCCTACCGAGAGGATCGTCAAGACGTGATAAAATCGTCGCTAAATTACACCATCATAATACGTGGATACACCGAGTCTGTGGCACGTTCGCCCCTGCGAACGGAACGCGGAGGTCACAACAAGAACAGGGTTCTGGAGCGTAGGTGTTATCACTGCGGCGGCGAGCTCCCTCACCGCCACTCCGAGATGGCCGCCACCGTCGTGCTGGGCTGCCCCGCCGCGCCCGCCGCTGCAACAAGCGCCCGCTTACACTACGCCCGCCTCACACACTCGCCACACGACAATAATTGGGTATTTGACTAATCTCGATATAGTAAAAAATATTGATACTCTAACAAAATATTGGTAAATAAGAACCAATGGCCAACATTTTCAGTTAAAAATATAACGTCTAGCTGGTGTTGTGAGCATTCAAAGTTTCATGGGCAAGTCCATTTTTAAAGTATAAACTTAAAAAATAATTATATCATTGAACTACCCGTACATTTTCCACCAACTTTTATTATAAAACCATTTACTTAAACGAAACATTTGATATAGCTACCAAACAAAATTTACTAGACGCGCACACAGAAGTTTGAGTTGTGACGTCACAATTCAATAGTCATTTGTATAGAGCGTTTTTGGGCTAATGCTAAATGCTAGCTCCTAAACTACTTAAACATGACATTGATCAAGTGTTATGCCCTGCCGGGCTAACATGCGCGCCACGAGATAATTTTGTCGACACTTGTATTGTGTCAGCGCAAGTTGCTTCTCGCTCACCTGACTGAGGGACTGCATTTACTAGGTTGTCCTTTTACAAGATTTTGTAACCTAATAATAATGCTTACTTTTTCCTTGACACCAAAAAAACCTAAACATTTATGGCGCCTGAAATGATCAGTAGTTAAAATGCTAAGCCCCCTTTTCTAGCTTAGTTATTCATTTCATGGTGCCATTTGTTGATATACAATAGCTGGTTGTGTCGCTGGATCAAAGAATAACCAAACCAATATTAATAAAAGAGCAAGAGCAATGGTTAGATTCTGGAATAGATAAACTAAACTTCTTCTGAGAAAATGGATTTCTTCAACATGTCTCAGATATCCATTTGAATTACAAACAAGTAATGTATTATGTATGTAACTCACTAGTTTCCTGCTCCTGAGTTTGTTCGTGACGTCTGAGCGTGCGGTCATTGGTGCCGGTCTGGTAGTTGCCCCGATGTCCACCTGAAATTGATATAAATACCTCTCAACAAAAGGGTTGTCACAATTTCAATCAAACATATTTTCCGTCACATGAAATTCGTGGGATTTTAGAAATGTTATCTTGTTTGTGATGCTACGATGGTATATATATGATATGATGGCCGAACGTTTCTTAAATTTCTTAGAAAAGGGTAGTGTAATATTTAAAAAAGAAGCATTTTCAAAGTGTTGATGATATCCATACTAATATTATAAATGCGAAAGTAACTCTGTCTGTCTGTCTGTTACTCTTTCACGCCAAAACTACTGAACGGATTTGAATGAAATTTGATATACAGATGATCTAGACCCTGAGAAAGAACATAGGCTAGTTTTTATTGCTAAAAGGGGGTTGTAAGGGGTTAATAGGGGTGTAAAAATTTACTTTTCCACGCGGACGAAGTCGCGGGCGGCCGCTAGTCATAAATAAAACCATTTTTTTGTAATTAAATTAATGACAATTACATTTTCATGTCATCACTGTGGTTTATCCACAATCTAATAATTTATTTAGCTTTAACTATCATCATCATTATAGGCCTTTACATCTGTGGCAGATGTTTCAAGCAGCATCACGCATTGTGACATACAGATGAGTTCATAGCTGTAAAGTCCTATGTGGGAATGAACCTTTCTTGCACATTTAAAGCAGGTGAATTGAGCAGCGCTGCGGTTGGGGTTGTGGGCACGGCGCTTAACACGCTTTGCCGCAAGTATGCTTTAACTATAAACAAAATTTACATACCAAACTTGAGCATATTCCAGTCAAAAACATAGTCGTAGGTAAAGCCCTGCCGGTGGAAGAGCGTGCGGAACAGCTGGCGTAGGTGGCTGTAGTCAGGGCGCTCCTCAAACCGAAGCCGTCGGCAGTACTTCAGGTATAGCTGGAACTCGATTGGGTGGTTCTGGAATACACATTCACACCCTTTATTATATTTTCTTAGCTCAGGCTTGAAAGAAACATCGAAAGGTTATAAATAAGTAGTCCATGTAACAAGAGCATTAATAAAATTAGCCTTCCTCTCGCCTGACAAATAAACCCATTGGAAAAGTACATGAGTAACTAGACCAGTCTCTAAAATTATTGACACAGTCATTACCTACTCTAGTAATTCTGAGACAGGGACCTTAACCAATGGTGTTTAGGTTATTGTAATGTTATAATTTCTACAAAAGGGTCATTCCATGACAAATGTTACCGAGGATAAAAATAATAATATGTTCGTTTTGCATTTAATCTGATGAATTTAGAAAGAAAACATTCCAAATTTTAATATGCGACAAAAAAACTAGAAAAAAAACGCGTTATTTTTAAGTTAATTAGTCTTCAAAATCTGCAATACAGTGAACTGACTTAATCACTGTAATCACGTGGTCCATTGAAAGTTAAATAATAAAAGAACTGGCAATATTACAATCGTTTTACCACGCTAAGATTTGAGGTTGATAGTCGTATTATTGGTGGAATACGTTACACTCCCGAAAAAAAGTTATAATTATCAAGTAAAAGGTGTGTTTTCTTGTTACATTGGCACTGTAACACCCGAAACGAAAAATCAGGTAATTGTTTTATTAATGTAACTTACAGATTGATTAGTCGAATAATATTTAGTAGAAGTAAGGCCATGGTGGTAATAATCAAAACTACTAACTAATAATTCAACAAAAGACTAATTTAATAGCTTTTTTTCCATGATTAAAAACTGTAACACCCGAAACGTTTCGGGTGTTACAACTTTTCTCATACATAATATTTCCTTGTATCTTGGCTATATTTCCATGCATGGTGTTTGTGTCTGTGTATGTGTGAATCGGGAGATGGTTTTTTTTTTCACAAAGATCAGGAATTCTCGGTTTTCGCCTTCAGTGTCGAGTCGGCTTCATGGAACGCACAACCAATAGGAGAAAACAGATTACAGTCGACATTCCTTATCTTGTTCTCTTATTGGTCTATGCATTCCATGAATTCGACTCCACATAGAAGGCGAAAACCAGAGAATTCCTGATCTTCTGACCTGATCCTGATCTGACGACAAAGGATAGACTAGCAAAAATGCGGGAAAGACGAAAACTAGACCATGAAATATATTCAGAACACCTGCGTAAAGAGAGTTGGAAAACACACTTAAGCTCTTGTAACTCCACTGGTGTTGCAGGTGTTCATGGGCGGCGGCAATTTGTTACCATCAGGTGATCCGCCTGCTCGTCTGCTACCTATCACATAAAAAAAGAAAAAAAATCACTACCTGAATCGCCATTATAAAGCTCTGCAGATCTGTCATATATAAAAGAAGGTTTGATTTATTTTTAATTATTCTAAGGAAGCTCAAAATAAAGCTACATTAAAGAAGAATGTATTGTAGTAATCTTTGTTTGTCAGTAGATTTTTCTAAAGAAAGCTGCTAGTAATTCTTGTCAAAGGAGAGTTCATTATTAAACGTTTGTTGGTTCCCTACTTATTTTTTAGTACATAAACTAATAAAACACCAATTTTGTTCATATAAACTGTTTACATTTTGTACTCGTAACACCCGAAACAAAACCATGGTAACACCCGAAACAACGTAAAATTTCATAAAAAAATAGTAAAACCTTATTTGTGACAGTAATTATGTGGTAGCTGCATAGTAAATATTATACTTTTGGAGGCCTGTAATTTTTAGAATAGGTTCCCTAAGAAAATTCGCAGAATTTCATATAAATGTAACAAAGGTCAGGTCAGAGAGGCAAAATCGTGTAACACCCGAAACGCACACTTTTCGACTTTTAAAGTTGTTAATCCTTTTGCTAAGCTCTATTAATTTTACAATTAAGATAGAACAACTAAAAACGTAGAGAATAAGGCATTGAATTGTTAAAATACCCTTTCAATATACATAAAAAAGTAGACTTTGGTTGTACAAATGTAACACCCGAAACGATGGAATGACCCAAAACCTTATTATTTAGTTGGAGAGTCGAGTACTTTCTCAATATGGGCCTTGTAAAGTCATTATTCTCATTAATTCTAAAATATATTAAATTTGAAGTAAATAAATCCTTAACTTACTTTACAAAGTTCGTCAAAAGGTGTAGATAATTTCTTCTCAGATATCCTCTCATATTTCTGGCGTTTAGTTACAGCTTTTAAGCCTTGCCACGGCAAACTGCCGCGGTTAAAATACATGAGCACATAACCCAATGACTCCAAATCATCACGGCGAGATTGCTCGATGCCTAAATGAGTGTTCACTGATGCATATCTTGCAGTGCCTGAAAATGTGTAAAATAAAGATTAGATACTTTAAAAGCAACTGAAGTGTTAACTTATTTTTAACATGTCCAAATATTTTACTTACAAGAGTTTTATGTAATGCTTTCCGTACCTAATTTCAATAACTTTAGTCTACAACAATAGTATTCAATTATGTAAGTACATCAAAGTATAAAACAATATCAAATTTCTTCAATCAACTCTCATCTCACTCTTATACACATTAGGTTGAATATCAATTAAGGAAATTTGACAGGTTGTGGTAGCCTGATGTGTAGCTGCCTGAACAGTCAGCCCCTTTTGAACTTTTGGCTTAAATTTTACTACTTACGTTGAAATAATCTTAATGGAAATGAGAGATATCTTGTGAAGCTCAGTATTAAACAAATGTTATGAATGTAATAACTTATTGGGCTTATCATAATAATTAATGAACTCTCAAAATAATTAAAACTATAAAATTAATTATTATAAAATAATATCCAAGTAAGTCTTACCTGTCAAATTTTTGTTTTCTCTATATGGAATATGCTGCAGTGTGCGAGGATCTTTGTACTTCTTTGCTAAACCGAAATCTATTATGTACACTAAGTTCCCTTTTTTACCTAAACCCATAAGAAAGTTATCCGGCTTGATATCTCTGTAAAAGGACATATTAAAACAATTTAATTAATTGAATGATTAATTTTTACAAGGTATGCAACTTCCATCACAAAGTGATACATGATAATTTGCATAGACGATAGAAATGTTATATTATCTTTGACCTTACAACCTACATCAACATAAATTACTTACTAGATACTAAAAGTCACATACATACCTATGGATAAAGTTTCTGTAATGAATGTCCTCGATACGTGTGATAAGCTGGTCAGCTAGGAGTAACACAGTCTTCAGGGAGAAACGGCGCGAACAGAAGTTGAACAAGTCTTCCAGAGAGGGACCCAATAGTTCCATTACCATAACATTGTAATCTCCTTCTGAGCCACACCATTTTATAGCAGGAATTCCAACTGTCAGAGAGATAAGTAAATAAGTGAAAGAAGAGCAAACATCTGGATCTATACTCACAAACTTTCATGTTTAAAATATTAGTGGGATAGTGGGATTACTAGATGCACAAAAAATACTTTTATATAAAATTGTTGCTGTTGTTTTGTTGTTGTTACATTTATTTATTTAAACTTCATTACACAAACATTTGTTACGATAGGCGAACTTGATGTCAAGAAGCACCAATTAACAATTTAAGAAGTTATTGGTCATGCAGAAAAGACAGTGAAAAAACCTAATTATTGTATGTAACATTTCCTTGTAGAAAGATTACAGAGAACATAAATGTGTGTAAAATGGAAAGCCTGTATTCTAGGTGTTTCTTGTCTTTTACTATACACAAACAAGCGTAAGTACACAAAGTGTTAGCGAGAATGAATGCCAGATATAGACTTCTAATGATAAAATTATCATCATGAAAAGTGTTATACATCTACAATTTTAGACATCATATTTTAGGATATCAAAATAACACATAATATGTAACATTATGTGTTATTTTATAACACATAATATTATAATTGTTATAGTGTAAGAATATGTAAAAAAAATGTATGTGTTTGAATGGATTCATGTAGAGAATTCAAGTGTTACATGAGAAACACACATCATAACACATTATAAACAGCAAACACCCTTGCAGGCTTGCAAACAACAAGAATACTGGATAAGGGTTCAATATAGCTTACCTCCTCCCTGCATCAATTTGTAAAATTTGCTTTCTATGTGCAATTGTGGGTGTCTTGTCTTTATGCATTCTAATTTGATAGCTACCTCCTCTCTTGTTACAATATTAGTTCCTGTAATATAATATAATTTATTACACCTTGCACCTTTATGTAATAATTTATATATGTATAATGTCAGCGTTAAACAACCTATAGTGAGGATTCCAATAAACTAATCACATGTACACTACAGAATTACAGTAATCGACATTCATAGCTATTTCAATCCTATTAGGTCCATTGCCGAGAAAAACTTCTCCTGTAATTAGAACAGGCGTAAAATACCAAGCTTCTGACACAAAAAGAAGATATTTCGAAACAAAAAAATCGCAGCTGGCCTACAAATAGTTACCATCTTTCTTTGTTTACAATCCTTTCATGTCATACTCACCAAGATATATGTCTCCGAAAGATCCTGAGCCAATTTTACGACCCAGTCGGTATTTATTACCGACGCGGAGTTCCATTTTGATATTTTCTAGGAGATGGAATCACAATAATATCACTGACCACCGAATCATTACAGGACGGCCATATTGCGATAGACGCAGATCTCTACTTGGGCGAACTGTGAATTTTTGGGTGGAATTCGTTAAAACATCTATTGCTTCTTAATGCCTTATGTCTTATTACTTTGTGTTTGATACTAATATTCACATAAAAGTCGTTTTTCTACATAAGATACGAGGAAATTTGATAGTAATCTAGCTACACACGCACATGAGGAATTCTTTTTCGAAGATCGTTCAGTCGTAATCGGGAACTTTCAATCTTTTAGTGGCAACACTGGATTTTGTGTGTCAAATAAAATGGTTTAATTCAATTATTTCTCCAAATGAGAAACTTTATATTTTAGAAACTTAAGTGAAATACATATTTACACCTCAACTTTGTATTGTGAAGTATATTTTCTTTAAATATTTTGTTTTCAATAATATTCGTGCTATTTTTCAATGGGTATGGTTTAAGCTCATTTGAATGTCAACACTCAACCTACAAATCTACAAATGTAGCGTGACTTATTGAATTGATACAATGTTATTATTTTTTAATATACTTAAGCAAGTGACTGTTAAATTAATACGTCAGAATATTTTTACTAGTTTACACGATTTAGGAACGGTACCCACTTTAACCACAGTGGCCAATATAGCCTTTTTCCATCTACTTTACCGGTTATAATGAGCTTCTCGTTTTTCACTATCAGGGGCGTTGCTACTGCCGTATCTGCTGTATCAATTGTACGGGGCCGTGGGCCACCAGGGCCCCAAAAGTGTGTCCCCAAAAATAAAAACTTTCTAATTTATTTTATTTTACAAAGGACAAAAGTCTATAAAGCAGTTTCTTTTTTTCCCGCCTTAAGCGTTAAATTATGTTATGATAAATACATATTTCTTTTCACTATGTATATTTTTTCTGATGTGAAAAATATTTACCCTCCTAACATTATTATAAGGGCTTCCAAACATTTTTTTAAATGGGCCCCGACAAGGCACGCTACGCCACTGGTCACTATCTTATTTATTTATTAAATTGGACGTCCACGACAAGGAACAAGATCAGTAGGTATTACAGAGTTCCAATGAAATATAAACACAGATACTGTCTTATTAATACGAAACCACAGCATGCAGCTATATCAAATCAATTTTAAAAACCAAGCTTTAATTACTGGTCACTATCTTATTTATTAATTACTGGTCACTATCTTATTTATTTATTAAATTGGACGTCCACGACAAGGAACAAGATCAGTAGGTATTACAGAGTTCCAATGAAATATAAACACAGATACTGTCTTATTAATACGAAACCACAGCATGCAGCTATATCAAATCAATTTTAAAAACCAAGCTTTAATTAAATAAAAAAAATTGTTCTGAATGCTAGAACCAAGGTATGTAATCCATCAAGAAAACTGGTTTTAGGGAAACTGACAGTTTCAATTTTCTTTGACCTAAGCGGCACTGGGACAATCAGTTGATTTCATGACTTTATTGATTGTTGTGTAACAGAGTTAAATTTATCTTCTATACTTACCTAGTATTTTTATAGAGGTAAATTTTACATATACCAACTAGGCTTATAGATAAACCGAAAAGACGAAGTACTTGCGAATGTTTTCCCGATTGGATAAAAAACATCATTCCTCAAACATCCGTTATCACGATTTTCTTGACGCATTCTATAGGGCCCCATTATATGTACCACATAGTAGGTAAATCTGTACTATTCATGTTTATGTTGGTGGAAATGACATACCTACCTAGGGTAACCGAGATAGTGATTGCCCAGTGTACAGTGAATGCCCGAATTAAGGTTAACATACATTTTAACTTATTTTCAAAGGTGTAGTTTTACATTAAATCCGTTAAATAACACTAGGATACTGTAAACTAGAGTTCTAAATAAGACATTTGGCAAAATTTTCAATAAAAATATTGTAATGGCAGTTTTTGGACAGCGGGTGTCCGTCACTTCAAAAAATGCGAATTCCTTACAGAATTTGTTAAGGATACATTTTGTAGTTTTGAAGTTTGTATCACTTTAATTTTCTTTTTTGAGCGTTAAAGCACAACGACGTGTTAGTTAAAGCTTTAATGTTTCATTCGAAGCAGTTATCGCGGCGTAATTTTATTCCATTCAGTATTTTAAGAGGGTGGGCAATCACTGTACCTAAAATATGACAAATTCAGTTATTGCCATACCAGAATTCAGTTATTGCCATGGGTATGAGACAGTGATTGCCCGGGTAGGTATTTACTAAATCACGTGAGGGATATAATAATCGAACCGAATATTTTCTTTATATCCTGTATCTTTCTTTATATCTAGGTCTAGGTACAAGGAGTTTCGAAAAAACTGCTTTTTACAAAAAGTTGACCTAAAAATAGGGGAAAATTTGATCTGCTACCGAAAATCTTGGAGGAAAGGTGGTAAGAAGAACAACCAAATATATACCGTAATTATATTATGTATTTTACCGTGGGAGAGCACGTTTCAGTATGAATAAGCCGGCTTAAACGGAGTGATTCTATAATCACAGAAAACCAAAATCAAGCGGCGCTAACGCGTGAGTGTACCGGAGGCTCTATGAAGGGGGAAAAGGAGTTAAAATGTTGGCAGCGCATTTGTGATTCCCCTTGTTGTTGCGAGTGTCTATGAGCGGTGGCAATCGTTTACCATCAGGTGATCCGTATGCTTGTGAGCCACCTATCACATATTAAAATTTAATTTCCAAATGATGCAGTTAGTAATAATTAGAAAAAAACTTTCAAATTTCAACTGTGGGAGAGCCACGCTTCAGCATGAATGGGCCGATTTGACCGGAGTGATACCACTGCCTCACAGAAAACCAGCGTGAAGCAGCCCCTGCGCCGAGTGAGTGAGGGAAACGGAGGCTCACACCCGGGGGGGAAGGGGATAAAAGGTTGGCAGCACTTGTGACTTCAGTGGTGTTGCAGGTGACCATGGGCGGCAGCATTGCTTATTATATATAATGTGCAGTCAAAACACGCATAACTTGATGGTAAGCGAATGCCAACGCACATACATACTCAACACCAGTGGAGTCACAAGTATGCTGCCAATGTTTTTAACCCCTCCCCCCTCCCCTCACCCCCCATTGGGCCTCCGACAACCTCAAAACTGTATCTACTTACCTTTTGTAAAATTGGTACATTCCATTTATTCGCTGAGATAACGAGAAACTAGATAGAACAATTTTACGATTTTACTAGATTTTGAAACTAAAGGGGTTTTCTTAGTCAATGGTATCTTATTTGGATGATGTTACTGATTTCAATAGCTTAGAAATATATCTTAAACGCACAAAAACTTACGAAAGATCTAAAATTTTAAGTATTTAATAGTATTTTTATGGAATTACAACGTGCGGTATAGTTGGCAATCACTGTCTCATTTGGTTGGCAATGACTGTGTCAAGTGGGCAATCACTGTGTTTTTAGGAGATATTTTTGTTATACGTTATAATTATAAAATATTCTTTAGATGTTTGAATTATTGCTAGGGTAACCGAGATAGTGATTGCCCAGTGTATAGTGATTGCCAGAATTAAGGTTAACATACATTTTAACTTATTTTCAAAGGTGTAGTTTTACATTAAATCCGTTAAATAACACTAGGATACTGTTAACTAGAGTTCTAAATAAGACATTTGGCAAAATTTTCAATAAAAATATTGTAATGGCAGTTTTTGGACAGCGGGTGTCCGTCACTTCAAAAAATGCGAATTCCTTACAGAATTTGTTAAGGATACATTTTGTAGTTTTGAAGTTTGTATCACTTTAATTTTCTTTTTTGAGCGTTAAAGCACAACGACGTGTTAGTTAAAGCTTTAATGTTTCATTCGAAGCAGTTATCGCGGCGTAATTTTATTCCATTAAGTATTTTAAGAGGGTGGGCAATCACTGTACCTAAAATATGACAAATTCAGTTATTGCCATACCAGAATTCAGTTATTGCCATGGGTATGAGACAGTGATTGCCCGGGTAGGTATTTACTAAATCACGTGAGGGATATAATAATCGAACCGAATATTTTCTTTATATCCTGTATCTTTCTTTATATCTAGGTCTAGGTACAAGGAGTTTCGAAAAAACTGCTTTTTACAAAAAGTTGACCTAAAAATAGGGGAAAATTTGATCTGCTACCGAAAATCTTGGAGGAAAGGTGGTAAGAAGAACAACCAAATATATACCGTAATTATATTATGTATTTTACCGTGGGAGAGCACGTTTCAGTATGAATAAGCCGGCTTAAACGGAGTGATTCTATAATCACAGAAAACCAAAATCAAGCGGCGCTAACGCGTGAGTGTACCGGAGGCTCTATGAAGGGGGAAAAGGAGTTAAAATGTTGGCAGCGCATTTGTGATTCCCCTTGTTGTTGCGAGTGTCTATGAGCGGTGGCAATCGTTTACCATCAGGTGATCCGTATGCTTGTGAGCCACCTATCACATATTAAAATTTAATTACCAAATGATGCAGTTAGTAATAATTAGAAAAAGACTTTCAAATTTCAACTGTGGGAGAGCCACGCTTCAGCATGAATGGGCCGATTTGACCGGAGTGATACCACTGCCTCACAGAAAACCAGCGTGAAGCAGCCCCTGCGCCGAGTGAGTGAGGGAAACGGAGGCCCACACCCGGGGAGGAAGGGGATAAAAGGTTGGCAGCGCACTTGTGACTTCAGTGGTGTTGCAGGTGACCATGGGCGGCAGCATTGCTTATTATATATTAATGTGCAGTCAAAACACGCATCACTTGATGGTAAGCGAATGCCAACGCACATACTCAACACCAGTGGAGTCACAAGTATGCTGCCAATGTTTTTAACCCCTCCCCCCTCCCCTCACCCCCCATTGGGCCTCCGACAACCTCAAAACTGTATCTACTTACCTTTTGTAAAATTGGTACATTCCATTTATTCGCTGAGATAACGAGAAACTAGATAGAACAATTTGACGATTTTACTAGATTTTGAAACTAAACGGGTTTTCTTAGTCAATGGTATCTTATTTGGATGATGTTACTGATTTCAATAGCTTAGAAATATATCTTAAACGCACAAAAACTTACGAAAGATCTAAAATTTTAAGTATAATAATAGTATTTTTATGGAATTACAACGTGCGGTATAGTTGGCAATCACTGTCTCATTTGGTTGGCAATGACTGTGTCAAGTGGGCAATCACTGTGTTTTTAGGAGATATTTTTGTTATACGTTATAATTATAAAATATTCTTTAGATGTTTGAATTATTGCTAACTTATCTCAATGCTAAACTATTAACGTTGTCAAATAATTACACTCTGATTTCTTATTGTTAAAGAAAAGGATTATATTGAAATAAAACTAGTGTCAATTTCTTAAGTGGGCAATCACTATCTCGATCACCCTAACTTATCTCAATGCTAAACTATTAACGTGTCAAATAATTACACTCTGATTTCTTATTGTTAAAGAAAAGGATTATATTAAATTAAAACTAGTGTCAATTTCTTAAGTGGGCAATCACTATCTCGATCACCCTACCTATTTTATTATAGGTACCTAAAGGAGTTGTCCCATTATGGGTTGGGTCTATGTACGCTAAATTAAAAATCGGAGAAAAAATTGCTTATTACGAGAAAAAATACAATGAATTCCATATAATGCACAGTTTCGTGGTTATAAAATAAAAAAGATGACCATTTTTCAACGTTTACCAATGACAAGACGCGTGAGACGACGGTGACCAAAGACAAAAAAAGCAACTGTCAATGTCAATGTCTGTCAATGTGACGTTAAACGGTTTGGTTTGTTAGGGTTTTTTGGATAGTTTTCATTTCTTAGTCTGTGGTTTGTTCCGTCAAACGTCAGACAGATAGACAAACGTCAAACGTCATCGAATTCGTAATGTCAGTCAATAGGTAACCAACATTGACAACCATTTTGTTGTGTTGCAATCCTTTGCTAAAATAAATTGTTCCTTCCAAAAAACAACGCTACAATAGAGAAATTGGATAATCAAAAACTATTCTTCATATAATTCTCTATATTTTGGTATAGGGTACGTATACCACGCCCAGACTCCATATATTTTGGGACAACTCCTTTCCACAGTGTATAAGAAGATCATCAATTATTTATTTAATCGAAGATGATGTTGGGAGTTCTCAACAAAAAAAATCCAAATAATGAATCGAAAGTGTAAGTATTTGCTCTCCACGATTGACAACTTCATTTTCTCTTTTAACCTCAGTCTCTTTATTTTTAACTCCTGTTATTTACAATATAAATTATCAACATTAGTTGGGTGGAGTAAGTGTAATGGCATTTGTATTGTAAAAAGTTGCCAGATTCAAAATGTTTGGCTAATATTAAAGTATAGTAGAAAAATGAATAAATGTAGAGATTGGATAAGGGAACGTGCACATAATCGGTAAATAGCCGACTGGATATTATACTCTGTCAATAAAGTCAAGAAAAGTATTCTTGAGAAACTATTACGGAGTTCTAATCAATGGTTCTAATAATATTATAACCAATGAGGCTAACATACTCTATGAGTCATAAAGGCATGACGTAAGCGGCTGTGATACAAAGATTTTACACTATAACAAGATGGTGCACTTATTACTTACATTCGAGCCTCGCGAGATGTCTATATATTGGTTAGCGTCCTACTCTAATAAGGTGACCACACGTTTTAGCGTTTCGATTACAATTATTGTTAGTCAAACTTAGTCCACCCACGTGGAGCCGGACATTGCGTTCTCTAGGAAACTCGTGAAGCCCATTCAAACTAGAAGGGCTAGCACGAACGTTCAAAGTATCGTTTGAGTATTTATAAGCAATTTTGTAGAAAGAACACAAGTTCCAAATTAAAATTCCTTATTATGTATACGTACGATACGAAGAGACTACCGACTTTTCGAAAAGTTTGTGCTAGCCTTATTAGATTTTCTATTTACCTACCTATAATAATACACTCTGTGGCACATTTAACCGGCCATAGCGTATATTATTCATACAAACGTACATACTTTACGATTTGATAATTTAAAAATTAAATAGATTTATTGCTACACTTTTTACGTAACATGACCTTTTTATGGTCGTCCATTATCATGCAATTTATTCGACCATGAAAACTTTCCGATTTGTCCAAAAAAAAATTAAAAAAGTAAATCCGTCTTTAGATGACAAGCGAAATGGACACCCTACTCAATGCAAAAAATAAACTTTGACGAAATACTTACTTATGAAAAATACACCGCAACCTTTATAAGATTCACTTTTGCATGCTATCACACAACAACTGAGAACCATTACAAATAAATAATCACAATTTTTACACGTTATTTTTGTCGTCACAATAATGCAAACTTTCAAATTATTTTTGCCGCTGCCATAATGGTGATGTCGAGACGCCAAGTGTTGCATATTGATTATAATTAAAACTACCATATCACCGACTTTTACATAAAAACAGTCGTTTATCATGGTTTAAAATAAAAAAGACATTATTAATTCCTACGTCTCATTCCTTTAAATTATTAAATATTTTGAAAGTTCCCCAGAAGAAGAAATAAAAACATTGCTTAAGTTATACCACAAAGGTTTTTTTTATGATGGCAACCCATTAGACAAGGACATCATCCTATATAGCGACATCTCGCTCGGCTCGATTTTCTGTAAAGCGATTTGGCATTTCAAAGTAATCTTTATTCCCACTGCATAGAGTCGAAATTAATATTGCATTCATTTTCATAGTGCTCCATCTTGTTTTATATCCAATATCTTTGCTGTGATAATGCATCAAGAAAGTCATGAAATTAATTAATGGCGCCACTGCCGCTTACGCTAAACTCAATACAAGGTGCTGCCATCTATAGTCACTGCACGTATCCCGTAAGGTCTTGGCCGTGACCTATTGGGGCACGTGCAGCAGACGGCGCGCAGCAGCGCTATGTCTTGCCTAACATGCCAAAATTATGTTCAAATAAATAATTATATTATAATAACCAATCGGGCTACCATACTCTATGACGTAAACGGCAGTGGCGCCATTAAATTAATTTAATGACTTTCTCAATGCATTATTATTAACGGTCTTTAGCTTTGAGATAATAAATTATGTTTTTCATTGGCGAGTCCGACTGGTATGTATGTACTTGGCCGCTTTTTTAGGTTGCCAAATTTTAAAGAAAAATTTAAAGTCAAAGTGACTATCACAGAGTAACTTATAATATATCGGTAATAGAGAGATCAGTCGCGAAATTGTTCAGCGCCATCTAGTTAAAATATTACATACCACTATTATCTATCTACATACGTACGTAGTGTAGGTTGGGTAGGTATATATAGGTCATTTAGGTATTCATATATTATATCTTATTATGCTGAATTTCAACAAGAGACTTTTTGGTGTCCTTTGGGGTTTTTTTTGAAATCAAACATTGTTTTTGATAATCTAAAATTAGTTCATAGTCTAAAACTATGTTAGATTTTACGAATCCCACAAAAATGACACCAAAAAATCTCTTGTTGAAAATAATATATAGGTACAAAGATAACACAGGTTTAAATTAATGTTTTTTATTTTTTCTTTTATAATATTCCATGCCTTTTATTTTCATGCAGTCATTGACAAGGGCGCTTTTCAGTAGAATCATTAGCATTCCAACCCTTTATTACCCTTATTGTGTAGATAGTTATATGCTCCTAGTTATACTTTCGTCGCAATGAGTTTGACGAGTTTTCGAACTTAGCAGGTGGGTGGATAGACATTTGGTTATGTGATTAAACATTGTTATGCAACAGCGGGTGTAAGGGGGTGAACGAATACCATTCCGCCCCAAAAGCCAATCTCACATGCACGCAGTGCATCCTGCCAAATAGCGAACTAGGCTCTGGCAACCGACTGATGGCGGTATAACCATCCAAAATCTCAACGTAGCAAATTAACAGCCCGGTGACGGGCAGCAGCGTCACCAGGGCAAATAGCTTCTTCTTCAATTCCGGGAGATGAGAGCGGGTGGGTTAGGCAGAGGTCCAATGTCCAGGTGATGATGCTGTGGTCGATATATAAAGCGGCAATCGGTGTCCAGGTAACAAAAACAGTCTTCAAGAAGAAAAAAGCCACGAAAAAACATCCAAGCAAACGCACACAATTCGAATTTGAAAGCAAACGAAAAGAGAAAAAATTTGCACTAAATTTGTGACAACTCGAGTGACGTGTCAATGTCAGGCGGCGCGCTCCATTCAACGTAATTTACAGGTTATTGTTTATGTCACTATTTTAATCTGCATGACAACTTAATAAGATACTGCATAGTACTGAACGTAAAATAAGTAATTAACGTCATCTAGCAAGAAAGTTCAGTACTTATTCTGATCATGATTCTCCATACAAAAATGAATATACTGAGTGAACGCACACTGGTGACTATTTTGCAACTTTTGTTTTGTAATACGACTAGCGCCATCTGTTGTGGAGTAGCGGTACAAATTAATATTCCTTGCTTTCGATCATGAAGCAAATATCTGAGTGAATGAGAAATTGGAAGCAATAAATTTATGTTGCTTTGTTTTTTGCAACCTTAGCCAGTGCAAGCGATTCCCTCCAGAATAGGTAGATGAAGATGATTGAAGAACTCCGACTCACACTTTACCGGTTTCTAGTGTACACACCTTATTTTAAAGAAATGCAGCCCGGTGCTGCACCTCACCGTATCATACCACCACAGGGTTAATAGCAGTGGCTTAGGTATAATATTACTTACAGGATTGCGGGGAGGCGCTAAGCTGCGATGTCGAAACCGATTTTTCACAGCACATAGTTACAGATAGGGCACACTATGACCGTACCCTAATTGATACCTATCACGGACGTATATATAGCTAGTTCTAGGTAACAATATATTATATTATTATTTTGTGTTACATAATACGTAGCCTATTTAAGAAAATTATTTGTAAACTCAATCATTTATGTATTGCAAGGCATCCTAAACCGAATCTATTTTTAATAACAATTTTGAAGCAACAGCCACAGCTAGAACATTAAATATTGCTACCGCCTCACAGTTTACTAAACTCTATACATATATTTTTTTAAGTACATATACTTTTTTGCGCAAAATGTACTTAAGTAATAAGTAGGCAAACTTAATGCCAAGAGGAAATTTAACCAGGCAGCCTTTGGTTCGTAAAAATAGACTTTAAGTACCTAGTTATAAGTACTTTTTATTTAATGACTGTGAACTGGAACAGTGGATAAAATTTGGATTATCACCATACTAAGCGGCAGGTTTAGAGAGTAAACACAAGATTAAAAGTAACAACATGTTGGCAGTACGGGTTCGACTCGCTCGCAAATAACGTAATAATTATATTGTTAGATTTACATCATCACATAAAAAAAATCCTACCTAATAAAATGTGTATTTTATTAGGTAGGAAATTTTTGTGTTGTGAAGATTTACGGGATGGAAATAGGTAAGTAATAAAACTAGTGAACAATATTTTCTCTCATAGATTAACTTTTTATTGTTTTTAATATATTTTTAATTTAATTAAAATAGGTAGGACTGTTAGATGAAACTACGTTTTATTGTTCATTTGTGTGTACCTACTTAGATTAAAGGTTATTTGCATAAGCCAGTACGCCAGTAGGTACTTATCTCTTTTAATTAAGTACAAACAGCCAGGTCCTCAGGTTCCAGGTCCAGATGAAAAATGCGCTAGATGGCGTACTGTTAAACTAAGGTCCAACTTCAACGTCATTGGTTGTTTATTAGTGACATTTTGACATCTCATATTAAAAATAACCAAATCACCGGGACCTCAGTTGTACAGCACATCTACAGTACATAGGTACGTTATCTAGCGGATTTTTCTCATGCGATATCCCCTATTGATATTGACAAAACGTGTTTACATTAAGATTTATTGAAGAAATTAGACATTTGTTTGTCTGACTGTTCTTACATGGTCCTCAATTAATTTAGAGTAGGTCTGCTGGTGCTTTATAATTTTAAAGTTCACAAATGTAAGTAACATAATTATACAAATTCAAACCTAACAGTTACAATAAAATTAATAAGTAGGTATGAGATTTTTCTACTTATGTAAATAATTAAAAACTTATTACTATTAATTCTACATTGTAATAAATTACTATTTAAGATGTTGGTAGAAGGTACCTAATAGGTACATCCTATAGTATTTGACTCTAAAGTACCTAGTTATGTACAGTCAACAGCAAAAGTAGATGATCAAAACCAAAAACTCTATAGGTACTCACTATTGAACGGAGTTCGCGTCAGACTGTAAGTATGGTGTTCAATTCATTCAGTTCTGACGCAAAGTCCATATAGCCTCAAAGTGAGTCATACAGTACTGACGCGAACGCTGCTCAATACCTAGTGAGTTACGAGTTTTTGATTTTGATCATCTACTTTTGCTGTTGACTATACTATCTATGACCGAGTGACTACCTACCTCACTAATAAATTTTCACTATCAGTGCCTACGTAGTAGCAGAGCCTAGGCGCTGATGTAATATTTTTTTCCTGATATTGAGTAGGTAGGTAGGTGTAACAATAAGTAGGATAATATCTATACTTAGGTATCGGTTCCCTATGTTATCCGTGCTGAGGATTATTTATTTCGTTCTCTCTGTTTATTCCACTAAAGATTTTTTTGTCTTGTCTTCGACACTTCAGAATAGCTTTTTACGGGAAAGCTACCGTGCTACCGTAAGTGTTTCCGATATTTCACATACTTACAATCCGATCCGATATTAGGTAGGTAGGTACACCGTGACCACAAGCTCCGAAATGTTGGAAACTCAAAAATAAGGTATCAAATCAAATCCAATCAAATTATTTATTGCACTCAGGTAGGTACGTGATAGCAATCCCGTAAATAACTATTCTCATCTTAGCGACTATGAAAGTTTAAAACCAGTACCTACTTACCTACAAACAAAAATAATATTACAATATCTATGTAGGTAACTATCTGCCTATCACATCACATTTGAGTTCTATTTATAAATTGAATTGAATTGACACAATAGTCGATTCGAGATTTAAATATAAGTTATAAAATGGATCTCTAATATTTTATATAATAGGTAATTTGCGATTTTATTAGGTAATTAGAGATGTACTTAAGTACAATCATATTTTTATTATTCATTATTCATCCTCCAGTTTGCTCTTCAAAATATTGATCGCAATACGCACCCAGTCTGTGCTCTAAAACAATTTTGGCACCACTAGCAATTATGAAGAAAGCACCATCTTTAAAAAACTCGGTTACCTAACAAGAATGGACTTTTGGTACAAGGTGAAGGCTCCTAAATGTCCAAATCACAATATTCTTTTAAAACTATCCTGAAAAAATATGTACAATAGCCATGATTCACTAAACCTAGAAACATTTAAAAATAGTTACTAACACACTTGTAGCAAATTATAAACAAGTTGATGTGCAAGAGATAAAATGCTTGTTCATTTGCAAAATTATTATATTACAACTATTTCTTTAAAAAAAAACAACTTGACTGACATGCTGACTGCGTTTTAGCTGAAGATTACACTCCCTCTTTACTTCCTGTCCTATATTACCTACCTTAAACGTGCATATTGCACAAGAAAATTAAACAGTAAAAAAATACTTTTAACGATCTTGACTGAAGTTTGACAATATTCGTTGGTAGGTACCTACTTTTTTGTAAAAACGAACTTTTCCAAAAATAGGTAGTTTTAATAATGAATTACACATTAAATGCTAGTTTTAGCTTACACACACTGTATACTTAGCTATAGCTAGTAGTAACTGTAATAAGATGCTACGTCCAGTAGCAGTGTCGTTTTTGTCACTATAAACATTCAAACATGCAATAAAACTTTTTAAAAATAGGTAGCTAGTCTAAAATGGCATATCTTTACATACCTAAATACCTATCTTTTCCTATTTGCAAGAACATAAAAGGTTTATTAACTACCTACCTAGGTATCTATAGGTATCCACATACCGTGGGGTGCACTGAAAGTTTCCAAAATAACAAACTTAGGTATACGTACTTAATGGAATAGTCTAGAAATCAGTTTTTTTTTCACCATAGAACCTTTCCATTCCATTTTGAATATAATTTTATTGAATTCAATGGAATTACTTATTGGCTGAAGCCGTGTACCCACTCTACTGGGCTCTTTTTTACGCATTTTTGCACACACTATCCTATCAACTCACAAGAGTTTTTTTTGTTATCGTATAATCAAATCTACTTAGTGATTATATAAGTATTATCTACTCATTTATCAACTTCTATTATTAGTTTCACAGCACGTGTCTTAACTTTACTGGTCGCTGTAGGTATAAAGATATTCTTTGCAAAGGTCATTTATCAATAAGATTATTTTGATGATGAGACTTTATGAAACAAAACCGTTTTCAGACCAATAGACTTGGTCGCAAGACAAAGAGTTTTAAATAGCTACCATTTTGTAAAATGACTTAGATCAAGAATATTTTCCGAATCATAACAGTTACCTACTTTGTTACCTTTTCATCGGAAACTTATTTTTCTGGTCAATTCCGGAAACTTTCAGTGCCTCCCAAGAGACCTTTTAACTAACTTTCATACAATCGAAATTCCGTGAGTAAAGTGACACTGCCACACATTCACCACAGGACGGAGAGTAGGCCGTCATTGCCATAATCAGGTCCATTTTTGATGGCTTATGTTTTTATAGCATAGCGATTTTTCATCGTTATACTTGACTATGTTACCCTGATGAGACTGCGATGTGCGACGCGGGAGATTATCCTTGAGACTTGCGGCACATGTATTGCTGGCCAGGACCGGCTTTCGCTGGATGTCAGAAGACATCATTCACCGTCATTGATTCGCGGTCCTGATCTTCCTCCATGTTGTTGTTGCTTTCTTCTTGTTGCTCTTCAGGGAGGCCCAAGACGGAGATAGGCTCGACATCGTCGTCTTCACTGTTGAAACTGGAATTATTCAGAGAAGAATACTTAGTTATTTATGAGTAGATAATTGTTTAAACAGGTTGCATTAAAAAAATGACAATGTAGCACTTTTCCCGGTAGGTATTACAAGCTGGGAAAAAAGTAGGTAGGTAGGTACCCGAATACTCTCTTCGTGGAGCTTTTGAAAGTGGAAGTTGAATATACACAAGTCAATACCTAACAGAATACATAAACAATTTCAAAATACTTATAAATTAGTTTTTATTATCTTTTGATAATATGTGTTTTTTTTTATTTCCGATGGGTAACAATAAGTTCTCCGATTACTGGCAGAATTTAATGTTACTTACATAATGAAATAAACATAAGCATCTAACTCAAAAATCCATAAATAGGTAATTAAATTGAAAACCGCTGGACGAATTTCAACATTTTCTTTCGCCATTCAATTTCTAAGTAGGTACCTAAAGTACCAAGTACTTACTTACGTAAGATTTTCAATTGCCGTGTGTGAGTAGGTAAAAAAGGTAGGTACGTAGTAATTAAATTATAAAAGATTTCCGTCTACTTACTGATATCGAGGTTTATTTCCAGACATGGAACAAATTGCATTGGTGAGGGCTTTCACGTAGTTCCGGGCGAGAGTCAGAGTCTCGATCTTAGATAAACTCCGATTGTCTTTTTTTACGTGTGGTATTACTCGCCTAAGTTCCTGAAAAATAAACAAATGTTCTGGGTTAATAAATATAAAATAAGGCGGAATTGTGCACAGGACCGAATAAAATAGCTAATTTAAAAATAGCGACGTCGGAGGCCACGACTCATTTTGGATCGCTGTGCCAGCGTAGTACCTAAGTAAGTAGGTAGATACCTTATAAATAAATTCAGTTTATCTAATACCTGCAGATCCACCGTAAACATTAATGTAGAAGTCTTCATTTATAGATATAGAGAGACTGGCAATGTCAAAAAGCTATCAGACCTCACGTAGAGAAAAGTAATTCTTCATCTTGGTCAAAACATGCGAAACTAAGGAATGGTTTAAACCTTTCTGCTTGTAGGTAATTTAGTAACGCACAGAGAAGTTGGTTCGGCCGATTAGTTTTCAATATTGCACGACAATTAAGCCCCGAGGTAACAGCTGCATAATTAAACCAGAATATTATACAAACCCAGCGAAAGCAGTTTGCTGCACCACAGGCCTTTGAACACAAATGCTTACGAATAGGCATAACAACTTGTAAAATGGCTTTAATTTTCCTGCAAAATTGTAGGACCGAGTATTTGTTTTTGTCGAACGACCTACATCCCATCGTAATTATATCACCGTTGCCCCCTTATAACAAAAAGTTAATAATGGTTTAAAACTGATGCTGTCGCATTTTTTGTCATAATTTTAAAACCATAACCAACTTTATTTCAAGTTTTGTTATAAAGGGTATGTTTGCAGACTACTTATATGCAGGATTTGTAACTCTGCCGTCTGACCTACCGTCCGTACCGTACCTATCAATGGAGAAAAGTGAACCCAGACTAATTGGATTAATGATTGTAGTTCTGTACACTGTAGGTACACACTACTTAATACGAAATAATAATCGACTCAAAGAAGGAAAACTGCTATCGTAACATTGTACCTTATGTACTTATATATTTTTAATTTTCCTTGAACAAATCGAATAATGGAATGGGCGGAGTCTCTTCAAATGTTCAAAAATTATTTGTGTGTTTAAGTACCTCAAATGCGCGATTCAGCGAGTGCATCCGCATCCGCTCCCGCTCGTTGCTCTCCAGCCGGCGGATGTTCCTCTCGCGCGCGGACACCGCGCAGCGGCGCCGGCGCCCGGGGCCCGACGAGCTGCTGCTGGGCGCATGCGGGGAGCTCGCGTTCTTGCGCTGCCGCCGTGTGACTATTCGATCGATCAGTTTGTGCATTTAAGTACCTCAAATGCGCGATTCAGCGAGTGCATCCGCATCCGCTCCCGCTCGTTGCTCTCCAGCCGCGGATGTTCCTCTCGCGCGCGGACACCGCGCAGCGGCGCCGGCGCCCGGGGCCCGACGAGCTGCTGCTGGGCGCATGCGGAGAGCTCGCGTTCTTGCGCTGCCGCCGTGTGACTATTCGATAGATCAGTTTGTGCATATAAGTACCTCAAATGCGCGATTCAGCGAGTGCATCCGCATCCGCTCCCGCTCGTTGCTCTCCAGCCGGCGGATGTTCCTCTCGCGCGCGGACACCGCGCAGCGGCGCCGGCGCCCGGGGCCCGACGAGCTGCTGCTGGGCGCATGCGGGGAGCTCGCGTTCTTGCGCTGCCGCCGTGTGACTATTCGATCGATCAGTTTGTGTATTTAAGTACCTCAAATGCGCGATTCAGCGAGTGCATCCGCATCCGCTCCCGCTCGTTGCTCTCCAGCCGGCGGATGTTCCTCTCGCGCGCGGACACCGCGCAGCGGCGCCGGCGCCCGGGGCCCGACGAGCTGCTGCTGGGCGCATGCGGAGAGCTCGCGTTCTTGCGCTGCCGCCGTGTGACTATTCGATCGATTAGTTCCTCCGACGACTTTTCGTAGAATTCTGAAGAGTGATTTAAGGGAGTTTTTCAAAATATATGTATGCATAGTGGATTAACATATTTGCCGCCTGTAGGCCACTAAAATTTTGCCGCCCCTACTGGACCTTACAAATTTGATGCCCTAGCGTAACTAGTGTCTACACAAAATTTTTTAGTACTACACTAATTGATCTGTTAAGCGATTAGGTGCGCTCTTCGTGGATGGCCCGAAATATAAAAGGAGTAGGTAGGTGACTGTTTATCGATACAACCATTGCTAAACTTTCGTTTGTCTAACTTAATGAAATCATCATCCTAGCAGTATAACTTAAGACTACTTAACGAATATCAAGTACCCAACCTAAATCTACCTAATTGATGATTAAATACAACGTGAAGTTTTGTCAAGCACACATCGCCTGCAAACAAACAGCTACAACGCGCAACGTGATGACTCTTAATCGAAGACCATCAACTGTGGTTGTTGTCACCACTTTCTACGTCATTTCGGCATCTTCGTCACGAATCTTGGGTAACGGCACGGCGGGCGCGCACGACGCCCAAGCGAGACAGAGCGTCAATTTGTGCAACAAGTTCGCTTCGAAACTAGCTGGCAATCAGTGTTGCCAATCCGATCACGAATTGGCACTGGGGCCGTAAGATAAAGTGCTAGATTGTTAAGGTTTTTCAAAAATACCTCTCTAGACTATCTCTCTTTCGCTTTTCGGTTATCAAATGACTTTTTTTCTACTTCACAGAATGCAAATGAGCATACCGGGTGTTGCGGATGTTAGGGGTGTCTATGTGCAGCGGCTATCGCTTACCATCGGCCATTTAATAGGATATAAGCCAACAAAATTTTCATTGGTTTTCGCTTTTATGTTATGACAGATAAGGTCCAAAATCAGGTGGCAACTATTTTCCCATTGCCTAAATAAGGGTTAAGCGTTAGCCGCTGCACAGACACCCGCAACACAAGCGCACTGCCAATCTCTAAACTTTTCTTCCCCCGGATTGGGGCTTCAGTATCCTCTCTCTAACCGGCGAAACACGGCTTAGGCGGTGTCGTCGATTTTCTGTGGGGCATCACTTCGGTCGAGACCCAATCACGGTCGAATAACAATGGTTGACTTATAAAAACAGTATTAGATTTAGCACCGATAGTGCTAAGTTGCAGCACTGCTGGCAATGCCGGTGTTACGTGACGCGGCGGCACGGTTGATAAACGATTTTGCGTAAGCGCGAGTGCAGACTAATCGATTTGAACGCACGGCTACGGGTGATTTTCGTAATGTCCTTATCTGCTTCGTGCCTCTAGACGGCCTTATACAATAACAAATTTTAATCACGCTCGCTTAAGATAAACTTAGGTAAAAACGTCATCTTGATACGAATAAGTATAAAACTTTTTAAAGGTTGTTACCTACCGGGTAGATACTGTAATGTCTCAAACCAGTTCTAAGTCTAAGTATAGTCAGTACGTGCAGTACGAATAGGTATATCGAGTAAATCAGCGTACTCACCTAGCTATCTGCATGTGAGAATGAAATAGGTATACCTATATATCTAAGGTAGATACTTACTTACTTCTTAAAGTTACTTATTACTTATATGTATTTAATCACAAAATATCTTTTATTTTTTATGTTATACTAGAAGTCAACCTGTCAAGAGAGGTCAGTGTCAAATTTTATTTTCATTTAACTTTTCACGACCGTAAGTACTTGACATAAATTACCGTAGATACGGGTTTATGAACTTTCGAGACTCGGTCGTCCATCAGATACCTAGCTCAATTCAAATACTTAAATCGGATGACTTTGAGTCTTACTAATAACAGTTGTTATCAACGACTTGTAAGATGTACAAAAAATGGCAAAAAGTAATACTTAGTCTCAGCACAAAGCCCGCTTTTTATGTGACAGGGTGCAGTCGCAAACGGTTGCCGCCGGTTATGGACACCATTGGACTTACAAATGTGCTGCCAACCTTTTGACCCCATTTCCTTTGGAATAAAAATAGAGCCTTCTGTATCCTCAGTCACCTGCACGCCGGTATTTTGTGAGGCCGTGTTATCAGTCTGGTAGGGCAGGCCCATTCATGTCGAAGTGTGGCTCTTCCACGATAAAATACATGCCATACTGTTTTAGCTTATCGTTAACCATTGAGTATAATGAACAATATTACATAGCTTATCGCCTCTTTGCTTGAATAACGTGTCAAGTCCAAACAACGTTTGTTAAGACTTCCAGGTTATTTGAATAAAGAGGCGTCATTGTGTACTTAAGATGTAAGAAAAATTTATGAAATAAAAGTGCCTTACCTCCTGCATTTTCTATTTTGACGTCAACATCGACGTCTACTTTGTTTACGTAGTACTCTGAGGGCTCGTCGTAATACAACATCAGTTTGCCCGGCGACTCTGCTTCGGAGCCTCCGCCGCCTTCGCCACTTGCCCACTGAGGCATATCTTCCTCTGAAATAGACAAAATATCTAGGTTACTTTGCGGCTGTGTAATAGACATTTTTTTTAATTTGATAGCCATATAATTAACCCAATAGTAAGCGATTGCCGCCGCCCATAGACACCTGCAACACGAATAGAGTCACAAGTGCGGATAGGACTGTTTTGTGTAAATTTTTAAATAATACTTATTTAAAAATACTCGAAAGTATGGCAGGTAACGAAAAACGTTAGTAACTAATGAGAATTTATTGTCGTTAAAGTTATGTAGGTACTTTACCAACTTTATGTAAATGTATTTTTTTAATATTCAATTACTTGACAGAAAACCATAAAACGTCCATCATCCATTTGAATAACGTTTTAAATTCATGGTCAATAACATTTAAGTGAATAACGTTATACGCATTTACGCGATATGCATTTGTCGTGCATATAATTAAATAGTTTAACCTGAACAAACCGATATTTAATATTTTCTTTAAACGCTACATTAAAAGTCTTATGATTAAGTTCTCGATCTGTTACTAACGCAAAATATAACGTAATAGTACCTTAATGTTTATATGTGAACGGAACATAATCAGTCCGAATAAACTTTCATCTTACTTATGTATCACATAAACACACACAAAAACTAAATATACTACCTACTTAAACATTTTACACGTGTTTGTCTAATCATAATATGATCGTCTTTTAAATGAATATAGGCACTGAACTGTTAAAAAGTCATCAACATGCCCGATGGCGCATCTGTTAACCTGCCTCATTTGCTAAAGGTCGTGAGTTCGATCTCCTTTAGATCAAAATTCGTATGACGAATACTTGCGTTTTGTTCAGCGTCGGGGTAATATATGAATTTTACATAAGGATTTGTACTAGCTGTAGCTCGCGACTTCGTCGTCAGAAACTGCTCAACATATTGATGTTGGTAAATTTTCACTCAGTCAAGTAACTCATCAAATTGACTCGTGAAATACACCCACGCAACATACGATTGAATATAGTTACAAAAGCCTTAATACAAATTCTAGTATAAGATCTAAAAATAGCATTATTTTATCCATGGTGGAAAATAATATGAGAAAAACAGACGAGAGCTGTGTGGGCGCCGAGCGGTCGCTACGTGACGCCCTAGGCGCCCTTACGGCGGGTGACGCCGCCGCCGCCCTGCTGGTTCACTAATTATTCTCGACATATTATACGATTATCTCCTAAATCAATAGATTATGGAAAGAAATCGCTGGTCAAACTTTATATTTTAAATTAATTTTAGGTACTTACCTGTAGGTACTAATAATAAAATAAAACAAAATACATAGCAGCCAGATAGTCATGTTTCTTTATACATGAAAGCAGTATTCTTATTTGCTACTATGCACATTTAGTACTACTACTACGCGTAAAAAATCATCTGCTACGAGTATATACTTAGCTTTCGTAGCACTTTGTATTGCCACGTCACTAGCGGCTACGTAGCAGTATATGCTACGAACTACGCCGATGCTACGTAGACATAGTCGTCTACGATTTCATGAAGATTTGTATTGTTTTTTTCGCAAAAATATTAATTGCAAAGTACTATATTATGAAATAACAAAACGACATTCTTTACTATAAACGCAAAGTGACAATATTGTACCCCATCAGATTTTAGTCGTAGTAATTTCAAAAAGATCTCTAGAAAATTTTTTTTCGCTTTATTTTGTTCAGAACTTACTAAAAAGGACTTTCATGACAATTGAACGACTAAAAGCCGTCCAATTTTGATTGAAAATTCCTAACTTGACTAGTAATTGAATGAATCAAATAATTTATACGAATACTTATTTGCTCAATCACAACACAACATCATTTTCGTGCTAAGCGCATTAAAATAATACTAAGCACAGCACATTTAGCCTTAGATAAAGTACATTTGGTAAATAAAACAAATGAGTAATGCAGGAATAAATCAACTTGAACATTTTATTAAAGTCTTCACATACCTAAGTCCTTTGTCTTTAGTTTTTTCTTTTTGCGCCCCATCTTGAACGATTCTTTCGGAATCCATTGGCTGTTGCAACAAAAAGCTGTATGTAACACGAGAGTAAACAGATACCTACATTCAAGTCGAATTATGAATTAGTTACTACATAATATTATGAACGTGGAGATTAACCGCTGTCGTGTGAACATTACCATGATTAACAATACGTTTATCTTTAATTTAACAAACCTAGTATTCCTTGGCTGAATAGTATGGTACAATTCGAGTGTCCTGTCTGTAAAATAAATACTTAAGTATTTAGGTGCACTTTCAACATTTCCAGGAAAATTGTTTTTGACAGCAATCTAACACTTCGATCATATTAATCATGAACTACTTGTTTGTTGGTCGATGATTAGTCACATCGCCCGACTTCGATGTGACAGTTTGTCCACGAGTTAAATAATTCATCTTCAACTCCGCCTAAGGCCTTAGTATTCAGTGACTACCTTCTGTCACTATTTCTACACTGACACATTTTTAAATCCTACATATCTACACATACTACTTTTATAATGGTCCTCCCAGAAAGCAGTTATAAAACGTTCTTTAACATTGCTTAACAAATTTGACAATACATATGATTGTTATTTGTTACTGTTGGTATACCTATTACAACTTATGTACGTTAACATCATAACAATCAATAGGTACAACATAGGAGCTATTGAACATTTATCGAAGCGTCAGCATTCTTAGGCATTAATTATGACAGTAAAAAAGACGTAAAACAGCTCTTAAGTTTTAACTTAGTATCATAAGGGTATCCCGAAAACCAACGTATTCTTTCGACTTCTTCAAGGTTGCTAGCAATAGCTAGTAATTGCAGAAGAAAACAATGAGTAAGTGAAAAAAAAATTAGGTCTAGGATATTTAAGTATTTTTTCTGAGTATTAACCCCGTTAGTTGGCGTGGCGGCCTTCGACAGGATGTTTTGCGGCCGCGCACTACGTCACGGCTGCGCAGGCGCGGCGCTATCGCGGATCGCGTGCGCAGCGCACGTGTCGCCTGCTCGCTTCGCCGCCACATTTTTGCATGCCGTCAGCACCGCTCTTAGGTAATACGTGTCATTTCATTCTCGACTTAAATTACTTGGCGTTAATGACCACATTTTTGCATGTAAACACTTCCACTATCTATCCTAATTCCTAATGTATCTTTGATTGTGCACTTAATGTTGGAAGTAATAGAGTCCACGCTATTTGGGTTATAGGTACGTGTGCGTGAAAGTTCCGTGTCACGTGAGCGTTTTGTTCATAGTAATTTATATACGCTGAAAATACAATACGTGTTGAATACATTTATCATAATAAAAGCAAACAATTAGTTAAGTACGTTTATAAACGGTGTGCATTATCCTACTTCTTCACCACACCTCATTATCAGAAAAACACAATAATTAAATAGCTATCTTTCACTTCCTATTTTTTGATAGGCGAGCTTGTTAATTTTCATAGTTCTTTCTGTCTTTAAATTTTCATAGTTCTGTCTATTAAATATAGAAGTCCTATAGTTATACTCGTACTTAGATTTTCATTTATATATGTAAGTATATTATGTAGGCATGCGTACCGTACACCGATAAGTATGATTATTGTTTTAAACCAAACATACCTTTACGTTTATTGATTTACGTCAATTCTGCACCTGTATTAATAAAGCTGCTTACACACAATAGATTAAATATAACGTAGAGCCATTTCAGTTGTTTATTCCGAGAAGTTTTGTTCTCAACCGAGCTATGTGCTTGGAAGGTATCTGCTTTTTTTGATAAATGGCAATCACTACATAAGTACCTACGTACTTTTTATTAGCACACCGCAGGAAAAAATGTAAACAGATAAATGATCGACATAATTTATGATGTCATTTATTTCAATAAAATTAATGGTGACAATAAACGACATTGAAATAATATCAACAGGTTTATAATCGAGATCAGACGTTGACATTTGCGTGACATTTCGAACGGTAATGGTAGTAGCCGCATACGCACGGCTTGAGCTGTTGCTGTCAGATCCGCGTTAATCCTCAGTTGCTGTCTCTATCGTTAGGTATGAGAGAGAAAGAGAGCTCATTCTTGGTCATGTTGAAGCTGGTGAGAGGATACTGGACGCGGCCTTCGCGAGCACTTTCACCTTGCTGCCAGCTAGCCGACTTACGCTTATCGCTTCCATTGTTGCTCTACTAGCGCAATTGCATAACATCTTTATTAGAATACTGATTCTCGGGGCACGGATACAAAAGTAGGCTGGGTCAAACCTGCAGGTGGAAATATCTACATGTGCGTACCCATCTGACTATCTAGTCACACCTATCACCTATCTAGGTGTAGTAGTAGTAGTAGTAAAGTGGGCTACTACTGGCAGTTCAAATTTTACGAAGATAGCCGATTAACTAGATGTATAAGTAGGTAGGATACAGGTACAAATTATATTATTATTATTATTTGAAATAACATCAGTTGGCCCATACACAAGTTGCCAATTTGTATTGTATTTTATGGCTAATTTTTAGTTTTCTTTTAAAAAACATTTCGCAAATTCTTAAAATCGGATTCGTGTAGTCTCGTCATATTACCAAAAGAAATAATGTACTACTACTGTATAATTATGTTAGCCACTAAAAATAACGTTTTTTTATTACGTATTTCATACTTTGTTACAACAGATTATTTAATTTGGCTACTTGAATATCTTACCGCTAAAATATTCCAGTGAAAGTGTTTTTATTCCGCATGCCCATAAATTACCGAGAGTGGTCTTACGATTCACGGCATGCGCGTGATGCACGGCAGTGACGCGCACGAGTCGACTCGGCTGAACCAATTGATATTCAAAAAATATGTCAAAGTGAAAAACTGTTGAGCTGAATGTGGCGTGGGCAACCCTAGTCACCAGTGAGTGCTCGGACGTTCAAAACTGCACTTTGAATCTACTTATGTACTATTTCGAGATTAAGAAGAAAATTTAAAATTATTAAATATGCTAAATGCTTCAGGCAATGGGGGCTATCGCGTCTGAAAATCCGATTAGTCGGAAGTCCAACTTCAACGTCATTGGTTGTTTAGTGATATTTGACGTCAAAATAACCAATCACCATGTAGATGGACCACACTTACACACTACAGTACGCCATCTAGCAGATTTTTTAACGCGATAGCCCCCATAAAAACAAACGAGTCTCAAACGATTGTCATCTCTGTAGATACTATGACTACCTACTAGATTATGGTATCTCCCAGCTATGGCCAGCGTTGAGTAGATATACTCAGACCTGAGATGATTTGGAAAAGTTCTTTCCCTAAATTAATATAACCGGGAATTGTACTCTGGACCTTCCGAGTAAGAGCGTAACATCTGAGCCACTAGTCGTTAATCGATTTGAACGATCCGAGTAAAATACCTAACACGAGTATCACTAATGCACGGACGTGTTGTATGAATGTAATTATAATTAAAGTACATGCAAGCTGTTTTTAATGTATCTCTATACAATGCGACAGAGTCACTTGGGCAAACATTAAACAATTCGATTAATTATTGGACGAGCCAACGTTTGGTTTATGCTCAAGGTCTTGCACTATCATATTCGTTTACAAAAGTGCTATGGAGTTTATTGTGAAGTCGGCGCATAGAAAACACAATACATACGATTAATAATAGTACATTTGTTTAAGACTAAAACAATACAAATAGTGTAAAAATAGAGTTTCTAGGTATGCAGGTCGAATAAATTTCTTACATTAAATTATAAGAAAAGGTAAGTTCTTAGAAAGTTCTTGAATCGATTTTGAATGGCGTTTCTCTAAAGAGCTTTAAAAAACTATACCTACCACCTACTATGCATAAATTGTTTTTGTCAAAATACACACATTCACAAAACTCACTTTCCTTTTCTTATGTGTAGTGCTCGTATATGTATAGTGATTGAGTTGTCTTACTAAAGGATACCAGGTCTTAATTATAAGCCACCTGTGCCTAACTCAATCAATAACTAACTTAATCAAATATATCTAATTATTCATTTATTTAAAATGGATTTCCATGAACCACTGAAAGCCCTTGTTTGTCAATGTTGTGATATGTAGGTAAGTACTGTACTCGTATGATGGGGGCATTCACATGTATAATAGCTTCACGTTTTTGTGTAGAAATATGATGTTAGTCGTGCTCAAGTATGTAATACACAATCGCAAAAGTAGGTAAGCAATAAAATGTTTTATCGTTAGATCTATTGGTAACTTTAATCTCTATAACAATATGATAATTATTGAGACAACTCATTTTGAAACCAAGAAATGCTTAGATCTTAAAGTGGCTTGGTATTGGAATTTCGACAACGGTTTAGAAACTTCATAAGTTCGGTAATAAAATGAATTTAATGTTAGCATTATTTACAGCAGATAGTAATTAAGAGATACAACAGGAAGAAGTTTATTAGTCTGTTTTAGCTACTACAGCCTTCTATGAACATGTAAGTAGACACGTTTGAAAATAGCCACTCTCTATTCTGTAAAATAGACATAAATTAGTTTCCGTATAAGAAGTATAGAGGATTAAGGTATGGCGATGGGTAAGGAAACGACATTTAATGAGAAAGAATAGGTCACTCGGGAAATAGTAGACGTACGTAACTCAAGCTCTAGATATAACTTAAAAAGTAAAAAAAAACAGAAGAGTAACTAATATATAAAATTTTGTTTTTAATAAAGTAAATTGTTAATGTAACGAAGAAAACAAATAAGCCTGGCTAGTTAACTACACTCTCCCAACAAAACTACACATTGAAAGTGAGCGTTTTACTTTCGCTGACGCTCCCAAGACTAGTGCCGGTTCATTTTTTGCAATCAACATCAACGCTTTCTATAAAAGGTAGTGATAGAGTACCATCCTTTTGATGGACCGTTGTTATATTAATTGCACATGTTCAATTAGTGCCTATCAAGTGATCTTGTAATATAATTATTTATTTAAATGGTAACAATCAGCATTAAGATAAACTGATGGTTATAGAAAGTTAGGGAGATGTAGGTAATATTTATATTTAATGTGGGCCATCGTCAGAAACAGTTATTTGCTACCCATTTTAAATGTTACATTAATGAAGAGGTAAATTAAGCAAATCACGTCGAGGTTAATCAGTAAATCCAAAAGGCGAAACACTCGCGCGATATATTCGACACCCAGAGGCATCTTTTATTAAAAATCGGAACTAATATAAGTATTTTGCAGAAAAGTACCTACCTAAACGAAATGAAGGTAGGCTAAAAAATGGCCAAGTGTGAATCGGATTTGCCTACCATGTCGAAATGTACGTTTTTTGCTAAAGATTTCCCGAACTTCAGGGTACCGTAGAGCTCAGCATACGGGTTTAATTTTAACTTGAAGCCTTCACGAGTTCCCGAAATACCTAGTGGGCCATGACACACAGACCCCTCGATGGCTTAGCCCATTTAGACCCCTAGTGGATAAGGGGTGTGAGCGTAGAAGGTTCCTGGTTCAATTGATGATCAGATTTTCTAAATTATTCAGCTTTATGAGTTTACTACCCACTTAAGTCTTAATTATGTAGGTGCGATAGAAATATTTTTACGACCTGTAATAAGGGCAGTTTTGCATCTTAGACAATTGCATCCAGTTTTATCTATTTATAGAAATAGTTTGACGTCATTCTCTGGAAAGAGAAAGACTGCTCTACTCCGAGAGAGCGCGCTTGCGCAGAAGTTGATTCTCTGTAGGTAATCATCAATTGCGTAGGTCTCCTAGATTTATCGACCAATCTATGTTATGAAGGATAGTAATAATCACATTATCAATTCAATTATAGTTTTACGAAGTATCTATCTATATACAGTAGTAATTGTGGTAGTAAGATGGCTACTTGGCGCGAGTCGCTCCACTTTAACTATCGCCGAGGGATTAGCAAATTAATGGATTGCAGACCGAGCTTAGCTCGGACTGGTATTTTTTGTAAGCATTATCGTTTTGACATATAATTATGGCTTTTATTATAAGGAGTTGAGAAAACATATGTACTTAGGTACAACCTACCATATCCGAGTAGGTACCTAAGTGGCAAAATTTTTTTTTAAATAAATTCTTTTTTGTCATTTTCAAACTCAGTATAAGTACACAGAAGTCTACTAGGAGAGCTTAGGATGTACACTTAAGTATCCCGTGTTAAAAATTATTTTGCGAGCTTTTGCTCGCGGTTCATATGATAGCATTAGGTACCCACTTAGATAAAGTGATTTGTAATGAGTGGGTCATAGTCCTTAATGAAAAAAAAATTATGAACTAAAACACTTAAGTAAAGATGTAGGCTTGCAAATTTAAGTCGAAAGAAAAAGTAGGTACCTAGGTATCGGACTAGGAATTTTAACAATAGCCAAGATCCTATCTATGCAAAATAACAGTGTAGTCTGAAAAAAAATAACCTGTATAATATTAGGTAAATGTAGGTATCGAATGCATAGCAGTTTCTCATATTATAAGTACGATCTGGTTTATAACAAGCTACCTGTAAGTAATTATAAATCAGTCTATTTAATTATGGGACTGCTTAGAGGTGTAGAGAGAGGGAAATTCGTAAAAAATATCAAAAATTTGAGAGGAGGAGCGGTGGCGTGCATTGGGGGTGACCTATGTCCAGCAGTGGACGAGCGTGGGTTGCTAATGATGACATTAGAAAAAACGATATAGCTAGTGAAGTGAACATGAAAGCAATCAACTGAAACACCCAGGTAGGTACGTATTAATTTACGACGTGCGTTAAACCGGAGTAATGATAACATTTATCGCAAAACATTTTTGTATCGAATGTCGTGACTTTGTAAATAAGAATACTTTGGGCACTAGGTACAATGTTACTTAATCTTACTTTCAAATACGAGTTTGTACACTCTTCTGATACAGAATTGTAATTATGTGGCGCTCTTTATTTCTCAATCGTTACATAATTTCTGCAGTTACGTATTTATTAAGTACCTACTTACGTACCTACCTACTTCTAATTCTTAAACATTTTGTATTTTTTACGTACCTACCTCAATCTTACAATCGTTTCGTGCAAAACTCATTATAATCACAATTAGGTACTTACAAATGCAACCGTTTAAAAATTAAAGTGCCATCACATTTGACTAAGATAATTTGTAACAATACCTACCTACTCGTATTTAATCATTTTTAAAGTCGGTATGGTTAATTTATCAAGAAATGAACTTTAAACATTATCGAAGTCTAAGTACTTACTAACTTATTTACAAAATCCACGTAGGTGGTACATGTTTATTTTTATACCTCTACACTTTGCCGTTTATAAGATGCGAGTTAAGAATATTGTAATATTTTATAAACAAAAAGGTATATCTTGTATCAAAGACACTTAAACTATGTATTTACACCCTTATTACAAAAGTTTATCTAAAGTTAGTCTTGGTTTAAACGGATGCTGCCACCTTAATTCGTCACTTTTATTAAACGTAACAACATAATTTATAAATCATGACTAAGTTTAAACTCCGTTTTGTATTAGGGGGGATGATACTTTTTTTTACTGTTTGAAAGGCCTGAACGATCATAGCACGGTTTTATTAATTACTTTATGTAGGTACTTAGTTTTACAAATCACATCAATAAAAACCTGAATTTAATTCCAAGGACTTACCGAAAGTAATGTAGGTCATTGAAAATAGATCACACGTCCATCGCCGATAGAAACAAGGCAGGTAGGTATTTCGCGACAACCGAAATAATAATTTAGCACAATTTTTAAAGAAATGAATATTAGCAAAAGTCCAAGTCAATATTTTGACAAAGAATTTGCCTTTCACTTAGCATTCTGAACTGACACGTAGACTCAAATTTGACTTTGTATGAAACACTTACCTGGATGGGCTACTCCGTCACGAGGCAACAGATCACAATTTTAACATTTTTGGTTTGGGTAACTTCTGGTGAGAGTGTCCTGAACGGGCAGTGAATTTTAAAAAGTAAAAGTGTTAGAGGTTTTACTCGCAGCGCGCGGCGCCTGCACTCGCGGCGGACTCTCGGCTGGCAGTGGAGGCTGGCGCGTGAGAGCGCTACGGAACCCTCTGCTACGACCCTGCGCTTTGTTTTTCGCGAAAACAAACAAAACCTCTATGACTGAAAACAATTACATTTCCTTCCCACATTTCCATCATAACACATTTATGTACAGTTAAGTATTTGTCTGAGGTTTTTTCAGTGTCTCTACAAAGTATTGATTCTAAAAAATCCTTCCATTTTGATGGATTTGCATAGCTACTTCTTGCAACACCTGCGTCATTACTGACCTATTTCTAGTCTAAATAGGGTAACGCGTGAATAATATTAATTGAAATCTGTTCACTTCTACGTAGTTATTTTCTTTTAAGGGGTTTCAATTCTTAAATAACATTGTCTTAGTTAATTTCCGAAAAATCTGACAGAATCTGTGATTCTACCACCTGAAATGATTTTGAAAATTTCCAAACATAAATAAAAAATAATATGGACCACCAGTCCTTTTGTGTAAGATTATTTACTCCAAATAAATATTTATGCATATAATAACAAATATTCTAACACCACCTATTACCGGAAAATTATTGAAAAAAAGATCGTTTCAATATCTCATGAAATGAGATCAAGTGACGTATTAATTTAAGATTAAAAAGCAAAAGGTAAAAGTAAAGTATAAAAGCCTATAGGTAACTGTCCCACTGCAGGGCAAAGGCTTCCATCAAAGAAATCAATCATCGCCACTACGATGGGATTAGGCTTAATAACTACGTTTGCCTAATGCGGATTGGTGATCACAAACCCGAGCTACGTTCGAAAAATTCAAAACAGACCTACTTTTGCTCGAACCGGGACCCCGCTAGACCAACGGGGCGTCCATAGGTAAATAGGTTAAGTAGGTACTTATTATTTTTTGGGAAAATAGGCTTTTACCCTAGACATTGCGTACTTAGGTACCTACTAAGGTATTTATATGTACCTTGGTAGGTAAATGGCAATGGCTGAGTAGGGAACGACCACGTAGGTACCTACATTTTGAAGTGTTTGTTTTGAACTGCCAGTTGGCAAGGGCTCAACATGTGCAACAAGTAGGGCTACTTATTCGGGTACTCTCGCTATTTCATTACTTTAGAAATATCACTTTGGAACTAAGATTGGGCATCTTTCTTAACTGCGTTCGTAATTTATCTTCAAGAAATATTCTTTAAATAGTTTGTAACACGATTCGTTAGGTTACCCATATGTATTAGTAGGTAGATAAATAAATTGGGACATCACCCACTGGTGTAATTGCGGGTGTCAATGGGCGGCGGCGGATTACCATCAGATCCGTCTGCTCCTCTGCCACCGATCAGATAAAAAAATATCACATGAAATTTCCTGGTCCCAAACTAACATTTGCCCTTGTATTATGGAAACCAGGAACAACGACGGTACCACAAACACCTTTATTACATTTGTTACCAAGAAAACATCTATTGTAAGCGTTCCCCGATGCCAATTGACTTTATCGCCTGTTCATGTATAAACGGCAAACTTCTTGCAATATGAATATTTGCAATTGATATTGAGTGTGAAACTGACAATACAAACTTGTACCGACGTGCGACACGTGACGATAAATTTTTTGTAACATACCTATGTAGGTACTTAACTTTGAAAATCTTTCCTAAGAAATTTACTATCCGTGGAGAGTGGTTACAGATCTTACCCTCGAATTAAAATCAGTGGACTTTGGGAGCTGTTGAAACGTCATGCTTTCTAAGTCTCTAAGGTCGCTCCCAACAACACTCATTAGCGCCTGGCGCTGCTGATTCCACTACCCACACTTAGCCAAAGTGTGTTCAGCCGTGTCTACTTCGACCCCACATACGTGGCAACAGGTCCTCTCTTTGGATACGGTGCAGGATATTAAGAAATACACACTATGCTGCATGCTGCTCTCCAATCAAATCAGTAAATAAGCGAAACTTTACCTACGACCACACTTTAAAACTTTTTATATGCAGTTGTCAAAAGATCGTGCGTTTTGACAGTATTGAAATGGCAAATTTGTCATGCGCAGTAATACAATTGATTGTATTTACAGTGGTCTACTATTTTGTTAATTTGGTACATATAAGTTTGTTTCAGTAGGGAAATGAAATGTATTTCTATTTAATTAAGTGGTTTATACCTCAAAGAAAACCTGTAACCTCTATAGGTACATCCTACATAACCACCTTACATGATCACTTTCTTCCAAACTTTAAATTCACGAGTGCATCGTAATATCTACTTATTCTAAACTAGTAAAAAGCAAATTAATCCACTTACTGTAGTATTATAGTGTGTAGGTATTGCAAATATTACATTTAAATAGGTAGGTATATTGCAAATATAGTTATATGATATAATAAGTATTACATTTGCGAGCAATGAATTCGTTGCAAAACTGGAACTAAGTAAATCAAAAGTATAGCAGAGACATTAAATACCTACTGTTCGTTACTGGATCCTATTGCTACTGATCCCGATTAGATACATAGTCATTATTGCTCAACACATACTTAAAGTAACACTTAAAATAGGAGTGCTATGTTTTGAACCTATGTCTTATGGTATAGACGTTTATCTGTTCCCCCATAACTTTTTAACTACTTAGTTATCATAATTGGCAAAATTATATGTGGGCTCGAAGAGACTGTGAGTCGTGTTATTGTCTCCTGGTAAAATAGGCGACTTGACGTCACTTTAACTACAGCGCCCTATACGGCGCCTCTCCCAACCTTTATGGCGGCACCTCAATAGTGGTCTCAGGGCTGAGAGGGAAATATAAGAGCGACAATGCACGCTAGGTCTACGTGAGTAGATATTTCGCTTGTCTTAAATTCAGCTTTTCATTCAGATCACTTCCCGTTTTGTGTTTTCCCGAACACCGTCTCATCGCCCGTAGTGCGGAAGTGTTTCAGTAGGCCGACACGATGCCATTTTCGCAATTTTTTCCGGACGAAGCAGACTTTCGAACCGATCCAAATTCGTTGCTCGCCAGTGTAATACGCTCAACTATCTACTTGTTATTAACAGCGTCAACATTATAATCTCAAGTAAGTGCCTACTTTAAGATAACTTAATCCAATTGAAAATCGATGTATTCGCTCGTTAGCATTTCATCTACCGCCTTATTAAACAAATAATATTCAAAGTAAGGACGTGCAGTGTCTGGCCAGAATGGATGGCTTTCCAGTGGATTGGTTGTTTGCAGTCATAACTGTTTGTTTAGTCTTAAATCTAATATTTGTAACCAGTGCAGTACTATATACCGTGTTCAGAAAACCGGATAAGGTAAGTTTTAATACTTCAATAGAAAATACATAAATTGGTGTTAGTTTTTCTATAGACATTATAGGTGTATCTTTCACAACGTTTGAAGTTTGTTATAGACAGGTGCGGATCCAGACCTCAAAAATTGTTGCAGGCATCTAGGAATTTTCTGACTTGAGACATAGTGGAACCCTCCTGTTCTAGAGGCTCGTCACCCCTAGCTACGCGCATGGTACCGCCTCCCCCTCCAACCTTCCTCTCCCGCTCTTAGACTGGAAACTGATGCTGATCAAATGTTGATAGAAGAAAGTGTGACGTCTCAAGTAAATTTTAGGGGCATGCTCTGCACAGTGCCCACAATGGTGGATCCGAGTCTGGTTAGATAGATAGTGAAACGGTCAACATTTCTGATTCACATAACACTAGGTATACGTAAAAGAGCACGACGCGACGAGAACTTGCGAAGTTATTTCAGATTAGGTATGTGAAAATCCAGTCAGCCATCAATTTTTCTCATTTTTTTCCAGGAAGAAATGAATGAGATGGATCCTAGAATATCCGTCGCTGCGTCGACGTTGTCCTGGCAGGATCGCCGCCACAGCAGCCTCAGTCCGCAGGTCATGCTGTACCAGAACCTGGTCCGGCTGAGCATAAGCAACGCTGAAAACCACAAGATAGAAAACAAACCTTCCTTCTGGCAGAGAATTAAATGTACATAGTTCCTATTAAAAGTACATAGATATTATGTAGGTAAGTACGATTATATGACTATTCCGGTATACCTATTCCTACTCTTTCAAGTATCCTACCTACTAAGTAGCTTATTACCTAAACGATGTCATTGGCTTACATTCATATGCAGGTAGGTATGTTTGAACCCATATTAATTAGTAGCTATATCATACTTAAAAGCTAGTTACTAAGTTAGTAACGCCCGGTCGGTCTAGTGGCTTAAGTACCGGGCCGTGATTTCGAGGTCCTAGGTTCAATTTCCGGGTCGAGAAAAAAGTATAGGTATTTGGAATTTTGTCGGACATACGAGTAGATTTGGTTTGTGATGATCACTAAAAATGTTAATCCCATCCCATAAACATTATAAGCTTAATCCCATTATAGTAGCGATGACTTAATTTCTATAATAGACGCCTTTCCTCTGCATTGTGGGCATTAAAAAGGCTGATACTATTTTATTTTACCAACTTACCTACATACCTCAACCTAGGAATAGGTTTTATAATATTGCCATGAAAAAATATCATTTCAGAAAAATAAGACGGATACCTAGAAATTTGAGGATATCAAACTGCTGCTGTCATTTACATAGGTACAATGAGTTTCCTCAAACCTTCACTCACTGTGTGGCTTGTGGGAATGCTAATTGTCCTTCTAGGATAGGAAGTAAGATTACACGCAACCAAAATACAAGTTAATGGCTGAACAAGATTGGTTGGTATAAAGTATTTTTTATAGTACTGAGTATAATGAGTTACCGCTGTACCTACCTAAGCGTTTTCAACGGAAATCTAACTAAAGAAAAACACATATCTAAGATTAAGTAACTGCAAAAGTTAGTAGTTGGACAATGATTGCGGGTTATCCATAGAGGGATGAATACTGAATGAACATGTGAAGAAAACGCAGTGGATGGTACCATGGCAGGTTAAAGGAATATTGCGAAAGTAGACTGAGATTGAATATCTATATAATCTGGGAACTGCAGGGCTGAGTGGAATCAAGATTTGATTACTTTAATCCCGAATTTCGCTGACTTTGGCCACCTCAGGGAGCATGGGAGAAGATCGTGAGGCAAAGAGTTACCAATTGGCCGTTCAAAGTACAGTCAGCCACACATCAGGTTACCACAACCTGTCAAATTTCCACTTGATATTCACCTAATGTGTAATGACAGAAGATAGAGTCGATTGAAAGAAATTTGAACTGTTTTGTATACATTGATGTGTGGCTGTAAGTACGCAGATAGAAGAGATGAAGTTGAGAAACATTTGCGCGGACTCCAGGCAGATGCTGGCTGAGAGGTTGGACTCCAGACAGATGGACTGGCAAGAGGTGGCGCAGTACCGACCTAGATGGAGGATCTTATTAGGAGATCAAGGTCCACTTTGGGTCGCTGCGCCAGCGTAGTTAGTTAGTTTAGTTAAATTTCAATTCGTAATACAAATCGCGACCGATATTAGATTTAAGCGGTACCTGCTACTACTGTAGCGAGAATTAGAGAGTTATCTAACTAATGTAATTTTTCATGCAAGGACACGTGGGAAATAAATTTACTTATAAGTTTACTTGACAGGGAATAGAGTCTGAAAAATCGACAGAATTATCAGAAACGCCTGGCCAGTAATTATCTAGGCCTTGCTTTGTAAAACAGGGGAGTACGAAACCAACACTTTAGGGAGGTATTACCCCGATTTTATTTTACTACGTTAGGTAAGTTAGAAAATTTTTGCGCTTCTCTCTTTGGTTAGAAGAAAAAACTAAAACTCGAATTCAGAACCTCCGTTTTATATGTATCTGTTGAAATAAGGTGGTGCTTGCGTATTTTCTAGAAGACGATGAATATTGTGATGTGTCCACCATTCAATATGTCATAATATTATTTACGCAGGACATTATGTAGGTACTGAACTTAACTAGAGGTGGACAAGTTGCATTTATCTACGGTTATTATGTAGGATGAAGCGAATCGCTTTCGAGTACGTGAAGTTGGCATAAACAGTTTTATCTATATTGATTTTATTTTTGTACCTGCGTAATAAAAATAGTGTCATATTGAAGGATTTATCATGTAGATAGCAATAGAATTATGAACCTAATAGTCAGGATTAATTCTAGAGTCCTGGACATAATACGCTCCTCTGGGTGAATAATATCTACTAAAAAAAAGTAAAGTTAGTCATAAAACACAAAAGGGAGAGTATGAGTTTTAATCCAATTCAAAGGGGATTAGTAGGTACATGATTCTAAATACCTATATTTTCAAATGAACCACCTTTTATTGTTGGTATTTTTTCAGAATTACATACAGCTGAAGAGGGCATAATAAAATGTCAAATAGATATACCTATTAAGGTTCATATTCTATGACACAATATACAGAGACTATGCTATGTAATAATAACAGACACAGCACGATATACAAGCAACTAAAAAAACAACAGAGGACAATAGGTTTGAGAACGCTATTACGGGGCCACGACGACGGTTTCACGCAATAAGTATCGGTCGGATAGCAGATATATACTCATAGAAGTGAACACTTATATGAGATCAGGAGAATCCAGCAATTGTACTACTTACCTGCAGGTTGACTTGATATTGGGAGTTCCTAGGTTAGCCAGAGTACAATGAAGGTAAACTTAGGCACCCATGGTACTATTTCAGATCATATGGAACTATATCGTCATGACCTATCGATCAAATAAAAAAAAACTGTTTAGAAAATCCACTTAAGATACACTATCGATACATCGTTGCGATGTAGATATTAATTTTGGTTTTGATCTCTGATATCGTCATCGCAGAAATTAAGCAGTAACGATGAATCGTGCTGTCAGTATATGGGGCCCTTTAGTTCGATGAAATCTGCCCCGAGGTTCTAATTAAGTAGTAAAGATAACAATTTAGGACCTCTTGGATCCCTACCCCTGCCAAGACTCAAACTAACTGAAAGATTGTCCGTTCTTTATTACAGCGGTACCTACCTACCTAAAAGTACTTAGGTATAAGTCCTCTTCTCGCGAAATGACGATGTTTTACGAGTGATGATAGGTAGACGACCAAAAATATAAAAACCCTGTAATGATAACGACTAAGTAGTAGCTATCACAGAAAATATTAGTTAAACCAAATTTCGACATATAACCTAGTGACGATAGTTATTGTTATGGCAATATACGAGTAATAGTTTCTCATTGGTTAAAAACCCGGGTGAAACGCGGTGTGGCCGTTCAGCCTTACCGTCACTTTGCATAAGGTGAAGTGAAGGTTAATCACTTTCGGATTGAGAACGAAAAAATAAGAGGTAAAGTCATCTTCTTCTTAAAAGCCAAACAACATTAGGTACTTATGTACTTGAGTACTAAACTTATTACTTTATTACACCGAGCTAGCGTGTGCGTTCATCAAATTTCAATCAGATCTTTAATATACCTAACAGAACGATAAGGATTTATTAAACAATAATAATGTTTTGCACTGAATATCTGCCAGTTTTTCATACGGAATGTGATGATAGATATATTGTTTAAAATCCTTTAGAATGGGATGGGACTGATTTATCAGATACGAACACGATAAAATAACGAAACAAGATAAAAACATTTAAGCAAATGTACATAGACACTTATTGTTTTAATAGGTAGGTATTATCAATTTCATCCAAACCTATTCATCATTCATGTCTGATAACGCTTGGTTTATCACCATAAGTAGCATTACTTGGTTTTTTAAATATCTGTCTTCTATAGTGGTTTTTTTTTATGTTCCCATGAAATGAAACTAAAATACATACTATTAAGTATCTGAGGACCAAGCAAGATTACAAATGTTTTTGAATAATATTCAGTAAAAGTAAGTATTTTTCATAGCAAAATATATTACAATGTTTTAAAATTTTTAATTTTACAAGTTTTTAATTATGTACATACCTACCTACTGACAAGAATTGAAATACTTACTTGGATTACTCGTATTTGCACAGCGGCTCATCAATAGCTCTACTAGCAAGTATCTACCTATGTAGACTACAAAAATATGTTTCATAGCTGTTCATATTAGAATTTACATTTTATTATTAATTAACCCATAAATTCAAAGGATTTCTCTCATCATAACAAAAAGTATACATGTATCAATGTATTGAACCCTAATTTAAATCGAAGAAGTTTCAGTTCAGATAAAAAATAAGTATCTCAAGATAGCAATCAGTGCTTCTGCGTCATAATTCTTCGACCAGATTAGAAAAATTGCCGCCTCTACTTTATATGTAACTCACTATAGTCACAGTTAACATCGAAGTTTCAATAATAAAAAAAAAATAAACACTGCCACCTCCGTTCGGTGTCGCAAAGTAGTTGGTTGAAGCAGTTTTGTTTGGGCCTCGCATCGAGACGCAGTGCTGTAGCTAATTTTTAGAAGTATTTTGCATTCCGAGATGTACGCATTCATAATTGTGGTGTCAGTGGCAATCTCTTTGAAGTTGCTGTTCCTCAGTTTCTCCATGTATTTCACGATTAAAAATAAAGACCCTATGCCAACACAGGTGAGTGCACAGCGACTTGTAGCAGCGAAGTATAAAGTGTGGTAATAGTATTGTTTTGAAATCGTGTTACGTGCCACAGGTACAGCGTTTAGTGTTTGTTGGAATTCGCGATTTTGGCTGACGTTCAAACTTGTTTTATGCACCGTTAGCAGGTTTGTTCTTACTAATAATTGATACTGCAGTCTTGACAGAGCCTACTCATTATTACTACTTAATAGAGTAGGTACCTATTAATGGGTAAATTATTAAACTAACATCGAATTTAAATATCAAAATAATGCATAAAGTTCAAGTTGATACAATAATACCTATATGTTTAAAAAGTTAAGATTATTGGAGGAACTACATTTCAAAATATTATTTTTATGTAATTAAAACGTTTAGGACATCGTGACACCTGTGTGGATGCTTGTCCTCGGAGTTTATCAGCAAAGTATTTTATTTAACTAAGTAGGCACTATCAATATTATGATAATACTTAATAGTTTGACCGACTAACGAATTAAGTACTTACCTAACAATAAGACTAAGAAAAACTTATCTGACTTTGAATTTATGTTTAACAAAATTCCTATAAGTAGATAGTCTACCTTATACCTTATTCCATGACCCTAAGGTCATTATGAAAAATAAGAAACAGTTGATCACAGGAAAGAAACGATGGTGGAAAGAATGTAATTAATTTTAAAAATATTGAATGTTGACTGTACCTAAATCTGAATAAAACAAACAATCCAAGTTTGTTTTATTCAGAGGTAATTACGGAGAACCGTACCAACTTCCTATACTTAAGTATATAAGTTACTCTTCACTAACTTCTGCCTATATGTGATAGTAGTGACCAGCCGTCACTTTGTTTCGGGACATAAATTCCACTCTGTACCAATAGATTACGCTGGGTGTAGATTTCATCACGCTTTCGCCTTTTCGGTTCGATCACAAACGTTAATGAAAGAACATCAAAAAGAATTAGTACAAAATGCTGGAAACTTTTTAACTTCAATATGTATGAGAAATCCTAATTAAGTATTTATTGATTTCGATAACTCTAGCAACAAATTTGGCGAATATCCATACGACGTTTCATCCCCCGTTCACACCTAGCTAGGCAGCTACGATGAAAAATTCTGAAAGTATTACGCGCCTATAAAACGCTAAGGTGGGTTTCCCAACATATCCGGCATGTGGCAGTAGGTTCGAATCCCAACTAAACCATTCGATGGTTTTTAGCGCCTTAGGTATTTAGACTTTACATAAAGATAAAGGTAGTCATTAAAATGGCATTATCTAATATGCTGGAGCTTCATTGTTCGAGAATTTAATTTAAAAATTTTTGGTTGTGTAAAAAAAGTAGTAAAGTATCAGCCTATATACTGTCCCACTGCAGGGCAAAGGCCTCCATCATAGAAATCAAGTTATCGCTACTATGATGGGATTAGGCTTAATCACCACGCTTGCCTAATGCGGATTGGTGATCACAAACCCGAGCTATGTTTGAAAAATTCGAAACATACTTTTGCTCGACCCGAGAATCGAACCCGGGACCCCGAGATCACGGCCTGGTACTTAAACCACTAGACCAACGGGGCGTTGGTTGTGTGTTTTGGAGATATTAAAACCTTAAATACCTAGATTTTAGGTTAGATTAGGTTTTGTTATTATTTCTATTTGACTTTTTATAACACTTCCAAAATTTAATTTACCTACTTATATGAGGTATAAAAATCGCAAGACGCTAGCAGTTGACCTCACCATACACACAATAAAATATAGAATGTTCACGCAAAAAATAGTACAAAGTAGTTAATTAACTAAAGAATATAATTACCTAGAGACAAACGTATGTATGGATGACATCTAACTGAAACCATTTTGCTTTAATCACATACCTCGTCACCCGATCGACCTCGTCGACCATGACAAAAATGCGATGTTGATTGACTTTGCTTTTTGGACACAAAGTCTATATTATTTTCGTACAGTGACGATGTACGTCCCTCACAATTACATATCATCTCAGCATGACATTCCCGTTGGCGTCCAAACCGTTGCCAATCTATTGGCCCATGGTGGCTCTATCTTCCTCTATTAGGACAACTTCGCCAATGTCAAGTAATACATTCTTCTATCTTCTACTTACTATTTATAAAGAGGTTAATCACATAGTCAACATGGAGGCTTATAGTTGTGCTTATAGGGAGCCCGAGATCGTCACCTAGCGCCATCTATTGGTCCCGAAACAAAGTGAGGGCAGGCTATCTTTTATATGTACTATTTTATCTTTATTTATCTTATTTTCAGACGATTGGCGCAAGACAAGCAAACAAGAAGTCCATGAAGGTAACTTGGAGGCAAATCCAGCAAATGTTTATTAGAAAAACATTATATTTTAACTCGGACGTAAACAAACCTAGCAGTACCAATAAAATTTGAGTTGTACGTACATAATGTTTTTAAATTTTCCCTTTTTTTGCTCACTATAAAAGGTATTCTATAAATAATTAAGTAAGGAATTAGGAAAGATCATTCGAAATAAAGTAATAGGTAGGTCCTATTAAAGTCTGCAAAAGATACAGACAGTTTAACGTTGGGCTAAAACAAGGCTGGAAGGTGGCCGTAGGGAGTGGGCGTAACAAAGAAGATGCCTATAATCAGCAGTGGGTGCATGTGGGCTAATATGATGATGATGATGAGGTACTCAAGGTGACAAGAAGATTGACGCAAGGCACTAAATTGAGAATCGGATTGTAGTTAGTAACAGGTCTGGCTTGGCTGTCTGTACCCCAGCCTTATGGAAGAATATCTACAGCCTCATCTAAATCGTAACGGATAGGTACACCAGTTGAACATTAAATAGCTACGTTATACCAGAGCCTACAAAGGTTACAGTTTTATATGTTGAACTGTGAAATACATCCGAAAAATCTACATTTGCGGAAGGCAAATGTAGATTTTTTAAATAAAGTGCATCTTAAGACTGAACACAGCAGTGGCTACGCCTTTGATAGAACAGTAAACCTAAGTTACAACATTAATATTCAACTACCGTTTAGCGTAAGTTAGAAGTTTTAAAATGAAAGGTAATAAAACGGAAATAAGTATTAAAAAACTCATTTAACAAATCATTTTATATTATAAAAAATAAACACTTTTTCTATAGTTATATATAACATGCGTCAAATGCAGTTTTATCCTTGCATAAAGTTAATGCTGGTTTGAGCTACAGACCATTTAAAACATGTAATCTCTGTAAGTAATCTCCATCATTTTAGAGACTCCAATTTGATCAATTACATGACTGTTTTAGTAGGTATCTATTATTCATTATTACCTAAAAGTAAAGACAAATTTGGGCTACTTTATATCACCAGTTTCACCCATATTTTGAACACAATATTTTTACTACTTATGTAAAAACCCCCAGTACTATATTTTTACAACCAAAAAAAGCATGTATAAATTGACTAGTTAATATTTTTTTTTATTTAGATACCTATTACATTTACTTATAATTGTATAGATTTGCCATAATTAAAAATATATTTATGTCATAAGTTATGCACATAACTCATTCATAGCTTGAATCCTCAACTGATAAGTAGTTCATGTCTCTAGTGTAAGTAGCCCATTTCACTGTCTTCTTTTGCAGATCAAGTTTTAGTTTTCTGTTTTTGTACTCAAGAGCCTTTTTTATAATTAACCTGTTAAATTCATGGACATGCGGATGATTGGTGTACTCTTCTACATCCATCCATTTGCAATCATTGACTTCTCTCTGTGAGATAGTTATGTTTTCAGTGATGGCTTGCATCATAAGTAACACATATATGTCAGAGTTACCAAACATCATGTTGTGTGTGTGCCTGAATGTGACCAGTGACTGGAAAAAAGAATCTACACCTGTTTCTTCTTTTACTTCTCTTACAGCAGCTTGTACAATGTCCTCACCTGTAATAAAAAAAAACAATAAATCTTTAAAGCCATAGACAGACTTAGTAAAAAAAGCAAAAAAACAATTGTTTTTTTTCTTGATTCTTAAAGTACAAGCAGTAGTAGGTAATAACGACAAGCAATGGCATACCTTGTTCTACATAACCACCAGGAAGCTTCCAATGAGGATATTCATAATGTTTTTCAGAAATGGCTAGGAGCTGGTTTTTCTTGTTGAACACCATAGCACCAACTCCCAGATTTGTGTGGCAAGCTGGTGGCAGATTTGGTTCAGAATCCTTTGGGAGCCACTTGTACATCATCAAATATTCACCTCTGGCATGATGAAAATTAAAACCTTTCTAAAGATATGAAGCTTTCATGTAAACATTATTTATTCACATCATTATTTAATCACTGTTAGTGCAAATTTTGCATACACTTACCTCAGCCAGTATAGGGACAGAAGCGGAATCTTTGATATTTATTTTGAACCAAATACATCTCCGACCTTCTGCTGTCCATTTGTTGAGAGATTCTGCAAAATAGAGAGGTTAATAGGTTATTTTTAAAAGTCGAAATATTACGCAGTTTCCTTCAAGTTACATACAGATGACCTCACCTCCAAGTTTGTGCTGAAAATTTTGATCATAGGTCTCTTTAGATAGGTCAACAGTGATTCCGTTGTATCTATCACTTACGCCGTTGTACGCAACACAGTCTACTTTTATACAATAGTGATATTGAGGAATGAACCTGAAACAAATTAAAAGAGAAGCTCAGAAATATTATTAAAGAACATTATCATTTCTTTTACGTCCGTAAGTAATTGATATTATATAGCAAACCTGTTAATATTATTCAATGTCATATACTGCTGGCATTGACGAAGCATTTTTTTACAACAAAACATTTTACTGGATAATAATGCAGGCACGTACTAATTTCTACTATGAGGTATTAATTGTTTTTGAATGTAAATGTAAATTAATTAATTACAAATAATTGTACATATTATAGTCCATTTCAGCTAAGAAGAGCCCTGTGACACTTCGATTTTTGACACTTTTAGAGATGTCTATAATGAAATGATTGCGATTGTTTCTGGTAATCGATAATACTTCCTAAGGAAATGGAATCGATTTTTTTATACTAACAGCAACACACATTTTGCCAAAAAATAAGAAAAACAGCAACAAACAACAGCAATAAAAGTCAACAATAACAAACACAACAACAAAAAGTAACAATAACCGAACACCACGCAAATACAACGAAAATACAACTCTCATACAAGGCTGATGCACTCATACTAATCCGATTATCGAGTAATCGCAACATGGCCGCCGATTATGACATGTCGCAGCTCTATGTTTTTTCCACGTTCCGTTACAAGTAATACGATGTGCATAGGATTGTTTTAAAAAATGTTGTTATTTTCTATTCCATTAAATTAAAGTAAATGATACTGTTTTTGTTTTATAACTTTGAGATGTTTTATTGGAATATTTTTTGGAATGATGCCGCAATTAAATGAAAAAGATAAACAATAAAAATATTTTTCATTGTCAAACATAAAATGCGTAGTTCATAACGCGATGAAGTGTCACAGGGCTCTTCTTAGCTGAAATGGACATAATAACATTTTGACATTAAAATGACAGCTGACCAGACTGACAGCTGACAGACAGCATGTACCTGACACACTTTTTTTTAATTTAATATGGCACTACACTTTAGCTTTCTATATGAGGCTGACTTCGCCAATGTCAAGTGATATAATGTGGGTAGGTATTCGACTGTATTCGAAGTTAGTCAATGACACATTACTTACATAATGAAAGGTTTTTCCAATGAGATATGGAGCAGAAATACCTACAAAAAAAAGTGCCGGTTTAGAACATAAAATGGCGGACTGACAGCTATTTTAGTGCTGCTCTGTTGATATTGCTTTATCGATATCATAATTTGTGAAGTCGATACTGACTGGGGGTCTAATTTGAAGTGAAACGCAAATAAAGCATTGAGTATTGAAGTAATTTTGAGACTCAACGAAACGATTGAGAACGTCATTTCGTAATTTGAAGTGACCATTCTTTCGTTTGAGACCGAAGGAAGTTGTTTTGACAGAACTCATCTCAAATCCTTATTTGAAAGCCTAAAATGACATTCGTAAAATTGATTGATTAGAAGCTTAAGTTACTGGTTAAATGAAAATCAAAATATAAATAGATAAGTACTCTTTATTGCACAAAGTTTACAAGTCTTCTTGAAGTAGGTAATAATTATGCTCCTAATATGTAATAGATAATATAGATCTTTTTATTGCAAAATTAAACTTAACTAGTGTTGCGGCAACACCGGGATCATAGCGGCAACACCAGGATCATAGAACCAATCAACGAATTTTATCGCGTGATATGCGTCCGCTCTCATTGGTGCTTCATAACGTGATATCGCACAAGCGGACCAATGGGAGGCGCCGATGACGTCGCGGAAATCGACTCAACGGACATCGGGATCGCCACTGCATACAAGGAACACCTAACGCGCACATCTAATTCGTAATTTTAATTATTTTAATAGTTTGGTCTGTGACCGCTAAATAAGTATTTCTTTACTCTCTAATACCGAGTTTTCTTTCCTCCACCTCGTCCACTACAACTAGGTATACATACAGATATGTATTCAATTTACAATTATGGTGGTAGTAGGTAGTAGAGCTTGTAGTGATATTATCTTCCTGAGTTTTCAGGTCGTCGCAGTTTGTAGAAAGAGATCTGTAAGTAAGAAAATTATGGTATTATTGATAAGATTATAATGATATTATCTACTCTTAATAATAGAGGTAGGGCAATGGTAGCTCAGTGAATAAAAACGGGAGGTCGTAGCAGTAGGTATGTATACCGGTATCATTAATAATAATCTCAAATTGACGAGTTTACGATATGTGATCAAAATCAAATTATTACAATACTCCCCAAAGTGAAATTCATCGCTTAGCATAAAAGGTTTATCTTCATCGTAAAATATTATCGATGTTTTTACTACAACCCTAGTATAAAACTCACGAATTTTTATAACATAAAAATATTCAAAATGAAGCATAATCATGGACTGAAAACACACGGATAGAATCACACGGGGAAACAAAAGTGTAAAAACATTCAAAGTTTCTATAAATATAGTGAACGTTTTATAATAATTAGAAAAAAATATAACATACCGGTGCAATGTTAATCTTTGCTGATTTTCGCTTTTCCTTGAGCCACATCCTATAACACTACACTTGGGCATAATGATTAAATGTTTCTTCAATATCCTGTGTAATGTGGACAACGAGTTCTCAAAAGAAAAGAAATTATTAGTAATTTTCGTCGGAAGAAACGGTGAGTTGACACTTCATGTACGGTGGCCAGCACATCATGTTACTACAATCTGTCAAATTTCTTCAATCGAACCTCACTTTTATGTCAAACGTGTTTGGTTCAATATCAACTGAGGAAATTTGACAGATTGTAGTAACTTGATGTGCTGGCCACTGTACTTCAGAAAACTGTAACTAAACATGGCTGCCTGGCCGCATTAGGCATTAACGTGGTTGTCAAATGACAATTTTTCCGATTATAGAGCTGAATGAAATAGTGTCATCTCTTTCCACTTATGAAATCAAGGCTGAGTTAGATAGAGAGAACAATAGTTTTGAGAATTCCACGTCGACATGCATGGTATTTGTATAACTGATTTCTGTATAGGACAATAGGCCCGGTCCATATATTTAAGTCAATGGGTTTTTCTAATATCAATAGAGTGGGACTGGCACTTTACTTGATTTATTAAAACTGTACCAATTTTTGTAACACTGTAACTTTTGTAACACAATAACCATCTTTGTAAACGTTATTAAAGTGTCAATCTAACCGATCTGAATCTGATCTGTCACTGTCAAAAATTTTTGAATAAGACTCAGAGACTTATTTTATGACCTCGAGAAATTTTAAATTTTATTAAATTGATTGAACTAGGGTTCTAAAGAAAAACAAATAATTAAGTCAACATGGAATTGCAAACGTTTGAAGGTATCGGTGATCGATACAATGGAGTTACAATAGATTCCCAGAAGGAACCTTGCGATTCTAATCAGTTTCTAAGTAAACTCCAAGGTAAGAAAAAACATGTGATTATTTCACAATAAAATTAATCCAATCACACGCTTGATCAGTTATCTTCCGATACCTAACGATGTCATGCTTGTTCCTTGTGCTTAAAATTTCGTCTCATAGTTTTCAGTTCTCAATAATTTTGATTGTGTTCTTTTTATTATTTAAGTGAACTTTGGCTTCTACTGCTGCATTAATTTACTCGTCGCCGCCAACCATTCTACATTGACAGTAAGTTTATTGTCGCCCATTTGAATCTAAAATCTTATAACTTTAATAACCTTATTAAATTTTAAATACATACAGTTACCACTATAGGATTATGCGCAATAAACCCTGTGTGTTAAAATTCTAATTTTTAAATTTGTTGATATTATTTGCATTAACCTGCTTGTGTCAAAGATACCTTATTAAAATTACAAAATGTAAAAATAGTTAGCTTACTTCATTCAAAATGGCTATTATTCATCCCAAAAATATATTATACATAGAACCAATAGTCTGGTGTATTTAACATATCTTTTTTATTTTACAGCTTCCTTACAAAAATGGGCTGAAGAAAACAAAAGATGCATCTGGTTTAAAGTAAATATCAAAGATGCAGTATGGGTACCTCTACTTGCTAATGTATGTAATCATTCTTAATGAGATTATAACAAAATGTTGAATAAATATTAACTATGTATTTTTGTCATTAGGAGGGTTTTAACTTTCACCATTCAAGGGATGACTTTGTCATGATGTACAAATGGCTACCTGAGGATAGTTCAGCTAACTTACCACCTGCATGTCACACTAATTTAGGAGTAGGTGGTTTGGTAATAAATGACAAAAACCAAATGCTGGTTGTGGTTGAGAAACACACTGAAATTCCACACTGGAAGTTACCAGGAGGATATGTTGAAAGAGGTATGTAGTAATGAACATTATTTTTTCTTATTATTGAATTCTGAATTTGGTTATGTAGCACTACAGTTCAAACAATACTTGTCAATTGTCTTACAGGTGAAGATATAAAAGATGCAGCAGTAAGAGAAATAAAAGAAGAAACTGGAATAGATGCAGTATTTGAATCATTGGTAACTTTTAGACATACCCATAACATGGGCTATGGGAATTCTGACATTTATGTGGTGGTTTTGCTGAAAGCTGTGTCAGATATCATCCATAAATCAGACTCTGAAATTAAAGAATGTCAGTGGATGAATATAGAGGATTATTTGAATAATCCTGAAGTCTATGAGTTCAATCGGTTTATTGTTAACCAGGCATTGGATTTAAAAAGCAGGAAACTAAAGTTTAATCTCAATAAGACAAAAGTTCACATTGGAAAATTTTCCAGAGATATTACTGCTTTTACTGTAGAAGATTCTTCATAATAATAGTTAATAATATATTCCTACATAATGCATATTTACGTCTTTGTATGGACCAATATTCTGAAACCAATATGATTGTCTCCAAATTGTTTGTTGTTCATCACATATTACTATTTTACAAATAAAAAATGTAATTTTTATTGACAAACCCAAGGGTGTATACTATGTGCTTGTGCATTATTATTACTTGTAATGATGTATTTGACAACAAGTATAGGTATAGAATGCAATTTGATTGAAACAAAAAAATATATAACAAGCATTTAATGACTTACAATGACATCCTTTCTAGTTTCAATAATACAGTTAAGTTAAATTTGATAGTAGTTCTAACAAAATTAAGTAATAGTATTGCAACACCATTATCAACTCACATTGGTTCACAATACAAATTACAGCCACGGTGAAGAACACATGTTTATTAGTTGCCTACTGCTGATCTTTTCCACCTTTTTATGATTTATGTGATCAATTTGGGATCATTTATTTTTGCACCACTCCCAGTTGAGTTATAGTAATGTATGTTTTTTTTGTAGGGAGATATTTCATTGTAGTATTTCTTTTAACTAAGTACAAAGTTATCTGTGATAATAATACAATACAGATTTTTAAGTTTCTTGAAATGTCTGACAACAAGAGTTATTGTTAATATGACCAAGCATGTAAGGCTGTAAGGAATACATATAAATACTGTTCAATTCAACCTATTGTTCAATTCATGTTGTACATCCTATACTGTGCAGTGTGCAGTTGTTGAATGTTACTTTTCATGTATATTATTTTGTGTTTCATTGATGTATTTCAATGAAGTAGTAATAAGGATTAAAAATAAATTATATGCACTAAAAATAACCTATGATGCATAGGTATCATTATGAAATAAATATTATTGGCAAATATATTGAATTTAGTTTTCTATTCATACCAACACTTATAATATTTTACACAATCCCAATTCCAATAATATTATGTAATAATGATGCTTTTTTCTCAAGTGAACTCTGAATGTTTCACATATTTTTCTCCCTTATTTCACATTATAAGTGATTAGTAATAATACAAATATTATGAAAGATAATTTTATTTACATCCATGGCTGATGACTGGCACTCTCAGTATTTTAATGCACCAGAGAGTTGTTAAGTGATAATAATAAATTATTGTGAAACATTTAAAAATATATTAATGCTAATATTAACATGATCCAAATGTTGGTTACCTTTAATTACTAAAATTAAATTTGGATAGGGTCACTAAATTCACAAGTCAGAAAATATGGTTGCATTTACATTAAGGATATCAACATTTCGCACCTTACAAGACTACTTACGTAGAACAAGAGCACATTAGTAAAAAATCCATAGATGAGTTAAGTTTGCAGAAATGCTTCAATAAATGTTCCTCCATTTATTTATTTCACAAAATTTCGTACAATAGGCGAACTTAATGCTAAGAGGCATTATGTACCAGTCAACCTTTGGGTCAAGCAGCAAGGACAAAGGAGCAGCAAAAGTAGAAGTTATTATTGCCATTTCTGCATACTTAACTTATGCACTTGTTCTACATACCAAAGGAGCAATTTTTAACGTTGATTCTCACTCTGCAAGGTGTGTTTAAATCTGATGGCTATGATTAACACTTGAAATTGGGAGACAGCAAGTTATGCTGATATGTTTATGAAAACATGTTAAATAACAATTCAAACAATTTAGTCTAAATCAGGAGCTGTAGCATTACCCCCATAGTCACCGTCATCATCAGAACTGTCAACTTCACTTATAATTGACTTTAAGAAACCTCCTAACATTGAAGTGTGGTTGATGTTTTCCTTAGGCAGTTCTATGCCAAACCAAATGCGTCCAATGTTATCTAAATATACTGAGTAATTGGGATCTCTTTTTATACTAATTGCATACCAACTTCTCAATATTTTAAATTGTGTTGCATGTCGTCTGAAAGAAATTAAAATAATATATTTGCTGAAATCTGGTAACTATTATAGTTGAGTAATTGAAATATTGGTTATTTATTTAGCAATTTCGAAAATAAACTGTTAATAATGAGCAAATACTTACTGTTCAATGGCTCTTAATAAGAACCATAGAAAATTGAGTAATGGAAATAAATATGGAGGTCCTTTATCATTTTTGATTATTGGATGAGCCCCTGTGTATTCATTGAATGTCTCAGTAGCCATTTGAATATTTCTCAAGCAGAGAAACTGTAGCACTGCTTGTGTTATGAACAGGTCTATTTCAGACTTTAATCCTTTGGTTGTGTGGAGTTCTATGAGCATACTGGCATAAGCTGATCCATCACAGGAATGCAAAAAGTGTTTGTGTGCCTGTGTATATTTCTTTTCACGCCAATAAACTTCTGCAATTTCCTGTAACCAATTATGTTCAAATTATGCAAAATGGATATCTAGGCAAGTTTAGTTGTGTATTATGAGTAATAAGAAATGTTTTACTACCCTCTAGAAACAAAATATCTCTATTATAAATGTCAACTGATACACATTATTTTTAAAATTATTCTTATTTTAACCTACATAATTAAATAAATTACCTACCTTATGTAGTAATGGATGTCCTTTTTTGTTACTGTCCATAGACCATTTCACTGCATTTGTAAGAAAGGTTTCACGTTCCGGAATTGTGGCATTCATCATTGAGAATAACTTAGCTATTTTCCCAATCCATTCTTCAGATGGCTTAGTTTCAGATTTGGTCAACACATCTATTAGCAATATAGCTAAGTCTGCTCCACTACCTTGTTGATCATGTTCTAAGAGAATGGTTGATCCCTTATTCAATAAATTTAACAAATCCGAGTATTTCTTTTGACTAAGATATCTGAAATTGATAGTATACAAAAATAAGGACACTGTATTGGTCTCGTTAAAAATCTAAATGATTATCATATTTTTTTACCTGAAATAAAGAGTCCTGTACATCTGATGTGCCTCATAATATTGTCCTGCATTTACAGAGGCTTCCAATTTATCTAAAACTCGCATAACACCTCTTTCGCCTCGTGCAGCCATGGTTTATTTTCTAGAAGTTATCTTTTTCACGACAATTTACGCCATAACCACAAGAAAAGTCAGTGGTAGACATTGACTTAAATATATGGACCGGGCCTATTGTCCTATACAGAAATCAGTTATACAAATACCATGCCTGTCGACGTGGAATTCTCAAAACTATTGTTCTCTCTATCTAACTCAGCCTTGATTTCATAAGTGGAAAGAGATGACACTATTTCATTCAGCTCTTTAATCGGAAAAATTGTCATTTGACAACCACGTTAATGCCTAATGCGGCCAAAAAGCCATGTTTAGTTACAGTTTCTGAAGTACATGAAGTGTCAACTCACCGTTTCTTCCGACAAAAATAACTAATAATTTCTTTTCTTTTGAGAACTCGTTGTCCACATTACACAGGATATTGAAGAAACATTTAATCATTATGCCCAAGTGTAGTGTTATAGGATGTGGCTCAAGGAAAAGCGAAAATCAGCAAAGATTAACATTGCACCGGTATGTTATATTTTTTTCTAATTATTATAAAATGTTCATTATATTTATAGAAACTTTGAATGTTTTACACTTTTGTTTCCCCGTGTGATTCTATCCGTGTGTTTTCAGTCCATAATTATGCTTCATTTTGAATATTTTTATGTTATAAAAATTCGTGAGTTTTATACTAGGGTTGTAGTAAAAACATCGATAATATTTTACGATGAAGATAAACCTTTTATGCTAAGCGATGAATTTCACTTTGGGGAGTATTGTAATAATTTGATTTTGATCACATATCGTAAACTCGTCAATTTGAGATTGTTATTAATGATACCGGTATTACATACCTACTGCTACGACCTCCCGTTTTTATTCACTGAGCTACCATTGCCCTACCTCTATTATTAAGAGTAGATAATATCATTATAATCTTATCAATAATACCATAATTTTCTTACTTACAGATCTCTTTCTACAAACTGCGACGAACTGAACTCAGGAAGATAATATCACTACAAGCTCTACTACCTACTACCACCATAATTGTAAATTGAATACATATCTGTATACCTAGTTGTAGTGGACGAGGTGAAGGAAAGAAAACTCGGTATTAGAGAGTAAAGAAATACTTATTTAGCGGTCACAGACCAAACTATTAAAATAATTAAAATTACGAGTTAGATGTGCGCGTTAGGTGTTCCTTGTATGCAGTGGCGATCCGGATGTCCGTTGAGTCGATTTCCGCGACGTCATCGGCGCCTCCCATTGGTCCGCTTGTGCGATATCACGTTATGAAGCACCAATGAGAGCGGACGCATATCACGCGATAAAATTCGTTGATTGGAATGATTGGTTCTATGATCCTGGTGTTGCCGCTATGATCCTGGTGTTGCCGCAACACTAGTTAAGTTTAATTTTGCAATAAAAAGATCTATATTATCTATTACATATTAAGAGCATAATTATTACCTACTTCAAGAAGACTTGTAAACTTTGTGCAATAAAGAGTACCTATCTATTTATACTTTGATTTTCATTTAACCAGTAACTTAAGCTTCTAATCAATCAATTTTACGAATGTCATTTTAGGCTTTCAAATTAGGATTTGAGACGAGTTCTGTCAAAACAACTTCCATCGGTCTCAAACGAAAGAATGGTCACTTCAAATTACGAAATGACGTTCTCAATCGTTTGGTTGAGTCTTCAATACTCAATGCTTTATTTGCGTTTCACTTCAAATTAGACCCCCAGTCAGTATCGACTTGACAAATTATGATATCGATAAAGCATTATCAACAGAGCAGCACTAAAATAGCTGTCAGTCCGCCATTTTATGTTCTAAACCGGCACGTTTTTTTTGTAGGTATTTCTGCTCTATATATATAACTCATTGAGTGGTAGATCATAAAAATGTCAAATTTTTTGACAGATTGTCTATGATTAATAGCGCGTGCGTGGCGGGTTGAAATCTTATAGATAGAAAGAGACAACTTATACTGCTCTATAGACTATTTATTGTCGATGATTTAGCGTTCAGAAATGAGTAAGAAATGGATGAAAAACTAACTTTTATATTAAATTCATTCTCTTGAAAGAAGATTTTTGGGGAAGTAAAAAAAATCCCTATATTTTTATAACCAATAAGGACCCTTACTACCAGCCGTTAAAGCAGGTCTGCTATTGAACTGCCTTGTTATTTTGTACTATGACGTCCTTTACGCAGGCCTGTAGCAGGCCTGCGGCAGGGCAGTTATGTTGACGTCTTGAAAACCGTTCACCTTTTTTTTTGTATGAACTTTTCTTATTATGAGCGCTTAATAATTGTCAAACTGCGCGTCTTTTGAGCGTGATAAACGTCAAATAAACAATCTTGAAAAAGTTACTTTTAGACCACCTTTCACAACATTGTTAATGATTTGCCTAGTAAATGGTAGCAACTGTAGCAATTTTTCCCTGTTTTGTGGTTGTGTTTAAGTGTGTTTTTGTCCCCCGGTCCGGAGTTAAAAGTGTAGGAGCACTTGATTGCTCATATATTTAGCTTGATAGTAGATGCAAGAAAAGCCTTGATTGATCTTGACTTGTATTTTATTCTGATAATGTGTGCACACAGTGACAATCGAACATGAACTAGATAAGTAAAACTAAAATCGTAAACAAACAATCGGCGCGCATAGGAATTATTTAGGTCGCTGATCTTACAATAGGTACCTAAATGTTCAATGTAATTGTACAAAAAGTTTCTTGTCCCGTCCTTCTACGAGCATCATTGATGAGCCAGTACTGGAAATATAAAAAATTGTATTACAATAACTTCATGTTGTAGTTCCATACCCTTATTATGTATTTGTAAATGCAATTTAGATTTGATAATAAATATGATATGAAACCAAAACTGTTTTGTGATTTCTTAGTTGAATTAAGTATATTCTTATGTAGTAAGTAAATACTGACATACTTTCGACCATCCTGATGCAGACTTTAACAGTGGGAGAGCCAGGCTTTGGCATGAATGGGCCGGCTCGACCGGAGTAATACCACATCCCCACAGAAAACCAGTGTGAAGCAGTGCATACGCTGTGTGTGTGAGGGTATCAGAGGCCCAATCTAGGGGAAGGGGGGTTAAAAGGTAAGCAGCACACTTTTGACACCACTGGTGTTATAGGTGTCCATGGGCGGCGGTAATCGCTTACCATCAGGTGATCCGTGTGCTCGTCTGCCACCTAGATCATAAAAAAAAGAGTTGAGCCTTTCTCCCGCTGCACTCTACATCCTCTTAAAATGTTCCCGAGCTTAAGCGGATATTTTGTTATACCCTACTGCTATTTCTCAGCGATCATTCAAAAACTCCCAAGCAGTTGGGTATATCTCACACGATGTCTTGTTTGTTGGTTTTCACTATAGTAAATATTCTATTTACCACTAATATACCTACATAAAGTGCAAGTACGAGTAAGTTATTTTGTAATGTAAAGTGGAGTTCACTTTCCGAACTTAGACTCTCCTTCGGTCCATTGTATGTGATGTAAGTAAGTTATTTTTAAACAAAGGTAAAAAATGCTATGTACTTACGACATTTTAAATGAAGAAGACTGCAAACACGAAAACTTAGCTGCCCTGCCGAGACCGAGCTATGTCTACTTCCTACAAAAGTAAGTATCGGCGAAGTTCGTAAAGTTTAAAGAAACAACTTGTTGCTACGTATTCGTAGGAATCAAAAAAAATAACACTTATTGGTCTGTGACAAGTAATAAAAACTTCTTAAGTAGTTAGACCAAAGAATTAAAAAAAGACATTAGAATTCGAGTTTAGGATTTATATTCAAACTAGTATAAAATATTTAAGAACAATATACAGAATATACAAGGTATACAATATCTACAATAGTAATAGGGAAATTGGCCTATGTGCAAAGCGAGTAGTGGTGGACAGATAATGACCACGCACAATACGGCAGAAATTGGAAACAAATGCAGATGGTCAACTTTCAGAAGTGTTGATTGCAGTACAACCTCCAATATTCTCTACAAATAATAGTATGTTATTGTTAAAATTGGTAAATAAAAACAGGTTTTGTATAAATTTAAATAAGTCTTTATTAGTCATATCTTCGAAGAATTTAGAATATTTATTATGAACAAATTGCCGAATACTATGTTTGCCCCAATGTTGTTAGTTACTGGTCTTTGACAAGCTGGAGGTGATGTTAACATAGGATATTAAGGCACTAAAATGCTTGCACTTGCTGCTCTGATTATAGACACAGTCACATTTTACACCAGTGACAACCCAAGCACCATTGATCTGTAAAAATAATAAGAACAATTAGTTAATTGGAAATGACTTAAATGTAATAAATAAGTACAATCCCCGGAACTAGTACTGGGCATACCCAGGTGCACCACCAGACGCTTGCTAAAAGAGTGGTCGATTGAACAGAGCAAGCAACACTGGCCGAGATTGACAGGCCAGACACATGCTAAAGGCTTAATTACAGAATTTTCCAACAAGTTCTCACTAGAGGCTCTAATGCTATTTCGAGAACAGTTGAGGATCCTCACAGGTCACTGCAGATTGAACAAACAGATAATTATATCACATAAACAATACTTACGTTTAAACTGGTTTTGTATGGTGTTAGTGTCACAGATGACTGACGAATTACGTGGGCTCGTGCTATGTAGCTTTGGCCGTTATGTCGCAGTTCTTCCACATTTCACTTCCACATTCTAATAGGAATTTATTGCCTTTTTATCTCAGTTTGTGGTTGGAAACTAATATTATGTGTAATAGTTTATAAACCCGGTTTTTATTATTATATTAGTTTTACAGTAAAACTATTGAATAAATTGCACTTAAATAATGTCAACAATACTATTATAATCTTTGATTTTAATTATATTTCCAAAGAAAACCACCAATGTTGACATTGGTATAAATTTCAATTATTTGACAGCATTGCCAGTAAGAATCGTTCAAAAATCTAGGTAGGTAAGAAGAGTACAGAATAGTCGCACGCCATTTATGAATTACTCCATTATTTTATTATAATCTACAGTGAATTAAGAAAGTTATGCTGATTAAGTAAATTACACTCATAAAAACGTACTTTTAGTCAGCAATTGATAGTATATAGCGAAAACTAAAAAACCGGTAAAACGGGAAAAAAATATCATAAGATTTCCGAACGATTCTAGGTTGAATCAGTAAGCAGACCAGAGACAAGGAAACCGTTCACCTTTATGCCTAGCAGTGCAATAGTCGTTCAGTTTTTATGGGCTCATAATACGAATCTTAGCAGCGCAGAAACAGGCCTGCCTTTGAACTGCGCTGCGAATGGATGGTTTTCGTATTTATGAGCAATTTTGTATGAAAAAAACACAAGTTCCAAATTAAAATTCCTTATTATGTATACGTACGATACGAAGAGACTACCGACTTTTCGAAAAGTTTGTGCTAGCCCTATTAGATTTTCTATTTACCTACCTATAATAATACACTCTGCGGCACATTTAACCGGCCATAGCGTATTATTCATACAAACGTACACACTTTGCGATTTGAAGGTTCTAAGGAGCAAGAATATTGACTAAAATTTAATTTTTTTCACAAACTCTTGGGGAAACTGGGGACACTTGATCCCCATTGTTAGTTCTATAAAAACAAAACGTACATAGGTAGGCAATTTTGTTAACTACCTACTGTTCCTCATTATTTGATTATTATATTTATTAGTGCTTCATATATATATATATATTTTGCATTTTCCCAGAACTTTCCAAAAGGATCAATTGTCCCCTATTCTGGGAGACTTGATCCCAAGTAACAGGTAGACTTGATCTTAGGGGATCAAATCTCTCTAATGCAAATTTGAAATAAATGAAAACCCGGTGTCTTTATAAAAGCATTATTTAATTTAACAAAATATTAAATTTATATTGCTTTACATGTCTCACATGTTTCACTCAAGTATTAATTTTATGAGCATTGAGTCTCAGTCTTGGAAGAAATTTTACATTTCATAAATATAAAATACAGCTTTGAAAAATTTACATTTTATTGCATTAGCACTAATGCGAATGCACTATCTATATGAACTGATCATCATCTAAAGGTTGGACTTACATTAGAAACGTTTGAAAAATCACTTGTTAGTAATTTTTCCGGTATGACGGTAAGCCACCTTTTTTTAATTTCTTCATTCTTTGGAAATCTGAACAGTAAAAAAATCCAGTCTTTGGATGACAAGCGAAATGGACACCCTACTCAATGCAAAAATAAAACTTTGACTAAACACTTACTTATGAAAAGATACACCGCAACCTTTATATGATTCACTTTTGGCATCCTATCACACAACAAGTGAGAACCATTATTAAATAAATAAGCACAATTTTTACACTTTATTTTTGTCGTCACAATAATACAATCTTTCAAATTATTTTTGCCGCCGCCATATTGGTGATGTCCAGACGCCAAGTGTTGCATATTTATTATAATTAAAACTACCATATCACCCGACTTTACATAAAACTAGTCGTTTATCATGGTTTAAAATTAAAAAAATAAAAAGACATTATTAATTCCAACGTAGGTATCATTCCTTTAAATTATTCAATATTTTGAAAGTTCCCCAGAAGAAGAAATATAAACTTTGCGTAAGTTATACCACAAAGGTTTTTTTTATGATGGCAACCCTTTAGACAAGGACATATTCCTGTGCCCTTGCGTTCGATTTCCTTGGATTTGGCATTTATACGTAGTCGTATGTCAATCACTGCAATTCTGACATTACTCAATCTTTCTTAGTACCTGCTTTGAGTATAAATCTTTGTAACAACATTCCTATCTATCTGTACAATGTAAACTTCCGTTTCCGCTAGGTATGTCGTAACGTACCTACATGCTCTTACCTACTTACCAATAAATAAATGACAAGCGTAGGTAGACTTAATAGAAGGTACCTAAATAGGTATTACCAGTAGCTACGATGTCTTGAGAGAATCTAAAGGAATGATTTAGATCGTCTCCTCAGCTTTACCAATTTCACACTGAGTGATTCCGATTCGATTTCAACCCACGAACACGTCAATCAATTTGTTTGTGTGTGCACAAAAGAATCAGATTTTTTCTTGAATTATCTAATTACATTTTGAGACAGAATAGTTGTCACTAAAGTAGGTAAAGTCTGCTCAAATATGATACAACTATCAGAAACAGACAGCCCTTAGGGCAACGAATTTCGTGACATAATAATTAATTTACTTACCTACTCGTACAAAAGATAAGTAAAGTATCAGTCTACATTGGCCTACTTACAGTATTTTTACGGCCTTGATGGCGCAGTGGCTAAGGTGTTCGCCCGAAGCGCGAATGGCCCCGTGTTCGATTCCCGGTCAAGTAAATTTAGGATAACTACTACCTTTTCTAAGTTTTCTTGGGTCTGAGTTTTCTGGATTGACGCCTCCAGTTAATTCGTCATCTGGTACCTACATCTTAGTATAGGGGTTTGCCCTAATGGTGAGACCAGGTTGATTGGTGTGATTGTCTGGCGCATGTTTTTTTCATTTATTTATTTTATTTTATATATACTGTCCCATTGCAGGACCTGCCATCATAGAATCATCATAGAAATACTCTATCGGGTCAGTCAAGTGTGTACTTTATATGAGGTGTAGATTTGCATTCATATTTTAATGTAGGTACCCTACGTACCTACTTATGCCATACATAATACGTGATAATGTGAAGTATATTTTAAGTACCTTAGTTGTTATTGAATCACGTTTAAACATAATTTACTCCACTCTATTGGAACAAATAACCAGCCAAGTATTGGGCAATGGCAAGAATTTGTAAATAAAGAATGGAACCGAGGATTTACTGAGGTGTAAAGAAAAGACATTGTTCTGGGACGACGCCCCAAGGGAGGTTTTATTTTATTCATTGTTTGGAGTTCGGTATCCCGACGTGTACGTGAGAAGTTCTCTAAAGCTGACTCCCGGTTAATAATTAAGGATGTACATCGAAAGCGGAAAAACTAATCAAGTGTTAACCGAAACGGCCGTCTATTAAGATACCTGCAGAGTTGATAGAGCTTTAATTTCGCAGTTAGGTAAGTATACCTCGTTGGCGTTGGTAGGTATCTACGTAACCTATTAAATTAAATTGTCACGCACCAACCTAACATAGGTGTTTTCACCTAATAAGTATTGTTTAGCATTTCAGCCGCTTATCTATAGAATAAGAAAGCTGTGGCCTTCTTTAATTACATATCCGCTATGAGCTGCTATGCTATGAGCTGTGGCCTTCTTTAATTGAAGGTAGATCATGTACTTATTCTAAGATATTAAAATTTAAGTATCTCATTGTCATGTATGTTGGAGCTTTTTACTAAACACCTCTAAAACTAGTCTTATAACCTATGCCTAATTCTCCTTAAGTCCAAAGTAGTCGCTACTTTAGACCCAACCGAGACGATACCCCGAGATGATGATGATGAGAGAATTCTAAATACCTAATATTTTAGACCACCTATCACATAGGTAATAATATATGGGCAGGTCCCCACGTGACGAAATCAAATAAGATCACTTATAATTCATGAGGTGGTAATCAATGAACTTTAAATTGGTGAAAAAGAAGAAGGATACCTACATACTTCAAAACTAGATAATAATTTAATAGGTAGGTAGGTACATCCCGACAATTTGTCCAGCAAAATCCCTTCCAAAGACCCGGTTTAGTTCCTATCTTATCTACAATACTTACCTAGTCCTTGCACGTGACAGGTGCTATCTTTAGTTTGAATAATATAGGTAGATATCAGTGATTCTATGGTTTCATAAAGATAGGGCCTGCTGGGTATAGGTAGGTGCACGACACAGTGTGCCAAATTCAATGCACAGTGTGCAGTGCACATAGCACGCACTTTTATCTGATTTGATCACTATAAGTGATAACATCGAGATAGCGGAAATTGGTAGGTAGGTACCTAATATTCAATGAACACGGAGAAAGAATACAATAAATAAAATGCAGAAGGAACAAAAAAAAACAATACTTAATGTATTATCCATAAGTTTTTGCAATTATATTTATCGTAGCAAAATTTTCGTTTTTCTTCAACACATGAAGTCGTTTAAGGTGCCTAATAGGCGCGCAGCTAAATAGCAGAATACGTGTGTTCTCTGAAAGTAGGTCTCTGAAGAGTCGTATTTAATTATAAAACTCTTATACGGGTTAATTATTCCTCTCGTGTCGCTCGGTTAATGAACATGGATGAAATAGCGAGAATTAAGGATGTACTTAGGTACTCATAGCCCACTCAAATAAAATTGAATTTGGCAGTGACCATCAGGCATGTTTGGGTTTGTGTGATTTTTGGCCCATGTCCTATTAGGTAGGTGCCATTGGACCTATCTAATAGGAAATGGGCTTGTTACCTTTGGTATTCTTCATTTTATCACTGAGGATGATTCATTGAGAGTAAATATGAGATTAAAGAACACAAAAGCGATGAGCGATGGTAGCTCAGTGGATAAGAACGCGCCTTCGAATCCGATCATGCATCTCTCTCACATCGATGTGCATATTTCTACCATTAGCTCGACGGTGAGGGAAATATGGTGAGGAAACCTCCACGTTTCGGACCGTCTCTGAAACTTGTAAACATGATCCAGTTGGCCTGATTCCTCTGCCAAAGGGTAATAATTACAATCAAAGGGTCAGACGGCAGTCGCTTCATAGTAATTAGGTAGGTACTGGCTCCCCAAATCCTAAATCATGGTCTAAGGGTATTTCACATTAATATTTATGATAAAATGGTAAGTAATTATACATAGAGACCCGAACGAGACTTCAGTATGTTAGCATTAATTTAATTAATTAATTTAGTTAGATATGCCACAACATTAGGAAAAAATGTTGTACACTGGCTAGGGAAACAAAAATCTTATCTACATTAAATGCATCCGAACCGGAAAAGATTAGATAGATCTATAGATACCTAGACACTCTATGTTGCACAAAATATTAATATTAACTTTAGGAGTGACAGTTTTATTAAGTAGTTTATTGCATTATATCGATTTTTATTATATCGAAAACAAACATGCTTGTCGTTTAAATATAACATTGATTTAAATAATTGTAAGTATCTACTTAAATTTTATTATAAATAATTAATAGATGTGTTATAAGATATGTTTTTAAACTTTCGCGTTGCATTATACAAATACTTTACATAAACGGGACTAAACGCGACGAAATTAAATAAGTACATTTTAGCACTTACTGCTTGACGTTTCGGCTGCGTTACAACAGCCGTGGTCACAAGCGAACTGGATTATTATTAAATAACTGGATTGTTATTTAATTTCGTCGCGTTTAGTCCCGTTTATGTAAAGTATTTGTTTAATAGATGTGTTAATAGCGTTGTACTTATCTAAACGTAACAGTATTACCCAATGACTATTGGCAAGATTCATGAGCCCGTAGTATCGGGGGGACGGCGAGCAGTCGCGAATATTCCTATTATTTCCATATCGGGTTTCTGAATAAATCACTTCGACTCCGTCACTGTCTCGCCCTGCAGCGTTGGAGACCAGCCAAAGGATCCTAGTGGGGAATCAGGTTTCTTTTTATCGCTGTGAAATGTAATGAGAAAATTTCCACTGTCGCCGACTGATGTTGCGATTAAAAGAAGGACCTGAACGCTTTTGCATTTAAAACTGCGGTTTAGAGATGAAGATTCAAGTACCTACTTGTAGATGTGATGTAGGTACGAGTTAGACTAGATAATATGAGAGGGAAGTGTTAAATTAAAAAAACGATGCATCTTTATTTATTCTTTATTTTATTCGTATACCTACTGGCTTTCTTTGTTTATGATTTTTTCTTTTGTTGGTCCCTACTTCCTACTTTTTAGTAATTTGAGAGCAATGTATTTTTAAAAATAGATAGTTACTTGTATCGTATAGCCAACCTGAAAACATATACTTACGTCATAGAGTCTTAGCACAAAATAAAGCTTTATTTTGTGGTCTTAGGTAGGTTGGCAAGTTGGTAGATAGGTAGGTACTTACTTACTTTCAAAACATCGTGAACATAAATGAACTAGAAAACGTTTTCTACTGCAAGGAGACTTGTACCAATTAGGAAAAGATAAGTTTTGAACATGGGACGACTTAGGTACATACCATGTATTAAGAGTAGGTAGAGCATAGTTAGTTACCTATAAATAGTAACTAATGGAAGTATATGTTGCTGGTTAGTTATACTGCTGGTTGTAATGTAGGATCGTATCTCAAATTATCCTACTACCTAACAAGTAGCTACTGGAGCAAACTAGAGCAATGAAACTAGGAGATACATATATATACGAAACTGGTACCTACTACTCCAGATGCAACAAAACATAACGCTATTTAGTTATAATAAACGTGCTCTAACGGCATTTGACAGCTTCGATTTAGACATATGTTTAACATAAATTAGGTGTTGCAGATAGCAGCCTTCGGAGCAGAATACGCATGGAAGATGATGAAACAGCCGTGAACGTGCGACTAGAATACAAAGGAGTATACCAACTGCCGTGCATCAGCATAGGTAAGTTGGTCCTGGGATACCCCGGCGCCGTCTACGGGGCTCCTTCGAAGAGGTGAAGAGATTCTGGGAGGAATTTGTCTGGTTTGAGTGAGCTAGCTAGATAAATTCGTTAAAAAAATGAGCGCACTAGACGCCTGCGCTGCTGAGTGATTCAATTTTTATATGCTACCCAAGGTTAGGTATTGAAACGTAAGAGCGTTGAATATAGTGCGTAAACACTTATTTATAAGTTTCCAACTATATGGGACATCAGCGTAAAACTTTATCTATTAAGTGTAAGTAATAAGATAAGCTAGTAACCTAAGTTATGCGCAAAACCACAACATAGAATCAGTAGTCAGCTACTCAAACTACTTATGATCAGCTCAATATGGGTATGCCGATAGTATTCGAGGGCGATGAGTTAGAAATTGCGTTTGTATCGGAACTTTTCAATTTTCTCCGAGCCGGGCAGGCTGCCAGATAAAATGTAACTCAACTGCACAGAAGCCTTTTTGTTTCGTACAGGGCTAATACTTCTCAACTTGACTGCGACGTCTGTCTGGGAATCTAAACAAGCTGCTTATTTCGACATGTTTATTTCCGCTTTCATAACATATCTGGTTATTAGCTAGAGTGATAAAAGATACCTACTACGCATTACTACGAGCTACTTGCATAATTTTTGAAAGTCTGAAGGTACTGTATCTCAAACCTTTAACCCTGATTTCATTTCTTAGCACATATTCCAAATCTAATAGGTACTCAATTAAAATGGGTATACTTAGGTACATACATTAAAGTAAAGCAGTTCAATTTTTAGTTCATAGTAAAGCCCCTGGTGCATATGATGCAGAACCATGAACTAACTCGGGCATATGCTTGGCTTTCATAATAGGAAGTAAGATAGGTATCCAAGATGTTGTTAAAAGCTTTTATCTATGTTCGGGACAAGGCTTCTATTATAGTAGATAATCAAGTATAGCTACTATGATGAGATTAGGCTTACGTAATCAAGGCGTTTGCTTAATGTGATCAAAACCCAAGCTATGTTCGAAAAACTCGAAACATACTTTTTCTCAACCCGGGAATCGAACCCAGGACCCCGAGATCATGGCCCGGCCCATCGGGGCAGTAGTAGCTTATTACAATAAATTCTGAACAATATCTGAATGCTAGGTAATCAAACATATTTTTAATTTCAAATTAAATTTTCCTATTAAAATTTGACAAAAGGGAAGTCTTGTGACACTCTAAATTATCCTGCCAAGAAAAGAAAACATTGCATTAAAATCGAGGAAACTAAGTGATATAATTATGAGAGTTGTTTCGAGCTAGAATTGATTTAAATTTCTCCTCGTTAAGTTAGATATTCCCGTCTCCACCATTTGTAAGCGACGTGAAGCTTCGGCCGCGGCGGAACACTAACCCTCTAATTAATAATTTCTTTTAAGTACCAGTGCTACCTTCGTAAACGTCATGAATGAATTATGCTACTAAGTACGAATAAATGACTTTTCTACACTTTCAACATAATATTCAATATTCGAGTAGTGAATGCGTACAGGATAAGAAGTCCCTACTTCCTGTTGGTAGTAAAGTAGGAAATAGTTTGCGCGCGAATTGTAGCTTGTAGTGCATTATATACACATCGTAAAGAATGAAGTATCTAATATCTATTTGGGTGGCAGAATTACACCACTCCGATCACTATCAAAAAATATCAATAGGTAGGGTACGAAAATTTATTGCATACTTATTTATTGACTTTCAGCTCACGTACAGCACCAATGTGTTTCGATTTTCGGCTTAGATAACTTTAGGTACTATGTAAAGGCGATCTATCACTTTCAAGTGGTCTATTACTCTGGCTAAGTAGATTCCGGTTCAGTCGGATGTCTGGGCACCAATTAGAGAGGGTACCTAGCGCGCAAGCTTGCACAGCGCTAGTGTAACACTAACACTCTGACACTATGATAAATCGCGTCACTTATCCCTTTGTCGACAGTGGAAACGAAAACGGCCACCCATTTAGCAACAGATATCCTGAAATCGACACTTGAAAGGAATCCTATTTGCTGGTTATTTTACAAAACATGCCAGTTAACTTGTTGTTAACTAGGTAGGTAATACCTACCTAAGTAAATGTGTATCACAGTAATAAATACATTACATATACCTAACTGTATGATAAAAGACAACAAAGGGTAAGTATTTTTCTATCGTACCCATTCATATGAGGTATTGTTGATGAAAGCTATTTTAAAAATGTTATAGGTATGCGAAGACGATTTTTCGATATGGAATTCATTTGCAAAGTATTAAGTACTCTATTTCTGTACAATAAAGAATATCTATCTATCTACTTTTTTAGTAGGTAACTAATGTAACGTCGCTGTGTGTCGATGTGAGTTCGCTGGTAGTCGACGGGCCCGATCTAACCCCATAAAAGTGGCAGTATAATGTCCAACTACAGAATCCAACCCAAGATGGCGCGTGACCCCAGATGCACTTGACCGGTTTGAACTCTTATGATGACAAAGTCAAGTGTGAATTAGTTTTCTGGAACTACTTCAAGAGACATTTAGACAGGTACCTAAATGGAATTTGAAATACCTAGTTCCACGGGATACCTACTTATGCCGTTAGAACACTTAGAATTATGAAAGTATCGTCCTCAAAGCTAAATAGTTAAAATAAGATCACTTCCGTACATAATTTTGTCGTCACACAAGAACCAAAGTTATTACAATTTATGGCATTGGCTGAGGGTTTACAAAGAAGCCTCATTTGTTTAATACGGCTTTTTATGCAGATGGCACAAGCGGCAACTTGCATCATTTATTTCAACAGTTGTAGTTTTTCTTTCTTTTATGAAAATCTGTATGTATAAAAAGCTGGCATTTTTCCAAAACTGGACAAGTTGTGATTTTGTAGAAGTCTGTTGTTACGCTTTATTGGATGCTGGTCCATGAATAAAAATTAAACATGAATAAAATTATTCTATTTTAAGTAGAAAAAGAATACCTAAGTGTAAATAGATTTTTGCATTTTGCCATAACTATTCTATCAAAAATGCCATTTCATTTGAAGCTGTGTCACAGTAGAGTCATATGAGAGTATGCCTCAAATTTTGTTTACTCACTCGTTCATTTAGTCTTAGTTTAAAAGATAGCATTTTTTTGTTATTAACATTAAAGGATATTGTTTTAGGTATTATATTTTATTTACATTCTATGATAAGCGTTTATCATACATACATACAACATTAAATCTATAGAGGGATATTTGCGAAAATACATTTCTTATAGACGCACATGTTAGTAGGTTTTGAGGCAAATTCTAGTATGTCATCGATACCGGGGCAAGCTGTCATATACTAGGCTACCAAGTAATTTCAACAGTACCTAATGTAGCAAAACCCTTCTTTGTGACGTTTAAAATATGTCAGGAACGGTTGAAGTGAAGATAGCACTTAAAATTATATCGAAAATCCATAAACAAAAATCGGCTTAAAGATCAAAGATCTATTTCCCAAAATGAGAGAAATGTTAACGACATTTGCGATAAGCCCTTTTTTCATTAGGGTGGCGAACGGTCGTAAAACCAAGAAGGACGTAAAATGACGGCACCTTTATATTTAATATCGCTAACTTTTAGACTACATTAGATAAAGTTAATAATTGTTTTTATATCTATTCGTTAACAAAATTTAATGGCATGCGCTTGTAAGTAGATAGGTATAATGTACCTAACTACGATAAATCTTACAGCTTTGACTAAATTTTATAAGAATGTCTACTTTTTGAAGTACTTACAATTAATAACATTGTGGGTAAATCATTCACGTTCACTGGGGGCTAGATCAAGGAGTATAATACAACATAATACAACCTGACAAAACATGTTGCCATCATTCTTCAATTGTACTTATTCTTTGTATGCTCTATAATAAAGTGGTTCCCATTCAATCATATGGAGCACTATCCCCCGCCCTTGTAACATATTTCCATAAGTGTTTGTTGTCATTATTTGCTTCAAATATCTACGGACCTATGTTGAAATTCACTGTAGGTATGTTTGTTGCCTGCCTTCACTTCGTTATTTTTTTATTAGTTTCAGTCTGTGCCAATAGATGCCATGGACTGTCGATGACATCGCGCAAGTATTTAGTGTTTTTCGGTTTACCTTGGTATGTTATCTACACAATATACGTACATATTTATAAAAAGTACTTATAGAAACAGACACAATAATAGAGATTAAAAACCTAATACGTCATGCATAATAAGTTTTGCACCCGTACAAACCCGGGGCGGATCGCTAGTAGATTGTATAAAATACTTAATCAATTAATTTTATTTATGAGTACCTATCCAAAGCATTCCAATACACAAAGTTGAAACCGGGGATTTATTCCCGGATCGCTGAAATGATGTTTCCAAACTTAGCTCGAGTTTGTGGTAACCAGCCGCAGTCGAAGAGGATGATTGATGGATGATTATGCTTCATAAGTAATCATTTAACGGTGACCTGATTTCAATGATGGATTTCGATGACGTTTCCGCAGTGAAACATTAGTCAATTGTTATCGAAATGAGTTGAAATTAGCGTGGGATTTAACACGATTTGGACACACAAAGAGCATTATGAACGGTCATCGTCATCACAATAATGTTACTTACTGCCTTAAACTGTTTATTAGGGTAATAAATTGATTGATAGATTGAATAATATAGGCAAATGGCAGGTGTTCGCATATAGTAGCGAATCCTTACGGAACACGGTCGCATGTTTTCGCAAATCTTCACCCTGAAAAATCATCCGTGTGAAGAACACAATTGCATTTTTTTAATGAGGTAAATATGTCGTAATATTCCATAGAAAAATTTGGAATTAGAAAATTAATTAATTTTATTGTAACTAGGTACCAGATGAGTTACTCGTGTTTTTTCAGAGTGTGTGAGACAGTCTTAGCTTATTTTACAAGTTACCTACTACTTTACACTTTTTTATTATTTGGTTCATTGATCATTGGACCTATTTGTATTTGTTTTGTGAAATAACATTCAAGTGGTGTGTATGTATACTGAATTTTTAATATCGATTCCACTCCCATTCGAACAATTTGGGCGAGGGTGAATGAGTGCGGAGCGCTCGCGGCGCACTCCGTGTCCGACGCGGATATGCGATTACTCCGTTGTCCATCTCTGGTCGCACTCGAGTCTCGACAACGCGATCCAATCCTGCTGCCGTCGAGTGCTCGAGAGATTATTCGATAATGCACTCACTGGTGCTCCTGATGAGAAAAGTTTGGGCAGATTCATCGCTCTTGCCGAATTTTACGATTAGTCTATGTCCCTGTAAGGCCCTTACAAAACGTGTTAAAAAGTTAGTCTTTAAAGCTGATGTTGCCACTTGTATAAAAGTGTCAGTATCATTTTTGAAACATGACTAACTTTAGTCTCTGTTTTGTTAAGTATGTTAAATAAAGTAAGCTGACGGCTGTTAGGTACAGTGGCCAGCACATAAAGTTACTACAATCTGTCAGATTTCCTCAGTTGATATTGAACCAAACACGTTTGACATAAAAGTGAGGTTCGATTGAAGAAATTTCACAGATTGTAGTAACTTGATGACAACCTTACTAACACCTGACTTCGTAAAGTATCACCTGCGCTGTGTTTCGTCGAGTGCGTAAGGGTACCGGAAGCCCAATTAGGGGGAAATGGGGTTAAAGGTTGGCAGCGTACTTGTAACTCTACTGGTGTTGCAGGTGTCTATGAGCAGCGGCAATTGCTTACCCTTAGGTGATCTGTCTGCGCGCCTACTATAAGTACCTATCAGATAAAAGAAAACTTAGTTGCTTTAATTTACATATTTTTACCCTAAAGTATTTTACTTAGCTTTTTTTCTACCATTTTATTTGTAGCATGCGTATGTATGTTATAATACAATTGGTTGGTTGAGAATGCCTCTTGACATTAAGTTCGCCTTTGGCACAAATGCTTGTGCAATCAAGTTAAAATAAATAAATAAGTTATTCTCCCGGAATGTTATTTAAAACTTATATCTTTGTGTGTAATCAAACATAATGCCGCTCCATAAATGAGCTTAGCAAAATTCTCATACACCGAGCACCATTATTAATGAAGCCTTTTTACCTCACGTTAGACTTGATTTATGACAGAAAGTCTTTATCATGCTGCTCCGACGAGCTCCCGATACTGCGCATTTACCGGGTAAAACTTGTTTCAATGGGGTCGATTAAAAATCTTTGGGAGCCTTTTGATTTAAGTTCTTTATTTATAAAGCTACTTGTTAATTTATTTCCGGGTTTGCACAAGTATGCAGGTAAAATATGATATATAACAATGTTCATCTCCAGTTTATTGTATTTTTTATTGAGATTTAGTGCCCCGCCCTCTCGATTCGAGACATTACTTCCACGCACCAATAGATGACGCTGGACGTCGATTGTATCGCGCTAGTGTTTCACCTTTTCGGCTTGTATATAATAAGGTTTGTCGATGTCTTCAGAATTTACCTCTTTATAAATAGTATAGTTATGGGTAGGCTTGCCCTTGGCTTCATACTGAACCTTAAGAGTTTAGAAGAGTTGTAATAATAATTTTATTTCATATTGTTATTTTTTGAACTGACTATAGATAGATTGTTCAAGACAAGACGTCTATTCTCTAAGCAAACAATCTAGTACAATGCTTGAAAATAGACAATAGTTGATTCGAGCTCTAGGTTCTATTTATATTTCAGACCGTTCGCTGTTTCAGTGAGAATGTTCCTTATTCTTTCCCATTTCTATATTTTCAGCACTGCTGAAATACCTATACGAACATAGTAGTTAATTCACTCGACGACTGAATAAACCACTATGTGTTCATAATTTATCAAATTGTTCTTACAAATTATACCTAGTTGTAAAGATTAAGATACTCGTATAGCGAGCATTTACTTAGTTTGTTCTATCCGTCCGTCAGTAGTACATGCTCCCGTGATGTTTTATTACAAACCATAAAAACCCTTAGACCCATAGGCATACATCCGATATGCAAATATTTTAATGTCTTTACATAAAATACATTTATGTTATTCCAACATTGGTTTACACACCGATCAATACATTAAGGAGTAATCTACTATAAACTATCTTACCTATGCTTTAATAGTTACTGACTCTATTATGTTACTCGTATGCTAGGTGACGGCATTCGGAATACAAGAAGATTTAATAGCAATTTCCTTGATTCTAAATAAATTTCCTTTTAAATTCTATTCATTTATATCCCGTCATTACATAAGGTAAGGTTTTTTTGTAAATCTACTATCCTCGACAATAAATCTGCTTGGTTATGTTTGAATAATTTTCTAACCCCTTCGTTTAAACCTAGGTATACTAAAACACGTCTTGTACAATATATAGCTATGTACCTAAGTATGTGGCCTACAGTCAAATAATGTGTGCAGAATACTTCCCTTCGGAATAAATTTCTTTAGATATTTGAATTCGAACACAAAGAAATGAGTATCTTTGTGTGAGACAGAATCATTCCAGAAACACTAGCCGCTCTTATCGCTGTTGGAAACGCCTAAGGGTCGGCGGGGATTCTACTCGAAACTTTTATTCGATATATTTTCCAGCATACGGTGTCTTTTGCTGACTTGCCTACGTTATACATTACAAACTGGTAATGCGAAAGAGCGGATTTGGATTTGTTTTAGTGGTCGGAAAAGAAAAAAAGAGCTGTAAATTTAATATTTTAACTCTAAGCCTAGTTGCATAATAATAATAATAATCGCAAACCGGTCCGAATTGTCGGTTGTAATGTGTTACGAATATGTTATTGGTATCAGCTACTGCTGTCATTCTTGTATTGGTATGTTAATCAGATAGGTCCTAGTTGTATTTGTTTTGTGAAATAACATTCAGTGGTGTGTATGTATACTGAATTTTTAATATCGATTCCACTCCCATTCCAACAATTTGGGCGAGGGTGAATGAGTGCGGAGCGCTCGCGGCGCACTCCGTGTCCGACGCGGATATGCGATTACTCCGTTGTCCATCTCTGGTCGCACTCGAGTCTCGACAACGCGATCCAATCCTGCTGCCGTCGAGTGCTCGAGAGATTATTCGATAATGCACTCACTGGTGCTCCTGATGAGAAAAGTTTGGGCAGATTCATCGCTGTTGCCGAATTTTACGATTAGTCTATGTCCCTGTAAGGCCCTTACAAAACGTGTTAAAAAGTTAGTCTTTAAAGCTGATGTTGCCACTTGTATAAAAGTGTCAGTATCATTTTTGAAACATGACTAACTTTAGTCTCTGTTTTGTTAAGTATGTTAAATAAGTAAGCTGACGGCTGTTAGGTACAGTGGCCAGCACATAAAGTTACTACAATCTGTCAGATTTCCTCAGTTGATATTGAACCAAACACGTTTGACATAAAAGTGAGGTTCGATTGAAGAAATTTCACAGATTGTAGTAACTTGATGACAACCTTACTAACACCTGACTTCGTAAAGTATCACCTGCGCTGTGTTTCGTCGAGTGCGTAAGGGTACCGGAAGCCCAATTAGGGGGAAATGGGGTTAAAGGTTGGCAGCGTACTTGTAACTCTACTGGTGTTGCAGGTGTCTATGAGCGGCGGCAATCGCTTACCTTTAGGTGATGTCTGCGCGCCTACTATACCTATCACATAAAAAAAACTTAGTTGCTTTAACTTATATATTTTTACCCTAAGGTAAATTACTTAGCTTTTTTTCTACCATTTTATTTTTAACATGCGTATGTTATTATAACATATATAATTGGTTGATTGAGAATGCCTCTTGACATTAAGTTCGCCTTTGGCACAAATGCTTGTGCAATCAAGTTAAAATAAATAAATAAGTTATTCTCCCGGAATGTTATTTAAAACTTATATCTTTGTGTGTAATCAAACATAATGCCGCTCCATAAATGAGCTTAGCAAAATTCTCATACACCGAGCACCATTATTAATGAAGCCTTTTTACCTCACGTTAGACTTGATTTATGACAGAAAGTCTTTATCATGCTGCTCCGACGAGCTCCCGATACTGCGCATTTACCGGGTAAAACTTGTTTCAATTGGGTCGATTAAAAATCTTTGGGAGCCTTTTGATTTAAGTTCTTTATTTATAAAGCTACTTGTTAATTTATTTCCGGGTTTGCACAAGTATGCAGGTAAAATATGATATATAACAATGTTCATCTCCAGTTTTATTGTATTTTTTTATTGAGATTTAGTGCCCCGCCCTCTCGATTCGAGACATTACTTCCACGCACCAATAGATGACGCTGGACGTCGATTGTATCGCGCTAGTGTTTCACCTTTTCAGCTTGTATATAATAAGGTTTGTCGATGTCTTCAGAATTTACCTCTTTATAAATAGTATAGTTTTGGGTACGCTTGCCCTTGGCTTCATACTGAACCTTAACAGTTTAAAAGAGTTGTAATAATAATTTTATTTCATATTGTTATTTTTTTGAACTGACTATAGATAGATTGTTCAAGACAAGACGTCTATTCTCTAAGCAAACAATCTAGTACAATGCTTGAAAATAGACAATAGTTGATTCGAGCTCTAGGTTCTATTTATATTTCAGACCGTTCGCTGTTTCAGTGAGAATGTTCCTTATTCTTTCCCATTTCTATATTTTCAGCACTGCTGAAATACCTATACGAACATAGTAGTTAATTCACTCGACGACTGAATAAACCACTATGTGTTCATAATTTATCAAATTGTTCTTACAAATTATACCTAGTTGTAAAGATTAAGATACTCGTATAGCGAGCATTTACTTAGTTTGTTCTATCCGTCCGTCAGTAGTACATGCTCCCGTGATGTTTTATTACAAACCATAAAAACCCTTAGACCCATAGGCATACATCCTATATGCAAATATTTTAATGTCTTTACATAAAATACATTTATGTTATTTCCAACATTGGTTTACACACCGATCAATACATTAAGGAGTATCCTACTATAAACTATCTTACCTATGCTTTAATAGTTACTGACTCTATTATGTTACTCGTATGCTAGGTGACGGCATTCGGAATACAAGAAGATTTAATAGCAATTTCCTTGATTCTAAATAAATTTCCTTTTAAATTCTATTCATTTATATCCCGTCATTACATAAGGTAAGGTTTTTTTGTAAATCTACTATCCTCGACAATAAAGCTGCTTAGGTATGTTTGAATAATTTTCTAACCCCTTCGTTTAAACCTAGGTATACTAAAACACGTCTTGTACAAATATATAGCTATGTACCTAAGTATGTGCCTACAGTCAAATAATGTGTGCAGAATACTTCCCTTCGGAATAAATTTTCTTTAGATATTTGAATTCGAACACAAAGAAATGAGTATCTTTGTGTGAGACAGAATCATTCCAGAAACACTAGCCGCTCTTATCGCTGTTGGAAACGCCTAAGGGTCGGCGGGGATTCTACTCGAAACTTTTATTCGATATATTTTCCAGCATACGGTGTCTTTTGCTGACTTGCCTACGTTATACATTACAAACTGGTAATGCGAAAGAGCGGATTTGGATTTTGTTTTTAGTGGTCGGAAAAGAAAAAAAGAGCTGTAAATTTAATATTTTAACTCTAAGCCTAGTTGCATAATAATAATAATAATCGCAAACCGGTCCGAATTGTCGGTTGTAATGTGTTACGAATATGTTATTGGTATCAGCTACTGCTGTCATTCTTGTATTGGTATGTTAATCAGATAGGTCCTAGTTGAAATTTAAGTAAATTTAAATACCTATGTATGTATGTGTATTCACACGAAATCAATCTTTATTCATTCATTTATTTAAAATACCCACCAAATCTAATCGGTACTACATTTATCAGCTCGCCCACTGCATACAAACTGCGGCTTTATCAGAGAACTAATGCATCTTTTGCAACGCATGCACTTGTCATCTGATAGCCAAGAATTTATTGCGCTTGGGTCTCATATGTATGACCCTAGCTACAATTTAAATTTAACTTCATACTTAAATAAATCTACATATATGTTAAGGAAAACAGAGTGTAGATTTTATATTTTCCTTGTTTCGCTTAGAATACACTGCTTAAAATTTTAGGAAAAATTCATATACCTAGGATATATTCCTCAGATTGAGGTAAAATAATAATAACCATGCTTATTAAAATTTGTTATATTCTATTAGAAATGAAAAAGCGTTCTGGTAATCTCTTTCCTCGGGGCTTACCTGCAGAGCGACATTTCTCGTGCTAAAATTAGTACTTAGTAACAATTTATTCTTCCTTGCTACGTAGAGTCATTGGTTGAATGCAAATTGCGACAATTAAGCACGGGACGAAGTACAAAACTATTCTTGTCTCCGGCTCTGCGCGCAGAATCGATAAAAGCCTACAACAAGTAAAATTTAAGTCCCTAACACACGCCAACATACTGACCGGTATTATATAATTTATGTAGTTTCCTGTTAACATGGGGCGCAGCTAGCATTAATAAATGACCGGTTTATTGGTGGCTGCGCGGAGATAGCACAGCCTGCCGTTTAACAGTAGGAGGCACACCAGACAACCTCCCTCCACCCGGGCGCCGCACCCTGTAGCCGACCGGGTAAAACACCAAGATAATGTGGGCAGATGCCGTTATTAAAAAGGTCAGTTAGTGGGTGGAACACCTAGGTAGATTCCATGGGATAAAACATCAGAACAATTTCAACAGGTCTATTAAATCAAGTGATTCATAACCTTTTGAATTGCCCCGGAATTATATATTTTCAATCCAAACTTCGATGATTGTTAACAAGAGTTAGCTCATTCCACAGAACCGCGAGATTCGGAAATCTTTCACCTGAAAATAAAATACGAGCTTATTGTTAACGCTGAAAAATTTCCCCGGGGATTTGTATTGTTACGATATTTCCCCGTCGATGATGTCGGTCCATGTCTGCAGGAAAACATGAATAATATTCGCGAGTGCGTTTGTTTTAGTGTCGTTTCATGGAGCCTCACGTCGGCGATACTAATAATACGAGATTCATAGAAGCGAACCCGCATAAGGAGCAGGATGACGCGCTAAATATCTCGTTATTATCTTTTCTGCCATGTTGCGTTCGCTGTCATGATATTTTTCTTTGACAATGAAATTCCTGAAAGCGATTTTCGTTTTCGCTCGCAATTTCGTAACTTATCTTTGACGTCCTTTGTAAGAAATGTAAGTTTGTCAGAGTGAAGGCCCCTTTGTGAGCCGCTTATTAATGTTCCCGCTGCAGTTTGCACCGGGATGTTATGCAATTCTGCACAAAGCGGCGCTTGACAAGTTTAAGTGTATTCAACACGTGAAAGTAAAAGCTGCACGTCTAACTCATTAGTGGTAATCACTTAAAATGGTGTTGGTGGGTACGGAAGTTTCACTTTCGGGCCAACTTCCTCGATCGTATGCCAAGCCGCAGTGCCAAATGCACAGGTGCTATGTATAAAGTATAGGATTTTGCAGATATATTATCAAAGTTGGCGATACCGCGAAGACTTGGCAACTTTTGTTCAATATTGCACTTGTACTTTCAACTCAAGAAACAGTCGTAGGTACTCAGATATAGACATGGCAATATATCTAACATTTCAACAAATGTTTAATGTTATCATGTTGTTTTATAAACTTTAAAGTTTTATCGACTTTTTTCAATGTCTTTCTCTACACATTTTAACAATGGCAAATCATATAATTTACGCTTTCCTACATAATGTAACTAGATAAACTAAAAGACAATCATAATAGAGGATGAAGTTGTTATTTATCGGCATTCGCATCATGTACGCTTGCTTCGCGTCATTATGCTAAGCGGCCACATTTCAATACATATTCAAAGAGCGCATTACCGCGCCGCAACTAGCGACCCTCGCGACGCCACTCCTGCGACGCTGCGAGGTCACTGCGCTCCGCCCTTCATGGTAGAATTATACAAGCCTTATAGCCACATTATGGAGTCGTTTCAATTACCTCTAGTCTCCACAAAGGTGACGCGTGAAAATGACGCTGTGAAAATCAAGTTGGGGAAAGGTAAGCGTACTCGTTGAGGGTGCGAGACTAATTAAGCAATTCTTGAACTTAATTTTGTAAAATAACCGTAATAATATGCATTAACAACCATTACCAAGATAAAAAAGAACCTCTTTATTTATTCATTCTAACAAAAGCTGTGTAGTATAGAGAACTAAAAAGTTATTTGTATTTGTACCCCGGTATTGAATTTCATAGTTCTAAATAATAATATTCTTTATTTATAATAAAAGTACAATCAACTGTTTCATTTTCTGTAACAAAACTTGTTATGTAGTTTATCTACGACATTATTCTTAGCAAAAGTGCTAAACAAGAGGATTAATAGAAAACAATATAAAATAAAATAAAGATGGAAAGTGAATAATGAATAATGGTCGCAATCCATTACTCGAGATTACTTCTGAATCTTCGGATAAAAACAATTTCTTAGGCCGAAGTACAATTGAGCAAAAAGTATTTGTGTAAAAGCGAACGAGCGCTGAGGTGGAGCGGCAAGCCGCTGCTGAGCTGCTACCGTAATGCTGACGAATGACCCAGGTAAATCATACGACTACCATTTTTCGCTCCGTTAATCTTCCGCTAAATTACTTTGTTTAATAGCGATATCATTTCATTATTCAAAAAGGGCGGAGGTAAACAAACCCAATAACGTCGATTATATTTCCATAAATTCGTTAGGCTTTAATGATTTGGCCTCGGGCTAATGAAGCCCGCCCGCGGATTGAAAATACTGTAAAACAGGTGTGCCCACTGCCACTCAAACGCTTCGCTGCCAATGGAGCTTAAGTAATTAAATATTTTATAACCTAACAAGATTTATAAAATATTCATCCGGCACACGACGGCTTCTCGGTAAATTGAATAAAGCATCAGACTTAAATATTTGACAGAATGGAATATTTTATAATGAATTGCATGACTTGTCCAATTCAGTTAATTTTAATATTTTCCACAAAAATCAGTGCTGTTATATTATTGCTGAAGGACGAATATTTTCAGGAAGAGTAACAAGTCAGTAATACATACTTATAGTATATGCGTCCGTTCGTCGTACTGAAGATTAATACAAAATGATAAACATAGGTAAATATTTATTTGATATAAATAATATATCGAGCAAAGACCGAAACCCTGCTAAACTGAAAATCTTGGTTGGCTTACTTATGAGGTACCTATCTTTTGCCACAGAGATAAAACTCCTATAATAAAATTAAGGGAAAATGAATAACTGAAATAGATCATTATTCCGCTGTATTAAATGTCGTGCACAAAAATCTGAGTGGGCCCAAATAAACAAAAAAAAAGTTACATAAACTCAACATGTACCTAACTTAAAGATAAAGAAATTATAATATTAAGACGAAATTGCTAGAAATGAAGGGGGCAGAGAAAGAATTAAACTATAATATTTAAAGAATGTCTATAAAGTAAATGTAATGTCCGAATAGTAAACTTTCTATTCGGAAGCACTGATGAATAGCTATTTCCTTAACGCGAGTAGGCATTAGTAATAGTTCAAAACAGTAAGCATTAACAATCTGTACTCATTATCTCCCGCGTAACCCATCTCAACGTCAACACGTGAAGCACACCTTTGTTGTTTCTGAAGTGATAAACAGACGTAAGCCTATGAATAGACTATGGATTAGTTCTGATGAGATGACAATGCTTTGTCCTAAGTCTTATGCCCTTCATAATGTAGGTGGACTTTATCCTTTGGAAACATATTTCAACTATACCTACTTGGATTTATATTCGTGATGTGTCAAAGTTACTAATTTATACTTTGACACGTAGCATACGTCTTAGTTAAGTTGTATACAATATAAAGGATACTTCCATTATTTTATTAATTTAATATTTTTTTTCATTTATCTTTGACAGTAGAATAATATATCTCATTTCTATGGTTCACCTAATAATATTTCAACAATTAAATCACTGAACTAGATATAATGCGAAATAATGTGTTTGGAAATTAAATCACTGAAGTATAACTGCATACATTAACCCGATTCCGTACTAAGTTATCCAGAATGAAGAATCGAACCTACGACCTTTGACGCATAAGGCAGGATTACTACCAAATGCGACATTGGACCAATAAAATAAAAATAAAGCTCTAATGATACACGCATGTTAGTTATTCAAATGCAGAGTTTTTCTTTGTAAGGATAGATAACGGTAAAAGCAATAATGCTTACCTAAAAACTCGAACCCTTTTATCAATTGGGGTCGAAAAATCGCTGTCTGCTTCCAAGTGAGCGAAGCGTGGAGAGCGCTCGAGGGCCGGACCATTGGTGCCTCTATTTGCCGAAGTTTCAGATACATACCTATGTGTAAGTCTGCAAACCTTTTTATAGAATTGTTCTACGGATAACAAATAACGAAATTTGTTGTTTGCTGCCTTTTTTGTTGTAAAAATTAACAGACAAGTTTATTCTGAAACCACTTGATGCTAGATTTTAGTACGCATGGCGAAACTTGCTAGATGATTTTACCTTACTACTAATATTCATTTTCGATATTCAACTGTATAGAGTTGAACATTATGTCGAAATAAAAGTCGAACGATATTTACTGATTATTATTACATTTTGGACAGTCAATGTGGTGGAATAGGTTGGTCTACAAAAAATTAAGTAGGTACCATTATATATTAAAATTAGTTTAAGTTTTCCAAAAGTAAATAAAGATATCAGAAATAATTGGCATTAATCTCATAATTTCATACTGATCTTAAATTGCTGAGGAGATGGGAGGGAGGGGACGGCTCGCAGGGGGTGTTACTATATTTGTCAAACGATGATTGAGATATTGCTCAAACAATTCACAAAAACTCAATCAGAACTGTTGCCTATGAGTTGATTGATGAGCAAAGAAAAAACAGAAGAGCGTGGAATGTGTGCACAATGAGATGTCGCGTTTTCAACACGACGATCACACAGCGACTGCTTGTTGCTAAGCCGCGGCGCTCATGTACATTGAGCCTACATTTGAATGAACCTACTAATGAGAAATCGAATCAAACTCAGCAGTTTAGTAATACCGAACCGTAAATTTCGTGGATCGTAAATACGATTTAAGCAGCAATGCTCGCTGATAGCGACTGCATATTGTTGATGGATATTCGGATGTGGATGGAGTCTACATTTTAACCGCCTTAAATGGTGTCAATATTTTTATTGATAGGTGAATTGCCAATACTGAACAATCGAAAAATCATTACGTCATTTAAAGTTATGGATACTCAAAAAACACTAAAGCCCAAACAAATGCACAGTGACAACTCACTCAACACGCAATACGATACAACAAAATAATTTTGAACTATGCATTTTTTTGCACAGGCTGGCACCACTGTGCACTAAAAACTGTCTGCTAATTAAATACAAACACCACCGATGCTCACAGTCACTGCAAATTACTTTTCGATTGGCAAAATGCATTTGATGGCCTATTTAAATGACAAGAGTTTGTGGGAATGATACTGTTAACCTACACACTATATTGTGATCAATTTATCCATTAGTATGAATATCTCTTTACCTACTGTACTGTTCTGTACCGTTTGTTATCATCTGGAAGTTAATTAACTCACGGTTCGGACTTTTTTACGGTGATGTAAACGACAAAACTCTTTGATATGATTGAAATCAAAGATAAAGAATACTTGTTTTTGACTCCAATGAAATCAAAGAGTGTTCACCCAAAATCTTCAATCGGGCCAAACCATTTCCTATGAAACAAAAATATAAATCTGCCATACGTACGCACGCAATCTGGCATGTAAGGGAGGAAAAAAAGACAACAATGTTTGCCCGACGTGACGGCGTCCGGCATACTCAATTAATGACGATCACGTAACATAACGACTGGCTATTAACAAGCAAGGGACGTTAATCAAGCATAGCAAGCACATACTGCTACATATTATACATGAACCCACCTGACATCCCTAATGAGAATTTCATTGAGTGTTCGTAGCACCGTAACGCATCGTAGCACACGCGCTACGAGTCCCGTAGACAGACAATAGGCCCCTCGACGCCGCGCGATTATTTTTGTTTTGTTGGTAGCATCAATATTGGCTTTCAACTCAGTATTTTAGGCCCCTGTACCTAAATAAAATATGCATAGAATTGGCTTCTAGTAAGAACGAAATAGTAATATTTAAATTAAGTTTTTGCATTTTCATTAATCGGATTATCGACATTGGAGGTCAAGACTCATTTTGGGTCGTTGAGCCATTCGACCATCCGAGTAAATTGTTTACGTACTTATTATCATAATTGAAGTTTTAATGTTACAATTAATTACGATACGCCAATGGAATCATTTCAGAAATTAATATTAACTTCATTAACTCCCCTGTTGTGCTTAATTACGTAATTAGCTACCGTAATTAAATTCTATCAAACCAACCTACAGAACTGGTGGTACGAGGGCGTTTGCATTTCTCATTATTCATTTTTTCCCGAGATTATTCGTACGAGGTTGGGCAACAATAATACAAGACTTTTTAAAGAAATTTGTGCGAGATATTTTTAGAGCGGGTGTTTATTTATTTGGTACACAGGGAGCATACAAGCGTAACAAGATTATGATAAAATTTTTCGGAAACGTGAGGGTATAGTACAGGTTTTATTTTTATTCATTTCATACAGAAATATCTGTGTTCAATATTTTTTCAAATTTAACAACGTACACGCGTAAAAATCGCTGAAGCAATCGCGAAATTTTAATTTCCTTTTGATTGCACGTATAAGCTCGTTTTTTAAGCGCGTGTAGGTGCGTTTTGACAGTTGTACAAGCTATGAAGTCATGGAAATTAGTTATTTCTCAGTTCACGTGAACACGCCGAAAGACGCAAATCGCGTCTGTTTTTTTTAATTTCGCGTGTAAACTGGGTAATCACTCTTAGGTACTTACACAAAATATGAAATAAATTGTTTCCTATCTCTAATCTCCATTCTAAAGTAACTTACACTCAATGCTCACTGATTGCACGCCTTAATAAATTGAGTTTAGGTTCTAAAGATGTGCGGGTTGGGCTTATGAAACTACAAGGTAGGGTACGTTATAGGCTATTGATTGTTGATTTTTTTTATTTACAATCAAATATCATTCCACTTTTTGATTTACTTCCATAAATCAAAAGTGGAATGAAACATAAGATCTTTCAGGTCACCATTTCAATAAATATAAAAGGGACTTATAAAATGCCCCAAAACATGACTATGAGATAAGTACTATTGTTGTCATCAAACCGTATGATATCACATAAACCAATACTCCGCAGAGACCTAGAGCCCACAAGTTTCGAAGGTTTATTGGTTCGTCGTGACACAATGTATTTATGTTTGTACATAGTCGGCAATACTGCCTCCACATTTTAGTTTTATGGGCAATGGCATCTACAATGTAACCTTTATGGCAAGCGCTTAATTTTTTCTTTGTTTGAAATGAGATTTTTAAATTGCATTTAGGTGGCAGGTGTGAAATATAATCATGATTTTATATGATAGTTATTTAAAATATACTTAGAAGATCAAATAATATAAAATTATGAAATATGTGTAACTTTAGTTACATCCACACATTATTTAAAATGCGAAAGCAACTTTATCTGTCTGTCTGTGCGTCTTTCAAATTGTAGTTGCCACCTTCTGCACCTAATAGGATACGTCTACACTTTATAGGAAACTTGTCTGCCCCCCATCTTATCTATAAAAAATATTTTTAAGGAGTCTCAGATAAAGTTGGTCTACACGATGGATGATTAATGTTGACAATTAAAACGAAGATGACATTTGGTGAAGTATTCTTAAATCTACAAAAGTCACCAAAGTCAAGCTTGAGAAAGGATAGCTGTCGAAGTAGCAGACAACAGCTTGTTAGTAGGTAATAAAAAAAAATCAAAAACTTATATTAAATATTACGCTCAGGACCTATCAGATAATGAAAATTTCCAAATATTCAAACAGCAACTAGCTTTACAAAATAAATATGTATACTTAGCGAAGCGGAACCGAAGACGAACGGATCAGCGGCGTCGGCGTCTGCGATCGGTTTCAAGTCGCGAAGTGAGTAAAATTGCTCCGAAGCGTTCGCGCTCCGAGGAGCGGATGCAGCCGCTTTACTCACTGCACGGAAATACATCGCGGGGATGTTTGGAGAAGCAATTTGTTTTGCTTCTACTTTTATTGTTAAAGTCAGAGTATTTTAGCCATTGACTAGTGAGTATATTTCGTTTACGATCACTAGTACGTATCTTGTACTAGTGTCGGCTATCGATAGTCCACTATCGATAGTAAAAGAAAAATCAATAATATCGATAGTTTTATACTAGAGATAGTCGGTTATGTTTTGATAGTATTCGATGCTGGTAAAAAACACTTTGGAGCCGGAGCTTCACGCCGGTCTTCTGTGAGGTCGTATCACTCCGATCGAGCCGGCCCATTTATGCCGAACTCTTTTCTCGAGTCCTAATATTTGACTCTGCATTTATACTAAAGAAAGTAATTACCAACTAATTACCTATATTGCAGGCGTAACAGTAGCATACCTCCAAGCTCATTATCATAACAGCTGGCATGCAAAACCGTCCGACTGTTTAAAAACTTAAAATCCCAATTAAGAGAAGAGTGTTAAAAATCCCCATATTCCACGAGTTCTTGAGTTCATAGTGGTGAGGTAGATTGTGCTTAATGGGCGCGACGGCGAGTGTGGCGCGCCGCGGTCGATGAAACAAGTTATAAAATAACCCGCGCGGGGAGTGTAAAGTTTGCTCCACACGGGGTGGACGGAAGGGCAGACTTACTACAGTATTACATTATCTGACATCCACAAACTCACTTTTATTACTCTCAAAATATGGAGTTTTGGAAGAAGCGGGTCTTAGATTGATGATGTTATAGACTAAACGAATATATAAACCTATTTATTACATCATTCGAATACATGAAGTGGAAAAGATGTAATAAAATCGAATACCTATTTTTGATGGCATGATAAAGTGAACGTTCTATATGCTTACAGCATACAGGTTCAATTTGCAGTAGTTAGGTAAATACCTATCATGTAAAATATGTAAGAAAAGTCTGCAGACGACAAAGATAATTTAAAGGTGGATAAGTATTAAAATGCATAAGGAGATACACGTTCTCTGGTAGATACGTACTTCTTAATGCACAACACATGATATTATAACACGTTTAAGATCTGGAAAAAGTTACAAGTCTTATATATGATATTCTTACTCACATAATACTAAACTATGAGTATGTACCTATCTAATATAACGCTACGATAAGAAACACAAAAACAGGTGATCCATCCTGAATCAATCCTTAATCCTGTTGTTTCCATCCATTATCATTAAGATAGAACTCGGCAAGTACTTCTTTAGTTTCGGCTGGTAAAAATAATTGACGATATTTATATTAGTTAGCAGATATGATAGAGATGAAAAGAAGGTTTCATCATTATTTTTGTATCTATTGGATTCCTTTTATTGCAATAACATTACTTTATTGAACTATCTGTCAAATTGCATAACAGTTTAAGATACGTTAAACTGTTATGCAATTTGACAGATATTTCAATAAAGTAATGATAAGTAAAAACTAGATATACTTACGCATTTAACATTTATCAGAGATGACAGACGAGCAGAAGGATCAAATTATTATGGTACTAGGTATAGTAATTATTAGGAATAAATTAATTTATAGGCGCTAATTATAACTTTATGTAATAATTTAGGTGACACGATGACGGTGGCCTTGTGTTGGGGACAGATGTAATAAAAGTATTATTATATTTTCCTGGTGTCTGACAACATTTTGAATAAAAAATAGCATCGAATATGAATGATATGTCAAGACGACGTATTATAATATCGCATTGAATGGCGAGGACTGCAGTTGCATTGGTTGCGTCGGGGACGGCATTCGATGGATCTGCTGGAATACGTGTCGTGAACTTCCGTCGCCGTTCGTTCATTCCGGTGATCGGTATGCGAGCGTTGCTACACACGTCTCAGTCAGATGCAGAATTGTTGACAGCATTGTGCAGATATGAACGGCTCGTCCACTAGACAGTTGACCTTAGAAGAAGCTTTATTGAATATATTTTAGGTAATATTCAATGGGAGAAAACCTATCTATACCTTTCTTTATTCAAGTTATTGTCCGTTATTTGCCTATAAATAAAAAGGCACCTCCCACACCACCTTTTTTAAGTGAGTATGCAATGTAGACTCATTGCTATAATTAATTAACGGTGGGTTGAAATCGATAAAGAATCGAATAGACTAACTGAATGCACAATCGACAATGACAATATCAATACGTGCTCGTAGCTTCGTAACGCATCGTAGCGCGATTGCTACGGATTGAGTAGGCGTCACTACAATGGTAAGTAGTTTGAGCAACTCGAAGCAACACTTATAACGGCAAAATCAAGAAAGAAATTTCTGTTGCAAAGCGACCGCTTAATCTGATACGGGGCTCCTGTGGGAGCTGACGCGATAGCATGGAAACTATCCAAGAATTGAGCACGTAGAATTTGTCTAGTTTCTTTGTTGTGTCGATTGGCGCATTCTGGCCGGTGTGAACATGTCCCAGGCCCGCAGCGCCGGCGAGCGCGGTCCGCCAAGTCGAGAGCCTGGACACCTGCCAAACCTTTGGCTGTAGTCTATGGACCGACCACGCGTGGCTCGACTATTCAATTGCTTCCTTGATAGTCGAATTCGGAATCTAATTTCCAAAGTCCATATACATTGTGCAAACATTTGTTAAGAATTTGTTAAGAACGTGAATAATAAATACGCGATAGTACCTACATATAGGCTCTAAATGAAGCTCGTACTTTTTAATTTATTTAAGTGCTGGATGTAAGTAGTTTAGTTTTAAGGCGTGACATCTATTACATTTTACAACAGTTGTTTGTGTTCAAAATAAATTGAATCCGGCGAACGCGAGAACTCGACAAAGGTAACGCGAGTGCACTCGTATTTCTTCCTTAAAGTTTTATGGGAACTTGTGACACAAGGAAGGAATTCACCGGCTTGTTTGGCAAGTTTGCATTACCCCTGTCCCCCGGGCACGAATGTCTTTGGACTTCACTTCTGCTATTGACAGCCACTCGTACAAACTCAGCGGAGGATTCTATTAATATTCCGAATGGATTCAAAGCTTAAAAGCAGCTATTACTTGTCCGTGTTTTTCGTACTCTCGAAGCAATATTTCTTGGAAGATTTACATTTTTATTGACGGTACCGGTGATAATTTTCGGCATTAAAAAAATAAGATACTGAAGAGACTGTTTATTTAGATTTTTTTTATCTTAGAGTTATTTATTATAACAGGAAATCATTAGCGTGTATCATTAACATTTTAAACACATATTAGATAAATAAACAATGGAGGTATGCATCAAATTTTATTATGCTGGTGCAAGTCTATGAAAATTCTTGCATAGTCACTTGACAATTAACTTGAAGTGAATTCCTTGAGCCATAAAGCAAGTAGGGTTACATGAGGAGCTCATCAGTCGCAAAGATGACACGTCGAGATTTATCGAGTCGGCTTCCTCGGCGGCTGCGACTCAAAGCGTCTCATTAGACCCGGAGACGGCCATTAGGCACACGCCAACATGGACTGCTGATAAAGATCATATATCATTTACCGCGATCTACACTTCCCTCGACTGCTCCCCATTACTCAATTGACATAACAGCTGGTTAGTTTCTTGTGAGCAAAAAACATTCCAATAGAGAAACCACAAAAACAATCATTACTTACTCGTATGATATTCAGCGCTGTGTCTGATTACTGTTATAATAGTAGAATAACGAATGTATTGTGTATCAAATTTGCCACCATCAAGCCATGAATGTAATAGATTACGTCTGTATTCAGTGGATCTATGAATACAGAAATGTTCATAAATTTTCCCATGTGCAGTGGGAACATTGTACGTATATGCTTCTGTAAATTTTTATGTTTTAGTATAATAATCCAATTTATTTTGTCCATTAGTTTACTGGTTTAAGTGCCTACCGGGCGGTGTTCTCAAGGTCCTGAGTTTCATTTCCGGGTCAAGCAAAAGTACGTTTCGAAAATAAGTAGCTCGTGTTTATGATCATCAATCTGCTTGCGCGGTGATTAAGCCTAGTCCCATCATAAGTAGATTTGAATTCTATAATGAAGGGCTTTGCCCTGCAAAATATAAATTAATAGAATAGGCTCCTCATATAACCCTAATTGATACTTTTCTCTTTTTTTGAATAGTATGTTCAAGGATAAACATTATGTTTGGAAAACTAAACATATTGCACCTACATCCGATGCATATAGGATTATTAACACGCATGATGTTTTAACACAGCTCCATTTGAGGATGAAATGTAGTTAGTCACGTAATCCATTTGATTTCGCGATCTAATCTTACACCCGTCCATTGTGACATGTTCTTCTCGAACCGCACAGTAACTATTTTCGACCGAAGCCCAACTTGCGGCATGTGTGGCCGTCCTAGTTTTCGCGTCGGCTTAGGCCCACATTATCAATTTGTACTTTAGAACATGATTTCATGTTTTGATTCAGATAAGACAGATTTTATGAGATTCGTAAAGTTTTGTTTCTAAAATAAGGTACTAACTTATTGAACATTGTCTTGACCAAGACTTTAAAATGAATACTACCTATAAATTATTTTTTCGTATCTTTTTACCTTGAAATGTATTATCATCCTAAAACAGGCACACAATTACGCATTATTTTTGTAAGACAAAATTGCGGTTACAAAATAACAATTTATAAAAATTTAAGCAAACTAACTATATACTACCTTTTTTAATTAGAAATAGTAAATATTTGTTAATTATGTAACTTGGCCTCCTTATTAAATTTTCATTAAAACCTTTATTGGTTAACTGGAATTTTCCAATGCTGGGTGGTGGAGGAAGTCGTCGTCCCCCCGCCGTTGGCAACGGGCACCTCTAAAAACACTCACACCCATCTAAGTATAGCCACGTTGTTTTTCTTGGGATTTAATTAAAGTATCTCGTTACCACCGGCACGACGGCGAGACCACGTAGTTACCCGCGAAGAAAGTATTAATTAGTGAACGGACATCTACTGCGGAAAACGCGCTGTTTGTTCGCAACCAACTTAACGCTTTGTTTACTGCGAAGACGGTCCAAGGACGTAAATAATATCTATCAATTTATGTCTTTCAATAAGGTTATTGAAATTACAAAGTGGCTCTAAAAAGATGAGCAGACACACCCCCAAGGGCGTACATCAAATATAATATTATGTACTTAATATCAATAGAAGTCGGGTATCCTACAGCTGAGACTGGACTATATTGCTAGTCGCCCTATTACTCTTGCTTGGCCGCACACTTTTCCACCAGGTGCGCCTCCCGTTCCCAGGTCGAGATTTACTCCTCAAAGGGAAAGAGTTCCAAATGTGGCACACCTCCTTCCACATACTACGCAAGTCGATACATAACCGTAGCCCATTGCGCGAGCATTTCATCCCATACACTTCAAGCAGTCGTCCACCAATACATTCCTGCCGTCCACCAATACATTCCTGCATATGTAGGTACTCGTAGGTACTGTCTGTACCTCGAACCATGACCCTCAGTAACGTGGTTCTCCTCGGAGTCACATGAGCGAACCATTCTCCCGCAATGGACGTGTTCACTCGTGTGATGATGGTACTCTAAAAAGGCCTAAGTTGCATAGTTACATGAAGACAGGCCAGGACACATTGGCAGTATTTTTTCAGAGTTTTTCTGTATTTTATTTCCCGGGGTTCTATTTCCTTACAAGAAGCGTCGTAAACCGTTACTACGCCCCATCAATTATCATCATTGCATTTCTAGGTGATCCAGCTAGTAAAAAGTAAATTAAACATTGAAGTTTATAATTCTCTACATTACAAGTTATTCAGCAGACTGACATTTTCTTGCGAGTTTGAGGTTTAATCCAAGTTGCACACGTCTATTAAATTGCGCAATATCCTCGGGCTCTTGAGCATGCATTAACGATGGTAATGCACTTATCCAAGCTTTTACTTCCTCTATAGCATAACTGGGCCCATAAATGAAACTGAGGTAATAATAGCGCTGAAACTTAGGGATGTGGCGTGGAATTGCAAATTGCTTGCATGGATAGTATATTTTAATGCTTTTATAAATAATCAATGTACACACGGCAACACACATAATTGCACACTGGTATGATTCTTTAATAGACAACAGTGTGAAATTAGGTAAAATTTTGTTTCAACAGCTTAAAAAGATAAATGGAATTTCTGAATGTGATTGTTTTAATTGGAGAAAGTCTGCATGTTTGAGAGGACATAGTTATTACTTTAATTGAAATCCTGCTGTAAAAGCTTTAAGTAACTCCAATGATGTAGTTGTAGCTGCTTATTCGAAAAATAGTATAATTTTCTACGACCCGTACGTTAGAGTGTGGGTGGCACGCGATATTGGAAAAGTCCCAAAAATTTACCTAACGTAATATTACACAAATAAGTAATATAACGTCTAGCGAAAAGGTTGCGTGAACTTACGAGTGTGCACGCTGGTATTTCATTTTCTTAATATTCACAACTATGGATTATTACTAATATATATGATAATATCTCTTTTCGGGCGAAGATCCCCATATTTTAAACCTTATCTGTCATGAGTTTATAACTTACCTAAGAGCGAGAAAACGAATGAAATATATCATGAATATTATAAAACTGTATGCCTACCTATTACATTTCTTATAATCCTTATGTTGCGAAGTTTTATACTACGAAAATAAATGCAGTTAATTAACATCATTAGTGAACTGGAATCGGAGAAAATGTTCAGTATTATGACTATTTCCTTATCTTATAGTGCAATCAGAGCAAATTAATAAATTCCTGCAAAGCCTTGCGACGCTCAGTGCAGCGACAAGGTACATTATTCCCACACTTTATCTAAGCTGCGCCTTCGTTAAACAATTCTGCGCGATTTTCCCGACTATACAACACATTCCTTACAAGTTAAGAGAACTTCCAGAAGATACAACTCCCGTTGAAATCATGTATAAGACTGCGTCACTTATATATAACCTAACCTTGTATACCCTATAGGTTTGTTCAACTTCCTAAACTCTACAGAACAAAACTGAGAAAGATTACTTACATAACTTTATCTTTGTCTCAGGATCATTTAATAATGTAACGCCAGCGAGAACGACGTTATAGTATCGGTGAAAACACATTCCTCTCGAGAAAAGTCGAGAAAAACGCTTGTTTTCATAATAAAATCATTAGTGCCGGTGGCCTCCCCGCTTGAAAAACCTGATAAATTGGTTTCTTAAGCATTCTAAGCTCTAAATAAAAATGTTTGAACATTTTCGTTTTTCTTTTCTTTGTTACGAAACGAATGTAAACTAAGGCATTTAAAGTTATTCGAGCTACGTTTACAGTTTACTCGTATATAAAAACATAATAGTGTTATAAAGTAGTCATAAATAAAGAGGACCCACACAGTCTTTGAGACGTTTCAAATGATTTCCTCGTAATTTTATACAAAAGTAAATAGTATATAAAAACAGAGTTTGTAAATTGTCTTCTATAGGTACGTATATAATTTATAATAGGCTGCTTTTTGATGGGTTAAATAAGAAGAATAAATGTTAAGTTTGATTTTACTTTCAATAAAGTGCAAGTGCAATTGTAGTAGTAGTGTATACCTAAGTAGATAACACATTTTTGTTTTTATGGGTTTGAGATTTTAGATGCATTGGAGCATCCTTCGTGTGGTCAAGAATATATCAATCAGTTCCATGAGGCCACAAAATATGGGCGGTTGAGAAGATTTTCGATCCAAGGTTCAAGCCAAGAGACCATTAAAGAGGCTCATTACACGATAAGGGTCGTTAAGCTGTGCCACAGGTCAGCCCGTATGGCGGCAAACCACTCCGACAATTACACTGGTAATTAGCTTACGAGCCCTACCAAAATCGCATCACCACCCATGAGGGACTAAACCCCGTAAGCATTTAGGGCGGGTGCGTTACTGCGTGAACGAAATAACAATGATGGTTCCGGTTGGACGACCCTGTAGACATTGATATGGTAGTCAACACGTCAATTAACTTTAGAATGGTAAAAAGCTTAAAACCAGCCAAGCATGAGTCGTATACGTGTACGAAGGGTTAGAATAGATTTGAAAACCACGCGCGTACCTACCTACACCTGGATTTTCAAATTATGTGTAGATTTCTACCGTTAACTTTGCGGTAAAAAAAACACAGCAGAAAATGTGCACGGTTTGGATAGTTTCCTACACTGTAAATAATTGAAACTGTTAAAATAATTCAAAATTAAAAAAATCTTTATTCAGTATAAGTCCGTTACAGAACATTTATGAAAGTCAAAATTTGTAATCTACCGCTTATAATAGTTTTGAACGTGTACTATGATCGTGTTGGTTTTGTTCTCATGTCTAAGGATTGGGAAGTCAGTCGCGTCCTTATCAATAGCTATGATATACTTTTCATAAACGATACTATTATATTACGTGCACTTGTCAAGTGTTCTTTTTTATGGACTTGGTTTGAAGCGAAGTCATTCCGCCAATGTCGAAAGTGCTCTTAAACAAGTCACTCTCCTGTTTAATTAATTGCACGAAGACAGGACATAGGTACCTAGGTACTACGACGTACGTGGATCAGATATGCAACTTATTGAGTTAGACCGTCTTAGGTTAGGGTTAGGGCGAGGAGAACGAGTCTGCAGCGAGGAACTAAGTGGAGCGGTTTAATTACTGAACGGTAATGGCGGCTCACGCTCAGTGTACGGTAAATCTAGTTTAAGCTCGTACCTTTATTATCCGCAATGTATGGGCTTTAGTGGCGCTGCGATCGTTACGGGGAATTGTGTTTGTGGAAAACGAATTCAATAAAATCAAAATGGGCTTACTAAGGTTTTATTGAATGAATGATGAATTGAATAAGTTTAGGACTTATACTGTTCATCCTCACTCACTAACATAATGAATATACCTACCTAACACAATCATATTTTTTTGGTTTGAAATAAATTTCATAAGAATTTGTTGAGGTCCTTGGCGACTTCGTCCTGCCAATGAATCTTGGACGACTCACAGGACGATCCAGCCCGTTGTCGTTCCAAAGACTTCAACCTCACTAAACGTACAAGATTGAGGGAATTGAATAAAATGACGATCTTTGTCGTCGTCGACCTATTAGGATCTCTCATGATCATCTGCGAGGTCAGGCAGATCGCTGATGCATTGCCGGCCTTTTAGAAAGGAAGAACGTTATTCTCTTGTAGGTCCTTAAGTTCCCAAAACATTTTAAAGTTATTAGAATTGTTTAAAGATACTCGGTTGATATGTTATTGCCTAAATGAAAAACTCCAAACAGATGTTCGTAGTCTTCACAGGACGTGTAAAAGCTTTAAGTTCTAACATAAAGCTAACGTTGTAAGAACTTTAATAATAACCCAGCTGCACTAACTTATTATATAGTTTGAAACCGTTATGGTACATTGTAACGAATGTTCTTGGCTATTTCAAACTATTCCAATTTAAAAAACCTTAAAACTCCACTTACGGTTAAGGGTCAGTAAAATGGGAAGCATCATCCCACCTAGGTACGTAAGTATTTATACTAGTCGCCCGCCCTCATTTCGTTTCGGGACATTAGTTTCAAACTGCCAATAGATGGCGCTGGGCGTCAATTACATCGCACAAGTGTTTCGCTTACCTATAAGCAGTGTCAATGTCTATAGAACCTCTTTATAAATAGTATAAATTTTAAGTAAAGTGAGAGCTAGACTCAATTTGTAATTCTTGTCATTTTTCACTCTTTATTTAGAAGGTCTGTAAGTAATACTCAGAACGCTTACAAATTGCGATATCTGGACTAGTTATAATATACGGCGTGTTGCAAACGCAGGGATGACGTAAATGAGTTTCTGGCTCACGTTTAGACATTCAATACAATTGCGCAAATTTCTCTTTTTTATTTTTTAAACGTCAATCAAAGTCAACGTCAGTCCAAGCACTCCGAACACGAGCACTTCTAGTACTCGTAATAGTCTAGGGTCACAACACAGATACCTGCTGAATTAAGCAGTGCTTAATTCAGCAGGTATCTGTGTTTTTGACGAAATTAATCTTAAAGTAATGTTCCTCGATGTAGAGGTGATTGTAAATTACATATTTATTTTTGTAATTTCCCTTTTTTAACAAAAAATATAACAAATAATTAAATAAATAATTGAGACAATACCACACACATTGTCCTGGTCTCAATATAAGGTTTTCCTTTATACTATGGAAACTAGAAACAACGAAGGAACCACAAACCCAGACCCAACACAAATACCTATATGTATCATCAACAAACCTTTGTGTTGATGCGGGAATCGAACCCGCAACCCTTACGTCTCAACCAGCGCTCAAACCAAAATAAAATTAATAATTTTGCTATTGCCAGCTCTCAGTCTCCGCAACACTAGGGTTGCCACGTGTAAAAATAAAACTTCAACACCCTGTTTAACCTTATAAACGTTAACATTTCCAAAAATGGTGGAACAGTTTTATTTAAATTATGTGGGCCCTAGCATAAAATTTAAATAAAACTGTACATAGGTATTATTTTTAAATATTGTAACTTTAAAGTCGATGGAAAATTTTTGATTGAATGTATTGCGACCTCAACTCATTTTTTATACGCAACCTATCGCTAATGGATATATATGGACACCTACTTATCTGTTTTTTTTATAAAATAACTATAAATATTTTTATAAAAAACAGATACATACAGAATCGAGCAGTGGGATCTTAGGCTATAGAGGCAAGTTCGCTCTGTTAGTTTTTGCATAAAGCTATAACTTTTAACTTTGAAATACAAGTAAAATATGTATGTTAACTTTCACGTTGAGATCGTTGTTTTTTTTATCAAAATTTACTCAAAATATCTACAAATATTCGCCTATACCTATCTCGAAAATCACGATATTCGTAATATGTCAATTTGTTGTCAGAGCGATGGTAGATCAATGGATAAAAAATAACCTGAATCATGGTCTAAATGTACCCCGGGCTCCAAAGCGACAGCTTTGGATACAACTGGTAATTACATGCTAAGATCCCTCATCTTTCGATCTGATCTGATCCCTCATCAGATTCGTAATGCGTACATTTAGGGAGAGCTGAATTCGAATTAAGAATCACCCTTAAACATGAAAAATGTCGTGTACTTAGACTCTTAACATGTAGTTTCGGTAGGTAGTTGGTAGCTTAGGTGCCAAGACTGTACTTAACTAGTCCAAAGTTGAGAAGCCGCGATGTCTGGCCACTAACTGTACAATGACATTTATCTTAAGCATGTCCTTACTTCGGGAACAATTAGTCCGAGCTTGGCGTCATTGTCTAGTCTCTTGACAATGCAAAATGGTTTGAAGATACATAGTGATCGCTATCTTCACACTGCACATTGTCACAGATGCAGATTATAAGCAATGTATTTGAATATAATGTACTTACATGCAATCACACAAATATCCCACAATATCTGAAGACAAAAGCATATAACCAGTGCTTCCCTGTGTTGACATACGGCTATGGAAACCACAACCCTGATCAAAAAATCTGCCGAAAAACAAGTTGCGCAGAGAACGTTGGATAGAGCGATGCTGGGCATTACGATGCTAGATCGCAACAAAGCAATCGCAATAAAGCGCAACGAGTGGATCAGGCAGAAAACTAAAGCTGTGAATATGGTTACTACGACCATTGAACGTCGAAAATATAGAGCTGGGCACATAGCTCGAATCGACTTCGAGCGTTGAGCTAGAAGAACAATAGAGTGGCCGCACAGAGAGACCACACAAGGGAGTGGTCTACCACCGACATTCGGAAGTATGCAGGTCCGAAGTGTATTCAAGTGGCGGGGGAAAGAGTGTCGAGGTAAGCTATGGATGAGGCCTATGTCCGAAGACGAACGATACAAAGTCTGGTATGATGATGTTGATGGTGATACACATGCTAAGTAAAGAACAAAGTTGTATCCTCAAAGCTTATTTTCTAATCGGCCATGAAACGACTCTACGAAAATAAATACATCTGAATGTTATCGTTATACGAGACAGAATAAAACCAATAAAACGCAGGTTCTGAGCAAAACAAACATTGTCTTTTAAAATTTGATATCTCAATGCGATGATAACGCGAACTGAGAGTAGTAACGGGGTAGTAAGCATTAGGGTTCATAAGTGCCCCTTCTCATTTCTATAGACGCCTGCTACGACACTCTCGGGAAGATAATATTAGGAAGTGGAATGATTTTTCTTACATATAGGATATGATTCCGAGCAAAAAGTATTAGCATTATATTAGAGTACTACGATTACGGATATTTATTAAGGTCGTTTGAACGATCTTGATATTTATTGTGAACTATCTATAATAACAAGGTCTAGAGGTCGGTCAACTACAATAATACTTTTCTTATACATATATTATTTACATGATAGCCTGAATCGCGCAGTGTCTATAGTGTTGTGCCAAAGCGTGGAAGAGCATAGGTTTGATTCCCTGGGGTTGTGATCCCAGTCTGATCAATTTAGACTTTTTTAAATTTACTCTATTCTAGGTGTGCTGATAAACGCCACCCATTGTCTACAATACAGTACAAATAATGTCTTAGATTGAGAAAAGCTGATCGGCGTGACTTATCTAGCGCATTACATTTTATAATTTATTTATTTATAATGCAATTCTGCTCCTACCTGTTAAGCTGCCAGATTTAAAATATTTCCCAAAAATTATACAAACACCCAAATTACTTCTTGTCATTTACATAACAAACCAGCTGTTTTCCCTAATGAGTCATTCAGTACCAGACGAAAGACTCATCACGTTATCCGAATGTTTTAATTAGCTTTATTAATAGGAGGATCGTGTGCAGACAGAATGCAAGGGTGCAGAGCCGGGGCGCGGGGGCTGCGCGCGGCGGAGGGGCGTGGGGCTAGGGTTATCGCGGCTATCTATTGCCCCTCTACGCCTAGGTACTTGAAAACGATTCTTTGTATCAAGCGCGGATCGCGGAACTGTAGAACAGATACATAGTGCCTAAACATAAACAGCTGCGGATCGTTTTCTTTCAAAAAGATTTTAAAGAGATAAGTAGGTACTCTTTATAGCACAAAAATGTTATCCTAATATAATGAAGGCGGTCTAAGCAGATGTAAATCACTCAAAAAATGCGCTATACTTATGTGCAGAATATCATAGCGTAAAACAAAATTTTGTTTTGGTTATTTACTTCTTTACCTAGTGAATTATCCAAGTAGATATAATAATGAATACTTAGGTACAATTTTAGGTTTTCATTTAATGCAAAAGAAACGTAGAGTAGTTAAAACAATGGTAAATGTACCTATTTATTATTTAGGAATAAATAAATTATTATGTTTCATTTAGTGTCGATGTTTTCGGGTTTTTATTTCTGATTGCAGTTCCCGTTATGGTAATACATGCACGAGTAAAAGTTTCGAAGGACAGTACAGCAATGAATGATGTAGTGCGGGGGCGCGTACTAGCAACGCAACCCTAGTGCATGTGCACCTGGGCGGCGGCCGGCGCCCGGGCCGGCTCCACGTGCCCGGGCGGCGCGGCCCAGCCGGCAGTCGCCAGTGAGCCGCCGAGCACGCGCGCCGCCCCGGCCGCGACAGGTGGCGCCGACGCCCGCGCCGCCGACCCGACCCGAGCTCCGTCTCCTCTCGTCTCACCTCGCCACCACACCACTGGCTTTCACATTTACAACACCCATGTTTCATATCACTGTGAGGTGCTGATTTGTTTTGGAGCAAAATGAGTATCACCAGTTGATCGTGCCTGTTCTTTTATAAGGATTTGAACATGCTGCCCGGCGGCGTTGGATTTTGAATTTTTTAGAAGTGATCGGAATACTGTAAGTACTAAAGTATGTGCGACTTTTATTTAGTTATTAATATAGATTAAAACTCCATTTTCTTGCAAGAAAACTGACCAAAGTGTTTCTATTAAATTTACTTTACCAACTCAATATTAATGTAAGAGGTGGCATAAAACAGGAAACCACAATCAGGAACTTAATTATTCCAGCTCAGTAAATTAAACCACTTCAAAACTATAGTCAGTTGGTGTCTTACGCTTTGTTCTAGAGGAATGTATTGACTCTACCCAATAAAAGCCTTTTTGCGTTTCTGCAAACGCCGACCGATCAGCTCGCTAACTGTAGACGTGGAACGAACCCCACGCAAATGTTATTTCAAACACTTGCTCTAATTATCCTCTTACTCAAACAATTAAACTAAAACCAGGCATATGACTGTTTTTCCCGTACCAGAGACGTTGGTATGTACGGTCAACATTAAAACATAATATGAAAATTATAAATACAAATGGTTTACACATTTTATTAGGAAAGACTTTCATAAAAAATAGTAAATACAAAACCGATTTCACCTTAAAAACATAATTATGAAATATTTATTGTAACTTTCAAGTAAGAATCTAAATTAAATAGTGAACAAAATCTCAAATAAATGTTTGCATACATTTTTTTAGGAAGCTAGTAGTATCTTTATAATAATATTCTGGTACTCTGCATGGAGTATCTAGAACTAGCAATTTTAACTTAGTAGTTAATATTTTAGCCTATAGCTATTGAGCATATACAATATTTTTCAGAATGTTATGATTAATTAAATATCAGATATCATAGCATAAGCCATGACAGATATGTCGGGTGATAACCCGATCACAAAGTGTTGTACATGGTAATAAGATACTTTTAAGCGGGGGATCGAGGACGATAGCATACGAATAAGAATATAAAATACGTTTTATATAAAGATATAGATAAATGAATAAGATAGATCGTAGACTACTCAGCGTTCACTTAACGCCCAAGTACAGAAAGCTTTTAAAAATTAAATCTAAGTAATGCCTTAAATAGAAACTCGAATAAAGAATTAGGGATATAACTAATTTCTTCTTTGCGTTTTCCTCAAGTCACAATGAACCAACCCATTTTGTTCTAAGCGAAATTTCCATTTTTGTGGTTAATAAATGGGAGTAATTTAAAAGAGTTTTACGGCTTTTGATAATTGACACTCCTTAAATTTAAATTCTAAAGACATCAGAAGGTTGCACGAAAGTAAAATCAAATGATACGCTTGATTTTAATGATGTGTTTGATCCAATCACAATCATAAAACTCGATCGTGAGGAGATGCGGTACACGCTTATTTGCTTTTAAGTGTATGGTTTTTATATTAGGCCTTAGTATATCGCTCGGCGAAACTTTGACGATTTGGCATATTTCCCCAACTCTTCTTCTTCGAAACTTCACGACCATTAATAATATTATAAGACCGTACCTACCCCTATCATTTCGTATTTTCATTCCACTCAGTGGTTTTTACGGATTTTCAACAACAAGCGGAATACAGCAATTGCAAAAACATATATCTAAATTGTATCTGTTGCTGGGCAGATTAATTGAAAAGCTATATAAAACATATTATGTAGGTATGTAATGTTTGATGTGTACCTACTTAAACTCAGGTTGTACCATTAAACAACAGTTTGCATACTATGATTCTAACCATGGTAATATATTTTTATTGGACTCTTGATCTACGATACTGCATGGCAAGTAGGACCTTGACATTAAAGAACCACTCGTTCTTTTAGGCAGACAGACAACTCAAGGATATCTTACGTTTTCTACCCATATAGTAAAATGTTCCAATCCGTCAAAATTAGCGTTGATTTTATTGTTTCAGCAAAATTTGTATTCAGCGAGATATATTTTTTTGGATGTAAAAGCAATTTGCTGATTCGTGGAGTATTGAAAGTTTGCGCACGTGTGTGCTTATTGACAAATTGTGGGTATTCGCTACAGCCCATTCCAATAACTTGTTCATACTCATATTCTAATTAATATTTTTTTAACAACCAACAATTTCGAACCGCAATTTGTGGGTTGTTAAAAATATATTATATCAGTCTATTGTTGATTTTTCTGAAAAAAGTAGACAGTGAGACCGTAATTAATGCGTCCAATAAATTATGGTTGTTCATGATGTAATGGAGCGGAAACCTCGTAAATCTAGCTATTTCATTTTAATTATTTTTATTGTATTTCATAAACAACAAGTATTTTATCTCAGCACGTACTCACCATTTATTTCCTGTCGCAAAATTACAAAACTTCTTCTGTTATTGTATGTACCAAGCACTTTGTGAGTTTTGTTTAATAACAAATAAATAATAATATATAAATAATATTATAACGGGAAAAATACATTACTAGAAAAAGCCAGACAGGGACAGACAGGGGTTGTATATGATTGCTTGTATTTCTGTGATTTTCTAGATAAGTTAAAAATATTATCAAAACGTTTTTCTGCTGTAAGGTAAGCTTTATTTTTAGAAAAATAATATTTGATGTAGAAATATCTATTTATCTTACAGATACTAAAATACTCTTTTAGTTGTTTTTATAAACAAGAGATAATAAATCCGCCTGATATGCCCAAAAATACAAACTAATTTTTCTACAGGGCCTATATTTTCATATGCTTTAATTTCATAATAAAATAATGCAAATGCTTAGTATGAGAGTGTTTCTATATTCACTTAAAGCTCAACGTAGGGAAAGGTAGCTGTAGAATTCAGGTAAACCAAGGTTCTTAATTAAAAAATTGACGCCCGCGCTCTGCTCACATTTAGAAAGGCATCCTCCCCCTTTTCAACCCTTTAAAAATAGCTAGTGGGATTCTAATAGATACATACATAGTAGAATAAATCTAGTGTGTATTTTAAATAATTATTGCTTACTTACGTATTATTACGAATGTAATAAAAAATCCACTCAAAACCATTTTTAAACCGCCCTGAAATATATGTTTTGTTTATACGAATAAAACATTATCATCTTATAATATTTCTAAGAGCAATCAAATATTTATCAGTGGAGACAGAGACAGTTGTACTACGTGTAGGGAGAGGTGAATAAAGAAGTCGCCCTAGATATCTAACACAGAATGATTTCAATTGCGCAAAAATATTTTATGAAGTCTTCTAGTCATAATTACGATATCTTTCCCTTATCATTAAAAATCTGTTGCTCTGTATTATGTAAAGTCCAAATACGTTTTCAAACCTATTTGGTCTCATAATATAAATTGTTGTAAATTTATGAGTAGGATACAATATGACAAGATAAATTCCTTCAGCCAATGTAGCACTTAGCCAGATATATCTTCTTACTACATTGAACGGGGGCAGGTTTAATGCCCGGAACTTCCGTATAATTAGGAACCGTGTAACGGAAACATTTACCATCTCAATATTATACACGTGAAGTAGGTAAGTATTCGATATTATTATGATTGTAAAATCGATTCGATCGAGGCCTCCCATCAGGTGGACCGACGATCTGGTGAAGGTCGCGAGAGTCCATTGGATGCGGGTGGCACAGGACCGATCTGTGTGGAGAACTTTGGGGGAGGCCTATGTCCAGCAGTGGACGTCTATTGGCTGAAATGATGATGATGATGAAAATCGATTTGTATCTACAACAAAACTAAGTCCGAAATGTCTCATTGATACGCTGGTTTCTTAATAATAATAACGTATAGATTTCTATCTAAGTGCTATTTAAGAAGTGCAGAAGGGCTATAAAGTAAAGTAATAAGCGCTAGTTTTCAGTTAATTAATTTTTCAGAATTCTATTCCTAGTCGTCCCCAACGGGGATACTGAAATGGGGGATGACTGGGAAGAACTACTTTTGTATAAAATTCAGAAAAGTTATTGAACACCAGAACAACCAAATAAATGAACCGTACTAAGCAGACTTGTTAGTGCAGAGTGGGGAATCGGGAATAGAACCCACGACCTTTGGCGTATAAGGCAGGCATCTGGCTAGGTTAGTAATAAGACCTCTATATATTAAATTTTTTAGAGTCTAGGTCTGCGATAACAATGTTTGTATTTTAAATCTTAAAAAGGCACACACATAATTCAAAGGTTGTTTCGACGTTCATTATGTATTAGGTGAGCGAGCTTCCATATTCTCAAAGTGAAACGGCTCCTTCCCCAACATTTCACACATTAGCTTTTAGCCGGGCGGCAAAGATTTTAAAAGCGATATTTTCTTTTATACAGTGCCAAGGCACTGCGAATGCATTTATTGGTTTATTCCCGGCGCGGACCGGCGCGGCGTCTACGCCAGCCTGGAACATATTCAGCAAAAAGACGATTTCGAGCATTTCAACGTAAAAGCATACTTTATGAAATTTTCTCTAAAATTTTTGCTTGAAATTAGTTCATCCAATTTTTCAAGAAAATTTTATAAAAACCTTATCTGCATTTGATAAAAATAAATAATATGAATGAAGTTATTGAATAGCAAATAATCTAGTGATTACTTAGCCATCCATATATCAAGGGCAATACCAGGATTTCTGGTTGGGTTGTAATTGGCAAACCGTTTTTTTTTCTCAATTTGTTTATTAGTACGGACAACTTACAAAGTTGCTGTGATGGTATCCAGATAGTTTGATGAGGTAAACAAATTACACCCTTGCCCTATAATATCATGTTTAGTTTATGTACGATAAATATAGAGATCTTTGTCTTTTGCGATAAATCGACCTACATATGAAATTCGTAAGTTAACAGCATTTGAAGAGATATAAGGATTAGAGTGCTCTTTTTCAAGATGTCCACACATTTTAATGCTATTTTAACCGGGTTTTAAACAAATTGAAATAGCATTCAATATGCTGTTTGTATCGACTGGATGTGTATATCGATTAGTATCATCTCCATTTACTCCTTGGATAGCTATTGTCAGATCACATCTCGATTAATCCCTGACGGAGAACGAAGTCCTCCTAGTTTATGTGCTTATATGAAGATGGAGTGGTGGTTGTAATTATTTCGCCACCAGTGTATAATATTCGGCCTTATCATCAGCCACATCGCATTGCTCCAAATGAGCTATTAATCTGATTAATTCACTTATAATGACAGACAATGACTTTTCATTTCACTAAAATTATATTAACAAATTAGGTACATACATCTAACTAAATTCTATTATAAATTTAATAAACCAGATTAATTACTTATGTGAGCTAGCTTTCCACATCACAGGCTTTGACACGTGATTACTGGCTCAATTACCTAGCGTTGAATAGATTAATTCGTAAAATTGTTGTCAGCCAAGTAATCTCAAAATCCCGATGATGGCTCCAAATAACAGGCAGAATGGAGTTGACTATTGACAAGGGCATTTATCATCCAAGCCACACGGAGAGTTCATGGGTTTTTGATGGAAAAACTTCTACTGCGCATTCGTTTGTTTGCCGGTGCTTTTGTTCTTTTACTATTTGGAAAATAAAGAGCACCTATGCTCCCTATGTTTACATAGTGTGTTTGTATACAGTGTCTGTTATTTTTTCATAGATATGTAAATGTTAGTTACTGTAGTGTAAATGTTTTTTATTCAGTTTTTATTTATGTGCTCGTAAAGAATAGATAAACTCAAAAACTACCTACTTAGATATACGGCTGACTACGATAGTCATTTTAACTGAATAAAGCTATTTTATTCCTGAGTAATATGCTTAATCTTAACTCATAATTGAAACCAGACTCAGACAACGCTTGGATAATCTTGGACAACGAAACACTATTGACACTCTTCGTAATCAATCAGAATAAAATGAATGCAATATTTTATTCAGTTTTCGTTGCCAAATTGACGTACCCACAACTGGGTGTAGCAATTAGTTTCTCAAAACGTTCGCTCTTTTAAATAATTCGTTCAGCAATTCAATTGGAACGTAACCGTATCGAAGGAGTCAAACAATTTGAAAGTTCATGCATAATAATGCAGAGATGCAGTGAAATTCTCGTACAACCGGCATTTACTCGTATTTGATTTTTAATTTGCAGCATAAATACCTGCATTTTTCAAAGAAACTACGTAGGTACGTACCCCAGTACACTGGGTTACCATACACTATTGAAACTGATTCTCACACCAAACACAAGCGTATATACTTAGTTTTCAATATCAATAAGGACTTTTTTGTCAAAACCAGAGGTACCGTTGAATGTACTAGAGTATTACTGACTATTGACTGTATTTAGCGTAGTATAACTAGTAGCAAGACATCACGAAGACTTCGTAAACTAAAGTAGACTATCCTAAAACCACTAGAACCGTGTGCCGAATCGCTTTTTTCGTGCGCGTTACCGTATAGGAAATGTCAAGGTTGTTGTATGCATAGCCGCCGCTACTGCCCGCCACCTTATAAACGTGGCCGTCTGAGCTGCAACAGCCACGAGTTCTGCATACCGGACGCGCGGAAAATGCGAATAGTGCCCCCCCGCCCCGACTTTTATCTCAGCGGATATTGCCCCGCGTGCTGACTAGCAACCATGTTTTTCCAATAATAATACCTATGTGAATGTTTTGTTTATTTTTTTTTGTAGCCCGCATTGGCAGCCATTACACAGGCCAGATCCGCTCACGGGCCGATTTCCGCATCACAGGAAATTGCTCTTAGCTCTTGAAGTTCTATAATAAAATCAAGATTCCCATCTAGAAATGTAAAAGTACGAGTATACTCGTCTTTTAAAAGAAAGCCACAGGTGAACGCTATCGCAATAAAGATAAATCATTGACTCATTAAGAACCCGCAACTTGTAGCACAATCTGCTAGTTCGGGTCAACCATAAATTACGTGACCCTCTTAAGGGGAAGGGAAGTCCAAGTTATGTCAAACTGTTTGCATGAATAAGTGCGAGTAGATAAAAGTTGAAACCTAGATTACTATCTCTGTAAGTTTGTAGATTTGGAATCTTATAGTTTTCAATTTTCATAGCATAGTAACCCGAAATTACAATATATGAGGATTATTATAATTCACGTAATTTCATACATACAATAAATACAAGTAAGTACCTTAAAGCAAAATACTGTAAACGACATATTATAAATTACCTTTCTGGGGACTATTGACAAATCGCCCGAAAAAATCTGGCCAGAGAAATTCAATTTTTTTTTAAAATCTTGAAATTCTCGGGCGAGTTTTTTTCGGCCGAGTTGTCCCATAACCAATCTTTCTGTGGATATTATACGAGAATTCACTAATGGATAACATAGTAGGACGCGCCTAAAAAGACGCTCAACCACTCATATCTTGCAGAATCCTAAGCTCCTAAGCTGGGACCTGGAAAGTAGAAGGGGACTAGCGAGTTGTCGAGCAACAGCTGCGTCACCCAGACCTTTGAATATTAAGTTAGTACACAATCATAACATAACTGTGATTAATGATGGTGTGGAACTATATTTTGCTTTCCCTGGAGAGGCGAGAAAACGTCGTCCATAAATTGGAGTCGATGGTTATGAGGTCGCAAGTGCGTGACATCTATTGTACCGTCGCACCGTCCTGGACCCGCCCCCCGGTCATTCATCATAATGTCGCAAATTTTACTCGAGCCGCTATTTTTATTTCGTTTCTCAGAGAACAATACGGAACAAGAATCTCTTTCGCTCCATGTGACGTAGATTCTTAAAGTTGGCAAAATTTAATTGTAACCTTCAGAATATTTTTCATTTTTTATTTGCACGCTTAACTAGCCTGGAGGGGAAATAATGAGTGTGATAACGAGACGATTCTTGTAAAATCTAAACATGAGTTTAAATAATAGGTTAACTATGTTTTTTCCAATGTTTTTCAATAAATAAGAAAACTGAAATTTTTACATTTTTTTTATGAGATAGGGGGCAGACGAACAGACGGTTCACCTGATGGTAAGTGATTACCGCCGCCCATGGACATTTCTTAAATTCGGGATAGAATCATTACCTATTTAAATTTTACATCGTAATCGATTGCTGAAATGATGCTTAAAGTTACACGAAATTTAGATTTAGTAGTTTTATTTATTACCTACACGAGCTTTCTCATTAAACTTAATTAATAACCCAGGAAGCTACATATACATAAAGGGTTGAAACAGACAGTATTAATAACGAACATATTAATTAATATGTATAGTATGGAGGGATGTGGTCTGTACATGCGGTTTCGCCCGCATATAATTATCTTGAAAGGAATTCTTGTTCTAGTAGTGTATTGTAAACATAATAGGTAAGTACCTTATATAAATTAGCCTAATATTAAGTTTAGGATCATTGTATACAACTAAAAAACATAACAATCATGTACCTCGTAGTTACATAGGCAGCAGTTTATTAGAACTATTAGGAACCAGAACAAAGTTTTGAGTGTCCATTAGCAAGGTGTTCCCATACATCAGTCACTTTCGCCACGTTTATCAGGAAACCCGTGTTTGTGGGGCAATTAAATCTCCTTACCGGAATGCTCCGGATATCATTTGAGCGGGAGTTTTGGCAATCGCGACCCGCGTCGGGCTCGGCGCGCGCCCTCGATATTTCAGTGACAACCCGCTCGCCCGTCTCGCCAGACACAGACAAATTAATTGTAGCCTAGCAATAACCATTAAATATGAACCACCTGTTGGGCCACCTTTATTTCCTGAGTGACGTTCGCGCACAATACCCGCTGCCACTTCTTGCCACCCTACAAATTAACGATTATGTCTACCAGTTGACTGAACCTATAGTGCTAATGTTTTAATTACTTGAGATAATAATACCATTCGCATTCGTACAGGATGTATGTAGTTTGAATCAATAAATGCTTGTTGAAACGCCTTGAATGTATTATACATTGCCATCAAGTACTCTTAGTACAATGGTCTTACATATTATCGGTATGCAATACTTGGTGCATTTGTTAAATTTGTTGTACTTTATTTTGACCATCATTTATTTTAAAATAGAGCGTAAGTATGTAAGTTTGATACCGACCATGCTCCTAAGGATATTTCAAATCTATGTGCATATTTCTGGCCGGTTTTATTATTGACTGGCCGGTTGGCGCAATGGTAGTGACCCTGCCTCATACGCCAAAGGTCGTGGGTTCGATCCCCACCTGGACAAACATTCGTGTGATGAACACTTGTGTTTGTTCAGTGTCTGGGTGTTATATGTGTATTTAAGTATTATATTTGTGATCCTCTGTCTGATATCTGTAACACAAGTGCATACGCTACTTAGTACGGAGTCAGGTCAATGTATGAGATGTTGTGTGAATTTATTTATTTATTATTATTTATTTTTACCATTCGGATTGCTTACGGAAGTTTGCAACCATGATTCAGTTGGTCTCTAAGTTGGTCAATGATCCCGGGATTCAAAGCGATGCAACTGCGAATAACCCGCTGAGATGATTGAAATGAATATAGTTCACAACGGCATTCCCCGCATTGAAAAACGGGTCAATTTTGCATCGAATCGAAACAATCGCCGGGATGCAAAATTCACCCGATTAGTTTGTCCATTTGTTGGATAAGTGATCCGAAAACGTAACGGTGCAGTAATGTTATAACTAGTGTGAAAAGGACAAGTAAGTAATTACTCACTTGCTGTACACGTAATGTAACAAATACGATGAATATTGTTAAACAAATTGCATGCAATGCATTAATAAACGCGACATTTTCCATTAAGAAAATCTAAAGGCATTAACACCTCCGTCTCGTTTGATATAACGATATCATTTGGATAATGAGTCCTGGGTGCACATTAGCGAACGGTCTTAGTTTTGAAGAACTTCGCAACTTGGGGATGCACATAATGAATTGCATAGCGGCAAGGGTCTCAGAGAGATTTTGCTCTTTGTGATGCATTGCTTTCGTATTTGGCATAATGGAATTTTCCACTACACAGAAAAAGTTTGTTGTTCAACTGATGTTCTACAAACTGAGCTTGGTTCATAAAATAGAAACATTTGTTCACAATTTGCAGCATATCGCAATTTTTTTTTTCATTTTATGTAGTGTGTGACATGTACTTATCGTTACATTGATCGCCTCATTTCTATTCGCTTACCATAATTACTGAATGAATATACATTTCACTACCTACTTACTATATACTATTGCATACTTAAAATTTTAGGGTAAAGAACCTATTCCATATATCTTCCTATACTGCTTGTATTTGGGTAAAGGACTATTTAATTGATAATGATATTTAACATTAACTCATAATAATATCTACTTATTACAACGATTTTTTGTGCAATTCAACGTATGATGTAATGCAAGCTAATGAACGCTAATGAAAACTAAAGGATGTGTAAGTACACAAAGAAACACTTATACATATGGCCGATCTAAGGACCACTTAGTGAAATCACATTTTTAACCTTTCTATGGCCACTAGAGGCTCTTATATTTCCGTCACGTTCTTTATTTTACAAGTCTTAGGGGTGACGTTTTCTAAGGGACTATTGTTTTTCATTTGTAAGAAAGAACAAAGCTTGCGGTAATGTATCCACGTCAGCGTTTTGTCTCATTCATATTTTGGAAAATGTATGAGATCTTTGTCCTCACAGTTGCGACAAAAGCTACCTGTAAAAATTAATAAAGTTTGCGATCACTCAATGATATTCATACTCAAAGTGTCTTTTACTTGAGGAATTCTATTGCATCGTTCAACATTTTTTTTGTTATGACATAGGGGGCAGACGAACAAACGGATCACCTGATGGTAAGCGATTACCGCCGCCCATGGACACCCGCAACCAGAGGAGTCGCAAGTGCGCTGCCGACCTTTTAAGAAGGACAACATATTTTTCAAGTTTTTTTTCGTATGTATGTGTGCAGCATAGATAATCGTATTATATGTACTATAGAAAATGTGTGCATGAGACTGTTTCTTCTGTATTGATTAACGTAAATACCGTTCTATGATTCCACTTCTCGCATTGTGAATCTACAATAAAAGTTAAGAGAAACTTATGTACAAGAGCTTGTATGCAATTCACAAAGTTATCATTACATTTGGAAATGCTCTTTCGCTCGAATTACCCTTGTTGCAATCACACTCGGGTGAGCGGGCAGGGGCTTAGCTTACAGACATCGCGCGCCGAGCTTTACGAAAGGTTCGGATCCGCCTTACTACATGACAGCGGAATGTTCGGGGCTGGAACAAATCCCAATATTATTGGGTTAGCGGCTAGTTCAACGCACCCGCACACCACTGGGGCAGCGGTGGATTAATGGCCCATACATTCTATGTAAATTGGAAGTCCTGCAGTGCGGCGGTTATAGCGAGCGACATTTATTCCGAATTGTTTTTTAAAGACTTGTAAACACTTTTATCGAACCTATATTTATAAATTCAATACTAAAACGTCTAAACCCTGAGGTGAAATTAGTCGCATTGACCTGTGATTTATGAATGGGGATTCCTAAACAACGCCCCAGAGGCATGGCCGGCTTGATTACTCGAGGTGCTCAGATATATGGTCGCCTCTATGTTGATTGTGGGACCACAAGCGTTGAAGTGACGGAAATAAACGGTGGGGTCACTCCGTAAACGTTAGGATGAACACGACCTGGCTTCTTCAATAGAAACAGTTTAAAACCTGGTTGAAAAAGAAAGCACTATTTGTTAAATACCTACAACATCATTCGCAACTACGCTTACCAACCAAGTACATGCGTGTCCATGAATTAAGTGCGCGTTTGGCTAAAACCACAAAGGCTTTTCCCCGGTTCCGCACGGTTATTTTTCTGAGTGTCACATCAAATCGCTTTGTGTGCTGCTCGTTTTGTTTGTGCTCGACAAATTGTCGCAGGTTGCGGTGACAGTGGAGTACGGGGATCGCTGGACCGCATCACAACGCAATACTAACTCTTTTTTGAGCCTAACCAAAGTTTATAACCTAGCAAAATACATTCAGAGCTTGCGTTCAAACCAATTTTATGATGTCTGGTTGCGTAGTAGAAACCGTGTTGGTAGAAGTAGTAACTAATGTATTTTGTATATGTGAAATTGTGGATACTAGCAACTTTAACACGTTTATAAACGTTTATGAAACCCGAGGTTAATAATAATTAGCGTCGTAAGGCCCAGACAGCACGACGATGGGTCTTACGACGTTAAAGAACTTTTCAAACTTACTCTAGCATTGTCCAATAAGAAGAGAGTATTTTTTTTCAATCATTGTATATACACAGCAGCGCGTCATTCCCTACAAAAATATTTGTAAGGTAAGTCCCACGAGAATAACACGCAACAACATTGTAATCTCAATAAAAATACCTTGAGTATGTGTAAACAAGCCCAAATACGCACCACACACTGAATTCCGTGAATGTCTCTCCAAACGTCATGTTTGTATCATTTTCTGGTCGGTGGAATAGATCGTCTCTTGAGAGTGATTCGGCTTAGTTTGCGTACGGTTTCGGTCCCATCGTTCATTCTATACCTACTTACAATTGTAGAAGTAGTTGAAAGTATTTAGTAAGAATTTATAGGTTTTTTCAATGCCTTCCAAAACCAAATTGGTACTTAGTATTGACTTCTAACTAATCTAAATACTAAGTAAAAACTCTTTAAAAAGGCGCCAAAATCCAGCATTGGCTTCGCATTGACTCTATTGAAGAACGCCTGGACTATTAAACAGTTTTGAATAAATACGTAAATGAAACGTTTTCTTATTTTAACCTACAACAAGGGGTTCAGCTGTCTAAAGTATTACTCGCACATGGCTGCGCACTTTTGATGCCAACTGTACCCGCTCCATGTTTTTATCACGGTTGTCTGAAACACAACGAAAAACTAGCACAGCGTTTGGGAGATCAAATAACACTACACTTGAAATTGCTTTGAGAAGCGGAATTACAAAGCTTACTCGTACGTAATCTACAGACATTCATAATATACGAGTAGAAACGTGTATGTTTTTACTTGACTTGAGATGAGGTTACTGTTGACCACAATCCGAAGGGCAAGAAGGGTGGAAAGATGTTATAGGAGGGCCGCACTTAGAAATTATATAGGGATAGCCCTCTGGAAACATAAGCCTCGAGCCTTCTGGATAATTGTGATTAATGGAAAATACGAGCCGAACTGCAATAAAACAAATTAACTGCTTTTGAAATAAGATTATACAAAATTAAAACAACAATAGGTTGATCGATAAGATACAATATTTTCAGTCTGCTTATTCATTAATAATATCAGTTACAAATGTAGAAGATACATAAAAAAATCATAACTAATACATATCACCAGATGATGCAATATTATTTTTTCTCTATCATATGCATAGAGCGCGTTGATGTCTTTTAGACGTCTTTTTCGTTTGCATACGGAATGATGTATTTCTATCCCTTTTTGTCACCAATTTTAAATTAATAAAGGGTCTATTTTTAATTTCATCAGTATTTACACACAGGATGTTTCACACTGCCGTATCTTTTATTTCAATTTCATAGCAGGATATGGCTAAAAATCTATTTTTAAATGATGGATTTTTTTATACTAGCAAGCGGGTCACCTGCTGGTAAGCAATCATTGCCGCCGATAGAGATAGAAAGGTCGTTACTGGCCTTTTAAGAAGGAATACGCTCTTCTTTTGAAGGTCCCTAAGACATAGTAGTTATGGAATAAAGGAAGTAATCGTGTTCTTTTTGTTACAGTTTGGCGTAAGCGGTGGGTGTCGCGGGCCGCGGCATGTCGCGGCGATGACGCGGCGCGCGCCGCGCGACATGCCCTGCTGACATGGCACGCAGCCGCTCCGCCCTCCTTTCGCTGGCAGCTCTCGCAGCACTCGCCGGTAAGGATGTGTCTCACTAACATGCCTGCGTCTAGGTGTGCTATGAAACACCACCAAATGTCGTAATTTAGTCCCAACAGCATGTCATCACGTTGAACTAGCACGACTTAGAACCGGGCTGACCGTATTTACCTGCAGATTCTGAAAAGCGGAGGACGAGACACTCATGTACATCCTCTGTCATTGCGATGCCCACGGGCATTCAAGAAACCGCACCCTGGGCAGCTACCACATCAGCCCGGAGGATGTTAAGGCTATCGCTCCCAAGGCTATCACACAGTTCATGACGACGACTACTGGGAGTCGATCTATAGAGGGAGCGGAGGACACAACACATCAATTTGGTCGCAGCGTCCACTCGGAATCGAACGCTCCCAGGCCTACAAATGAAAAAAGAGCCATTACGTCTCGTCACGTCATGTAGTAAGCAGAGTACAGGAATTCTTATGCTAAAGTCGGCAAAAGAGCTAGCTAGTCTGTCCTGATGGTGTTACGATCCTATCGATAAAAAGTAAAAAAGGGGGACTGTAGAAATAATACGGGGAACGTAGAAACAAAACGGCCAATTCAACAGGCACACTATCGTAGTCGGCGGCGTCCCAGGAACCGAGAGTGGCCGGCCGTAGAAGGCAAGTGGTCCCTGACAAGGCAATGCAAATGGCCGGAAGCGTTGTAGCCGCTGTGACGTCACGGTCCCTCACGTCTTTTCCCATCAGAGCCAGTTGCCAACAGATGCTAAGTGATTTGAGTTATAGGAGTTCCTTTAATTTTTGCGTTGGATTGGTGTCTGGTGCATTTGAAATAGAAATAGAAACATCAGGTGATCCGTCTGTTTATCTGCCCCCTATCTCATTCAAAATTATAACAATCATTCCATACAAATATTCGATTAATTAAAATATATTACATATATTAATCCTAACACAAGGTCAATTGTAGTGGAATTCAATAAGTACTATGTTAACATCTTTTTATGTACCTATGATTATTCCGAATAAATAATTTCATTTCATTTCATCGACGTAGTGTAGGTAGGTGTAGCATCGAAATATACATAGATCTACATTAGGTGGACGATTTAATTTTGACCAAGGCTGTACGATGATTCCGTGAATCGGAAAAGAACGTTTCGCTATTTTAATTACAATCCTTACAAGATCTGTTGAAAAGACACAAGACGTGTGAAAGAACCACTTGATACTATTAGAAAATTCGCAAACTCAGTTTCATACGGATCGTGATCGGTTGATCGCAATCGCCAAGGAGGTCGGTTTCATTCTGCAGGATTTGATTCCGATAACTTAATTTGGAAAATAAACTTTTACTGAATTGGCTTAGGTCCGAGTTTTCGCCCCAAGAGGTTTTTTCCCTCCAAAAAAGAGCAAGACGTTTTGTCCCTGTGCCGTCGGTAATTTATGATAAAAAATCTCCTAAAAATATGACTATATAACAAAAAATATATATCATTTGATAGAAAGTATGCCTTTTAATACAAAAAAAAATGTAATACCTAATTTTATGTAGGTATGTATGTAGATATTTATGCTGTGTGCAAATAACCATTTATTGCTCCATAGTAATAAAAGTATACGTTGATATTTTATACGAACTGCTAAGGAATGGAACAACTTGCCGGCTTCTGTATTTCCAGAGAGCTACAATTTGGGTGTCTTTAAGTCGAGAGTGAATAGGCTTCTTCTGGGAAAGCACGCTACATCTTAGACCTCATTGTCACTCTCCGTCAGGTGAGATGAGGTCAAGTGCAAACCCATTTAATATTAAAAAGAAATGATATCAACTTCTAATGAAAGTTACCTCCAAATTATTTTTTATTCCATTAGGGGATGTAAGTATTCTATTAAAGTTTGAATCTTATATTTTATCCATCAATTCTGTCAAAAAATGTGTATGCAAAAGTTGGAGTGGACTGGGCCAAGGAATCACGTAGTCCCATGAACAAACTTGGAACCCCCTTTTCGCTCCATTGGGGGTTTAAGTTCGGAATATCCTTCCTTATAGGATCTCATCCAAAAATGCTCATCACATTTGTCAATTTTCCATTCCATTTCATTCCATATTTGTTATAGTGGAGCTGGGCTCTTAGAGTTCCAAACCAGATGTTCCATGATCTTGGTTTTTTTTTCATGGCATCATAAAATGCTCATCAATCTGAACAACTTTTGTTAAAGTGCCATTGACCTACCTCTTATAGTTTAGCTGGGCTATTGTGGTTCTACATCAAGGAGCCTGGTCTTCAAAATATAATATATCCTATAAGTTGCCCTGATATTACAGCTACACAATAAAAAAAGTTTCATTCAAATTGGTTCCGTAGTTTTCGAGATTAGCGCGAACAACAGACAAACAGACAAACAGATAAACAGACAACAGACAAACAGACAAACAGACAAACAGACAGACAAAAATTTTAAAAATCATTGATTCATGTTCTGTTACTGTTTTTTAGTCGTCCTAGGTTATTTCGAGATAAATATCTTCAATGTACAGACACAGCTTTTTTACATTTTTATTAATGTATAGATAAAAGTATACTATAAATTTAAAACCGTATATCGACATTTTGCAAAATTAGCTAAATATTTAGTGTAACCTTTCTGTTAGCGATAAATTTATTGGATATGTTACGCCCAAGCTATGACATGTCCACCCTGACATGACATGACACAAAGCCGGCTCGGCACTCGGGTTGGTCACGTTTTGCCAACGGCACTCAATGTCAGCATGTAGCTTTACTCGCCAGAATACGCAATCAAATAATATTTTTTGCGGCCTAAAATAACTTTATATGTATTTGAAGCGGGCCACCGCAATTGAAAATTGAGGGCGCTATATATAGGTAGATATGAGATCAATAAACTTGATTTTGAAAAAAATTGCATTATAAGCGTGATATTTTATAAACTATTTTCTTAATCGAAAATTGGTTTCCGCTAACCCCATAATAATATTTTAAATGACCTGTCTAATGATGCCCCATCATGATGGAATACGGGAGAAAACAAATACGGTGTCTCTGTATGTGTCCCACACACAAACCACCCGATTTGTTTTTATTCTACCACTTTGTTATCGAAACAATTATGTACATAATTCATGCCAAATCACAGCTTCCTAGCACTATAATATACTAAACAAGGTTACGGATGGACGGACGGATATGGCGAAACTATTAATATTATAAAATAGATTATCAAAACAGTGGCCAAAAGCATTCATGTGCAATTATGCATTTATTTGATTGAATGACAAAGTCGATCAACGTTATTTGGTTTATTATATACATTGCTCAGCCAAATGAAGTTTCAATCAGTTTCGTCTACTCAATTAACATTGAATTGGCTATATAAAATCAATTCCTGTAGATAAAACTGCATCAAAGATTTAAAAACATTTGAATAAAAAGTAGAATGTTTTTGTTATTCAATTATCATCAAAGTTTCTACGAGATTATATCAAAGCATTATAGAAACTACCTGCAAAAGTTAGATCTCACAAAGCAACAGATGTCAGTTTGATTCCCCACACATTTGCATGGCCGTTAACTCTCGTAAGCGAAGTAGGTACGACTACCATAGATAAGATCCCGCTTCTTGTCACAAACTGCCGTGTCGTGAGCACGGATTCACTGGATTATTAGTCTCTGGAGAATAACAGGAATGGCGAAATTATTCGCACCGGATTTATTTTATTCCGTTTCTATATTTTTCCGTTACTGTCCGAATGTTGATTTCAAATTAAAATCAAATAATGCCTTTTGCTCATTACTTTTTCGAAAAGAGATAGTTGGCTGATTTTGGTATTGTAGAGGTTTCATCTCTCACAACGTACAGACCTTCCTACACCTTTACAAACTTTTTAAATAACATCATAATCGAATTATATTTTATTTCATTGTTGATGAGGACACAATGTTTGTGTTGCTGTTTGGTGGTCCACTCTCAAGCTATTAAAAGGTATGTCAGGTTACTTCGGCCGTCCCCGTGTGTGGGCTTAAGTCTAATCAAAAAAAGGTACCTACTCTGTGGTCCACCCTTTTTAGGAAATGGTATTGATAATGTTTCAATACGCACAGACTTCATTTAATTCTTCATAGTGAAATTCATGTGTCGGTTAAGTCATTCCATTTGGATTTGGATTGCACGGTCACAGACGCATTTTTCTTATACGAGTCAGTATTCAAAGCGTTATTATGCAAACACACTTTAATTATTTACGACAGTAATTTCAATCGCTATTATTAAAAAAGTAATAATAAACCATTCTTCTCTGTAATTGAATAACAAAGAACAATTTAAAATAATGGCAGCAGTCTCACTAACAAAGAAGAAAATGCAAATATGTCCGGAAAAGCCGGCACCGTATTTTCTAAGCATTTCAAACACAAGCTACGCTTTCAGGCGCTTCTCACAAAGATTCCGATCTGCGCAAACGGCGGAAACATTCGATCTAATTCCGTGAGCTTGCCTCAGATCTAACGTTCGTCTCTCACTTTGAATAATCTAGAAAAGGTGAATGAGTATTAGCTACGTTAAGCCTTTCATATAATTTGCATCTACGAACTTTTCTTTTCCTTTTTTATGTGATAGGTGGCAGACGAGCAGACGGATCACCTGATGGTAAACGATTACCGCCGCCCATAGACACCTGCAACACCAGTAGTCACAAGTACGCTGCCAACCTTTAACCCCCTTTCCCCCAATCCTACCGATTTATGTATTCATACAAGTCTTTGATTATCTAATTTTGTATGTTACGTTATACCCATTATTTTGGTCAGAGCGTACAGTTGTGCTAACCGAGCACAATCTGGGACACGTGTCACTCATAGCCGCTACCCCCGAGATCAAGCGCACTACTGAAATCTGCGTTAGGTTGTCAAAACATGCCATGACTGCCATGACATCAACACCGCACACTCACAGCGCTGTACGTGCCTATACGCTAGGCTTTATTCGTTTTTAGAGTTCCGTAGGCCAATGACAAAATACCGAATTTACCTTCCAAATTACATTCAAATAAACTCAAATATTGAAAAGAATGTTACTTGATACTACGATACCTTTCATAGGCACTTGGCTATTTTTTTTCTTGAAATGACTATATTAAAAGGTTTATTCTGGCAAAATAAAGAAATGATTTTTAAAACTTTAATACCAATTTTATAGTACATTTTCATATAAAGGTATCGCTGTTGACATAAGCGAGCCTGAATTAGTCGGTAAAAGCCAATAGCGAGTCATAGCACGTTATACATATACAGGCAAACGTGAAATGCCATGTCGAGAGTTTAACATCAAACAAACATGCGGCTTTGGATTCGCTTTATGACTTATTTTTATGAATATTATTGGAAATTCTGCACAGTGTGCTCTCCCACAACGATTTAGTTTGGTACTTGAATAGAGACATACTCGTAAAATGAAATGACATCGTGGGAAAGATTTTTATTTTATCAGACCAATCTTGTGGTCTCTATTTATTTGTAAGAGTATGTTATGTTTAGTAGATATGTAATCCGCTACAAATACGTTTTCATTTTATCAAATAATCAAAGTGTCATCTAGGAATAACCATTCAATTAATAGTTACTTCCATAAGGCGGTACATGGTGTACATCAATTTTCCTATCCCAATATTGGCATGTAAATAACAGATACCGTATTTGAATCTAGAACCACCCATTCTCCAGGCGCACGTTTACGTTAATCACTGGTCTACCATCGCTCTAATACCCTATCCGGAAGTACGAGTAATTCCTATTTTCACACAAAGTAATCGTAAACTTTTGATTAATCGTTGACTTTATTTCACTCTATGAAAATGTTGTAGCTATTTGGCGGTATAACCTACAGCACTGAACTGCAGAGAAAACGATTGGTTTTATTTGAGTCCCGGCTAGCCGCACAGCTAATTTAAATGAGTGTGTTATTCGGTTCCCATTTGAGTGCAAATGGAAACGCGAGCTGCTGTCAATTCGTTCTGCTCGAAGTGCTTTGTTCGATCAATATATGTATGTATGGAGATGCTGATCGAAAACAATGCATGAATAGGTGCCAGTCAAAGCCCCTCTATCAAGGAGGCGCACCTTCGACGCCTTTGTCGTTCACCTTATTCTTATTCACCCTTTACGGTGCTAATTCTATGGTATTGGTAAATAAAGTCAGTCCCTTTGCCAGTATAGGAAATCGATGAGCGATGGTATGACAAACATAACCCTTGTTGTTGTTTGTGTATTCCGCTTCATTAAAATAAAAAAACTGCAGTTTATAAGCTACGGAGGTCTAGTTAGATACCTACTTAATCCAATGGATCAACGACTCAAAATGAGTGTTGGCCTCCGATACGAGATGTCGCCATTAGTCAATTTGTCTCGGTCTTGTACAGCTTATCGCCAATCTCTTGCTTCCAATTCCTGAACGGCGTTTACTACATCCCGTCAGCGATAGCGTGGGCGCCCCACTGGCCGACGACCAGTAGGTTGTTCGAGATATGCCCTTCTGGCGTCCCGATCATAAGATTCGGACGCCATTCTGAAAGTTTAACCTTGAAAGATAAATTACAATATCGTCGTTTGGTTTCGTTCAAGCTGGCGAAAAGTGTTACTGCTGTTTATAATCATATATTACAGTTAACAACAAAAAAAAATAGTTAAAAAGGTTAGCAGCGCACTTGTTGCATGTGATCATGGGCGGCGGCTATTGCTTACCATCAGGTGATCCGCCTGCTTGTCTGCTACCTATCACATAAAAAAACAAAAAGAAATAACAGGCAAACATCACAAAAACACCTACTTACCGACCTGTTAAAAGCATTATACCATCATTTATTACTGCTTGCTGACTACCCAATTCACAATAAACTAGCTACTCAAATTAATCTATGACGTTGGCACTCAAAGAGATAGTTTATCTATTAGAACAGGCTCGGTTCGACCACACAGCCCGGAGGGCGTGTATCTGATTTGAGTGAAGTGACAGGTGAATATTGTGACGTAGACGCATGTGCAAATGATACGGCTTCTCTGTTAATATCAGTGCCCTATGGTGCACGTATTTATTTATCATATTGAAGTATTTAAGTTTAATTTATCATGATATTATCTAGTAGTCGGCTTACTACTCGTGCGCCAGTAGCTCGACTCTCCTTTGCCGTCTACTGCTATCAAGTCTTGCGAGTGAGCTTGCCTGTGAATTTATTAAGAACCTATTTACTTTTGAAAAATATTTACAATGAGAGATAATTATTTATATTGCTACATAATTTCGGTCCTCGGTCCGAGCTCCTCCGAGCTCCTTGGTCTGAGCTACTCGGTCCGAGCTACTCGGTCCGAGCTACTTGGTTCGAGCTACTCGTTCAAATACAGTGCGGCTTCTTGGTAGGCTGACTCGCACACAGTGCGAGCATCGAGTAAAGGAAAGATTATTCCTTTACTCGATTCTCGATTTGAGTTAGCTCAGTAATGGGCTAAAATTACTTAGTAAGTACAGAGTCATGTTATTTGAATTATAATATAATTTATTCATGTGGTATTATAACACAAGTACTTAATCTTTTTTGGGGTCAGGTCGTTGGATGTGTTATTGTTTAATTACTGAAAACAACGATAGAACTTCAAACCTAAGCAGCTTTCATTTTAATCATAAATTATTAATGGATCTCCAGTTTGGTTTTGGAGTTTTGAACTGAACTAGACACTCAAGATACTAAAAAAATTAGTACAAAAAGGTGGATTAAAAATATCGTTAAGATAAATATGTTCATACCTTACTTACATACACAATAATTAGACATGATATCCATCAGTATTAATTTATCTTACCACCATCGAGACCTTATAATAAAGTAAATTATCAGTCTATACATATATTGTCCCATTGCAGGGCCAAGGCCAAGGCTCCCATTACAGAAATCGAGACAATAAGAAGAAAATTTAGGGTACTAAGTACTTATATAAAAGCTGGGAATTTTGTCTACATCATTTGCTTACGCGGATGCTTCTAAACGTCTACTAACAATATTATCATATTGCACTTAATAATATGCCCACATACGTTATACGGCACTCTGCTTCGAGCATCTGTGTAACGCTGTTAGCGCGTCGTAGCACCGCGTGCTGACGTAGCGTGTGCTACGGACTACGAACTACGAGCGCTACGGCACGGCACATTATTATGATAAGTAGCAGCGCAGTCAGCGCCAGCACCTATGAACTCTGCGCCTTGCTAGAATATTGGCTTTCAATTGACCTTATTGTTTTCTACGTTAAGTAGAACAAAGCAAAGGAGAATAATACCTTTACGGCCCGTACGTGTGCAGACGGTAGACTTAGAACGCTATTGCAACGGGTTTAATAATAACTTGTGATTTGAAATATTCTGATTGTAAGTTGAAATGAATTGAAATAGGCAATATAAAAGAGTATTCCACGATCACAAGAGAATTGTACAAATATTGCGTAGGTTTATGTTTAACGGAACATAAAAAATGCTTTATTTACTCGTTACTGTTACGATTTGTTTGATGAACAAATCAATCGTCCTCTATTTATTTACTCTTCGGGTTCCTTACCTGATGGGTCGTATTTCGAGGTGTACCATAGACTTTTCGACGAATTTCGAAAAGTCTTTGAACAAATGTTCTTCAAAATGGTTTGCGAAACACGTGGTTAAGGGCATGCAAATGTTTATAAAATGTTGAAGCCTAAAGCAACCATAATTATATAGTAAAATAATGTCAAGTACGTCAAGAAAACTATTTATATTCTGGCTATAATAACGACATGATTTCACTTTGTTCTGTACTTCGCTGTCTTTTTGCCTTCATTCATTTTGTAATTTAATATAATTATATTGGATTCCTAAGGAAGGGGAAGGAAACCGTTCTAAGTAAATAACCTTTAATTCTATTTTTATTACGAGTATTATTCATCCGAACAAGACGTACCAATCAATTTTCGTGTTTATTTAAACTGATGGGTAGTGTCCGGATATGAAAAGATTCTCGCTAATTTACGGTTACTTACGAGTTTTTCATAGTTAGCGCTAGGTATTCTAGCAAGCATATAGTTTTTCAAAAGGTTTCAAAACTACTGTAGCTTTTTAATTCTACTTGCTGGCTAGAATAAGAAATAAATTATCAAAGTAACAAGAAGCACTCTAAGGAGCTCTATTTAATATTATGATTCTTCTATTGAAAGTATATAAATTGAGACAACATACATATAATGTCCTGGTTCTAAACTAGGATTTTCCCTTGTGCTATGAAACCAGAAACAACGAAGGAACGACAAACACCCAGACCCAACACAAATATCTGTTTCATCACAAATATTTGTGTTGGTGCGGAAATCGAACCCGCGACCGCTCAAACCATTGCGCTAAACGGGTCGTCAAGTTAAGTCACTTGCAAGTTACACAAAATTAGCCGTCTCTAACATAGCGGCTATTTAAATCACGCGTCCTCCCAAGTCATGGCTCAAATTATCACTCACGCATCAAATTAAAGATAAAAGCTAACGCTATTAGAGTAGTACAATCTATTTTCCGCCCTGAAACAGATCTTTAGCTTGTTTAGGTTATGCGTAAATAGTTTTCTAAGAATATGTTCGTCTGCCACCTAACTCATAACAAATACTAGTCTAAATCTGAATAATTTAACAGCAAACGCCAGCTATTTCATTTCATCTGATAATGCATTTTGGTTATGTTCAGTTTATGGGACATCATTATTTACGGCGGGTTTAGTGAATATTTCCGTTGACACACAATTAACATTGATGCGATGATACTGAATTGCAACTGAGTGATGAAATTCATTCACATTATTTTATCCTCCTAAGACACAAAAGCCTTTTAAAAGGCAAAAACAATTGATTTTCTATTGTGTCGCTGTCTAGGCCTTACGACAAATCTATAGGTATAAGTTATGAATTAAAACCGTATTGTTTTTACAATAATTCGGAGTAAATCACCTCCTACTTCAGCTAATTGAGTATTTTATATGATAAAATACAATATACTGCCGCCATAACGAAAAAATAAGTATTTTTTAATTTTTACTTTCTAGTTTGATACAGATTATTTTCTTCTTTAACAGCGACAATTTGCGGCTGTTTTTTAACCTTCATGCTCATTCATTCATGTGAAAGGTGAATGACTAACCTAATGGAGCAATTGGTGGCGACCCTGCCTCATACATACGGCTAAGGTCATGGGTTCGATTTCAGTCTGTGCAAAAATAGTATTCAACAGATGTATTTTTTCAGTGTCTGGGTGTAATTCTCACAATATCTCATACATTGACCTGACTCTGTAGTAAGTAGCTTAAGCACTTGTGTTACAGATATCAGACAACAGAGAAAACACAAATATAATACTTAAATACATATATTACACCCCCATACTCAACAAACACAAGTGTTCATCACACGAATGTATAAATATCTTTTCTTTTCAATGTGGTAGTGGACAGATGAGTAGACGGATCACCTGATGGCACCTACAACACCAGTAGAGTCACAAGTACGCTGCCAGCCTTTAACTCCCTTCCCCCAATTGGGCCTCTGGTACTCTCACTCACTCGAGGAAACACAGCGCTGGCTCTGCTTCATGTATTTAATATTATATGTTACCTTTCTTCTCTGATATCCGCATACAAGTACTCAACCTACGGAATCAGATGAATGTATGAGTTGATGCTTAATGAACCTAAAAGGTTAATTTATGTTGTTTGCAGGAAACTAAATGTTTGTTGTTGCGTGTGCACAGGGTGTTGTGTGTGCGCGCCGCAAGGCAGTGTGCAGGGCGGCGTGCAGGGCGGGGCTCAGGTGCCCCCGGGCGTCCCGCACTCCACCGCGCCGCCGGCCGGCGTGGGCGGCGTCCGAAAGTACGCTACTGACTCCTTTTGCTTACTAACTCCTATGTGGAATTCATCGCGAGCAGTCAATGTTAAGTCACTTGCAAATTAAACAAAAGTAGCCGTCTCTAACATTGCGGCTGTTGAAATCACGCGTCTTCCCGAGTCATGACTCAAATCATCACTCACGCATCAACCGTGGAGGAATATGACACTTAGTAATCTTCGTAAAATTATCTCTAACGGTACTTAATGCGATTTGTATTATATTTGGTATGTACATCATTACACACTTACAATATAACGTTTCGTGTGTATACCTAACATATGGTAGGTACGCTTATCGTTATATTTGTATACATCACCGCAATGCTGGAAACTATCGATCTTATAATTAAATTTGGTATATATAGAGCTGAAAGGATTAATAAGTGTTTTTGTACTCATTTTAACAGAATTGGTAGTCGACTGACTTTCCTACTCGTTTATTTTAAGATAAAGTATACATAACTTAACATGGAAAACAAATGTAACTTTCTCCAGTAATAAGGTGCCAGCCACCCAACCGAGCATGATCGATTTAGACAGACTCGTCTACACGGCATTGCCAAGGATGACTAATGGCTTAACATTCGCTGCTCGCGACTGCTGACGTCCGTTGTCCATCAAAACAACTCCACTTATTACAATATTATCTACTAACTATACCGACTTATCTCTTCTTTAAACGTGTTCTTATAGCTCAAGAACTATTCAAAATTCCTTCACTAATAATTAAAATTTAGGGTACCCCTTATATGTCAAAGGGTGTCCCGTAAGTAATACAAAGTACAGAGCGAGTTGTTATTTTTAAATTTCGAATAACTTTAATACTAGTTTTTTGTGGAATATAATTTTCCCTAACTCATAAGTCATACCTATGGCCCTAATTAACAACTCACGCCGAATGTGGCGCTGTATATGTACATATCTACATAGTACTCTAATCTAAAGAGTTTACATAGATAATTTAATATCACTGTTTGCTAAGAAATAATCAGAATAAAGATGATTTCGTTCATCAGAAAACTATCAATTCCGATTGTTTAGTAGTGCCAGTCACATAAAAACATTATTGACGCAAAAAAAAATAATGTTATAATACAAGATATAAAAAAATAATTTGATGAACAATGGACGTTGATACAAATAAATGTTGTGTGTATGTATGTATAGGTGTGTTTAGTTCTGGATTTCGATTTGTGTTACACACGCTTATCGTCAAACATTTTGAATTACCACCTCTTCGTTCGTCGTCTCTAAGAATGTGTAATAGTAGAAAGTTAAAAGCAGATTTAACAATTGAACGTAAAAATATAGGTATGACCTACTCAAAGTCGGGGAAATTCATAACTAATGAACTAAAGCAAAAAAAGTTTTGTTTTATACACACGCTTCAAAGTTCCTAAATAAATAATAACAAAATGATTATTTAACTGCTCACATTATTAATGATGGTTACACGTTTAAAGTACTGTCATGCAAATGTCAGATTAGATTAAATAGCACTTAATTAAAAAATAAATTTCAAAATTACACATCTAATGCACAAAGTTATTTAATACAACTTTCCAATTAAAATGTATATTTTAACACTGTAACTATAGTTACAGTGTTAAAATAATAAATAAATAACATATATTACAGAAGTTAAACACTTACTTGCGTAATATGTACCAAGATGAATAATAATACAATTCAAAGCCATCTGGGATTTCTAGCAAGTTAGTAGTTAATGTTAGCTAACTTTCCCTAGTCAATGCTTCTCAATATCGGTTTACCATGGATACCATCCATCGGATATTCCACGCGAGCGTATCGCCAACTTGCTATTCAATCCGGAATAGAGTATGTCGACCGACTACGTCCAATTAAACTGATGCTTTGCTCAAACGGTGTGATATGGTGAGTACGTATAAGGCAAGTTGCTCACTGCAAAGTCGACGCTGTGATAAAAGAACCCACGATCTTGGTTGAAACTCAAAATCCGTTTTCGAGCTCTATTCTCTTCTTTTTTTTTCTTTTAGTCTTTTCGAACTCTTTTACCTTTCAACTTTGCCGATCAAGTAAGTCAAAATGCCTCGACTTTATCTCTGACACCTTGTTAAATTAAACTTAGTACCTACTTATTTTAAGTGTAATTATTAAGGTCTAACTTTAATAAAATGTTAAATATTTACCAAGTAAAACACAAGCACTTAAAAATACATATTAATACCAATCCTGGAGTAACAGGGGATTTGAAAACAATCGTATTGTGTTTTATTAGGCAAATAAAGTTATGTGAAACGGTCTGAGATGACTAATAAAATAAAAGTCTTCTCACGACGGTCCTTGTCACCTGTATTTGAATTACTACGTGGCATACTTGGTTGATTTGAATATCCGCAAAAAAATAAAACATTCAATTCAAATACAATTTATATCATTGCTAAATACCTGCAATGTTCATGTTTTCAGATCCCTCGAACAATGTAAAGTATATTTTCATGCCTTCAATTACGTATTATCCGTCATATAAACTGTCGGATCACTGTCGTCGGGCGAATGATTGCCCAATCTGCCGTATTGATTTTACGATGTGGAAGCGATTTTTTATTTTAGAGTTATAAATATATCTTTGCTCACGTCGTGTAAAACGAATACTCACAAGATCACAGCAATGTATTCGCTTTTGTTGTTTAAAAGGTTTGCTTAATCTCTAGCGCACCGATGCTGCGTGGCCGCACCGGACACGTCAGTAGACCCAATTGAAATAACGTAGGTGCCACGTGGTGTAGCCGATATCGAAGTTTCATTATGAAATGCCTGGAGCACAGCACTGCAGCGTTAGATAGCGTCCCCACTTCGTTAGGTAGCCACTACGAAATTGCTCTGCCCTATTAATCACCGCCACATTCACGAACAGATTCAATATATTCTACAAGTATAATATAAACTTTATTAATAAGAGGCTAAGCCTCCAAATTTTTCTTGTTGTACGTAAAACCTACCTAAACTCTAACAATCCCTGAGTACTTGTTGTACCCTAATATGTAGAAATGAATCTTTTTTTAACAAAAATGTGTACTTAGGTTCAGATGATATTGAATTTACTTAAAGGGTTATTTCATAAAATAAAACACATTTAAATGATTTCAATAAAAGGTCATTCGAACTTGCGGTTACTTGACAGTAATTACGAAAAGAATTCTGCTTTGTAATACAATATGAGGGCAATAAAGAGCGGAATCTCCGCATATTGCACAGGTGTGCTAAACCGAAAACGATTTCCAATTTCAATACTTGCTCTAATATTGTATTTTACATATTTTTACGCCGAAGGTCAGAATATTGCTAGAGAGTAGCTTAAAACAATACTCGTACATTGATGCAAAGAAAATGTTATGGGCAATTTTTCATAGAACACCTCAGTAAGATTTTTTATGTATCCTTTGCACTCATACTTTCGAAAGATTCTTCTTATCAGCGTAATTTGTACCTTTAACTCGAAACCACATGTACGCAGTATTGTTTCGAGCTGTTAAATCAGTATCACTTCTGTGTATTCCTTATTCATCGAGACACGGTAATAAAAATCACACAAAGACAATTCTTCGAAAAAAGGGTAGGGCTCAATATCGGGAAACTACGAAAAAAAGTTTCCAGTAACAAATGTGACACGAAGAATACAAAAGCAGTGATTGCGGTAGAGCTACGAGCGCGTAGACACATCAAGGCCTCAATACAGATCACTCATAGAAATTGAGGTTACGTAACGAGCAGCGCGCCGCAGCGCCGTCACAGCTCCGACTCCCACTCGCTGTATTGTCCTTAATTGTTGAATACTCCTATCTTGTTTTACATGTTCAACATATATGAAGCCAGCTTATATTTCTAATATTTTATTATCCGCAACGAAACGGCTGCGACGAGACAATGTAAGTAATTTATTGAATAGAGAAGTACTTATTACAGATTTTTTTATTATAGGAGCCAAAAGCAGAAATATATTCCCATAAAGCATCGATTGTTACCGATGGTTCAAATATTATAGTTCCGCTGCATGAAATCAACATTACTTGAGATTATTTGCACGTTTGATCACCAGTAGTTTTGTACTTAGGATTTTTCAGGTAATGTGACCTAAAATTAGGTACCAACAAAAATTTATCAATTTGGCTGATTGCTAAAGTGGTTCATAGGATTTTAAATAAGCCAAATTTATGCTTAAAGTCGTTTCTCTTAACTAAATACATTTCATAATATCTGAATGAGGAGATTATATTTAAAAAAATGCTGGGAATTTTCATTTTAAAAATATACTAATTTAGACTATTTATATAACTTTATTATATATTTATTTATTATCTTAAATATAATTAGACCTTAATTCTATTTTAATAAGATAATTGTGCGAAATTGAATTGTTTTATTCAACGTATTCACAATAAATTGTAAGAATAGCTCCTTTAGAATGGCCACAACCACCTGTAAATCCGAAAATTGCAAAGATCCTAACGACATCGATGACTGTACAATTTGAATTTGCTTTAGAATGTTTCCATTTGTCACGGTAGTTACAACTGCATTCGCATGAAACACTTATTTAGGCATCTGCACGAGTCGCAATCTAAATATCCTAAAGGCGGAAAATGGTAACAATTCAATTTCGCTTTTTTGCTACCATTATTATCAAGGTCCCATTTGTATGGACAGTAAGCTTCGGCATTGAATATTTTGGCTTCACGCCAGGTTTGGGATCAAAGCACCTTCAGCATTTCGCTGTGTTGATGTGCTATGGTTTAAGTTTTCCTACAGTAGCGGTAGCAGCGTACTGAGTAGACTGGTAAATAAGGCTATGGCTAGCTTAAAGACAAGGCTGCGGGAGGGCTTTGTTTGAAACAATACGTTTGCACACAGATTCAGTCAGTATTCCAGAGGGCGCGGCTATCGGGACTGGCGCACCCGTGGGGATCCCACGCTCATCAATTCACTCTGGCGCAGCCGGCAGCCACTCGGCATTCGAAAACAGCTCGGTGAGAACAATACAAGCTGTTCTTTTTTTACACCATGATTGCTTTTACTTCGCTCCATTCTTGTTTAGCATTTCAATGAACATTAGTATTCTAAAATAAAACGTAATATTGCAATGTTATGCAGTCCCATTCTTGGGTATTGCGCATTGGGACTGCTAGGTTCTTCCGTTTTGTTTTTGAAATTTTCCAGAGCATGTAAATGTAGATAATATTTTTAGACATAAAACAGCAAAGTTTACCTAGTTTTTTGTAGCTGGTCCTTTATATAAAAATCCTTATTCTAAGTACTTGAAAATGTGGTAATACAATTTTATACCTACCTACCTACTAATAGAGTGATTTTTGTAACAGGGAACGCAGAGGTGTACATAGTACTAGCTCTGCTGATTGGGTTCGTGACGGTGGTGGTGGGGTGCTGGCTCTCAGACAACTGCTGGTCGCCGGAGCCCGAGGATGTGTTGGCGGGCGGGTGACCCGTCGCGGCGGGCGCGTGCACGCATGTGTAGCGCCCGCCTTCCGTGGCGGACAGGGTAAGGGAATGGCCACGGACAAGAACACGACAAACTAAACTCACTTTTAAAAACCCCAAAATAAGGTTGATAAGACTTTGGAGACTATCCTTTCATTCATTCGTCAATGTCGAGTGCACTAGAATAGGCCCTAAAAGTGGAATGTTTCTGTGTACTCTATTTAGTTAATCTAGAAAAACAAGTACAATATTTAACCTTGTGACGAATTATTAATTAAAATCTCTTCTTATGAAAACAAGGCTGATTGTTAAATGGAGATGAAGGAAACACGGATTTAATTATAAATTAACATACTTCAAGGGAAAAAAATACTTACTAACACAAGATGAAAGAAGATCAAAGTTGAAACAAAAATGTAATAAAAAAAGTCGCACCGTAGCAAGTCGCTAAATATTCAACGGTCATGAGTCAGTTGAATTGGCGTCCATCCTTTGATTGCGAGTTTTACGAGATCAATTGACCGTTAATACTCACTTGTATAGTATTTATTTCCAAGAGTGGCTGTAAACGATTGTGTCCCGTGCGCAGGACAGGGACAGCCCGGGCGGCGAGGGCTCGCTGTCGCCCGTGCTGCCGCCGGCGCCGCCCGCGCGCGCGCCCGCCCTGCTGCACGCCGCCACGCACCTCTGCCGCGGCGCCTGTCTCCGCCTGCCCTGCGAGAGGCGACACCCGCCCCCGGTTTTTTGACCAGACCTCTCGCAGGGCTCTTGCCGCCTGCATGAAAAAACTAACGGAAACCATATTCCGACAATCGCCAACGGTGACGTTTGTGATAACGACCTGAACGTTCTTTGAAATACTCGTATTTTTTGATCAAATCGATACTTTGTGTATGTGGAAAGTGTTCTCCGAACGCGAAAACAGTGATAAGGTGCAGGTAATTGTTTTAATGAACTGTAAGAGCTTTGACTAACATTTTATGTATTCATGATAGTGTATGTTATAAAGACATTGTAACTGTATAAAGGTACTACGTGATGTACTCCGACCGAGCGCTCGGGATTAGCAACTAGAAGATTCACTGTACTGTCATCGGGTCTCTCATCGTAGGGTACGCTTCTAGCGGTCTAATTTGGATTCACTGATGTAACCTTACCTAAATGTGGTGCAGCTACATTTTCTCTTTGTACCACTTTACTATTATTTCTAAAAGTATGTGCCTTGAAACGCTTTCCTCGACTTGACTCGTAGTTTAGAGCGTGTTTTGAACCATTTAGAAGAAATTTCTTCTCTCTGTCTGTATGGACAAGTAATCCCATAAGTGCAATACACATCATGACCGTGCCTTTACCGTTCTATAGACTTTGAGAGGGACGTAATTAACAATAGGTTTTAAAATACGCTTTCCTCGAAGGAGGGTCATACCTACCAACGATTACTTTTGTATTTTTGTAAAGTGTCCAGCTTTGTTTATTCTGTTTTATATTATAATAATTAAGACGCAGTTAATAGTAATAGAGGAAAGTGAGTTAGGACCAAAAAGTCTTTCACTTAAAGTGCGTCAATTGGATTATACTACTCGAAAATACCATCTCAATAGGATAAGATTCGACTTGAAAGACAACGAGTACATTATTATAGGTATGTAGAGTTTCGATGATTTTTTTGGCAATGTTTACATAATATTATTAATATGATTTCTTGAAATTGCAATACCTAATTCCTAATCACACTTTTAATTGGCTTCTTGTAAACAATTAAGTTCATTCATTAGTTATCACCTTCATATCATTCATAGTTTATTATCTGATGTAAATATACAACGATTGTCCACTAACCAACCGAAACATTGTACAGATGGACAAACAACGGATACAACTTCCTTCTTCAAATAAGTACTTTGTCCAAGCGTTTAATAACTATTACAACATCGTCTGTGGATCTTGAAACACCTAAAATATTAGTGCCGTATGTTAATTTAAATCATGCAAATAAGCGAATACCTACTTGGTGTTTTTCTTCAGTCATTGATCTTCTTGCAATATAGAGACTACTATAAAATGAGTTAGTGACATGTTTTGCGTTGACATGTAGGGGATACAATATATTAAGTACTTTGTACAGTTTGATAATGACGACGCGTAGACGTTAGTGTATTAGACAATTCTGCGGCGACCGATATATTAGAAAGCTTTACACTTTGAACTAACTGCGGTTTGATTATAATAAGCTTTAAACCTACGTAGGTGGAACCATTGAACCTACCGAAGCGCACGAAACTTTAAATGATAAAATAGTTACGACAATTTTAGACTAAGAAAATATCCCGACTACGGTTTTTCAATTACGTGAGGTCATAAGGCATAGTACCTAATTTAATATTGATGTATGAATAGTACTAATATTCGTCAGATAATAAATAGCTAGTCTTCATAATCTTCAAGTGCCATATCTTGCCGGAGATCGGTCGTCATTGGCCTATTTTCTGTTTAACTATGCATTATAATGTAGACTTCTTCGGACTCCGGGACTATCAACATGTCTATTTACTGATCTAGGTGCTGATCTTCGGTTATTTTAGATAATATCTGTCCTTGTATTTAGAACAAACTGTTAGTAACTTAGATACCTAAACATATTATATAAAAGAAAAATAAAACATTTGCGTTTGACTTCACTTTATTTATTTAATTTTATCATTCGTTAAAATAACTTCTGATTTTTTTAGGAGCGAAGTGTAGTATAGTTGTCAATTTTCTATCTAGTAAGTTTTTATTTCTAATGTTTATACATACTATGTAATATTTTAATCGTAGTTGTTATTAAACGTGGGGGTTATAAAATACCTCGATTTTTACAATTGCATAAAACTGGGCCAATTGAGAGGCATAGATAAAAAGTTTTTATGAAACACTTATGTTCGTAAGAGTAGAATACTCGTCGCGTCACACAGGCTCTCATGCGTCTAGGTAAGTAAGCGAAACAGGTGTATCGTATTAGTCTTCGAGAGACCTACCTATAGGTATACAATACATGTATTGCACTTTGATAGACGGGAGTGTACATACGCTAATGCGTTGAATTGTAAAATCGGTATTACTCGTTGTAATGTTAAGGAACCCGACTGAATAGTCAAAATATTTTTAAGCATTGTAAAAAAATGTCGGTAGAGAGTAGTTTGTCGTAGGTAAACATTTTACTTAAACAGGTGAGTGGAGTATGCTAAGAGTCGGTCCAGACAGTCTATACAATTATTCAACATTTACTATCTACGACTATGAATATGTATGTTTACCAGTATTAATATTTAATCGGATAAAAATTGTTTAAAGAAGGAACGGCTCTTAGAATATGTGATTTAGTACGTATTATTCGTTTAATTAAATTTCGTGTACGTATTATTGAGATCCAATATACTTACTTTGACACGTGGTAATTTGTTCGCGTAATTAATTTCACGCAACAAAGAGCCTTGCCGACAGCCGGGGCTGGCCGAATGAGAACGCCTTATTACCGCACCGTAAAATTCTCGCCCAAACTCCTTTGAGATACTCAACCACTGTCAGATGTTAGATCATACTCCTAACTACAATGCAATTCGCGTTTATTAAATTATAATTCGTATACAAAAACTTTTTAGGCATGCATTAATTATAACAATGCCAAAACAAATGCAGTGCCAAATGTATAAAGTGTTTTTTAAGGTGCAGAAACGTATTTGTAGATTTTATTTAATAATTTGTATTGCAAACAGTTTGGATTGTTAACATGTTTATAAGAAGACGTATTTTGAACCTTGATTTAACCTTCCATTAATTACGCTGTGAGTCCATTTCCATTTGCTATGATTATAGATATTTATTTCAACTATTTACATCGTCACCAATTTTATTCAAATACTTTACTTATTCTAAATAAACTATATTATTTTTCTGAAATTTAACGACAGGTGAAATTAGGATGATATCACTAATACCTAGTTCTCCTTTAAACACTTCGAAAATAAAATTACGTTAGCGCATTCAGGCAACCTTGTGTGAGCTATGTATTATTCATTCAAGAGGACACTTGAGAAGGAAAATAACCATTAATGTGTTTTCACATTCTAAATAAACTATATTATTTTTCTGAAATTTAACGACAGGTGAAATTAGGACGATATCACTAAAACCTAGTTCTCCTTTAAACACTTGGAAAATAAAATTAAGTTAGCACATTCAGGTAACGTTGTGTGAGCTATGTATTATTCATTCAAGAGGGCACTTGAGAAGGAAAATAACCATTAATGTGTTTTCACAAACTACAGTAATATTGTCGTGTAAACAAACTACCCGGATGGTGTTGGCACGCAACATCTCATACATTTAATATTGATTGTTAATATTAATTACCTATTCGTACGTGTTTCCAAATTTTCACATCTATTGTTAATGAAACATTATATTTGAGTCACAAATTTATTATAAATCGTTGTATTGTATAATGATATATTGTTTGTTTACATTTTGTGAATGTAATCGCGGTATAATGATTAATGTGAAGTGTAAATATTTGGCGAATCACTTGCGGTCGTTGTTCACGTGGGGTGTGATTGGCTTGGCTGATTTAGGAATTGAGAGAACTCATAAGCTCAAAATAATACTTAGCGATTACATAAGTATACATATTATATGTCATTATTTGTCACGAATAAATTCAAATAAATGTAATAATTATTCTATTTTTTTATTTAACTCCCACCTTTTTGTTAGACATGATTACACATAAGTATTTTGATGCTTTCTATGAGCAAACAAAAAGTGTTCGTTAAAAAACTTTAAGCTAAGCAATATTCAATAGCCATAAAGCTAAAAATTAACTTGGTAGATACCTAAATAATGAGTATCTATTGTCACCAGCACATAAACCGCTCACACTATGAAAACTTGTTCCGTCAACTATAAAATCTCGGCTTCAATACCTTTTATACGACGTCCTCACGCCATAAGAACAATTTCACGGGTATCAATTTCAATAGTTACTTAGAAAGTGGATATCAAGAAGGAAGAGGCCGCAAATGGGTGTTTTAGCGAACAAACTGTTTCCATAGAAAATATAGGGCATGACGCCCTCCGCTCCGCTAGCCTGACACAAAAAGGCTTTCTCGTCCGCCCTACATGTAGATGTGACTATACCACGCTCATCCACGTTATTAAAAGAACTCTCACTGGTTGTAGAGCAATCGAGTCGAGACTCTTGTTTAGATAGCCGCCGTGAAACACTTCCCGTTTGCACCCATTGTCTAAGTGAGGCTTCCTTTGTCGTGAATGTCGTGATGACATTACCATTGAATGCCTGCGTCAGGTTTTGTCTTTTTCATTGACGGTATATGCCAAAAATGCTCTTGGTTCTATTTTGGGGTTCCCGATATTTAGAACTGAAACTCAATTATTTTTGTAACTAACTCATAAGTGTATGGTATATGTGTATAGGTCTTCAAAACTAGATTGTAGTTTCTAATATCGTGATTTATAAACTGACTATCAATTCCAAAATTGTAAAAATCTTTCTTCAATCTACTCACAATATACAAAAATGAATGGAAATTATGGAACCCTTCATGGGCGGGTCTGACTCGCACTTGGCCGCTTTTATTACAATATCACAAAAGGATGCGTTGGGTAACCGTGGTTTGAAATTGGTTATCCTAAGTGGTGATTCAATAGTCTTCATATTGTTTTACCTGAATACGCATAATATCACACCCAAATACTGAAAACTGCAAGTGTTTATCACACAATGTTTAGCCAGAGTGGGAATCGAATCAACCACGTTTAGCGTATAAGCACAGTATAAGGCGGGACTACATCGGATCAATCAATATATTCAAACATAAAAGTTTGTTATAGAAAACCTAAGGGCCTGGGAAGCGCTTCAATTCCAGCTGGAGTCTGGCATGAATCTGATCGTCTTTTATTTATCGGCACATCCATCACTCGTGTCAAGGTTGTTGATATATGTATCTATTGTCCATACGTTTTGCAAACGTGAACTATACTTGCATGCCAATTCGGTTTGGATTTATGGAACTTCCGCAACGGATGTCCCGCCTCTAACTTTTTTGATTTGTGACTAAATAGAAATAACCGCCTTGGTAAATTATGTGACTGTAGTAAATCTTATCTAATACATTAACCACAATGTTAGTACGAGTATGGTAGATGGTTCGACATAATGTATTCTCTAGGGTTTACGCTGTGGTAAGTTTGAAAGGTCACACAAGGAGCGGCGATCGTCGAAACCTCCTAGGTCTTGTACTTAACTGACTAACTTTAGCAAATTCTAAATACCTACCTACCAATTATTTGGAGTATATTTTAACCATCGACGTAGGACATAGTGTAGAGTGGTGTGTGCGTAGGTAAACACAGGTGCATTCTTTTAGGTTAACCCGGGACCTCAAGCGCAGCCATCACGTTTAAGTACAGACAGTACACACACACATCAGGTTACCACTAACTCTCAAAATTCCTCAATTGATATTCAATCGAGTCAGTTTTCTATATTTTGATATGTGGCTGTACGTACGTCTACGAACGATATTAAAAATTAAAAATATTTTTTAAAGATTTATTCGTAGATACCCTACACCCTTAATATTAAAGCCGTTTATTCAACCAAGAATCAACTAATCATTAGCTCTTTATAGTTTCAGAATAAAAAGGCTGTGACATACGGGAGGAGGGACAGACATGACGAATCTATAAGGATACCGTTTTTTTTTGCCATTTGGCTACCGAACCCTAATCGTATATTTTTATCCTTATTTCAACTGCGTACTATTAAATGTGAACACGGCTTTTACAGGGACGTTGCTAAGCTAAGTGACAAAGAAAAGCCACCATAATTCCTTCATTGGGCACGATGTATCAGCTAAACCTAATGGAAATGAGGCCGCATTTCGTCCTATGGTAGGGATATGGCGTGTGTAGGTATGTTTTCTTACCAGACTTTTTTTGTTTGTTTACATTTTCAGTTTCAGTTAACAGTATGAAATTTGATTATTATAAACTGGGTCATTACTAATGAATCATTATTACTCTTTCTATTTTAGTTTACATTATTTACATGCGCGTTAGGTAATTTTGAAATATTATTGTTGTTTATAAGTAAAATTAATTTCTTTATTAAGTCCTTCTTTTTGTTTCTGCCTGAGATACAGGAGACTCCTAGTTTAGGCAGCAATCTTAAAATTGCTCCCTTAGTATAAGTAGACTAGTAGTATTTGATTTTTTGACGATTTTTCAACAACGTTTTATTCATTTAACTAATTATCGTATTGTAATGATAAATATTTACATCCAAAACATAATATCAATAGATTTTTAAAACATAGTGTCTTATGTTTAGTCCAGATAATAAGCAAATTATTCATATCTTCATTCTTTCAAGTTATCTTCATTTACCTATCAATTGTCTTATTTCACTTTCGAATCGCCGATTATATCTAATTTGTACTTTAATTTGCATAAAAGGTAAAAATCAACTTTTTGTTAGCTTGATGAGACGTTTCCCTTCTGCTTGGAGAGAGGAGCTCTTGAGTCAATTGCTCTGACGAGTAGTTGAACAAACACGGCTCAAAGCCGCTGTTGTCTAAACGAGTCACTTTGTTACGCAAAAAAACAACTACTTCCACTTTAAAAGTCACTCTACAGCGATTAACTAATGATAAGTTGGCCATTTTTTTTTATTCAAATTGATACACGCCCAATCCACCCTTGCTATCAATATTTACGTCCCCGTATCCTAGTCATTTATAATTGGTATTACAAGTACTAACGCATTTAGGTAATATTTTTATCAAGAAAGTGAAAATAATCCTCATGACGAAATTTTTTTACTTCATTCTAATATTTTTTTATCTTATTCTACCTATAAGCTTATCACATAAATATTATTTCAAATTCCATTAATTAGAGGTAAATAAATCTTCATGTATGTGTTGTTCATAGAGTAACTGTCTATAATAAATTATAACATAATACCAGTCTACACATCCTGAGGCGGTAATGAGGACATTCCATTGTTAGCAAGACAATTATTGTCTCTACCTATTAAGCAAAATACACATTGTAGATGGTAGATAAGCAAGTGTGCCTTTCTTACTCCAAAGTTTTCAAATCTATGTGTACTCGTGCATTTTTTATGAGACTGGGAGGCAAACGAGTAACGAGTGAGTGACCACCGCCGCCCATAGACATTAGATACACCAGAAGGAGTGCGGATGCCCGTTGTGGGTCTTATAGGAAGGTGTAGGGTCGTTCCGTTCGTATTTGGTCTGGTTCCCCTGTCTATGGGCGGCGAAGGTCAGATAGCAATCACATCCTTGTAAGTAAAAAAATACCAGACTCACTAAACCCTCAATCATGGTCCAAGCATAACCTGGACTCTAAATCTTTGGATGCAACCGGGAATAACACGGTAAGATGATGATAACATATTTCTTATTTTCGATACATTTTCAGTGAGTTAAATACTACATTTCTGAATGATAATATAAACCCGTAAAGTAGGTACTGAAAAAGTCAATGTAATTTTTTAAGCAGACATTTCCTGACGAATTTAGTAACACAATTTCATTAGAGAGACGTTTTTGTTTGGTAACAATCCGTGACAAGCGTTTGAAAGAAACATCTGGAACGATATCAATATTTATAATAAAAATATCTCATTTACCGAGCAGACATATCTAGGTAATGTCGGTATTCAAGCAAATTGTCTTCAAGTAAAAACAGTCTCACATTACGTGATGCCGCCATGCCGGGACCTATTATTACGTGCAGTGTAATTTTACAGGTGGTTTGCCGTTGTTTCTCCTAATTCATACATTAGTTAACCATTAAGTCTGTCAGCGAGAGTTGCAAAGTGCATTCTGTGAGGTTTTCTGTTACCCGCTTTGAACGAATAATGTATTTGAAAAGACTGCTTAAACTCAGTGGTTCAGACGGCCAGTCGGGAACAAAACGAACACATGACTTCCCGCATGAGCAGTGACATTCAACCTCCCCTCCCCCTTCCTTTGAATTCTTAAAAATGCAAAGCTCTCCGGCTCAAGCATATTGTTTGTTTTCTATTTCCGCAACGGAAATTGTACAAAAGGTTTTCAATTAGTCAGTTTACAAAACGCCCTTCAATTGGAAACATTTATTTATCTTTCATTCACACCCGCTTTCACGATTCGTATGGCAATAAGGACGTTTGCAAGAATAAAAGAAAAACCATACAGTGCTCGACTAATTATGTGCTTTTAGAGTTTTATTTATATTTCAGTAGGTATACCTATCTTTAATTTTAATGACTTACCTATATGATTTATGTCATTTACCTATTAAGAATACAGAAACTGGAATACGAATGCCAACAAAAATATAACTAATAGTAAATACTGTATACTATATTATCAGTCAGTCGGTGAGTAACAAAATTTTACAAATTAAGAAACTTGCTGTAACACCTTCTTCGTCGATACCTGGACAAACAATCGTGTGATAAACACTTGTTTGTTGATTATCTGGTTGTAATATAAGTGTTATGTGTATAATTCTTATGTTGTCTGATCTTATTTAGTACGGAATCAGGTCGACGTCGTGTGAGATGCTATTTTTAAACTTATTGGATCAAATTAAACGAAATTTGAAATATGCCGTGTCATAGTTTCGTTTTTTACCCTTTAAGAACGGCACCCTCAAATTAACGTAACGTGTCATTTGTTTGTACTTATGCACCTAAAACATTAACTAGGGTTATAAAATAACTCTTCATCAACAAGCAACGCAAAAATAGATTATGATCTTAGATATACGTAGGTTACTAGGATATTTATAGGTGGTGCTCTATATAGAGCGCCGTTTCAAAGAGCCCTTTAGATAGGTGACATAACCAATTCAACCGCGAAAAAAAGTATAGGTCAGGTGTGAAGAAGGGATAATTCTAAAAGCGATAGACACATTTCCAATATCACTTCAAATAAAAATATACTGATATTTTATACATTCCGGTTTACGAGTAAGGTACAAAAATGAGCATTAATAAATCCTTCAGAATTAGTTACCATCCGGGCGGGGTTAAACTTATCCAACTTACAAGCCTGTTAGAAGTCGATATACCTACGACTTTATGCCTCCCTGAGAGATACTGAGTTTGTCCGAGTTTCAAATGTTCCCACGAAAGGGAGTCAATAAGTTTGCCAGTGAAATAAGCCCTTTTTAGGGTTCCGTAGCCAAAATGGCAAAAACGGAACCCTTATAGTTTCGTCATGTCCGTCTGTCCGTCTGTCCGTCTGTCCGTCTGTCACAGCCGATTTACTCGGAAACTATAAGTACTACAGTGATGAAATTTGATGGGAATATGTGTTGTATGAACCGCTACAAAAATATGACACTAAATAGTAAAAAAAAGAATTGGGGGTGGGGCCCCCCATACATGTAACTGAGGGATGAAATTTTTTTTTCGATGTACATACCCGTGTGGGGTATCAATGGAAAGGTCTTTTAAAATGATATAAAGTTTTCTAAAACATTTTTCTTAAAGTGAACGGTTTTTGAGATATCAGCTCTCAAAGTCGTAAAAAGTATGTCCCCCCCCCCTCTATTTTTATAACTACGGGGTATAAAATTCTAAAAAAAATAGAGGTGATGCATGCTAATTAACTCTTTCAACGATTTTTGGTTTGATCAAAGTATCTCTTATAGTTTTTGAGATAGGTTGATTTAACTGTAATTTTGGTTAAGTTTATTATATTTGCTGCTACGGAACCCTTTGTGCGCGAGCCCGACTCGCACTTGGCCGTTTTTTTTCCTTGTACTATGAATATGCAAAAAATTGTTCGAGTAAAAGAGTATTCTAAGGTATGTATGGGTATGTATAAGTAGGTTACAACTTTTGACGTAAAAATGCAGAAATCATCTTCACACACTACATTGTTACGTCGAAGTTTAAAATATATTCCCGATATTGATGTCCACATGTTTGATTGAGTTGTTAGAAAGAACATAAAAATAAATAGTGTGTAGACTGTATCACATCTTAAGTATGAAAACGAAATTGTTAGCAATAAAACACAATTTTTGAATGAAACTCGTTTCCCGTAGGTAGGGAAAATTTGGGATTAGGTCGTTTTCGGTAATCAGACTGCGCTATACGTACCTACCTACTCATAGGTGCTTAATCTTATATGTGTAGGCAATCGTTCAAATTCAAACTTATATTTTGATGTACGTATAGATAATGAGGGCTCTTTTTGCTGTGTGGTTATTCATGAATAATATTGATACAAATAACACAATTAGTAATTAATGATATTTGTCCATATGATATTCTGATACTATCATTACGGATAGTACCTAAAGGTAATTCGGTAGAAAAGAACTTTCAACAAGTCATAAACAATTTCATACATTGACCTGATTCCGTACTAAAAGCTCAAAAATATGTGTTACGAATCAGACAATAGAAGAAACACAAATAAATGCTCCAATATATATCTACCAAATGCGCCATTGAGCCATCGGCTAGTCTAATTTTCTAACCTGCTAATATATAAAAAAACACAGAACATCTCATATATTGACCTGATTCCGTACTATGCAGCTTAAGCACGTATGTTACAGATATCAGACAACAGAGGAAACACAAATATAATATATTTAAATACATATATTACACTAAACAAACACAAGAGCTCATCACACGAATGTTTGTCCAGGGCGGGGATGGAACCCACAACCTTTGGCGTATGAGGAAGGGTCACTACCAAATGCGCCATCCGGCTAGTCAATATACTACTAGTAATTGTTAATGTTGGGTTAGTGTCTGTAATCCATAACGCAGTTGAGCTAATTTCCCTGATTATTAAGAGCGTTACGGTCAGGTTGTCAGTATATAGGCTGATAAGTATCAGCCTATATACTGACAACGCTTATAGTAAAGTTACTATAAGCGAAAACCACTTTTCTCATAATTACTAAAATTATTTTTACAATCAGGTTTACGAGTAAGGTACAAAAATGAGCATTAATAAATCCTTCAGAATTAGTTACCATCCGGGCGGGGTTAAACTTATCAAACTTACAAGCCTGTTAGAAGTCGATATACCTACGACTTTATGCCTCCCTGAGAGATACTGAGTTTGTCCGAGTTTCAAATGTTCCCACGAAAGGGAGTCAATAAGTTTGCCAGTGAAATAAGCCCTTTTTAGGGTTCCGTAGCCAAAATGGCAAAAACGGAACCCTTATAGTTTCGTCATGTCCGTCTGTCCGTCTGTCCGTCTGTCCGTCTGTCACAGCCGATTTACTCGGAAACTATAAGTACTACAGTGATGAAATTTGATGGGAATATGTGTTGTATGAACCGCTACAAAAATATGACACTAAATAGTAAAAAAAAGAATTGGGGGTGGGGCCCCCCATACATGTAACTGAGGGATGAAATTTTTTTTTCGATGTACATACCCGTGTGGGGTATCAATGGAAAGGTCTTTTAAAATGATATAAAGTTTTCTAAAACATTTTTCTTAAAGTGAACGGTTTTTGAGATATCAGCTCTCAAAGTCGTAAAAAGTATGTCCCCCCCCCCTCTATTTTTATAACTACGGGGTATAAAATTCTAAAAAAAATAGAGGTGATGCATGCTAATTAACTCTTTCAACGATTTTTGGTTTGATCAAAGTATCTCTTATAGTTTTTGAGATAGGTTGATTTAACTGTAATTTTGGTTAAGTTTATTATATTTGCTGCTACGGAACCCTTTGTGCGCGAGCCCGACTCGCACTTGGCCGTTTTTTTTCCTTGTACTATGAAGTAAGCAAAAAATTGTTCGAGTAAAAGAGTATTCTAAAGAGGGTATGTATAAGTAGGTTACAACTTTTGACGTAAAAATGCAGAAATCATCTTCACACACTACATTGTTACGTCGAAGTTTAAAATATATTCCCGATATTGATGTCCACATGTTTGATTGAGTTGTTAGAAAGAACATAAAAATAAATAGTGTGTAGACTGTATCACATCTTAAGTATGAAAACGAAATTGTTAGCAATAAAACACAATTTTTGAATGAAACTCGTTTCCCGTAGGTAGGTAAATTTGGGATTAGGTCGTTTTCGTACTCAGACTGCGCTATACGTACCTACCTACTCATAGGTGCTTAATCTTATATGTGTAGGCAATCGTTCAAATTCAAACTTATATTTGATGTACGTATAGATAATGAGGCTCTTTTTGCTGTGTGTTATTCATGAATAATATTGATACAAATAACACAATTAGTAATAATGATATTTTGTCCATATGATATTCTGATACTATCATTACGGATAGTACCTAAAGGTAATTCGGTAGAAAAGAACTTTCAACAAGTCATAAAACAATTTCATACATTGACCTGATTCCGTACTAAAAGCTCAAAAACATGTGTTACGAATCAGACAATAGAAGAAACACAAAATAATGCTCCCATATATATCTACAAATGCTCCATTGAAGCCATCGGCTAGTCTAATTTTCTAACTGCTAATATATAAAAAAACACAGAACATCTCATATATACATGATTAGTACTATGCGCTTAAGCACGGTATGTTACAGATATCAGAAACAGAGGAAACACAAATATAATATATTTAATAAATATATTACCACTAAACAAACACAAGAGCTCATCACACGAATGTTTGTCCAGGGCGGGGATGGAAAACCACAACCATTGGCGTATGAGGAAGGGTCCCTACAAATGCGCCATGCGGCTAGTCAATATACTACTAGTAAATTGTTATGTTGGGTAGTGTCGTAATCCATACGCAGTTAGGCTAATTCCCAGATTATTAAGGCGGTACGGTTCAGGTTTGTCAGTATATAGGCTGATAAGTATCAGCCTATATACTGACAACGCTTATAGTAAAGTTACTATAAGCGAAAACCACTTTTCTCATAATTACTAAAATTATTTTTACAATCAGTTAAGTTTTTCGGTCGGTCGTACAAAATTGTAATGGTCGAGTTATTAAAATTTCATCGCAAAATACGGTTGGTATTGATGAAGGAGCTGGGAACGCAAATAACTCCAGCAATTTGGCTCTGCGGACTACTGAATAAAAAATGATAATGATGAATAGTTATTTGGAAAATCTTTAGACCCCAATGGGTTATGTGCAATGCAGGTAAACAAATAAATAAAATGAAAGCGTCTTTATAGCATTTCTACTTAAGTAAGACGTTTCCATTAGAGATAGAAGTAGCTAGTAGTAGGATTACCGGTTTATAGAATAAATCCGGACCTGACCCAACCTTCTAAGTTTGCACAGATATGCCCGGATTTTAGACCGGAGTAAAATTTCTCTTTCGCAAATACGAAATGCAAACAGATTTTTCAGAAATCTATCAGAAATATTAGGTTTCTGGAAAATACCAAAAACATAGGAACATATTTTATGTATGTCTTACAGTTAAATATATGTTGGATTTTCTTACACTGGAAATATGAGTGAAGATTCCACATACGAGTAGGTTGGTGTTATTGGAAAAACAATGTTAGGTATCAAGGCCCTGTTGAATCAGTATAAATGTAAAGATCAAAAGATGCATTTTCCCAAATTGTAGAGGTTTGGACTAAAACCACGTTAGCCCAAATAAAATTAAGAAATCCTGAGGATATTAATTGTCATGGTAAAACGGATGGCAATAGATCAAGAGAGTACCCGTGCATGTAGGTAGTAACTAATTTCCAGATACTCTTAACACTAGCAGTCAATAATAATGCAGATAACGGTAATAAAATCAGCACGAAAAATTATTCAATCAAAGAAAACTCTACTTGCTATAGTTTACATAGGCCATAATAAACTGCATCGCAAACATATCGCAACGTTATATTATATTTAACACGAAATATCTATCGATCCAGTGTTTGGAGCCCTCGCTAAAGGTTCACTATAAACGCGACGACCCGCGTCGATGCTCTATATCTGTCTGGTATCGGCTTGGGACGATTTTATACACTACGTTTTTACTACAATCACTCTCAGTTCACTTACTTGATTCAACGATGAAATGAGCCCCTGTGGTTTTTACCCGAGTTATTTTGGTAAGTACATACGACAGTTTTGAACATGAAATGTGGCATTAAGATTCTTTGGTTAATGATGATGAAATACTGACTAGGTTTAAATGTTCCAAATATTGGAGCAGGTTCATTGATAGATAGACAACCCATAGAAACGTAATAGGCAATAGAAACAAACACAAAACAGTGGAATTCAATGCCATTTAAGAGTAATATAATGTACTCGTAGGTAGGTAAGATATATCCTATGATTAATTCAATATTCGTAAGCTAACGTTTTCTATTTTTATAATCCCTTCGAAGCTTCAGATTACCAAACCATGTTTAGGATAATTATAGACCTTATTGGAGCGAAGAAAGAAAAACTGGACAAGCCTATCTCAAGTTCATTTGGAAAAACACAAAAGCAACTTCACATAGTGGAGATATAATATAATAACTGCAAATGTGTCCGAAGATTTACAGCCGGGTCCCAGCAGACGAAGCCGTGCATGGCCAGTCCGGTCGTGACCTCAGCTGCTGTAACGTAGCCGAAACGTCAAGCAGTAAGTAAATAAGTAATGGTACTAAACAAATATCGTCGCGTTAATGTCCATTTGTGTTTATGAATATTTAGAAATAAGTATATAGATACTCTTTATTGCGCAAGGTTTACAAATCGTAAATTAAGGTTACTAGTACAATGCAAGCAGTCTTATCACTAATAGTGATCTATTCCAGACAACCTCGGGGTAATACAATGTAATTTTACTGAGCCTCCGGTGATAATTTTCGCGTACCTGTCTTATTAACAGGTGACTCTGTACGTATATTTTAATTTTAATGACAACAATTTCATCATTCAAAACCCGAAGCTGTTGAGTAGAGGATGAATGCAAGAAAATCTTGCCACAGGTAGGCGTAAAATGGGACGTGTAAACGAAATTTTACTCCAGGGTAAGGGATTAAAATTACAGAGGATAGACGGACAGGGTTCACGAATTTTTAATGAACAAACGATACAAATAATTTATGCTTTACCTGTACGGGGCTCCGTTAATATTTTTTCTTGACTTTTATAGACCTTCCTTACTGGTATAAAATAATATCGATTTGGACTATTAGTAGCTATACGTGTAATATTGGTTTGATATTATCAATTACATCTTCCTCGTTTTGCCGTCACCCAAACAATGGAATATTTATGTCTGGTCTTGTGTTAGCGCGTAACAATATATTAGAGGTTGCGCGTTTATTTTTCCATGACGTCATGAAAAGTCTGGTTCCATCCAGACCTAATAATTAACTAAGAACATTTTTATGGCATGGGAGGCATGATGTTACCATCTACTAGGTACTTGTACTAACTATTCGCCGCCACACCAGCGAGTCACAAAGGATACACTTTTTTTGGTGAGTTTTTCTCTTAGATTTCCTAATAGTTATTTTCTTATATATTAGAGCTATATAATAGTAAGTACCTGCCTGGTCATAAAAATAATTCCATTCCTTATTTTTGCTTTAAGCCTCAAATAGCTTTTGCTATGCTTATTTTTGAATAACAATGGTGTTTTATTAATGTTGTTCCATGTTTCGGCGTCTAATCCATTTCATTCACCTCGTGATCCTTTGAAGCGAAGTTTTGAGCTTTTAAGGTTTTTGTTATTGAGCTTTTTGTTTTACCTACTAAGAAATACTCCGCGTAAACAATCCAACATTAATATTGCAATAAAATATCAAAAAGTAATAAGTATCTGAGAGTCCATTTCTGATGTACGAGTACTCAGTATCTTATTGCAACTTTATGCCTCTCGATACCGCCTGCTCGAATGAATTCTCATACTCGAGTTTGCAAATATAAGTCGATCTTATAACAAAATATGATACCATGATCCCTAAAGCCCCGTTATTTCGAGTCAAACCCAGATTCCACCAACGCCTTTACACAAGGGAAAAGCAGACTTTTAGTTAGAAGGAAAAACTTTCTGAAGAGGGTTAGATATTTTTCTTTTATGGACCAATTAGCGGTTAATATCCTTTGTGGAATAACTAAGTTGGGGTGATTTTTATTGAAGCTGATTTCTCGTATAAGTGAACAAATCTTATGATTACTATTATATTTTTCAATATGGTTTCAGACGATATTTTAGATATAATAAGGTTATGGAAAATATAAATTCATACAACATATCATTTATATTGACCTAATTCCGTACTAAAGTAGCTTATGCACTTGAATAACAAATATCACGCAACAGAGGAACAGACACGGAATAAACACAAGTAAAGTATACAAAATATAATGTCTTCAGGTGGATGATAATGAAGATATCCCGTGACGAATGAGAATATATCTATTGCATAAAAACAAAGGTGACACACAGCGCTAATAAAAGGGAGGGAAACTTCGACCCTATCGTAATGTCCGGTTCGGTTTAGGCCCTCGAAATGGAACTATGTATATTGACAGAATAAACAGTGAAGTTTGACATTTTACTTTTAGAAGATACTGGACGCCAGACTTAGACGACCAGCCTGACAGGCTATACGTAAATAGGTGGATATTATATTCAGTAAACAAAATACTGGTATGTCACAACAATTACAGCCAGTACAGGTAGGCGGTCTTATCGCTTATAGCTATTTCTTCTGGACACACTTTGGATAGAGAAAAAAAAGCATATTATAAGAATACCTTTCCCTATTCTTTCATTAATTAGTATGTTTTAATTGTTAACTAATACCTACTTCAAGACTTCCAATCTTCTTTTCTATGTTCCAACACTGGTCTTCTATTTATAACGTAGGTACTACTAGTGTACATCTTTTGTGAGTATGAATACTGTAGATAGGTGTTCGTAACCGGATATCCTCTGATAGTACGGGCACCCATCGTGACTTCACCGCTCGAGAATGATCGAAGACGAGCGAGACAGGATTATAGCAAACATATCAACTAGCTTGACTAACACGTGATGCCATTCTTGTGATAATATGATTTTGCGAGCAAAAATATTTACTTTATACGTTGTTTATTCTTCTGTTCCTTTTATTTATCACATCATTTCTTTCTATTGCTTATAATCTAGTAACCTTGTATTTGTACCTTATTTACCTGGTATTGTATTTACCGGCCTACTTTTTTCATTAATTAAGTATACTGCATAGGATAAACTGGACATAAAAACTGCTCCGTGGTCCGATGACATTATAAAAGAGGCGGGGAAACGGTGAGTAAAATTAGTATGTGACCGAAAGAAAGAAACGAAGAAGAGGTTTTTAGAATTTTAGGTTTTTATTTACAGTAGTTTGTGGATGTGGAATGATGTGATTTTGAAGGTCTGTTTCATTGAGTTGACGCTCTACTGTAACACAAAACTGTCTAAATTTAGAAAAGAGAAACATTTCAACAGAATACTGGTGGACAACAACAGGGAATAGTAAAAAATCTGTAAATCAAAACATTCCGTAGTTCCTTTTTGAAAAGCTAAAAAGCGTATTTCTGAAAAAAAATTGATGTAGTTGTTTACAACCATTATAAATGTTTCCATTGTAAATATTCACATGGGACAAAATCAGTAACTAAATCGACGTTTATTTTTAAGTAGGGACATTAATATAGCTATGCTTAATGTAACGTGAAAATCTACAAATCTAACAATAATATTAATTCAATTTGAACTGTTATTGTATCTCTCAACATAAAGGCTGAATCTTACATGAACAGCACGCGTTTTATAGCTACTACGACTGTAAAACACTTGAATTTATCAATTTAATAAATATAGCCTTGTTTGATAGATTCTGATTCAAATAAAAGATTTTAAAAGAAAATTCAAATTAATAAAATGAAGAAGTAAGTTCTTTTCACATACCATATTATATTGACCTGACTCTTAATAGAAAACGCTGATTTAAATAGTTGTTTGTAAGTTATTAAATTACATTGCGTGTATTTGAAGTGACTGTAGGTTGGTGCGAGTGCGAGGCGCGAGGGCGCAAGGGCGCGAGGCAATGAATCAGATCAGCAGCAACGCAGCGCAGGCCGCCGGCGATGAGTTACACTCTCAATTCCGCTGAATAATGAATTTAACCAGGCCACGGCTGCCCTCCTTAGCGGAGGCGGCTGTTCGCCTCATCTTTTTATAAATACACCCAACGTGAAAAAGAACCCTCAATTTTCTACTAAGTGATCCCTTCGCTGAGCGGCCTAGTGCCCTGATTGATTGTAGATCATTTGTAAAATTTTGAACGTGGTGAAATTTTAAACGTCGCCTGACGCTAAATTTAGGTAGGCTGTGTCAGAGATTAATTGGTCCCTGGGGCTTACTATCAACTTTTATAGCCTATCTATACTATCAAATTTTGTATGCTTTATGTTGTAAAATAAAGTCTGTCCCGTAAAGATTGATTATACCTACCTACTTTGAGTAAACTGTGATCCTGTGATGTGAAATACAAATCATTGCCATTGTCGTTAATCTCTAGGAATTGAGTAAGAAAATCAAACAGTCTGCAGGCAGGATCCTAATTACACTTGCAATACCTACTTGTAGAGACTGACGTGGCAGATATAGATTTTTTTATGAGTTACACACACACTTATCTCTAAATACAAGTCCTAGGTGTATTAGTGTTGCAACTGTACCTACAAAGTAGAATTTTATTACCACAAACATAACTCTGCAAGCAAACTCTACATTATGTATGAGATTTTCATGACCTACACAAACTATTAATATTTCATGATCAGAATTTGTATGAACAAAAAACGCAAAATGGCGAAAAATATACATTTTCAACTTTGTATGAGGAATTTACGTCCGGCCTACAGCTAGTCCAAACAGCTTGGAAAATATCGGTAAAAGTTTTATATTTATGCGTTCTCTAAATATTACAATTGAATGTTGCACAGTGTTTACACGATTAATACGAGGTACTTAAAGTTACAAATTATGTTACTTTTGGCAGATATGCAGTTAATTTACCGCCCAGAAGTGACACACGGGTGGGGCTATTAAAGTGTAATTTGCATTATTGGTTCTATGGCCGCACTAATTTACTAGCTATCTATTGATCCACGTGTAAGCATTAGCTCGTAAATAGCGCTCGAGTCTGCGAGAGAGATTTGTCATTTCGTATTATTAACATAATCAAATTAACTGTGTACTTTAGAATCAGCGAATTTCGCGGTTTAGATTAGGTACATATATGATACCTACTCTTTCCAGAATTCCTGAGTGTTATATTATAATCTTTTTAAGAAATAGTTTCTAATAGGTAAGTGACAAAAATAAGTCTTAGTGAGAATCTTTAAACCTAAACCTATCCTAACTTTAGTTTACTCGTACTAAGTATAAACTAATCATTTAAATAAATTAAAAGTGCACATGGTTAACAAGGATACCAATGTACAAATCATTCAAATCATTATTGTTATGAATACATTATTATGTTAGTATGTTTCTGAAGTACTCCCTAGTTTTAACGGCTACCCTCATACATTATCATTAACTAGAGAAGTTGTCAAACTTCCGTATATTGGTCACGACCCGACAAATAAGAGTTAAAAGTTCAAAAACTTCGGTATAAAGCGCTTTGATCAAAACATAACATGCTATACGGGAACAATAACCGTGGATGACACCAGTCACAGTAAACGACAAAATTGCGATATCTCAGCTATTTGTTAATCTAACTTTAGTAACTTTGTTAAAAATGTTCCCGCTGTTGAGGCCGAAGCGCAACGTTTACAGGGATAAATAAAACTTTCGGTAATTTATCTTGGCTTCAAACATAACAATAAGATTGTGGGCTTTTGAGTTTCGACTCGAGACAGCAACAAAGTTTTAAATAGTCTACTTTAGCAAACCTCACGGCAACCCCTTTAATGGAAAAACTTTAGCATAGGTTTCTAATTACTCCCTTTTGAGCACGTTAAAGGTTAATGCATATTTTATTTATCATCAGTGATGTTGAAATAACACGTTCACGAAACGTTGATTGGAATCGTGATTGCTGAGACTGACATCGGCGGCGCGTCCCCCGAGATGAGTGCTCCAGCTTGTGAATGGTCTATTACTGTTTCTTTTGAAGGCCACCGCTGTGTAAGAAATCCAGAGAGCAGTGACTCAGTTTCGGAATGAAAGGCGAGTTCTTTTCACCGGAAAAAGTGTCTGAAAACATCCCGCATTCATCAACAAAACTGCATATTACGTGCTCAGCAACGTCATACATTCTCGCTTTTATGTTGTATCTACTTATTTATGTTACTCTTGGTTGGATTTTGTGCGGACATTTTGTTTGAGCGGCCACCGCAACACGATAATATCTACTTAATGATGTGAATAACGTAACTGCACAGTTCAAAATTGTGTAGCGATATGAGATTTTATAATATTGCTGAACATTATAATATCGCAATATTACCCTAATATACCCCTTCACGGTTTCATAAAGTATGTAATAAAAAATATCAAAAAACTTTTTCACAACATGAGCAAATAGCTCATCAATTTTAATTATAAGTATGAAGTAATTTTGTTTGAACTTATGTGGACGTTAATATCGACGTGGATATCAAAATGATCTATGATTTACGTAATTCCGAAATCCGTTACTAATTTATCTTTAAAATATTGGTTATTAGCTTTTGCCCGCGGCTTTGATCGCGCGATAAAATGGGGTACTAGAAAGAGGCAAAAAGTAGCCTATGTTACTCTCCATCACTTCAACTATCTCCACTTAAAAAATCACGTCAATTCGTCGCTCCGTTTTGCCGTGAAAGAAAGACAGACAGACAGACACACTTTCCCATTTATAATATTAGTATGGATTTTAGAAACCAATTGTCCCTCTTATGGGGCCTTTTCAAAATGAAAATGGTACCTTTTCAATAGGTACTTGTTATTGAGTATTGTCAATATGGAAACAGCATTTTACGAGTATGCTTGGCGGTACCAAAATAGAAAATTTCCCATGCCACATTAAACCCATTTAAAATGGAAATTTATGTTCGAATGGCGGAAGAATCCTTGTTGAGGTCAGTAAACAGCATTACCTATTTAAATAAATTGCTGGCAAAGTTTCAACTAGCTCACACATAAAACTGGGGGCTGTTTAGCTCTCAGCCATAAGTAATATTTCATAAATTCGGTTGTAAAGCACAACTTCGTCTGCATTTCACAGTCCAGTAGATATTGGCGCTGCGTTTGCCACAAATAATAAAACTCAAGTGGAAAAACCTAAGCTTGTCGGGAATACCTAACTAGGTACCACCTGTAAAGGTTTTCAAAAACTAAGTACTTATAAGGTAAGTATACTTCAACGGGATAGAGACAAGAGAATGTACGAGCGTTCATACATCGAAACGTATTTTTCGAGTAAAAGTAAATATTCAACATTTCATTTCAATTGATTATATTATTATATCAATAATTACGTAACAATATTTTTTTAATGTAGGTAAGTAAAACAACAATACGAGAAAACTTTGAATGACTTAAGGATCTTTCGTTATACTTTTGAAGATATAAACCATTGTTATGAAGTCATTATTAATTATGTTAATTTCACACGCACACCAAAACCCTACAGATACACGGCCATGAAAATTTGGAGTCGGACGAGCTACGTAAATCTCATTTTATTCTTTAGTTTTGTATACAATTGCAAAATCTAAAATGAAACTGTTTGAAATGACAGCTTTTAACGATATATGCTCACTCGATGTTTTCAAAAAAAAGATTGGGCATTTACGATATTTCAACATGAAAAATGATGTTGGTAATTGGTGTAAACAAATTGAAGTAAAAAAGTAAAGCTCATGCAGATAAAATATCCGATTCGAAAGACCGAACGATTACGAAAGGTCTAAACGAATCGGCAGCTATTAGCTTGTATTGAAATAAATTTAAATCCGTCGCTAAATTTAGGCATCGCATGCATTTAACGTCGCCTAAACACAGTTTACATTTATAGATAACTTGCATTGCTAGTGGCTGTGGGCGTAGAATATGGGATTTTGCAAATGAAATTATTTTGCCGTTTACCGGCCGCTTGGGGCGGGGGAATATAACAATTCACACCCGGCGAAACGCCACTTCGTTTGCACACTGAAGATTGCATAAAACTCCGCGTTTTACACAGAGCACGCGTTTTTAATGCTTTCATTGCAAAACTCGTCGCGCGCTACATTTGAAATTACGATAACAAACATAAAAGCGTAAAGGCCGAAATACTCGTAGAATTGTGCATTTACAACATGGTGCAAGTTTGAATAGCTACTGTGCTGATTTTATTTTGCACTAGACGCGCCCCGCGGTTTCCCCGCGTAGTAATAGAAATATTTTAAATGGTATATTTATATCCTTATGAATTTTAGCTTCTAATAATTTTGTTCTAATATGTAAGCTACTTATATTATTGTGAAGTTTCATCGTAATCTAACTTATCTGGTGTTGCAGATGTAGGTACCTACCTACATAAATGGCGGTAATAGCTTTCCGTCAGGTGCTCCGATTGTTTGTCTGCCCTCTATCTAATCAGATGACGGATGATGACGCGCCACAAAATCTATTCAATCTCGTAAAAGAGCAACAAACATACTTTCATAATTACTTAAACACATCCTCACAAACTTTACTTAATAATAGGAGTACATATAATATACATTTACATATCTACTGTGAATATCGGTGCGGTGACATGAATAGTGAACATGCTAGTACTACATAATATCAGTAAGCGACTATAATATAACTTAATTATAATACTGGAATCTGGAGGTCGAATTCGTAACGGCTTTGCTGCATAGATCCAGCTGAATCTGAGCGATAACCTACGATATACGACATCGGTAAATTAAGATTTTTTAGCATACACACACACACATATAACTTCAGGTACCTAATAACAAAAAAAGTCTACCTGGAGAGGTCTAGTTCTCGCACGATCATGGTAGGCAATTTGCGTCATCTCTACAACAGGCCTACTTTTTGTGCATGAGTGGCGAAAAATTTACTGCTTCAGAGTCTCCTTCATACTACCACAGTGGCGATGTTCTCGACCAGTCTGGCGTCCTTTGAGGTACCTAAGAGTATTTGTTGGTTATACCGAACCAGTCGTTTTGTATGTTTCTACCATTTCGTTTCTTTTTTAATTTTTTCAAACGTTAGAGATTTAATATTGACGGGTCTTGAAGTTTGCCATAAAATTCATATAATCGCGCAGTGTATGTGCTTACATGAATTATCAGCTTTTATACCTAGATATTGCGAATAAATGTTTTGATTTAATTCGATTAGTGTTAGCACAAAATAATTTATCTTGAGAAAACAGATTTGACAGATCCCACCGAAAAAATATAGCCGCTACTAACTATCACAAGTATGCTCATCACCCCATCCTCTCACCCTTAGAGCCCAAAGAACCCTTGGATCATGATGATCCAGAATGCGATAGGCAAATTTGTAGAATTTATGAAATTTCAATTGTTGCTGAATATTGTATAAGTATTTTAAGAAAATGCACATTCATCTCTCTCATTCTCATTAAAACGACGTTTTCCAGAACAAAACAGGTATAGCTCAGAAAATCCGTGCGAGAAATCTGTGCGAGAAATCTCGGCGTGGTGAGCTGTAAGATATGAACTAGTTATAAATAAAACTTCATTATTTTCATAGACTCTTTACATTTTACGCAAAGAGGGAAAATCAAGTCGATTATCTTGGAGTCTAGAGTAAAATCCGGCCAAGTGTGTCTAGTGTTCTATGAACTAGCTTCTATTGATAAGTATTTTTTTCTCAAAATTTACTCTACCACTTTGTTGGTATCATGTTTTTATATATTCATGCCTAATTACAACTTTCTAGCACAAAAAGTCTCAAACAGAGAGAACTAGGCTGTGGACAGACGGACGGGGACCGCAAAACTATAAAGAGTTTCTCGTCGTGGACGTAAAAATGGTGACGGCAAATTTCTTAATTCACAACAGATCAAGACATTTTTTGAGATACTGTTGATTGTATTATATAAAGGTATACTCAAAATGAGAGACAAATAACGACGATAACAATCCACCATCGCAAGGGGGTTCAAAAAGCAAGGAGTTTTTACGGAGTCGCCGCGACAAGCGTCACCGAGACACGTAGTTTGGAAGTAGTTAACGTAACACCGAACTCTTAATGAGACACTAGATACATTGTCTCCAAGTTTTATGGTTATAATATCTATTTATAGATACGAGTACAGGGATACTAAAACGTCAACGTGATCTGAAAAGTAATAGGTATTACGAGAATTGTTTCATACTCTCATAGAATTTTATTGTGCTTGCAAAGACTTACAATTTATGAATATAAATATTTACCTTTTGGTTTGCATATATTTCAATGAAACGTACAGATATGTAACTACGAACATAAATGAGTATTACATACCATTATCTGTTTTAAAATTAACTATTTATATATAACATTAATCGTTATATTACGGTATGTAGAAATAAATAATTCGTGACAGTATAAAAACCAATAAATAATTGAGCAAACCTATTATGATGAAGTACCTACTATCCGAGTATATATCGAAAACTAGAATAGTAAAACTTATGACGGAGTTAACATAGTAGGTACACGTCTCATAAATATTCAAAAACACAAGCACGAAAGGAACAGCAAGTACCTACTCATACATGCTCCCGCACGGATCAAAACTAACTTGACTGTTAGGCACACGATAGTGGAAGGCGCATCGTAACTTGGGAGACGGCTATTTCTCGTCTTTACGACCTACGAGAAATCTAGCATAGTCTATCTTCTGAGTCACATCTAACACAGTTTACAAATCTCCGCGCAAAATAACCACAGAGGCGTCTGTCGATAGCATTTTTCGTATAACAGAGAGCGGCTCGCAACTCCCGCTTTATCGAGGTAATAAAGGCCGCACCAAGCCAATACTTCTTCTTATCTCCTAATGACTCTAGTTACATTCATGTTTCGTTCTTTGATAGAAATGTTGTAACCACTTAAAGAATAAACTTAGGTAAGTACCCATATTACTCATACTGTACAGGCTGGTTGATAAATTAACAACATCTGCCACTGCAGTGCTTTGTAGGCAAATATATATAATAAAATATATCTACAATGCACTTTTATTATTCATAGTAGATATTCAAACACTCGTGTGTTGTTATTCTACTAGTATTATAAACGCGAAAGTTTGTCGCGGACGTCTACATTTCAAAGTATCTATGATAATATTTCATATTTTTAAAAGGTACAAGACCTCACGTTTTATCTTATTTTACACAGTTGTTTTCCTGTTAGGGTCACGCGTATGTCCGTTTATATCCTATAATAAGAAATGTATTTTAAAATGATTGATAAGTTTGGTTATAAAAAGGTTATTTTCATCACTCTAGCTAGTGTAATGTAGTGACTACGGCACCTAATGACCCAGATATACCAAGCAGAGAGTCTCAACAAACGCATAATGTACCGACATAAAGGGACTCACTTACCGTTTGCTATTAATAAAAGCCTAACGAAATTGGTATAAACACTTTCTGAGATGGGCTTTTAACATAAAAGCGGCAGGCAGTCCCGATAATGGCTGAATTATGGAGCCTCCTATTTATCACGTCATAAGTAATTAGCAGGTATATTAACAACGATGGTTTCAAGTGGAAAGAATAAGACGTAAAAACGCGAGAATGATTCACTTTGTATAAATGTGACCAATTTACTAAACAAATCCCAGCGAGCTCGAGCCGCCGCCGCCGCCCGCCGCCCCTTCCGCCCCGTCGGAGCGTACTGTCACCACGTTTCAGGGCGGACTACTGTAATCAAACAAATAATTCCAAAAGGTCAAGGACTAAACTATGTATCTTTTCTTCCACTGCAGAATTATTTGATCTTTATTGTAACGTACCTACTATGTGAAGGGCTAAATTATGTAGGTATTTCTTCTTCAACTACATAATAATTTTATGTTTACTGTAACGTACTACTTTTTTAAATACCGAATATACTATTATTGTGTTCGATCCTATACAGGAAAAGAAATATAAAAAGAAGCAACACCATGAAAATTAAAATGATGATTGATGACCAAAGGAGTAAAAACTATTGTTTTTATGTTGTTGATTATACCTCCTGCAGTTTAGTCAATCAATATCATGGCTATTCTGTTTTGTGTATTCAAAATTCATTACATTTTGATGGATTGAATTCGCAAATCAGACAGATATAATATTCTCCTCCGTTCTCACACTTGTAGGTTCTTATCACACATTTTATAACCCTTCATATTTATAACACTCACAAGATTGTCGCCGAGTAAGACATCGCTGGGGCGAGGATGTAGTACAGTTAATTAATCCGCTAGTCCGGTAGATTACACAGAATGGAGCCCCTATGACCATTACACGCTCTCGAATGATCTCCGCCCGCACGCAATATTGACATTCCCTTTTTTGTGCTCCCGCCAAAATATAATAGGACATCGCGCTTCTCATTAGCTACTCTTATTTTTTTACCCATAAAGCTGGCGGGCCGTCGTTTCCTCGTATTCACCCGAAAAGATAAAATATTTAAGGGCCGCAATTCCTTTACGGCAGTAAAATATATTATGTATAAGGAAAGAATCCTGTGGCGTTTTTAAAATTTAAACTAGGTAAAAGTAAAAGCGTGGGTATGCGTTTGTAGTGGCAAGTGACCGCAGTTCCGCCGAACCTAGCGCGTGACGTTTGCATTTTGCATGAGGACCATTGTTTGGATCACTATGCCTAAATAACGGGGCGGAGCCCACCGCCACTGGGATTTACGAACCGTCCAATGCTACCAGCTAGGGCTGACACTCTACCCGCTAGCTATGCCATAACCAAATTTCCAAAAATATAAATGTGCATGTTGATTTTTCCCCCAATATTAGACAAACAGAGAATAGAGATTTTTACTACGTTCACCTACCCTACCAATCCTAGGCATTAATCTATACAAACAAAACTTTGTTGCCTGCTCAAAAAATACAAGCTAGAGACTTTTTAGAGACATCCAAAATACAACCTAAAATCTTCTGACCAAAAGTGCTTGGGTCAGTCACTTCGTTCTTTTTATATCAATGCTATGTTAATATTATGGCCTCGGACAAAACTTGACAACTTTAACATTGTCTACTTGTGGCCACAAAAGATATTTTTGGCTCGAGAACATAATTCGGGAGGTTCGCGAGTGACATCGTTTTTTCTAGCCCTTCTTGATTACATGAAACAAATGCTTTTTATTTGTTTAGCTAAGCTAGAAGATGTAGAAAATTAGCCTGGCCTAAATAATAAGTATAATATTAATCTTAGATGCATAAAGCATCGCAAGAGAGTAATTATATCTTCCACACTAAATACCTACCACTGAAGTTACTAATGAGCGTGCAATTTGCATATTTGCAAGTAGATACTGACAAAATTATCCTGCGAGCAGTAATTTATTACCCCATCGGACAGCATGACTGATGTAGCCTAAGTTCACGAATCCTGAAAGCTAATATCTTCTGCAGTTTCCCCATTATGCATTCTTTGTTTTATGACGGTACATATTCTAACAACATTGTAAAGAAAAAGTAGAGAAGTTAAACGGAGTACGACAGCATTGTGCTTACTTTAGTTTTATTTTCAGTATTGAACCGCTTTCTCATTAGTAGCGCAATAGAAATATACTAGCAGCCTTCTTTTTTTCAGGTTAAATAGTAAGTAACGTACCTGCAATTAAATGGATAATAATTTAAAAAAAGCAGAGTCGGAATAAAAATATATTCAATCCACTCGTTCAGCGACAAAGAAAATAATATTCTTCTTGTCAGTTACGTGTTGATTAGTCTCAATGAAATCTTTCAAGCTCTAGATCAGCCATCTCAACGTCGGTCCACCGTATGCTTACTTCACGAGACGATCTTGATCCAACCTCTCGAGAGCAACCTGATTCACTTTGTATAAGACACGGCATTCATCTCTCCAATGATATCAGATGTGTGTGAAGTAGAGGTGATGGCGGCCTTTATTTCGGTATTTGTGCGGATCCTCTCCTCATCCTCCAAGCCTCACAACCGTACACAAGTAGTTTCGTACTGCTGCTGAAAAGCTTGAACGAGAAAACTATGCAGAGATGCACTAAAACGTAGTTTTATGGATGCGTATATATCAATCTCGTCACCTCTCGTGTTCGTGTTATCACTAATAGTGATAGTGCAGCCTAATTTTTATACTTTTTTGTATATTATATCTCCAATATGAACATCGTGATGTATAAAAATATTTATAGAAGCTTCACCTAGGACAGGGCAAATATGTAAGTTTGTAATACGACTATTACAGGATGTAACGAATTATACAGTGAGTGACGAAACAGGATGACGGGTCTCGGCAGGTCGGAAGTTCCATTTGAATTTGCATCTCTCCAACTTCGGATCCGATAGACCCGCTTCCGCTGCAGCCCTGCCATTTACGCGCTGTAGTTAGACGCGTTTGCGCAAACAGGAAGCTGGGGCAACCCTAACGACGCCGAGCCGAATTCTGCTAATTACCACGAACCTACTTACTTACCTACGCGTTCTAATAATGATGTAAAATGCCGACGCGGTACGCGATTACGTCATGAATAAATGAATTAATCCATAGCATAGACTGCTGGAATCTTCGTCGATTCGTAAATTATTAAGAGCTACGTAAACACTTACGGCTACAACTCGATTATGGATTAGTGCCAGCACGAGATAGTCACGTTCAAGATCGAAGAGGCTCGTCGTAGGTATTTAACGAACACTGCTAATGATTATAATGGTCTGCCTTGGTAAAGAACTCTAAGATTATTATCTAAGACTTTTACATACACATATTCAACCTAGAAACTCTTCGGATTAAGCTATTTTCCTTATTAAGAGAAATAAGATTAGAATTACCTTTCAACAACAAAAGTTGGTTAATCTTTATATAATAAGATAATCTATATTATTTTATTAATACAAAAATTGAAGGACGAAAAAGTAATTGACATGCAATGAAACAAAGGGTATGGAACACGACAAACAAAAGTTCTCTCCAACAAAATGGTTCGCTAAATTACACCCAATTTATACCCGAAACTTGGCTCCATCGGGATCCTCCATACGAAGAAATAAAGTTGGCGTCTTGATTGTGATCCACTTCCGTAATTATATGTCGACAGCTGTCAGGGCCGGGCCGCCCGCTCGTGCGGTAACGAGAATCAGATGTTTATTTTGGGCCACGCACATACGTTTCGGATATTCGTAGGCACGATACAATACCTAAACCTTTTCTACCTACCATTCAGTTAACGAGTTCCACATTTTAATTTTTGGTCAATACCTCTGTCAATTAATCCGAAGGCCGAATACCTTCATCCAGAAGGGGATTAACGTAAGGACTAATTGACCATCGCGGTGTTAAATTCATAATCCCTAACAAAATATTGGACTTTACAAATATTATGAAATAAGTTATGTTAAGTAAACATGTTAGTTTATCTTTTTAATACCTTTCCGTATTAAAACCGTTACCGTTTTACTCGTATTCAATAAAATAAAATAAAAAATGAACGTGGCTTTTAAAAATTGAAGAGGTCCAAAAATGCACGTAATTCTGCCCCACACTCGCCCGTCTCGTGTATCACGTTAGTAAAATACGAGGCCGACGTGAGTGAATTCCAACACAACTTGATATTCTGCATAATATTTATGCTTGTCACTCCAGAACCGCTGGTATGGTCCACTGTACCAACCATGCTGATGCAGGAAATTCATTTTTGGTAAAAAATATACGCAACTTCATACTTATATCAACTTGGGGTCAAAACTGGAAAAATGTATGAAGACAGTTTATCGCACATTAGAGAACATAAAAATAAGTACCTTCTGGCTTTAATTGTATCTACAATTAAAATAGCTGTGGTTGTTATTACCTAAGTAATTCTTCTCCGTTGAAATTAACATTTCGAACCAGCACCGGTAGATTTATTTTGACATTCAAAAGATTTTTTCGGTTTCTATTTCTAAGTTAATTAATTGAACATTTTTACAGTCGGGTAATAATAATCAGTATAAATTTATCTCGTATATTTTTCACATTAGGAAATGAATGAGAGGACCTAATAGAGCAACCACTGTAAGGCCATTATCTCATCATCATCATCATCATCATCATCATCATCATCATCATCATCATCATCATCATCATCATCATCATCATCATCATCATCATCATCATCATCATCATCATCATCATCATCATCATCATCATCATCATCATCATCATCATCATCATCATCATCATCATCATCATCATCATCATCATCATCATCATCATCATCATCATCATCATCATCATCATCATCATCATCACCCTAAAAGCAGAGTTGGAATAAAAACTATATTCAATCCACTCGCTTAGCGACAAAGAAAATAATATTCTTCTTGTCAGTTATTAACCTGGAGCTCGTGTTGATTAGTCTCAATGAAATCTTTCAAGCTCTAGATCAGCCATCTCAACGTCGGTCCACCGTATGCTTACTTCACGAGACGATCTTGATCCAACCTCTCGAGAGCAACCTGATTCACTTTGTATAAAACACGGCATTCATCTCTCCAATGATATCAGATGTGTGTGAAGTAGAGGTGATGGCGGCCTTTATTTCGGTATTTGTGCGGATTCTCTCCTCATCCTCCAAGCCTCACAACCGTACACAAGTAGTTTCGTACTGCTGCTGAAAAACTTGAACGAGAAAACTATGCAGAGATGCACTACAACGTAGTTTTATGGATGCGTATATATCAATCTCGTCACCTCTCGTGTTCATGTTATCACTAATAGTAATAGTGCAGCCTAATTTTTATACTTTTTTTGTATATTATATCTCCAATATGAACATCGTGATGTATAAAAATATTTATAGAAGCTTCACCTAGACAGGGAAATATGTAAGTTTGTAATACGACTATTACAGGATGTAACGAATTATACAGTGAGTGACGAAACAGGATGACGGGTCTCGGCAGGTCGGAAGTTCCATTTGAATTTGCATCTCTCCAACTTCGGATCCGATAGACCCGCTTCCGCTGCAGCCCTGCCATTTACGCGCTGTAGTTAGACGCGTTTGCGCAAACAGGAAGCTGGGGCAACCCTAACGACGCCGAGCCGAATTCTGCTAATTACCACGAACCTACTTACTTACCTACGCGTTCTAATAATGATGTAAAATACCGACGCGGTACGCGATTACGTCATGAATAAATGAATTAATCCATAGCATAGACTGCTGGAATCTTCGTCGATTCGTAAATTATTAAGAGCTACGTAAACACTTACGGCTACAACTCGATTATGGATTAGTGCCAGCACGAGATAGTCACGTTCAAGATCGAAGAGGCTCGTCGTAGGTATTTAACGAACACTGTTAATGATTATAGTGGTCTGCCTTGGTATTATCTAAGACTTTTACATACACATATTCAACCTAGAAACTCTTCGGATTAAGCTATTTTCCTTATTAAGAGAAATAAGATTAGAATTACCTTTCAACAACAAAAGTTGGTTAATCTTTATATAACAAGATAATCTATATTATTTTATTAATACAAAAATTGAAGGACGAAAAAGTAATTGACATGCAATGAAACAAAGGGTATGGAACACGACAAACAAAAGTTCTCTCCAACAAAATGGTTCGCTAAATTACACCCAATTTATACCCGAAACTTGGCTCCATCGGGATCCTCCATACGAAGAAAATAAAGTTGGCGTCTTGATTGTTGATCCACTTCCGTAATTATATGTCGACAGCTGTCAGGGCCGGGGCCGCCCGCTCGTGCGGTAACGAGAATCAGATGTTTATTTTGGGCCACGCACATACGTTTCGGATATTCGTAGGCACGATACAATACCTAAACCTTTTCTACCTACCATTCAGTTAACGAGTTCCACATTTTAATTTTTGGTCAATACCTCTGTCAATTAATCCGAAGGCCGAATACCTTCATCCAGAAGGGGATTAACGTAAGGACTAATTGACCATCGCGGTGTTAAATTCATAATCCCTAACAAAATATTGGACTTTACAAATATTATGAAATAAGTTATGTTAAGTAAACATGTTAGTTTATCTTTTTAATACCTTTCCGTATTAAACCGTTACCGTTTTACTCGTATTCAATAAAATAAAATAAAAAATGAACGTGGCTTTTAAAAATTGAAGAGGTCCAAAAATGCACGTAATTCTGCCCCACACTCGCCCGTCTCGTGTATCACGTTAGTAAAATACGAGGCCGACGTGAGTGAATTCCATCACAACTTGATATTCTGCATAATATTTATGCTTGTCACTCCAGAACCGCTAGGTATGGTCCACTGTACCAACCATGCTGATGCAGGAAATTCATTTTTGGTAAAAAATATACGCAACTTCATAATATATCAACTTGGGGTCAAAACTGGAAAAATGTATGAGCACAGTTTATCGCACATAAAACAACATAAAAATTAGTACCTTCTGGCTTTAATTGTATCTACCTATATCTACTAATTAAAATAGCTGTGGTTGTTATTACCTAAGTAATTCTTCTCCGTTGAAATTAACTATTTCGAACCAGCACCGGTAGATTTATTTTGACATTCAAAAGATTTTTTCGGTTTCTATTTCTAAGTTAATTAATTGAACATTTTTACAGTCGGGTAATAATAATCAGTATAAATTTATCTCGTATATTTTTCACATTAGGAAATGAATGAGAGGACCTAATAGAGCAACCACTGTAAGGCCATTATCTATAGCCCTATAAATCTAAAGATTAGTCTAATTACCTCTACCCCTATTTATCAATAACAAACCGAAACAAGCTTTTAATTACAGTAAAACTGTTCGTATTCTGATATTACATTTGGATTCAATTTGGCAAATGTATGGTATTGGTGGTTAAATTAAATAACTACTTGATGATAATAATAATTATATTGTATGGGTAATAAAACCTAATAACGTATGTGGCAATGATAAGCCAATTTATTTTTATATAATATTATACAGTTGTTCGTTCACTAATTGACATAATATTCTCGTAGGAATGAGACGTTTACAATCTAATGTTGAATAACTCTTGAAACTGGTCCAGTATTTCCTTCAAAGAATTAATAAGTGCAGATAAATGTAACATCTGTCATTAAATATTGAAGCAAGCTTTAGCAATAACTTCCTTCATCCATCATCGTATTTCATTTATTTACAAAGATTCACACATTGTATTCTATTAAGAAGGAATTGATGGCACTGCGCCGCGCTCGCGGAATAGAATTGCACCGGTTGGCTCCCGAGGGCGTCGTACACGGCGACTAAGGAACGAATGGAATATATTGATATACTTAGTTACTCTGTTGGACAATCCACGTTGGCAGACTAATACACTTTTAAATAGATACTGGCAGTGGACACGTTTAGTGCCTTTGGTTTGTATTTTTTAAATCTGGAACAACCCAAAAGGAAGAGATTATTAATTCGACTGTAAGTAGTAGATAATATTGTATGTTTGTGGCACGAATGACGATTACTGCGCCAATTACGAACCGCCTATCTAGGACCCACGATTTCATCCACGCGTGTTGATAGAATTATCGTTTTATTTGGATAAATCGATCTATATAAATAAAATGAATTGCTGTTCGTTAGTCTACTTAAAACTCGACAATGGCTGAGCCGATTTGGCTAATTTTGAAATATTCATGCAAGCCCAGGGAAAGATTGATAGACGAGAAAAAATTAGATATAGATGTCGCCGGGTCAGCTAGTATATAATATAGCTTAATGAATTGTAATTAATATGTTATTCTGATATATACACTATATTATTGTACAGTTTTATCACATCCACTAGGTAGTTTTTGCGTGAAAGAGCAACAAACATACCTACTACCTCATTTGCTTGCTTGCCTTACTTGCTACCTACATACTTGCATCCTCACAAACTTTCGCGTTTACAATATTAGCAGGATTTACAATGTGTTTAAGGTGTTTTCCAAAACTATTTTAAAGTGTCTACCTCAGGTACTTGCTTATAATCTTATGCGCCCATACAGTGAACACTCGTGCGCCAACTATACATGTTGTGTGTTAATATATGCGCACGTAAGTTTATAGCTATCACAAAGTTACCTTGGGAATGAAACCTGTACCAAAGTTAGGTATCTGTTCAGAGCACAGATTACACTCAATGCTTATCACGAGTAACAAACTATAGCCCAGTGGGAGACGGGAACCCATTAGTTGTCCGCCTATAATTCAAAAGATTACCCTGATTACATTATTTATTCGCGGCCGCAGCGCTCGACACAGGATTCTATTAACAACAAATTGATGACGCCATTGTCTACAGCAAATTGGGAAATGATGACAGATCGATCGTTTATTTGCATAATGTACCTGATATATTTAAACTGCGGACTGCCCGACTTTGTGTTTGTTTTTGGTCGTGTATTGTGTTTGTTCATGAATACACAAACATTACCTACTAAAGTTGGTATACGTTTATATTACTGCTGTTTTTTTTTTCAGTCAAAACCAGATAATTAACGACATGAGTAGGTAGCTCTCTTAGTAAAATAAATAAGCAAAAAAACTAATATAGGTTTAGTATTTTATTTACACTATATTTCTAAGATTTACATAAAATGTAAACTAGATATTCTCATATTCAGAAAGATGATCTAGATGCAGAAAAACCTATAAAGTGTTTTTTTTTGTTTGATAACCAAAAAAACACTTTTTCCATGATTTGTAACTTTTTAAATTAATACCTAAGCAAACGTTTTTCTGAAACACGATTCTAGTAAAATAACATAACATAAATAAGTTCAAAATTTTAAAAATACCTATATGTATGAGATACAGAACATCTCAGAAAATCTCGACCAATACAAACTCCCTCACTCACAGATCGATAGCTTGCAATAAGTCACAACCTTTATAATTATATACAACATTGTTATAAGGAACTAATTACACAGGCAATCTGAAAGTTTACGTCAGGGAAATATTCAGATATTTCAAATAGAAGGCCTAACATTAAAACTGTCCGAAACTCTCAAAACTTTTAAACCTCAACAAAAGCTTTGAGATGAACTAATTACTTAAATGCCTTATATAAAGAGAAATATTTTAGACAAAGAAACGCATACCCGAGAGTAAAATACAAAAACATAACAGCGGAGAGGTTTCTTACTCATAAAATAAACACGAACAGAATTTGCCTCCCGTCCCCGTATCGGGTGGGGTCGGCTCTAAAAAACACCTACCCCCGAGTACGTAACGACACATAGATGACAATAAACTTATGCAGCCAGGTTTCAGGACTGGCGACTTCCTTGGGTCTTCATTGTTCTGGGGTTTTTCAGTATCAATCACTGTTGATTGTCTATTTTTTTTATGTGATTGGCGGCAGACGAGCAAACGGATCACCTGATGGTAAGCGATGGTCACCGCCTATAGACACCTGCAATAGCAGTAGAGTCTAAAACGCACGCCAACGTTTAACCTTTTACTTTCAATTAAATTTTTAATACTTATTGTGTTTTTTTACGTAGAAATTGTCTACAATGATGACATACGATGAAGACGTGGCGTTATATCTTTGCACGCTTTAAGTAAAAAGAATTCAAATTGTTAATCCAGTGTTATTACTTGTATGCTACTCGTAGTAGTTTGTAGCACTTGTGACGAATGTACTGTAGCTGGAACACGTCGTAGCATTTATCGTAGCAGATAAGTAGTCTTCGTAGTCAGCGCGTAACGTTCGTAACGCTGTGGATTAATCAATCAGCTTTACATACATACTTCATACTTGGAAAATTTAATGTACATGTGCTAATCAAAGCTTAAATCTTTGGTGTTAATGAATAAATAGAACATGTACTATACGCAGATATAGGTAGATACAGTCTAATGCGTAAACATGAGTGGAATTTACCTGTCGTCCCCGTTTAGGCCGGTCGGCTGTAAAAAACACCTCCATCACATGGAGACGACAATAAACTTATGTAAGTAACGTTTCAGAACCCGTGAGGGTATCAATACCTGTCAACAGGTAGGTAAGTTTGTATTTCTCCTATCCGTTCTCACAACCGTGATAAAAATATACGTTAGATGGTTTCTTAAAATAATAATAAACCTTCGTCGTAGATGGATTGGACGTTCAGTGTAAATAAACTTACCAATATACTCCAAAGCAAGTTAAAATAAAGTGTGAGATAGTAAGTGATACTTTTAGTCTGTTTTTTATGTTTGCCTTTTTTGTTGTATTTATATATCATCTTCACAGCTGACACGCTTCCCAGTTCGCTCATGTTCAGAACTTGTCTGGGCTTGGAAAAAAACGAACACTTTCCGATTGGAAATCTCTAATAGAAAACAGCGTATAGAGTTTCCCATGCAAAAACACTGCATGGAGATCACATCCCCTACCCTAAGGTTTTGACAATTAACAAACGATACCCTGCTTGCCCGCCTTATGATTTTGAAGGAGTCCCTTAAGGCAAACTGACTACGTCCTCTAGTGCAAAAAAAATAGAAGAACAACAGATTGATTTTATAAACTTTCGGTTTATTTTTATTTTGACATACGGTACCTTAAAATGTACACTTGAGTAAGTATACATGCGCACTTGTATTCATAATCTTTCTTGATTAAAAGGAAGCCAGAATATACATCCTTCCACCCACTCGATCATGGGAATTACAAAGTTTATCCTTTAACTCCAAAGAACAACGCCAACGAAATATCAAAGTACCTTGAAAACTTGTTATTGTAGAAACATGTTAAATAATATTTTTCCAATCTTCGACTTTCATGATACACTTGAATATTAAAATGCAATGTAATTAGATAGGTACCTATTCTGCGATGCATAATAAGTAGAAAAAAATATATTTTAAAAACGTTAATAAACTATAAAAACGACCTCTGAGCTGTGAAACTAACTTTTCCAGTAGCTTTTCTACTTAAAGGCAACTCAGTGAGCACACATTGTAGAATAGAAATTCATACAAAATCTCATTCATTGCCTTGTTTTTTTACTAAGAATTAATTTAGCCGTTGAAAGAGGTTGCTACTAGCATTCTGGGCACGATGCACAAGATCAGCGGGGCGGAGAATTTCTTCGTAAACATGTATGTGTATGTGTTGTATCAGACAGGATTACTAGATACCAAAGGCGTTATACGATAAAGACTATTGAAACTATATCTTGGCTTGAGATAAAACATATTTTTATACTGCTGATAGCGGTCTTTAGACTTTTAGGTTATCATATTATTATCATCGAGATAAAATAATTATACAAAACCAGATCAGAGCTTATCAGCAATATACATTATTAAAAAAAAACAAAATAATGAAACGCATGTAAAGCGAAAGCTATTACAATTGAAAAACCAGGAAAAAGTTAATGCTAAAAACCTTTTTAGTTAACTTTTTTAGTAAGCAAGTTTATTTTTACAACCACAGACATTTTTCATAAACTATGTAGCTGCATCAACGTGGATAAATTAAAAAACAGGTGTGCAATTGCTCTCAAATGGGCCAAATGAAAAGCCACTCACCGGAACACACGGTAGCTTTGCGCCAGGAAATGCGGAAATCATACCTAACACTTATGTGCCTACTATCCAAGCATTAACCGCTCTGCACGTGTTAACGTTAAATTAAACAAATAATATTAACGGAAGCATATTAAATGTAGTATTGTACGTATTATAAGGTCTTTTTATGTGATAGGTGGCAGACAAACAGACTGATCACCTGATGGTAAGCGATTGCCGCCGTCCATAGACAACCGCAACACCAATGGACAAGTGCGCTGCCGACCTTTAAACCCCCTTTCCCCGCGGTTGGGCCGTTACGTTAAGAAATGAACTTCCATAAAAAAATACACAACCTGGGGTTCGAAGGTGGTACCTCAAGCGCAACCGTGCTTATCAGTGCAGCCCACAAACTACTGCGACGATGCAGCCAAAACATAAATAATTAATGCTCTTTTACTATCCATTAAGCACACGTGCTGCACATGACAATACAAAAAATTATGAATTGCATAATCAATGCATGGCGTCCGCATGTTAACGGGTTAATATGCAAATACGAGAATCTGATATCGGATACGGGATGCGACTGGTAACATTTTCATTTCTTGCAAAGCCCGGCCTTTTGTGCACATGATACTCGTAATTAATTTCATGTGAGATGTTATTTACGAGTTTGAAGGAGAATATACTCGTACTTATTATTACCTGTACTTACATGCAGTTGAATTCTTATGTCGCACCACAAGCGATTGTCATTCCATGCTCATCATCTTGATGGATGTTGGTCATATATTGTGCGTTTTTTCCCGGAACTTTCTACCACGTACGGTATCAGTTTTGTGGAACCGTTGACTGCAGCTGCATTTCCCCATGGCTACGACTTTGGGACCTTCAAGAAAGTAAATCTGAAAGGCTGGCAACGCATCAGCGACCATTCTAATCTCGAAGATATTCATGGGGGTCGGTGATTGTTTACTATCAGGTGACTGTTTTTCTCGTTTTTTGCCTTTAGTATAAATACCAAATATAAGTTTATTTTTTGCAAAACAGATAGAAAAATATCCTAACTTAATGAAATAGGATAGGCTTAAAGCTAACCATATGATAGCGTCTTCAAATCATGATACTATCCGTGTGCATTGAGAAGAAGACGATCCGATAAAATTTAAATAGTATTTTAGGAATTCAATCTGGCAATCAAGACGCTTAATATTAATATCGACCTAACGGACTTTATTGGAATATTCATCTTCACCATATCCGTCACAAAACTAATTTAATTCAGACCAAGTACCTATCTACATTACATAACATTGTAGGTAAGTTCCCAGTTCCCATGCCCAGACTATCACATAAATTCCTCCTCCCGGATTACATCATGACAACTAGCCACCTTGTGGTTCGGTTACTTAGAGCAATTTACAGTCGGCTGAAACTCACATCTCATAAGATTAAGATGGAATTATGCTTGCCTGTAATAATTAGAATTGATATCTAGCCCACATACCTACAGCGTCTATTTAGTTCCGGTTATACTACTCATTACTTTCCTTTCTCAAGAAATATGCATATACACAAGAACGTATACATAGAGAATTTACTCCTCCGTAAATAAAATTGGATTGCGCTCGTCGCTACTGAAACACAAGAGGACAGCCAAAATGGATTTACACAACTTGGTCCGCGGTCTCAAATAAAAGCCTATGTGTAAATCTGTAGATTACAGAAAAGCGCTCAAAGTTTCGAGACGATAGTCAAATAAACCTTTGGAAATTCTAAAATGTGATTACCACTTTCCAGCCTTTCGAAACGATGTTTAAAGCACTTCCGACACAAAATGTTTTTTGTTTAAACACCATAAGAAATGTTTTGGCTATTGTGATTGTGATCCGCCTACCATGGCAGAATTTCAAAATTACTCATTATTGACTTTTTTATAATGAACCATATTTAAAAACACGTGGAATTTATGTTGAATTCAAATTTATTATACAGAAAATAATAGAAAATCATTTCAGAAAATCCAATTTCAAGAAGAAAAGGGGTCCTCGCAGAGAATCTAAGACCAAGCAAAGTAAACATTCTCCAATTCGGAAATCATACCTAACACTTATGTGCCTACTATCCAAGCATTAACCGCTCTGCACGTGTTAACGTTAAATTAAACAAATAATATTAACGGAAGCATATTAAATGTAGTATTGTACGTATTATAAGGTCTTTTTATGTGATAGGTGTCAGACAAACAGACTGATCACCTGATGGTAAGCGATTGCCGCCGTCCATAGACAACCGCAACACCAATGGACAAGTGCGCTGCCGACCTTTTAAACCCCCTTTCCCCGCGGTTGGGCCGTACGTTAAGAAATGAACTTCCATAAAAAAATTACACAACCTGGGGTTCGAAGGAAGCGCAACCGTGCTTATCAGTGCAGCCCACAAACCACTGCGACGATGCAGCCAAAACATAAATAATTAATGCTCTTTTACTATCCATTAAGCACACGTGCTGCACATGACAATACAAAAAATTATGAATTGCATAATCAATGCATGGCGTCCGCATGTTAACGGGTTAATATGCAAATACGAGAATCTGATATCGGATACGGGATGCGACTGGTAACATTTTCATTTCTTGCAAAGCCCGGCCTTTTGCGCGTATGATACTCGTAATTAATTTCATGTGAGATGTTATTTACGAGTTTGAAGGAGAATATACTCGTTCTTATTATGTAGGTATATTACATGTAGTTGAATTCTTATGTCGCACCACAAGCGATTGTCATTCCATGCTCATCATCTTGATGGATGTTGGTCATATATTGTGCGTTTTTTCCCGGAACTTTCTACCACGTACGGTATCAGTTTTGTGGAACCGTTGACTGCAGCTGCATTTCCCCATGGCTACGACTTTGGGACCTTCAAGAAAGTAAATCTGAAAGGCTGGCAACGCATCAGCGACCATTCTAATCTCGAAGATATTCATGGGGGTCGATGATTGTTTACTATCAGGTGACTGTTTTTCTCGTTTTTTGCCTTTAGTATAAAAACCAAATATAAGTTTATTTTTTGCAAAACAGATAGAAAAATATCCTAACTTAATGAAATAGGATAGGCTTAAAGCTAACCATATGATAGCGTCTTCAAATCATGATACTATCCGTGTGCATTGAGAAGAAGACGATCCGATAAAATTTAAATAGTATTTTAGGAATTCAATCTGGCAATCAAGACGCTTAATATTAATATCGACCTAACGGACTTTATTGGAATATTCATCTTCACCATATCCGTCACAAAACTAATTTAATTCAGACCAAGTACCTATCTACATTACATAACATTGTAGGTAAGTTCCTAGTTCCCATGCCCAGACTATCACATAAATTCCTCCTCCCGGATTACATCATGACAACTAGCCACCTTGTGGTTCGGTTACTTAGAGCAATTTACAGTCGGCTGAAACTCACATCTCATAAGATTAAGATGGAATTATGCTTGCCTGCTAATAATTAGAATTGATATCTAGCCCACATACCTACAGCGTCTATTTAGTTCCGGTTATACCAATCATTACTTTCCTTTCTCAAGAAATATCCATACAAGAACGTATACATAGAGAATTTACTCCTCCGTAAATAAAATTGGATTGCGCTCGTCGCTACTGAAACACAAGAGGACAGCCAAAATGGATTTACACAACTTGGTCCGCGGTCTCAAATAAAAGCCTATGTGTAAATCTGTAGATTACAGAAAAGCGCTCAAAGTTTCGAGACGATAGTCAAATAAACCTTTGAAAATTCTAAAATGTGATTACCACTTTCCAGCCTTTCGAAACGATGTTTAAAGCACTTCCGACACAAAATGTTTTTTGTTTAAACACCATAAGAAATGTTTTGGCTATTGTGATTGTGATCCGCCTACCATGGCAGAATTTCAAAATTACTCATTATTGACTTTTTTATAATGAACCATATTTAAAAACACGTGGAATTTATGTTGAATTCAAATTTATTATACAGAAAATAATAGAAAATCATTTCAGAAAATCCAATTTCAAGAAGAAAAGGGGTCCTCGCAGAGAATCTAAGACCAAGCAAAGTAAACATTCTCCAATTCGGAAGTTAATTTAAAACGGAGTCTGATTGAGTGCTCGGACGGGCTACACAAGTTGACCCCTGAATGAGAAATTAGTGACAGTCGGTTCCGATTCAATTTAATAAAGGTACTTACGAAATTGTTAATTTGATTACAGCGCTCCCCGTACTTTGTTCTAATAAGAGTTGCTAGCTAGTCGCAGCTATACAACAAAGTGTTGTCTGTAACCAGTAACCGCTCGGCTTCGGCTAAGCCGCGAGTGGGAGCCGCACCGCAAAAGCGGGAGCGCGTAACGTGTTTTATGTGGATTCACTCAACAAAACAGGAACTTTATATTTGTGTGGGTTGTAAAAATTAAAGCCACACTTGGCAAACGACTTAATCGAAGCAGTATCTGCTGACCTATCTTTACAATAAAATGTTAGATGGAACCAAAAGCTTGTCCCAGACCTTGTATGTGTCGGCATAAAAATCGCAGCGCATTCCGAATCGTACGAGTATTGTACCGAATGTCCACTCCAGCCAGGGTCAAATAGTTTGTGTGGTGAAAATTTCTGGCATTAGGTGTGGGTGGTGGGTGGCCACACAGACATGAACTGTCTGCAACTAAGTAATAAGTAATTTGTCTTTTGTCGATTAACGAATTTCAAAATGTTTTCCCTAGAAAAGTTGTAGCAAGTACCTATGAGGTCTTTAAAATGGTGTAATTGTTTACTGATAAACCCTGTTTAAAAAGTTTGTAAGTATTCAATTATTTTGAAGAATATGAATAACATTACATAAAGGCAAATTTCAAGTGAGATACGCGAGAGTTAAAACTGTTGCCTATATTCATTTGCAACGGGAAGTTCCGCCGTAGTCAGGATGTGAAGTCGTTGCGAGCCAAAGCAAGGGATTTGCATACTTATGCATGCATGCATGTAGCTACATTCTGTTGGGTTAATTAATAAGTAAGTACGCACCACGCTTTACATATTTTACGAGAAAGACTTCTAAAAATATCGCAGGATAGGGTATAAAATCACTGTAGTGTCATCAGTTTAGTAGATAGATAGATAGATAGATACTCTTTATTGCACAACACATAATAGAACTTAATGCTAATAGTAATTTCTAAATACAATATCGGCGGCGGTCGGTAATGAGTAAAGATATCATAAGGAACCCTACACGTTTTGGAAACTGTTCTGATTCATGATACTGTTGGTCTGAGGGTTGCAAATCTCGAAAATCAGACGCAACGTTGGAGTCATCGTACCTAATTATCAGTGTTCCCAAATCTTGGAGCATGGTCCAAACGTACCCAGGGTTCCAAAATGATTACTTTGGATGCAACTCAAATCTAAAAAATACATTTTGCAGTCTTAGGTACCACTTACCAGGTGTATATACCACAGAATAAGTAATAGGTCTAGCGCGACCGTAATTGCCACTCGTGTTTGAATCGGAACATTCCGCGCCTCAATCACAGTACACTAATCCTGAATCACATTCTCCTGTGAGAGTAAACACATGGACGTCTCGTCAATCTCGTATCGGGGTAACACTGTCCATAGTGTGTGTCGATACACAAATACAGTATAAAGATTCCTAGTAAAAACCTTAGGGCTTATGTACTTTCTGCAGCACAAGTTGCGCCAGATGCAAGTCAAGCCGTATCACGCCTTCGTTGTACGGAGCCAGAGTTAGTTTGGTGGTTGCCTATGATTCTTCGCACCTCCCGCCCACCGTTTCAATGGTCACCACGATGATTAGGATTACCACCATGACTAGAATTAGCGCCGTGGCTATTTACCTAACCTATCATAAGGAGGTTGTGCGCATAATCACTACCACACAGGTGAATTTGGCGAACGCAGGTCGTTCTGGATTCCGATGACGTTTCTACTCGTCACCGACTTGTCATTTAGTTGCCTTCCTACATAATAATTTGGATGGTAATACCACAAAATTAATTATTTTGTGGTAATAGGTATTTTAGATGCACTGCGGGAGGCTGTGGTGAGATGATGGTGCTCCAATCTAGTAACAGCTTTTTTACTATGCAAGTATAGAGGCTAAACCACTGTTAATAATTACTCTGTGCCACTAATTTAATTTGGCGTTCTGTTTATTGTAGACAAGTTTCGGTCCAATACGCGCAGACACCTCGTGACAGATTAATAATTCTGTTTGTCGGCCCACGTCCGTCTCTTCTCTCGCTAACTTTGCTTTAAATCTGTTTAGCTACCTAATTGTTTTGTGATGTACGAATATTATGTAAAGTGAAAGCTTTTTCGTTCATTAAACCTACTTATACTTTTTCAAAATATTTTTGTAACTAAAAGTGCAAATATACCACCATGGGACCAATCAATTATCCATTTTCTTCTATTCCTTTTTATTTTTCGTACGGATCAATGTTTATCTTATAGATTGAAAATAGACTTGGCATTAAATTCGGGTAATGGGTTTTATAAAGTATAGCCGTAAGGTCTAATTATATACCTGCGCCTTTCACTCTGTTTTATTTATTCTGAATTCTAGCTTGTAGGAAGCCCTTGTTGTTGTGATCTGGGAACACAATAGGTAATGAGTCTCTTGGCTGTTCGCATCAAGAATGAGCTGGCTGTAGAGTGACTGAATAATTATGTTGTCAAGTGCGTAGTGGCCACTCTAACCGCACGGCCCGCACCACTAATCCACAATAAGACTGTTAAGTGAAGTTTGTCTCGAAGGATTTCATATCGTGATAATTAGGTTTCCTTATCCGTTCCTCGCTTGATGGATAAACGAAGGATCTTCTTGTAATTTTTTGCTCGCATTAGCTGATACAGTGTACCTTAATGATTATCAAGAGATGTTTGGTGAATTTGTATCAAATCAGGTACCAAGTAGCAAGATTAAAGGCTAGGATAATGTATTTACAAAATAGAATCGTAACTTAATTTTTCTTGAATGTTGTTTTAGCTTATAAAACTATATCGGACGTTTGCAGGTGTATTACACCTATACAAAGGTATTAAAATGTAGTTAGTGTAAAGCAATAAAGTAAATTATAGCTCCAATATGCAAACGCCTCCTGACAGATTAATTATTCGTTGTCGGGGTCTGTGCAGTCCATTCTCTGCTGTGAATATTGTCGTATTTTTAAACACAATTTTCGAGATACAATCAATCTGTAGGTAAGTATGTAATATTTTTTTTGTTAATAAATCACTTGTTACACCAATTTTCACGTTACAGTTCCTGTCTAACATTGAGTGTAATAAATATACGGACATATTATATTTACGGACGTAGGTATAGTTATAAAAGTTGGGGACCTTTTGCTTGCAATTTGGGTAAGCTAGGTACTTAACTTCGAATTCTCACCTGTGACGTGGTTATATAACGATCCCATTACGTCAAAGCCGTTTGTAGTCTGATAATAGTAGTCGTTGGCTAACACGCTCTCAATCTTTTTTTACATTGTAGCGGACATACGAGCAGACGGCTTACCTGATGGTACTTAAGTGATGACCGCCGCCCATGGACATCTGCAACACCTGAGGCATCACAAATGCGTTGCTGACTCTTAAGGAACATAATTTAAGAGTGCCGCATTTTCTTAAGGGGTCATTTTACCGTTTTAATGTTTGCCTTGTTTATATGGATGAACGGAGAACGCGCCAGACCCGCTATCGTTTAGTACGTTCTGCCTCTAAGAGGTAATACTTAAAACAATACGTAGCCGTGACAGTCGTACACAGAATCACTAAGCAGCAGCACCTCTCAGCTGATTGCACATTAGTATAAATATAATAGGCGTGTGCCGCAGACAAGTTGCGGCGCCAATACGCGCGGACACCTCGTGACGGTTGAATTATTCCGTTTGCCGACTCCGGCCTCGCCACTTCTCCTGCTCTCCCCGCGAGAGTTTTTGTGCTCATTAACATTCAACAAGGAGGACTATAACTACTTTTTTGCAATACATTTACTTCAATTAGGTACCTATTTTATTTTTCTATTGTAAGGTGCCCTCCAAAATACCTATTGCAGAATATAAACGATTATGCAATATTATTAAGCATATAGAGTCAGTGCCTATTGAAACATTATGCAATCCTACTAACATTGTAAACGCGAAAAGTGAGGTACGTAGATACGTACTTATGTAAGTGTGTACTTATAATTTGTATGTAGGTATATTTTGTTGTTCTTTTGCGCAAATAACTGCTGAATGGACATTGATGAAACGACACAGTACATAATATAGCTTACATAAATCATAAAGGTCACAAATTCATAAAAATATACCCAAAATAATAACGATTGTACAATCACCACCTGAACACGCAGGGTCCAGCTAGTGATTTCGATAAAAGCAAAGGGAGATTAAATATTATTGCTGAAATATTGAACAATATTAATGAAGATGTGTGGGGCGTGTAAGAGACCAAAAACAATACTATACAACTTGAGAATAAATGAAATGGTAAGCTGACTTCGTTTACCAATGATGTCTTCTATCTACTAAACCTACGTCCAGAATGACCTTGGCTCAAGTCCAAACTAGAATTACGCCCCATAATACACCCAATATCCTATCGTCTTCATTCTTCTCTAAAGGGCGTAAAGCTACAGATATCTTACTAAATATCTGTAGCTTTACGCCCAAATGCATTACTATACATTTGACATAAGAATAGAGCCCGTGGTTAGTGGATCTTTGTCGAATAATTATTCGTACGGAATATCCCGTGAGCAGTGTCGGATTTTTATACAACTCTTCGATATATAATATGTTTCGGTGGCGCAGTGGGTAGTGCGTCGCACTTTAAAGTGACGGCTGCGATTGGGGTCCCGGGTTTGATCCCCGGCTACAGCCAAAAATACCTGAGTTTTTCTACTCAGAAATTTTTGTGACAGCTTGAAGTCGGGAAGTTGACGGATTTGCAACCTGGAAAACATGTTAAGTCGTTAGTCTGCGCCCAATCCCCCTTCGGCCGTATCACACTGGTGTCCTATCAAGTTATTAGGGTAAGGGAATAGAGAGTACACCTATATATGCGCACACTATTGGGCACTATAATATATCCTGCGTACGTGGCTGATCGTTAAGATTGGCCGCCGTTACCGAATAGGATTTATTTTATTTATATGAGCCGTTCATTTACGTTCATCGCCGTTCATTGATTAAGTAATACGAATAAACCCAACTTAAAGACTTTTATTTCAAAGTAGGTTAGGTAACACGGGTTGCTTCTGGGTTTAAATGCAACTTATTACTTAGCCATGTAATCCAATGCGAACCGTACTACAATTTCAGCTCCAGTTCTGCAACTTGGGGAAATTACTAAGAAAACTTTCTTACTTCTTTACGTTCTGACATTTCCTTCCAGTTCAGTAATGTCTGCATTAGTTCACTTAAAACGCAAGCTGATTGTTTCCAACTAATTAACGGAGCTTTTGAAAAATAATTGACATCATTGTTTCAACTGTTTAATGCACAAACATTTCATTTACCACTTTCTTCTTAAATTACGAGAATTTTATTAATCATGGTTAAAAGCAGCTAAACAACGTTCCACTATCATGAAATGAAACATTAAGCTCTTTTAAATGCAAACAAATGAATCATAGGCTTTTCCGACTAATTTCGTGTTTGATTAGTAAAAAAACTTAGCGTTTATGTTTATTAATAGGATATCATTGGAAAAACCTGAAAATCTGTTTTTGACATAATTTGTGATTTACTTTAGTCATATTTACTCTTGCCATGGACTAAGATATAAAATAATGTCTCTGACTAATGTTGTTTGAATGTCTTTCAGTATCATTTGAAGAGAAGGAATGTAATACCTACATTATGGGTACCTATCGACTTACATATATGTTTTAACATTTCCCTCTAAGGTACCATTTTCACTCAAAAAAGCACTTTTGGAAAAAATAGGACTTAGTATTATTGAAATGACAGATTTAATTATAATACTTACTAAATAAAAGCTTATAACAAAGTGTACATTTGAACTAATGTCTATACCGATGCATCGCCTTAGCGCCCTACATTAATGCAAAGTCGGTTGACGCCGGAGGCAATCCAAATAGAGGTGCCCTATACAAATTGTAGTTTGAGGCTAGTTCAAACAACATTACCGCGGGGTACGGTTCGTTTCCCTGCTAGTTTTCGTTTGCGCAATCAGGAAATTAAATAAAGTTCACGACACGGCGGCGTCTGGCTCCCTCCAACCCGGGTCACTCCAGGAGCACCTCTGGCTCTGTCACGTTCAAGATAATAAAATGTCTACTAAGTTCCGCTTAAGTAACCCTCGACTGCAGTAGGGTCGGTATAAAACTGCATTTCGTCGATATAAAATTTTTCATGGAGATCATCGGTGTAAAAATTTTAAAAGGAGTTATCAACAGATTTGTACAGAGACGATTTACACATGCAGAGAAATGAGTTTCTAGAATTATTTCGAAGAGTACAATACTATTGTTATATTGGAGATTAGGGTGGAATATTGTAACAATCCAATAAAATCAGTCTCCTGAACACAATGGCCCTTATGATTTCAATACCGCTCTGATACACAATTTCATTCAACGGAAACTGAATATCAAACCATCATCCATAACCGGTTACAAGTGTACCTGTCAATAATGACAAAGTATCCAACTTATTACGGATATTATTTTGTAATTTATTACGTAATATAAGTACATACCTTTATCAATTCACGATAACTTTTTTGGCATATTTATTTACATTTACAAATGAGGACATATCGGGAAAATCCTTCGACGCCAACCCATTGGGATTTTCTCATATTTATACAAATATATTAATAGATATATGTCATGACGTGACATCGTAGCAGCTTCGAGATTTCATCGGGATTTTATGAAACTGTGACGCAGGTTTGTATTTTCAGTGAAACATGCTTATAATTGCTATCATTTAAAATGCACAAAGCGTTACTTAACTGGTTTAATAAATCGTCCCACACTGGATGCTTTCCCCAAACAGGTAATATTATCGATGGCAACCCTACTTACAACGAACGGAAACCGCAGCAAAAATATGAGGTAGGCGCGGAATGTATTTTTGAGCCAATATTTTTCATAAACCAGTAGCATTTTAGTGTGTAAAATATTAAGGACCTACGTACTTAGGTACGTGGCTATGGCAGTAAAAGTGGCGTGCGACCCGCGGTGCAACGCTCGCGAGGACAGACTGAAAGGAAGCCGGGTAGTGTTAAATTTGCAACGCCCGCGCTCAGCCGCCGCACCTGTACTAACCGCCACTGTTCTCCCTATTTACGACGCTTTTCTTCAACACAATCCAAGCCCGTATTTTGTTTTCCATACCTACGCTTTAGTTCCGTGCAAATTCATAAATAATGCACTCCACACTCTCCCGTAGCCGCTGAAAGACATTTTTTCATGGTACGTAGTATTTTCTCAGCAAACGGAGTGATTACCTTGTCCTTAATAATTTATTTGAGCTTCTACCGAGTAACACAAAGGCCAGTCTTATCTCCTGAATAAAACATTGTCTCTCTAGAACTGGAGGCAAATAGCTATAGGTTTTCTTTACACTTTCAGTGGATTCAGAAAATCTTCATGCACCCTAGAGGGTTTAGCGTGTGAGCTGGACACAATATCTACGAGTGATTTAACTTAAAAGAGCAGTGCTGGACAATACCTATCTTTATAACATAATACTTATTCAAGTAAGATAAACCTAAGCTATTAGAACAGCTTGTAACGGGATGGCTATCATGTACCTTACTTTTTGGTATCTGATAGGTATTTCAGCGCTAATGCAAGCGTCACGGTGCGTAAGAAAACTATTCTAATGTTATTGGTCATTAAAGTTTAAAACAATATAATCTTAGGAAAACATATGCATTTTATAAGACATAGAAAGAAAATATTTAAAATTGCTAAAGCAAATAATTAATTAATAATCCCTTTCTGATTACCTACTTTAAATAATATGTTAACTTTTGCATATAGAATTAGATAAGGCATTAGGATACTCATAAATTATCAAAATCTATTCGCTACACTTTTCCTCTACCCCAAGGATGTCTGTAAGAGATCGCTATTAGCGATAAGACCGCCTACATTGTACTAGCCTATAACCATATTAAAGAGTATCTATCTTTTAAACTTTATGTAGAACATGCAATAGCCAGCCTTCGATTCTAGTGCGTTCTGTTTGAATCAATTCATGTGATTCATGCAGTAAGATTCGGTACTATTATATAGTATATACGTGTGCCTATGTACTCGGACATGCCTCAATGTCAGTGTTATCAAAGCTCTGATAGGGCATATCTGCAATCCAGATTGCAGTGTGATATGTGGCTGGAGGGGGCGGGTGCACGGAGCGCGCGCAATCTAATTTATAGCCGATCTATCGACGCCAGCCACGCTGAGATTACTCTTTATTTGCGATCCGCCTTGTCTACCGCAAACTACCAGGGTTTTTGGATATCCTTCTTCGAGTGTTAAGAATAACTTAGAACACAAATACAACACAAACCCATTATTACTAAACCCCTTTTTTGTGGACTTAGTCCCGCGCACGGTGAGAGCCGCACGTATGGTTCCGGCAATGTTAAGTGTTTAGAGAGATATGTCGATTTGAAACCCCTTATTTAACCGGAGACTAAATTTAGTCATGGTTTAAAAATGATGCTATCACTTTCATAAAGATGACAAATAAAAGTGACAACATCAGTTCTAAAACAAGACTACTAGCTCTATTTCGTCAGTTTACGTGTCTGTTATTAAAATCATACTTATATTACTTATTTAAAGGGAAAGTTTAAGGTATAAAATTGAAAAAAGTGTATGTACTAATTGCAGTTTTTATGTCGCGTATTTTAGCATTTTGCCATTTCACAAAGGAATTTAAGCATTAAGCCTTTACGACGCTTTCCGTTAAACTAAAACCGAACGAAGCATGGTTTTACAGTACATAGGTAAGAGGAAAATATATAGAAAACCATAAATATGAAAGTGTTTTACTTCAAAGTACCTATTATTCTTCTATCTTTTGGGGGTTGCCCACTTAGACTTGAAACACAAGAATGTATTTTACATCTCACCCATACGCGTAGAGTATCTATGCATAGGTTTATGAAAAATATTGAAGTTTTTAATATAAAATCTAAAAATAAATGTTTCTTGCTGCTACAGTCCCCTTCATGGGCGAATCCGACTCACACTTGGCCGCTTTTTGCTTTAAATAACCTTTTACAAAACATCTCAATCTTCAAAATACGCCTAAACTGCCTGAGGCTACCGGGCTGAGGATGTACCTAAACTCTTTCAAATGGATGTTACCATCTTGCCTTCTTATTCTTCAAACACAATTTCGCTAAAACACTGTTGATAAAATTGTAGCTCTTTCCTCTTAGTTCTTTCAAATTTTCAATTCAAACAGAAAGGGGCTAAGATTATGAGATAGCTACCGAAATAAGTAATGTATGCGATTGTTTGAAAATAGTTTTGAAAGCCTTAATTTTTCATCAGTAGGAAATTTACAAGTGATTAATAAATCACTTGTAATTTTCGAAAAAAGATTACTTAATAAACCACCTTATTGAAATAATTAAAACAAAATTATAGGTACAGAACATTAGTCACACCATTACATTTTCTATAAAATTATCTACCTTCTAAGCACAGTGTAACTAACTGACGATTGTGCTTGTTGAAACAAGTGGCTTAACCCACAAAATGGTTAAATTCAAATGCCAGCTTAGTCGTACCAATAAATTTGGGTAAGTGCACAAGTGGTACTCGACTATCCATAAATGTCACTTACTCGGATGTAAACGTGAGACATTGGGAGAAAACCTGCGCATTGATGTACAGTATTTTGTTAGTTGTTTTTACCGAGTTCCATAGTCTTAGGACTTTCTATGTTTGAGCGTATTTTATTTTTATGTTCACCGATTTTCACATGTATGTATAATGGATAGTAATAAATATTTAGCCTTTCTTGTAGCTTCAATCAGTTGGTTTATTTCTAGGTACCATGGGTGAAAAATAATGTGTTAAAGCCTACATCACCTATCGTACATATTTAACATTGCTTTATCAGTCATAGTTTTAGTAAGTCATCATTTAAAACTGCTGCTGTCAGTTTCATTAAACCAAAACTAACTATATTTGTAATAGCTTAAACTACATTTTGTAATAACGAGAAAAAGTTAAATGAATAAAAAATAAATAACTATAAAAACAGATATTCAGTTAAAATCTTGTTTTGAAACGATTCGATTTGTGCCTACTAAAGCAAACTGGATAACTACAATTAAGTCTTGAGTTTAGAACTTTCACTAATTTAACTCTAGGAATTTTGGGGTCTTTTAACCAAAGACCAGAAAACACATTAAAACACTACTTAAATAGGTACTTGGTTTTACTTTCGTTATGAATATCCGTCCCAATAATTTTCATTACAAAGATAGAGAAAAATGAAACGATTGAAAACTTTTTTAGTTTTTAGCAAGAAATGTGTAGGTTTCATTTAAATATCTTATTCATACGCATATCAAGAAGTGTTAATTCTATCCCCAGTGCGCGCACAGTTTATTCAAGCTACTAAAAATTATAAACATTTAGCGTGGAAACCTCGAAACAAAGCAACTACGACTCTTTGTTTGCAAAACAATGACTGTATAGTTTTAATTGTAAAACTTCGAAACACTTATAAATGCAACTATAATTTTAGTGTCAGAGTTCTTAATATGCTAGTTTAAATGTTATTTTTATGGTGCTCTATCACTAAAGTAGAATGGGTGGCCATTCAAATCAAATAATTGAAAAGTCTACTCCAAAATGTTTGTGACAACCTTTCACAAGTACTGAACCAATCATGCATTCAGCGGTTTGGTGTAGGTACCTATATACGCCAAACAGAAAATCTAATTTAAGTTGTGCCTTTAGTGTATTTGTATTGGTTACAAATGTTCTATAGGGTCAACAGGTACAAATACAAATCAATCGATCTAATTCTAATTCTTCATTTCAGACTACATAGTCCATGGGTTAGTATAGATACAGAATAACTTATAAATAGGTTTTTATTGTCAAATTGGTCATGTACTAAGACATTCTTTAGGCATGTGATAGTGCCACAGGGAGTGCTAATTTTGACTACAGTCATTGTTCGCACGTAGTGCCTCAATATAGGCGTATCTATGTGATGCAATTGCATGCAGTAACTCTATCTCACAGGATTAACAGTGATATGATGACACTGTCTTGTAGATTAGAGTTTGAAAGTAAAAATATTCAACAAAACTCCAGGATCAACCGATGTTGGAAGTTTCCATTAATCCGAGAATTAAACTCGTACACCCCAGTTGTTGTTTATGTTTCATCACAAGGCTCCCGACAAGGAAATAGGATAACTCTCCCGGGCATCCTAAAACATGTTTACCGCGTACAAACTGAGACCAGAGCACGGACAACGTAAGCCTACAATCAATGGACACCCGTCCAAGACCTCGGTCGACTTTACGACCGAAGGGGCAGAACGTATCTTACCTAAATAAAAGCATCAGTACATTATGTATATGAAATGTGGAGACGATAAACGGTCACGTACATAATTTGTCTCGCACGAATATTGCGAACAAATCTGTGAACAATTCCATGTCGGCCATAGCATGGGAGCCTACAAAGGAAACTATCTGTTATGTTTTGCTTCCGAGCAAAAAACACTCCTTAGTGACCGTGACTGCTATCATGCCAAAAAGGGATTTTCTTCATTGAGAATAAGAACTAAACCAGAAGGCCAAGTGTGCTACGACTATGATGGTGAAATTAAAGACACAAACATGAGCTATTCCGGAATTCCGGGTGCGTAATAGTTCGCAATAGTATTTTTCACCATGACAAATGGATCGATGAGATTTATGATATTTACATGAATATCGTGGTGAGTTACAGTTTTGCTTTTCATTGTTCATAAATTAAATATTGCAGTCCGTGAGCTAGCTAGATTATTTAGTAACATACTTCTTATTAACATGTAAGTTTTGTTTTAAATAAAAAACTTAGTTATTACTTTTTAAATATGTGTTAAATCGTAAATCAGTATGTTCCTTGAAAAAATGATCTAGCTACTGGTGGACTGGACTGTATAATAGATGGGTATAAGTAGATGAAACGCAGTTTAAATCTGTAAAATAATGTAATGAAAATAAATACAAACGAATTGATACACATCAGAAGACAACTACAGAACCCTTTGTGGGCGAGTCGCTGCCGATGACTGCTTTTTTAACAATAACACCAAACTACAAACTTTTATTACGGATGCCAGATAAAATATAGGGATATCATTCCGAAACAAAGAAATATTATTATTATTTGACTAGTTGATGAATTCTTTCTCCTCGTTTTGGAATTCAACCTAATATTCTTTGAACCTTAAAGTGACCTTAATAGAACAAAAAAAAAACCTATCTAATTAATTATATCAGCCACCATTTTCCACCATCTTAACTAGTGCGATATTTCAAATTACTTGCCGTAGTATGCAATAATTCTCTCAAATTAATACTTTAAACGTTTTCAGCACAATAGGTAAACTTAAGTCCTAAAACTCAACTGCGAGAATTTCTCAAAGGCGTAACCAAGGAACGTTGCAGGCTGAGCAAACGAGACGGCGCATGGGCACAATGCACAAAGCTTACCAGTAAAATAGCTGTGCCACAGGGGGAAGCGTTGAGGGAGACTGGACTACCCAATACGTATGACTGGGAGGGTTTTCTGTACAATACGTGGTACACGGTAGACAAAATTCGTTTTACATTTTTCAGGCTATGATTTAAAATATTTATTGTATCTAAATCACTTGCCTACTTTGTTAAAACTTACAGGAATTTTGTTTCTTGTGTGTTTAATGGTTTTTTTTATTATAACATAGAGACCAAGTGACAAAATAAAAATAACCTACTTTTCACTTCTGTACCAGATAACGCTCCATGTGCTACGCCGTAGCAAATCCGTAGCAGAAATGGTGCGCTATAAAGCTATGATCCGTAGCAATTCCGTAGCAGAAATAATACACTACAATACAAACTAAGCGCTGTAGCAGATCCATAGCAAAAATGGTGGACTACAAAGCTATGACGAGCTTATGTCATAGGGTATGTAGCCCCCTTGGTTATAAAACTTGGGAACTCCGTTAGTTTACTAAAATCCATTTTCAAGACTTTCTCGACCCATTATAAACGGAGTTAACACACTGCTTACCACCGTTTGTAGCTTCAAAGCTTAAGTTGCAGCTCACCGCGGTACTCAGTGCACTCTGCCACCGAATATTTGCCACGTCCGCTTACATCGGGCACTGTTTTGATTTGACTTACTCAGTTACCCCCAACTTTCCTGTGTCTAAAACTTCGCAGACGAATTTGTCGTACCCCCAGTGCGCGAGGGCCAAACTAAACAGCGTACTGTCGCTTTGTACACATTCATTAATCGCTGGCGCACGTCGTTCCCGGTGATTTTCATTCTTCTGTCGGCGAAAATGGTCTAGATTTTACACGCTTTAAACTGAAATATGAATCGTGTGACATGAAAAATGTAATTCCGTGCCTTTTATTCTCGTAACGCAATGTCTTGCAGAAATAAATTAGCACCGGTTCGTACATTAAAATATCCATTTAATCTACTATGTGTATGCTAGTGTCTAGTATCCTGTACGGTTAAATAAAACCAAACAAACTGTACTAGCAAACTGTGTACGACTACATACCGTGATTTTAAACCATGCTTCGTATGAATGGGCCAGCTTGACCTAAATGATACCACAGCCTCGAACTCTACTAACTCGAAAAGGCAGCGAAGCTTATCAGATGATCCGTCTACTCGTTTGCCACTTTTCACAAAAACTAAGTACCTACTTTTTAAGGCTTCTATTAGCTTAAACTTGTAATAATAATATTTGTAAAATGAGCTTACTAATGTCTAAGTGACGGAAGGTACCTAAATTTTATTTTATTGTACCTACAATGCTACATATCACTGACCTACATAGTACTGGCCTACATAGGCTCATCCATTATACTTACTCATAAAAAAATAGGAAATGATGAAGCAATAATCCAAATTGTTTCGGTGTAAATTCACGATTCAATTAGAAGCAGGTGACAATATTCCCACAGAATTCAAAATTGATAGAGCGTGCGGTACTATTCGACCACTTTAGAAGTCCGATGCTGGCAGCACGACGCCCCGAAGGTTTCTACTCTCTGATGAAACTTTGAATCCGTAATATCCGAACCCGTTATACAGAGTACGTGGCTACGACTTAGTGCAGTTACGCAGACCATATTCTTATTTTAGAGATTCGGTATTTCTTTTTGATTTTTAGGTTTTCTGGGCTTTTGCACTTGCATTAGGTAGGTACTTGTGTGTGGCTTGTAATATCAATATGTCTAATTGAATTCTATTTATTGGCTACATTATTATGTTGGAACAATCACCTTCTTGGCCCCCAATGCTTGTGATATTTATAGAAAATAGAAATATATCGCAATAACTCAATTTTATTGTATAGTTTTCCTGCGTTATTTCGCCATGTTTTTCATATCGAAAATCACGAGAATTGGGGGCATGGGCAATAATTGAATAAAATTATGATATTAGCTGGCGCAAAGCATTGTGATTTGGTGAGTGAGGGTTTCGGGTTGTAAGTAACGCAATCGAAACGTCAAGCAGTAAGTGGTACTTAAGTATAATGTATTTTATTTAAATATCCTCGCCTCGTAATGGGACTATACCATTTATATCAAGTACTTCCGAAGGCCATATCCGTACAGAAGGTAAAAGGTTGGCAGCGCATTTGTGATTTCACTGATATTGCAGGAGTTCATGGACGGTAGCAAAATGGGTAACCTATTGGTGATCCGTTTATTAGTCTGCCATCTTTCACATGCTTGTGTCATCTATAAAACACTAGCCTGCAGAATTCTCTCTCATTAGTTAACTTTATAAACTTCAATTACCTAAATATTATGTAAGCGATACCTATTAGATTGTTATGTTAATAAAATCATAATTTATCTTTTTGTTGTCAAAATAAAGCTTTTTATTTATTAGTATTTAATTCAGCTATATAATTCGAGTGTTAAGAAAGATCAGTAGATATTCGACCAAACATTTCATTTCTGAAATGTGCTGTAATATTGCTTCCGACACTTTAGTGCGGTAGCGGTTACCTGCACATTTTTATTGGCCGCATAAATCGCTTGAACCATTTCACGAGAGTGAGGTCGTGAGCTCCCTCGTCATGGAATATTCACTAAAACAGTAATGCTCAAAATCTAGGAGTCAATTAGTCCTTTCAAGCTGTGTCCGTGTGGCTAGGAGCCAAGTGAGGACGCTCACTGCATTTCCTCCTTACAGTAAGCTGGCTGGGAAAACGTACATTATGTACCTACATACTTACACTATTACCAACTGCTTCTCCCGGTTTTGTGTAAATCTTACGCTTGTGGATAAACTACTCTTGTACATTATTTCTCTGTAGGTAAACTGTAGAATCGATTGAGGTAGGAACATAATGCAACTGTTCGATATTCGTATTGCTCCTTTGTTTATTATATAAAATAATGTGGTTAATGTTGTGTATTGTTCAATTACTGAACCCTACTTAGTTGCTGTATCTTTTTAAAATATAAGATGTATTGTACCGTTGTTTGTTATCCCCTGCTATCTATCTCATAAAAAAGCAGCTCTTCATCGTTTAGGCAAAAAAGGTAAGTATATTATTATTATCATTCTTATGAATGGAACCTTACCTCACACTCATTAAACTCATATCTCTATTATTTAACAGCGGAAAAGATTTATCTTACTATCGCCACCATGCAACCATGGCAGTTTGACTGCACACGTAAAATATGGGTGAGTAATTTGAAACCTGTGCCAAGTAATAATTAGCACCAAAGAACTTCATGTGCCTAGGTATAATCTTGTGGCGGACATTATAGGAAATTTTGCCGCAAATTACTGCCTAATTCGATAAAACCACTTTCTAGACTTTAAGTTGTTTAAGTTTGTTAGTAAAAGTTCGATAGACATTATGTAAGTCACGGTCTGTTGGTTGAAGTAGTTCTGATCCAGCCAACCTAGCTCAGCTGATATTTATCTTGTCACTTGGTATAAAAATATTATGGAGAGTGTAAAGTATAGATTTTCAGCTTCATTAGAAAATGACTACCGTCGAAATATATTTCATTTGTCATCTGATCATATAGCTTGTTGGTAGGTATAGATTTTTTCCGCTACTCAGCTGAACCTCCAGGGCAGGTTATTACAACAACAAAAGGTCAAAAACAAAGCTACATCCTACTACCAATCTCGTAAGCAGTCAATCAAAGACCAATGAATCACGAAACGATTCCGAGTAGCGAGATAATTAAGGTCAACTGAAGCGAAGACGCGAACTATACTTATTAAAACTTTTCAAATTAATTAACCGCTTCGATATGCTGGCAGAGCTGATAACTGATAGACCGCCCGATAACTACTAATTACTTTTAATTTAAGTTATGGTTAACCATCGGCACAGTAGGTTAGTTAGATAGGGTAGCTGCTCAATTCTGCATCTATGTAGCTACTTCGATCTAGATAGAGGCAGCTCATGGTAGGTAAGAACTGAAATTAATGTCAACAATCTTCTTCTATACTAGTCTATCTATATCTTCTATACCTACTAGTTATAAAGAGATAACTATTAACTTCTATAAACAACGACAAGGCTTAAAGGTAAACCGAAAACACGAGACGATTGCGCGAAACACAGTACCATCTATTGGTCCATTTCGGAATTACGGTCCCGAAGCGAACTGAGGGCGGGCCACTAGTCTATAAAGAAAAACAAAATGTTATGTTGAAAAACAAAGCATATTATATTCGGAGTCTATTTACTTCATACACAGGGTCTCCAAAAATATGTGTTAAAGCTGAAAACCATGGCTAAAGCACCCCTTGGGGCACCAGAAACTGGGAGTGTTTCGGGTGCTAGTATTTGTAGGACGGTAGAGCTCAGTCCGAGTAGGATAATGTATAAATAACGCCTAGATATTTTAAAAACAAATTCATAATATAATATTATGATGTCGTAGATTCCATAATATGCTACTAAGGAATACTTCCTGACACACAAGATTACAAATAAGATAGGTATTAAAATAATTATAATACTTACATTATTTAGTTTTGAATTGGCAAATTGCTTCATCCACGGCATCGACTTCCTAATTACATACCTATATTTAAGTATGTAAGTACATAGGTATTATGAATCTAGATAGACAATAATATTAAGAAATACTTAGTTACTGACACAATCTTCCCCACAGCATTTTATACATTTATGAGAGCAATCTACTCTCGTAGTTAAAAAGTTAGGTTCGACCAAAACTAATGGAATGAGTTTAAAAAAGCATAACATTCCCACAAAGAATTTATTTCCCAAAAGACTCAATAAACTTATTTAAATGGATGCAGAGGCGGTCGCATTTACGAGGTTGAGTCTGTCTTGTGCAAATCCTGGTGCACCTTAGTTTTATAGTTGAACAATAACGTCACGTCTCATAATTTAAATTAAGTAATCTTTCCGTGGGAGAGCCAAGCTTCGGCGTGAAAGTGCCGGCTCGACCGGAGTGTACCACGGCCACACAGAAGACTGACGTGAAGCAGTGCTTGCGCTTTGTTTCGTCGAGTGAGTGAGGGTACAGAAGGCCCAACTAGAGGGAAAGAGGGTGAAAGGTTGGCAGCGCACCTGTGACTCTACTGGCGTTGCATTGCAGGTATTTATAGGCGGTGCTAATCGCTTACCATCAGGTGATCCGTCTGCTCGTCTGCCAACTATCACATGTCATAAAAGAAACTGCAATTATTTTCCACTCACCCGCTTTTTCTATTTTTGGTATAATGCATCAAGAAAGCCATGAAATTAATTGATGGTGCCACTGCCCGCTTACGTTATAGCGTATAGAGCACAGAGTACTTTTTTATACTATAGAGTACCTACCTATGATACCTAACACGTGCGCGTATCGGAGACAACCTATTCTTCGTTACAGACGCGCATGCATGCCACCACGTGAGCATCTTCGTTGGCCCTAATGGAGTTTTCATTCCATGCTATAGGTACTATCATATGGGGCTACCCTATTCTGTAACTTGGGCAGCAGTGGCGTCATCGTTTTTATTATTATTATTATAGAATATTTTTTATAACGCTTTATATTAACGCTTTACATCGCATATCGAAAAATGGTATAACTGCCGCACTCAAAGACGTCAATCAACTTTTTGTCACTTACGAAAAAAAATATGTAGATTCTTATTTTAATGATTTATACGTGGAAGATAGGATAGTAGTAACTACTATCCAATTTTTCCTTTCTTTGAATCCCTTGGATGCGGGCGCTGCTGAGTGCGGCGGTATTTCAAAGCTTGCGCTTTTAGATCATTTTTAAATTTATAGTAGTGCCATCTTGTGACAGTCTGGAAATTCTAATCTTTTCTTGTTTGTTGTTTGTTGGACCTTTATGGAATGGGAACGAAACGGTCAAATAAAAATAGGTAGGTCACCATAGACTACAGATTTGTTGGTGTCAATGGGTAGTGATCAATGAGTTATAAATATAGAGCAGAAATACCTACAAAAAAAACGTGCCGGTTTAGAACATAAAATGGCGGACTGACAGCTATTTTAGTGCTGCTCTGTTGATAATGCTTTATCGATATCATAATTTGTCAAGTCAATACTGACTGGGGGTCTAATTTGAAGTGAAACGCAAATAAAGCATTGAGTATTGAAGTAATTTTGAGACTCAACCAAACGATGAGAACGTCATTTCGTAATTTGAAGTGACCATTCTTTCGTTTGAGACCGATGGAAGTTGTTTTGACAGAACTCGTCTCAAATCCTAATTTGAAAGCCTAAAATGACATTCGTAAAATTGATTGATTAGAAGCTTAAGTTACTGGTTAAATGAAAATCAAAGTATAAATAGATAGGTACTCTTTATTGCACAAAGTTTACAAGTCTTCTTGAAGTAGGTAATAATTATGCTCTTAATATGTAATAGATAATATAGATCTTTTTATTGCAAAATTAAACTTACTAGTGTTGCGGCAACACCAGGATCATAGCGGCAACACCAGGATCATAGAACCAATCATTCCAATCACGAATTTTATCGCGTGATATGCGTCCGCTCTCATTGGTGCTTCATAACGTGATATCGCACAAGCGGACCAATGGGAGGCGCCGATGACGTCGCGGAAATCGACTCAACGGACATCCGGATCGCCACGGCATACAAGGAACACCTAACGCGCACATCTAATTCGTAATTTAATTATTTTAATAGTTTGGTCTGTGACCGCTAAATAAGTATTTCTTTACTCTCTAATACCGAGTTTTCTTTCCTCCACCTCGTCCACTACAACTAGGTATACAGATATGTATTCAATTACAATTATGGTGGTAGTAGGTAGTAGAGCTTGTAGTGTATTATCTTCCTGAGTTCAGTTCGTCGCAGTTTGTAGAAAGAGATCTGTAAGTAAAAAAATTATGGTATTATTGATAAGATCATAATGATATTATCTACTCTTAATAATAGAGGTAGGGCAATGGTAGCTCAGTGAATAAAACGGGAGGTCGTAGCAGTAGGTATGTAATACCGGTATCATTAATAACAATCTCAAATTGACGAGTTTACGATATGTGATCAAAATCAAATTATTACAATACTCCCCAAAGTGAAATTCATCGCTTAGCATAAAAGGTTTATCTTCATCGTAAAATATTATCGATGTTTTTACTACAACCCTAGTATAAAACTCACGAATTTTTATAACATAAAAATATTCAAAATGAAGCATAATTATGGACTGAAAACACACGGATAGAATCACACGGGGAAACAAAAGTGTAAAAACATTCAAAGTTTCTATAAATATAATGAAACATTTTATAATAATTAGAAAAAAATATAACATACCGGTGCAATGTTAATCTTTGCTGATTTTCGCTTTTCCTTGAGCCACATCCTATAACACTTCACTTGGGCATAATGATTAAATGTTTCTTCAATATCCTGTGTAATGTGGACAACGAGTTCTCAAAAGAAAAAGAAATTATTAGTTATTTTTGTCGGAAGAAACGGTGAGTTGACACTTCATGTACTTCAGAAAACTGTAACTATAGTCCATTTCAGCTAAGAAGAGCCCTGTGACACTTCATCGCGTTCTGAACTACGCATTTTATGTTTGACAATGAAAAATATTTTATTGTTTATCTTTTTTATTTAATTGCGGCATTATTCCAAAAAATATTCCGATAAAACATCTCAAAGTTATAAAACAAAACAGTATCATTTACTTTAATTTAATGGAATAGAAAATAACAACATTTTTTAAAACAATCTATTATATCGTAAAAATATTCATGCATTTAATTCACACAATATTTATTTACACAATGACAACATCAGTCAATCACTTATTTGAACATCGAAGCATAAAGTAAAGACATCCAAATAGTTTGTATATAACAGGTCTCCCCCCCAATTTCTAATGATGGGGTTCGTGTATTGCGGTAGCCAGCAGTTGGTCTATGTGCCGCTTCCATGGGACCCCGGAATCGGTTCTGATAATATAATGTAATTTGCCGACACGTTGCTCCACTGTCCCAAACTGCCAGCGCTGGCCGGAGTAGTCCCGAGCTTGTACTCGTTGCCCGACTAGGAGGTGCCTCACTGGACGCTGATAGTCCGGGCGGGTTGATGTAGGCTGGCAGGGCGAAAGGGTAAACGCCACGTGAAGGTTAGTCCGGACTTCCCGTCCGAACATGAGTTCATATGGGCTTTTTCCACATGTCAAGGGTGTTCTTCGCAGGAGTAGTTTTATTTTTTTTATCTTGTGGTCGATATCGCCCCTCTCCCCCCTCATTGTGTAGAGGGATTTTTTTATTGTTTGTACGAATCGCTCCGCTTGGCCGTTAGTTGCTGGGTGATATGGAGCCGAAGTTTTGTGGGTGATTCCATTCTGTTTTAGGAATGTTTCGAATTCATTTGAAACAAATTGTCTACCATTATCGGAGACAAGGCAGAGGGGTAGGCCGAATGTGGTGAACAACTCTTCTAATTTCTTAATACACCACGATGTGGTTGTCGTTTTAGTAGGAATTATTTCCACCCACTTGGTCAGTGCATCAACAATAATAAATAAGTAGTATCCCTGCGTAGGGCCAGCAAAATCTATGTGTATCCTCTGCCAGGGGGCTGTAGGTACTTCCCAATGGTGTAGTTCAACTTTAGCTGGTTCATTTTGTTTTAATCTGCATTCTCTGCATGCTTTTACTAAGTGTTCTATATCTTTATCTATGTTCTTCCAATAAATGAAGCTCCTTGCCAGTAATTTCATTTTTACAATTCCCAAATGTCCTTCATGAAGTTCTCTAAGTACATCGGCTCGCAAGCTAGCCGGGATCATCATTCTTGTTCCTTTGAACAAGCATCCTTCTTGGCATGTTATCTCATGTGCATTGTATCCGAATGTTTGTAGGTTTCTGCCTGTTTGAACTGCTTCTAATAAGTTTTTGTACGTTGCATCTTTTGTTGTTTCCGTAGCCATTTTTAAGCGATCAATATTCAATGTCGACAGTTGGTTTATGTAGAAAGCCGTGTGTTGGTCAATATTGTTTGAATTGTTTTCTACGGGGAATCGTGAAAGGTAGTCGGCATTGCTGTTAGCGCCCGAAGTTCTGTATTCTATCTTGTAATCAAAGCCGGATAGGAAATGTGCGTAATGGAACAATCTCATTGTGCTCATAGTTGGTAAGGTTTTATTTGGATGGAAAATTATTGTCAAGGGTTTATGGTCTGTAATCAGGATGAACTTACGACCATAACAGTAGTGGAAGAATTTTTTTAGACCCCAGTAGATTGCCGTAGCTTCTTTGTCTATTTGACTGTAATTTTTCTCGCTGCTCGTTAATGACCTCGACGCAAATGCAATGGGCTTGTCAGAGCCGTCGGGCATTCGGTGTGAAAGCACTGCTCCCAGGCCTGTAGGTGACGCGTCTGTAGCCAAAACTATCATTTTGTTGGGGTCGAAATGTATTAGTGTCCGATCACTGGTAACTTCTTGTTTTATCTGTTTGAAACTTTTTTCGCATTCTTCTGTCCAAATGTATTTACTATCTTTCCTTAATAGCTTATTTAAGGCGTTTGAAATTGAAGCTAGATTCGGAATGAATTTGTTGTAGTAGTTCGCCATGCCCAAGAATGTTCTTAATTCGCTGGCGTTTTCCGGCTTCTTTGCGTCGAGAATTGCTTTTACCTTTTCTTTATTTGTATGTAGACCAGCTGCATCAATTGTATGTCCTAAGTAATTTATACTTGTCTGGAAGAAGTGACATTTATCTCTGTTTAATTTTAAGTTGTTCTCTTTTAGTTTAATTAGTACGGCGCGCAATCTTTCCAGTAATTCTTCTTCTGTCGCACCTTGAACTAAAATGTCGTCGAAAAAGCATTTTACTCCCTGTATTCCTTGTAGCATTTTGTCCATGAATTTTTGCCAAAGGTTTGGCGCCACTTTGACACCAAACATCAAACGGTTCACTTTGAATGTCCCTTTATGGGTACTGAGTGTCTGCATCATGGAGCTCTCTTCGTCCATTAACATATTGAGGTAAGCCTGGGTTATATCTAAGGTGCAAAATAACTTACCCCCATTCATTTCGCTGAAGATGTCCTCTATTATTGGTATTGGATATTGTTCATCCTTAATTACCTTGTTTAGGGTGATCTTGTAGTCGGCGCATAGTCTTATGCTGCCGTTCGGTTTCACAATCGGCACTACGGGTGTACCCCATTCGGCGTTGTCAACTTTGGTGATTATATTTTGTTGGCATAATCTTTCTATTTCTTCGTCGACTTTGCTTTTTAAGGCGTATGGGATTCGACGAGGTTTGACAAATATCGGTCTGGTGTTTTCTTGTAGGACCAGATGGCCTTTGTAATTAGGAATGCATCCAAGTGTGCCATCGAAAACAGATGCAAATTCCGTTAACAGGTCATCTAGTTTGGTCTTCTCAATTGTTTTTACTGTATTGACATCAGCCAAATCTAATTTTATTTCACGTATCCATGCTCTACCAAATATAGGGTCGACGTCTTGTTTTATTATGTATAATTTTCACAGCTGCTGCCAGCGCCTCTGGTCGACGGGTGCAGACCAGGATTCGCCGCGGAGGCGTGTCATGTCCCTAATGGACCATAACGTTCCCATGGCAACGGATTGTGTTGAATTATGTCAATGTAAATAAATACGTTAACTCTACAAAATAAATATTATTTATTTAACAAACTGTATCCAGTCTAGTCAATAGTCCTTTTATTGACGTTCTTGATCGTTTAAGTTTTGTAATGTCCTCCATCGCCAGTTATTATATCGTAAAAATATTCATGCATTTAATTCACATAATATTTATTTACACAATGACAACATCAGTCAATCACTTATTTGAACATCGAAGCATAAAGTAAAGACATCCAAATAGTTTGTATATAACACAATCCTATGCACATCGTATTAGTTGTAACGGAACGTGGAAAAAACATAGAGCTGCGACATGTCATAATCGGCGGCCGTGTTGCGATTATTCGATAATCGGATTATACGAGTGCATCAGCCTTGTATGCGAGTTGTGTTTTCGTTGTATTTGCGCGGTGTTAGGTTATTGTTACTTTTTGTTGTTGTGTTTATTATTTTTGACTTTTATTGCTGTTGTTTGTTGCTGTTTTTGTTATTTTTTGGGAAAATGTGTGTTGCTGTTAGTATAAAAAAATCGATTCCATTTCCTTAGGAAGTATAATCGATTACCAGAAACAATCGCAATCATTTCATTATAGACATCTCTAAAAGTGTCAAAAATCGAAGTGTCACAGGGCTCTTCTTAGCTGAAATGGACTATAAACATGGCTTTTTGGCCGCATTAGGCATTAACGTGGTTGTCAAATGACAATTTTTCCGATTAAAGAGCTGAAAGAAATAGTGTCATCTCTTTCCACTTATGAAAATCAAGCTGAGTTAGATAGAGAGAACAATAGTTTTGAGAATCCACGTCGACACGCATGGTATTTGTATAACTGATTTCTGTATAGGACAATAGGCCCGGTCCATATATTTAAGTCCAATGGTAGTGATGGGTAGTGTCAGTCAACTGTCAATGTCATGTGTGTTCGTAAAGTGTTGTGCCGTGCGCGCTGTTTTCAATTTTCACGTGTTAAATAAATAACCTACAAACATACATTAATTTACTAAAAACGGTTGCGTTAACATAAAGTCTTGGTCATAAATTGGTTATTGATTACAAAGTGTTAAAGATGTCGCCAGGTAAAACAACACAAAAGAAAAAAGGACTTCAAAAAAATGTTAAACTTGATAAAGTTAAAAAAAATAAAACGAGCAAGCCTCCTGTAGAGAAAATAGTCAAGAAAATAGAATTAAAGAAACCTAAAAAGGAAGTTTTGAAGACTATCATCAATGAGCAGGCGGATATTGTAAAAAAGAAAAAGGTTAAGCTTGTAATGCCATCCAAGTATATCACTGAAAACACTGTTGAATCATGTTTAGCCGCATTGGAACAATTGGCAGCTTGCTCAAAAAACAAAAACGCTATTTTTGAAGATGAAACACAAGATATTTGTTGAAATTAATTGCATTAAAATTCAAACAACAAAAGGAAATGTTAAGCTGTGAGTATCTATGATGTGATAGCTTTCGCAATAAAAAGTAGCCTAAGTTCTTTCTCAGGGGCTAGATCATCTGTATACCAAATTTCATTCAAATCCGTTGAGTAGTTTTGCCGTGGAAGAGTAACAAACAAAGTTACTTTTGCATTTATAATATTAGCAGTACCTACATACTTAAACAATTTATTGTACAGACGGTCACACATCCATTGTATTATTTTTTTTCACAATCTGTAAAATTTTCTCAATCATTGAACCAAACATCACAAATGTAAATTTATTGAAAAATTATGCAATGTATGTACAACACAAATGTATGCTCTTTATACCTAATTATTGTGTCAATATTTTTTTTCAGTGTGCTTCCACACAGTACTGCTGCATCAACAGGGGAAATATGTTTGATTACACCGGATATAAAAAAAGGACGAAAAATTGATCATGAACCCACTGTTGATCGCTGGGAAGAAATGCTGAGAAAAGCCAATGTCACATCTGTAAGTGCTATTTCTATACACCATGTTTTCCTAGAATAGGATAACAATTTGAATGTTTATTATGTCCCAAGTTTTCATGTTCATGTACCTTATTGTTTTTACTTTTAACTCTTTTTGTCATTAATAATAAAATTATTCTTATTATACAGATAAAAACCATCCTGCCTATGAGACAACTTAGAGTGGAGTATGACCAATTTGAACTGAAACGCAGGCTATTAACTCAGCATGACTTTATAATGGTTGACACTAGAGTCCTAAGCCATGTGTCTCACATACTTGGCCATATGTTTTTCAAAAAACATAACATGTTAGTGCCTGTCAGACTTGATGAACAAAATTTGAAAAAGAGTATCGATGTTGGTTTACGCACAGTTATGCTTAGATTAAGTGAGGGACCAACATCAGTTGTATTAGTGGGACACACAGGCATGCCAAGGCAAAAGTTAAAGGAAAATCTTCTAGCTCTAGTGCAGCAACTTCGTGAGAAATATCCAGGTGGTGAAGCAAATATTAGGTCTATTGCTGTAAAGCTACCATTGTCATTGGCTCTGCCTTTATATGTCACATTACGTAAGTACAAACATCTATTTACATAATTATTGTAGTCCTATAAATCCTATTGCAAAATTACTCTTACTCAAAATTACTTCTATATAGTTGAAAAGGGCAAAAAATCTCATCTTTTGAGGACTAATTAGGCCATACATAGTTCGAGCCACATACAAGCCAATATAAGATTTATGGTGACAGTTTTCAATTTGAAAACTTCTATTTCATTTTCTTCCAGACAATGTAATCAAAAATATAAGTTATGGCCTCTAACAAGCATATTTATATTGGTATCGAGCCGTCCCCTCCAGGCGTAGGAGGTGATCCGTGCAATGCCGGTGATGGGGTTACAGCCCCGAGCACCAGCGGACCCCCTCCTCGGAGAGGGAGGAGACGCACATATTGGCGTCGTCTCCTCCCCCTCCGTGCCCTGCGGAGCGCCGGAGCAAGAGGGTCCTGCCTCTCGCTCGCGCTCCGCCGCCTCCTTCGCGACCATCACCTGCTCGCAGAAGGCGGCGAATGCCTTCCAGGCCTCATCGCTAGCCAGCATAGCTCTCACTATACTGGCCAGAGACAGGTCCCTGGCCGACCTCCGCCACCAGTGCGTAGCGCTGCGGGGCCCACGACGCACCACACCGCCAGGGTGTGCTGCGCCGTGTCCTCCACAGCGCCGCAGGCGTGGCACGAAGGCGTCTCCTCCCGGCCAATCTTGTGCAGGTAATAACCGAAGCATCCATGCCCGGTCATCACCTGCACCATCCGGAAGGAGACAACGCCGTGTGCACGCTCCAGCCACCGGTCTAGGACCGGGGCGAGCGCGTCGAGCGTTCTCCGGCCGTAGCGGGTAAGGGCGAGGTGCTCAGACCATCGCCCCCGGAGGACCTGACGGGCCTCCGTCCGCACGGCCTCCCGCTCGACGGGGCAGAAGGGATCCCCTGCTGCCCTTTTCTCCGCCGTGAAATCGTACACGGCGGAGAGCACAACGGCGTCCGACTCCCATGGGGGGGTCTCAGCAAGCAAGCAGGCCACATCGAAGCTTACCGTTCGGTAAGCCCGAGCGACCCGCTGCGCCATCACTCGCTGAGGCCCCCGCAAGAAGGGAAGGTTTTCCCCTCTCGCTAGGGAGTCCGCCCAGACTGGCGCTCCGTAGAGCGCCATACTTCGCAGGATGCCGGCGTATAGTTGCCGGCACCTGGAGCCTGGGCCGCCCAGGTTGGGGCAGCAGCCAAGACAATGTGTCTGCTGCCCTGAGGAGCCGCGGTGACATCCTGCTAAAGTGCAGGCCAAAATGCCACCTACTGTCTCTACCATTTTAACAATAAAACTAAGATGATAACTAAGATAATATATTAAAATTTCAGGCTCCTCAAACACGGTGAACCCTCCAAGATTAGTGAAAAAGAAACCCAAGAACTTTACAGTGCTGGAAGATGAGCTCTCAACTATGCCCAACAGGAAAGTTAGAGTTGCACCTGATGGTACTGTGCGTCTAATTAAACAAACTAAAGGACAAAATACCAGGTTAATAATTTATTTATTTAAAAACTTTATTGCATAAAAAATCGTATAATAGGCGAACTTAATGCCAAGAGGCATTCTCCACCAGTCAACCTTTGGGTCAAGCAGAATATAGTATAATCCTTCTTCCATGATTGCTTTTTAAAATAGTATGCCATGCTAGCGCACTAGTAAAAAAGAAGACTTTCTATCAAAATTGGTTTCTCAAGGTATAACTACACTTTCTTGCCTCGGACTATACCAATCTTTTATCTTACAATCTGATCTACAGTTTGTTTTATTAATATGCCAACTGCAATCAAATGGCCAACATGCTGTGCCAATATGATAACTGCAATCAAATAGCTAACATACTCAGATAAGCTTGGACTTGGGAGTGCTGGTGGTAACTGGTTGTCTACATATAGTTCAGGGAATAGCCTATTTTAAGTTTAAGACTAGGTGAATAGTTTAAATTGTCTAGGACATTTGTTTCTTTATCTAGCATTAAAGCAGTATGATATATTAAGGGGGAAAAATATTTTTTTCTATTGCAGTGACAATGATGATGAATCTGAAAATGAAACGGAAGAGAACGAAGAAGAAGAAGACAATGGAGAATCAGATGAAGATAAATAATAAGAAACAAATATGATAATAGTATTTTAATCAAATGTGTAAACATTGGTACCTCAGTTTACAAATAAACAAAAATTACAAAATTCTTGGAATCATTTAAAACACTTCACTGTCTTGCATCATTATGTCATTTTTATCTTCACTATCAGGGATGGTGACTTCATTTTTCTCTTCATTGTGATTGTGGGTATGGCCACTTAGGTTTTCCTTAGCACTAGTATCTACCTTAAAGATATTCATAGATGACCTAGGAACTATAGTTACTTGCATTTTAACAGGCCATACTTTTTTGAATTTCTTGAAATTCTTTACTTCACTTGATTGTTCTTCAATTTGCACAGGTTCTTTTTTAACAACCAAACTAGCTCTCACTTTTACAACAGTTGTTCCCAAAGAGAGATTATTCATTTTCTCATCTAGTTCCTCCTTGATTTGCTTTTTCATGTCCATATTATCACTTTTAATCAATTTCTCATTATTCTTCATTAACTCTTCAAGTTTTGATCCTCTCAATGTTGAAATATCTACATCATTCTCCACACATTTGAAATCAGTACTTGGTTCCATTTTAACATTCTTTGCACCAAACATACTTGGCTTTGAAGTACTTTCTGTATCTTTGTCTTGAATAAATTGGAATAAATCATCATCATCACCATCTAATTTCCTTTTCTGAGGTTTAGCCAAATTAAGCCTTTTAACAGTAGATCCTTGATTATTTGAACTGCTATTATTAACGAAATCAAACCCATCTTCATCAAATGGCCCAGCAGCATGTTTCTTTGAGGGATTAGATTCCATATCATTGTTTTGTTCATTGACTTTCCTCTTGATCCCTCCACTTGTTCCATTTTTGTCTGCACCACTAACTGCTAGCTTCTTATTAGAATTTTCGAATAAGTCACTGTCGTCACTCAATTTCCTTTTGGAGGATGATGTAAGACTTTCATCAATTATGACATTTTCTCGCTTTACTCTTTGTGTTGGCTCCTGTGATTCCTGAGCCAATACTGTACCAGATTTGGTATTTTGACCTGTTTGTTTGATCACCTCTGAAGGGAAATTAAATTCTGGATTGCAATATTTTTCAGTTGAGCAATACAAAACAGCCAATCCAATCTCAACATCAGTTATTAATCTCTTGCCTTTTGACTTCATGTAATTAACAATATCAAGAATTGAATCCCTTTGGGCTTGGGTCTCTTGAGAAGCAGCAGGCATAGTGCATTGAATTACAATAACATCTTTCTCACACAGCATTGATTTTGTCATTTTCGATTCACTCAAAAGTAAAGGAGTGGCAGAGGCTTTACATAAGAGTCCTTTATAGAGATCATATTTACTTTTTGAGAAAAATATAACTTTTAAACCTGAGAACAACTTTTGTCTATTCTTATCAGGGACAAACGACACAACTTCTTTGTTCAATGTCGACTCAATAACTTGTGGTGTAAACTTATTTGGATCTGGTAAAATAGTTTGACTACTTACAGCTTCAAGGCATTTGTTCCAATAGTCAACAGTAACAATATGCGCACCTTGAACTAAAGCTAATGCAACTTTCATTGTGATAGTGATAGCTGGCATTGTCAAAAACTTACAGGTATCATCCCATTCATTCTTCAGTGATCCTGAGAGACTACTTAGACATTGTATTAGGTTTTGTAGATTTTCTCCCTTCAAAGTAGAAGTACAAGTGACAAACGAAGTGGAATGCACTGTCCACATACTACCCATTTTGCCAAATTTTACAACATCATTGTCGGCGAGTTTAATCATGGTATTACTCTCTATTTTCTCATCGGTATTTACAAAAGTACCGTATCTTGAACCCAAATCCTGTATATACAATTCCTTGTTCAAAATTGAAAAGGTAGCGTGCTTTCTACTGATGGATGGGTCGTCTGGTATAACAAAACACTTATTCTGAGCATCAGGAGTTCTCCCCACTGATACCTCTTTACTTTTCTCCGTAATATAAATTACTCTTTGATCTTCTTTTGAAGTCAGATACCACATTTTGAAACAGTGAAATAATCGCAAAAATAAATGGAAACAAGTTAGTAATTTTGGCAAAAAGAGAAAACAGCACAAAACAGACGGACGCCGATAGCGCGGCGGATGCAGTAATTTAAATGTCAAAGTCAAAGTGACACTTACTGCTCCTTACATTACTCTTTATTTTTTTGATTAACAAAAATTGCTTTACGAATTCTACTTATTTTAAACAGTGTATACTTTTACAAAAATGAATTAAATCTTATAAGCAGCAGCAGTCCCAGAAGAAGGCTGTATAAATTAAAAATCTTCTCCTTTGACGAGGTAAGAAAAAAAAGTAAATGACGTTGTTTCTATGGAAACCGGTAGATATGTCAATTTTGTCCACAACAAACAAATTTTATTGCCGAAGCTAATTAAAATTCTTAAAAAAGCAAAGAAATTAGCACTTAAAAACATTTAATTTATATACTGTAAAGATATAGTTATAAAAATGACTCTGTATATCGATACTAAGCTGAACTTCAGCGATATTAATATGGTTTCTACGGTGGGTTCCTGGCATCCATCATTACCTCTTTTGGCTGTTGGGTCTTACAATCAAGAAAAAGGCGGATTTGTAACTATTTTCCAAGAAAATGTAAGTAAGTTTTCTATCTGTAAGTATACATTTTCATCTGCGAAGGTAGGTACCTACCTATTTTATAATGTACCTACCTTTACTTTTTTTTCATTTTTATAGGGATTAGCATTGGAAGGATGCGAATGGCCCATACTTCTATCAAATCAAGTTACTGCACTTGCGTGGCATCCTACACGAAGACTACTCGTTGTTGGGCTGGGATGGTGGGGAGCTTTATATTTGGCTAGAGTATTCATGGGCGCGTTTAGAAGCACCACATAATGCAGCACTGACAACTATAGCTTTTAGTCTCGGAGGTGGCCGGTTGCTCGCATCTGACGCAGCAGGCTCCTTATCAGGATGGCAATCTGGGTCTGGTGCACCTTTAACTTCCTTCCATCACCAACTAGGAGATGTCATCACCCATGTTACATATTGCTCCCCACGCCCATCTTGTGAATCTTCAATCAGAGGACTAGCTCGAGCAGCTGTTGCAGGAGATGAGAATGCTTTAGATGCCCTAGCTGCTTGGCGACCAAGAACAACAGCTAGAATGAGAGAAGGTGCCCAACCTGACAATCACTCTTGCTATGCTGCACAAGACAATGGTGTCATTTTATACATTGATCATACAGGAGCCTGTTCAGAAGTCCTGAATGCTCCAGGCAACATAATATTTATGGGTATAATTAGCAACATCTATTTACTAGTAGCTTGGGAGTCTGGAGGTGCCCTTAGTTTGACAAGGTTCCTGACAGCTGATGATGGTTCTTTGACTACAGATACACATGTCAGAATGGCTGCTAGAAATGGACAGAGTATAGTTTTAGCTGGTAACTTTTATGTAGCTGTGATAACTGGAGATAATTTAATCAGAATTTGGGACAGTGAGACTGGAGATAATGATGTCTTACCTAATGAAAAAGAAGAGATTGCAGCAGGAGATATATTCACCAGCATAAGTTACTGTAGTCTCAGTGATACTTTGTGTTGTGGGACATCCCAAGGCAATTTATATCTGTGGCGCCGTGACCACAAAAACCAGTGGAAACTAATAAGTAGTACTGCTGTAAAAGGAACAGTGAAGGAAGTCAGTTGGGGCTCTGAAGGTACTTATGAATCCATTACTACATGTCAATTGCATCACAAGTGCCTTTATTCTTCGAGAGCAACCAGTCTGTTGGGGTTATTCTCCTAATTTGTGGATGGTACAAAAGTCTGCTGTAGAAATTACTATTACCAACAAAAATGACTCAACTTCAACTATTGACACTACAATCACGGTCAGAGCTCTTGCCTTTAAGGATCAATATGTAGCACTAGGAGATGGGAAAGAAGTGCAGGTAAGACTAATAACTTTATAAGCTATAGCACGAAAAGTGTTGAATTGATATTGTATTAATACTTACTTACAATTTATATTGCAGATTTGGATGTGCAGTAAAGAAAATGATGTAAAATTTTCACTCATCCGCACATTTCCATGGAAAACTGATGTTCTCATCATACACAATGATGTCCTAGTTGGCCTTGTAAACCCTCACATTGAATGCTATACAATAACTGGCAACAATCTAGGTATTTTACCTAGTACTGAAGGTGAAGGTGAACCAATTGGTATCACCAATACAAATAAATTTATTGTTGTTGCAACCATGGATGGTACTCTCAAACTAGTAGAGATTACTAAGAAGGGCCTAAGAATGCCTTACCCTCCTAAAAACTGCTATCAAATGATGGAAGACTTTGGGGAAGTGATGAGAGCTTCAGTGAACTGTACTGGTCGTTATATTTGTTTAAGCATTGCAAATGCTGGATTAGCACCTGACCCTAGACTATATCTGTGGGATGTAGCTAATGATAGTATAACTAACATGCACCTTGATGAAACTGCGACACCACCATATCAGAGTGTACCTATAGCAATCATATGGGATCACAATGATCCTAGAATAGTAGCTGTGCATATGAGGTCTGCAGATTTAGACAGCATCCATCTTTTCTTTTGTCATGAAGGAAAACTTTTTGAATATAAAAACTGGTGTCCTTCATCAGAAGATTATTTTCTTACAGATTTTATGATGTGTTCCTTGAATACACCTTATGTCGTAATACTAGTGCAACAAAGTCTTAAAAAGATAATTATGAATGAATTTTCAGATTTTACTGACCCTGATTCAAATACCATGCGTCAAATACTAGATTTTCTGTACTATATGACTACTGGGCATTTAGAAAAAGCTGTAGTTGTAGGCACAAGTATATCTGGTGGTAAAAATTCAATAATATGGGATAGTTTGGCAAAAGTATGTGTCCATTGTAGAAAGCCCGAAGTAGGTGCGGTATGTTTAGGCAAAATGGGGAATATTAAAGGTGCACTAATGATGCGTAAAGTAATGTCTGACAATGATATAAACGATGTATGCAAAGTGGGTGTGCTCGCGGTGAATCTGGGTATGATAGAAGAAGCAGAAAAGTTATTCCGTGAAGCTCAGAGACCAGATCTAATCACCAGGCTCGTATCAGCTAGAGAAGGCGGTCTTAATGAAATTAGTAACGGAGTTAATGAAGGAGAAAATGTATTGCTTGTAAAAAGCGCTCAACACAAACTTGCCAAAGTGTTATGGGCAAATGGGGAAACTAGTGCTGCCTTAAAACTCTTTGAAAGTGCTGGCACTCTAGTGCCTCATGTACCTAGAATGTTGATTGCACAAGGTCAAGCTCCAGTACTGGCCCAATACGTAGCTAATTCAAATGACGCCAGTTTAATAACGTGGTGGGGCCATTATCTCGAAAGTATCGGTGATCTGGAGGGTGCGCTCGAGGCGTACGGTCGGGCTAATGATTACGGTGAACAAACGAGATTGTTATGTCACATGGATAGGATTGAAGAAGCCGAAAAGTTGTGCCAGAAAAATCCAGCTTCTATGTATCAAATGGCGCGATATTTGGAGATGCAGTCAGATAAAACTGAGAATGCAGTCAAGGTGAGGAAACTGGGATTTTTTTTTATTATTATCCTACTGAGATGTAACATGGATTGGTATTTTTATGATGCCTACAAATATCACTTTTATTTTGTAGATGTACATTAAATGTGGCGCTGTTTCGTCGGCAATTCGAGTAGCGGCAGAGGCGAGTGCGTGGAGTCTCGTGTGGCGTGCCGGTTCAGCTTCGCAGACTCACGCTTTACACGCCGCTTCCATTCTCGAAAATGCAGGACAGAATGAACAGGCCATTGCCTTGTATCAAAAAGCTGGTGAGTTTGTTTGAAATTTACAATGGTTGGCAGTCTGCAACTGTGCGTTTCTTAAGAAACTTTCTCCCTCGTACCACAAAACTATGGAAAAAGCTGTCGCTTGCGTTATTTCCATAGCGATACGTACCTGAAAACCTTTAAAAAGCGAGCGTAGGCCTATTGTGCTAATAATAACTAAATAAACTGTCGCTATTTCAGGGAAACCCCACCTGGCATTGAAGTTGGCGTTACAATGTGGAGATACCAACGCGATGGTGGCCGCGGTGGAGTCTCTCGGGGACCGCGTCGACCCAGATCTGGCGCACACGCTCGCCGCGCACTTGAGGAGGGCCGACCACCACTCGCATGCCGCAGCTCTACTCGCAACCGCTGGGAAGGTACGTGAGCTCAATAGAACACAAATTTGAAGACCCCAAATGGTATTTCTTAGGATCAGAAGTGGAAATGGGCAGGGCACATGGCGAGGAGAACAGACGGCCGTTGGGGTGGAAAGGTCCTTGAGTGGAGGCCGCGTGCAGGAGGCCGCAGCCGTGGCAGGCCTCCCACCAGGTGAAGGTCGCGGGAGTCCCTTGGATGCGGGTGGCACAGGACCGATCTGTGTGGAGAGCTTTGGGGGAGGCCTATGTATAGCAGTGGACGTCTATTGGCTGAAATGATGAGGATCAGAAAACAAAAATGTAGCGCCCTCACTCTGTCTGGTGCTACAGAATACCAGCGTCATTGCTAAGCAGTGATATAATGCTGAGTGGCAACCATTTTCGTAGCGTATAGGAAAATCCGTCACATACTTCACGTCAAAAAAGTCTTGAAAACGTTGGTAGTTCCCGTGGTTATAATGACGAATGGGGCTACCATACCCTATGATATAAGCGGTAGTGACGCCATCAATTAATTTCACGACTGTATTGACACCTTGTATTTATTAATATCTTCTAATCTAATACTATTTATAAAGAGACAAACTCCTTAGCCATCGACAAAGCTTATATACAAACTGAAAAGTCGAAACACTAGCGCGTTGCAATCGACGCCCAGCGCCATCTATTTGTAGACAGTGGAACTACTGTCCCGAAACGAAGTGAGGGCGGGCCACTAGTTCCTATATAAATAAATAGCAGTTGCTTACACTTCACTATTTTCAGTATGAAGAAGCTTTGGACATAGTGGAGCAATCATCAACTCCGCTCTCGGAAGAGTTGAGTGAACGACTAGCAGCCCCCGCGGGGACAACGGGCCGCGATGCCCTCCTGCGCAGGCTGGCGGACGTGCTGGGAGGACGAGGCCTTTACCACCAGGCTGCTAAGAGACTCGCACACGCTGGGGACAAGGTGAAGTAGGAACTAGTTTATGTAGCCGTAAATTCCTTGAGTGGAGACTGCGACTCGGTAAGCGTAGTGTTGGACGCCCTGCGACAAGATGATGGTGACATTCGAAGGCTGGCTGGAGTGAGCTGGATGAGTGGCCGAAAATCGGGAGCGGTGGCGTGTATTAGGGGAGATCTATGTTCAGCAGTGGACGAGTGTGGGTTGCCTATGATGATAATGATGATGAGTATATGTAGTTTATTGAAATTATAGCTTTTGCTTAGCCAGAAGACAAAATATTGAAGGCCTTCAATATTTTGTCTTCTGGCTAAGCAAAAGGTGTTGGATGAATCATCTTTCAATCTGTTGCAGTTTTATCAATCAGGCTCATGACCTCTCAATCGCAATATTCAGACACCTAGGTTCTAAATAGTAACGCTGTAAAATAGGCTGGCTTAACCGGAATGATACCACATCACGGCCTCACAGAAAACGGGTGTAAAGCATAAACACCTGTTCTTGTTCGCCGAGTGAATGAGGGTAGCGGAGGCCCAATTGAGGGGAAGGGGAGTTCCGTCTGCTCGTCTACCACCTATTTCATAAAAAGGGGGGTTTTAAGGTTGGCAGCGTACTTGTGACTTCACTGGTGGTGCTAATGGGCGATGGCAATATACCAGCCGTCAACCTTTAACCCCCTTTCCACCAAATTGCAACAACAAACACAGGCGATGCTTCACGCCGGTCTTCCATGCAGTTGTATCACTCCGGTCGAGCCGGCCTATTGACTTGAAGCGTGACTCTTCCACAGTTACCTTACCTCTTTATAAATATAGATTGAATATTTTTTTATTTGTAGGCAGGTGCTATGCGCTGGCTAATGCGGTCAGGGGACGCGGACCGGATCGCCACGTTCGCGGCGGCGACGCGCGACCGCGCCGCGCAGCTCATGGCGGCCGACTACCTGCGCCGGCGCGCCGACTGGCGCACGCGCCCCGACCTCACGCGCCACATACTGCACTTCTACACCAGGGCCAAGGCGCACGGGAAGCTGGCTGCCTTCTATGCGGAGTGCGCTAAAGTCGAAGTCGATGAGTATGAGGTATGATTTATTACAAAGGTTGGTCTTCAGCTCTTGACGGCGGACCACCTGCGCGGGCGCACGCGGCCAGACCTCACGCGCCACATACTGCACTTCTACACCCGGGTCAAGGCGCACGGGAAGCTGGCTGCCTTCTATGCGGAGTGCGCTAAAGTTGAAGTCGATGAGTATGAGGTAAGATTTATTACAAAGGTTGGTCTTCAGCTCTTGGCGGCGGACCACCTGCGCCGGCGCACGCGGCCCGACCTCACGCGCCACATACTGCACTTCTACACCCGGGCCAAGGCGCACGGGAAGCTGGCTGCCTTCTATGCGGAGTGCGCTAAAGTCGAAGTCGATGAGTATGAGGTAAGATTTATTACATAGGTTGGTCTTCAGCTCTTGGCGGCGGACCACCTGCGCCGGCGCGCGGACTGGCGTACGCGCCACATACTGCACTTCTACACCAGGGCCAAAGCGCACGGGAAGCTGGCTGCCTTCTATGCGGAGTGCGCTAAAGTTGAAGTCGATGAGTATGAGGTAAGAGTTATTACATGTTTTTAGCGCTTGGCGGCGGACTACCTGCGCCGGCGCGCGGACTGGCGTACGCGCCACATACTGCACTTCTATACCCGGGCCAAGGCGCACGGGAAGCTGGTTGCCTTCTATGCGGAGTGCGCTAAAGTCGAAGTCGATGAGTATGAGGTAAGATTTATTACATAGGTCTTTAGCTCTTGGCGACTCGCGCCCGCGGCCCGACCTCACGCGACACATACTGCACTTCTACACTAGGGCAAAAGCGCACGGGAAGCTGGCTGCCTTCTATGCGGAGTGTGCTGAAGTTGAAGTCGATCGAGTATGAGGTAAAATTTATAACCTACATAATGCGTCAAAAAAATGTGTACAGAGCGGTCCATCCATTATTTTATTTTGTTAATTTTATGCCTTGAGCCTGTTTGTCATCACTAAATCGGGCATGATGTATCTAAATTACTATATTTAAAGTTATTTTTTGTGTGATTGATGGCAGACGAGCAAACGGACCTTATGGCAAACGATTGCCGTCGCCCGTGGACCTACAGTACCGGTAGAGTCACAATTTACACAAATGTTAACATTTTACCCCCTTTCCCCTCAATGGTGCCTCCGGGACCCTCGCCCTCTCAAGTTTTATGCTTCTTGTGAAATAAACTCTAAGTATTCACTTCATTACTAATGTTACAGAACTATGAAAAAGCTTTAGATGCCCTGAAGGAGGCATCGCGATCTCTCGCCAAATCATCGGATCCCGAATCAGGTCAGTAACTGATTACATTAATCATCAGCTTATATTCGTAGTCTGGACATAGACCTCTCCTATAGCACGCACTCAAGTCGTTCGCCAAAAACATTATACATCGATACCAATCTTACCTTCGTGTGTATAAGTTATTTATTTTGTGGTAAAATTAAGATTTTGAGCGGTTTTATATAAAAAGAATTGAAGTATTCAACAATCAAGAGTGATCGCACGCCGCGGCGCGTTGATAGCCCGACAACACTAGTGTGGGGAGGTCGCCGGCAAGACGCCAATGCTCAAGGGACGCTAGTACGCACTCTAAACCAGCATCTATCACATCAACCCTCGTATTGTATCCAAAACTCCATTGTCTAATTATCCCTGTATTCTCTTTTTCAGGAGCTCAAACGTTGGCATTGCAAGAACAAAGCACTTTAGTGAAACGATTTATAGATGTCAAGAAAACATTAGAAGCAGGGGAAATTAACACAGGTAACACACTTCATAACGTATCTACTCCACTCTTTGATACTCTATTTGAGTGTGGGAGAGCCACGCTTTGGCATTAAATAGCTCAAGCGCGGAGTAATACCACTCCATATTGAAAACCAAAGTGAGATCATACGTGTAAGTCACGCGCACGCGACTTGTAGTTCATTGCTGTATGCGTTCTGTGCCATGTTTACAAAGTTTCTTATTAAAGAGCAATGAACAACACATCGTGTATCTATAAGTGTGAATAGGGATGTGGAAACTTCTGTCGTGCGCCAATATTCATTACAGAAATGTATGGTGGGCCAACAAACAAAAGAGAGGGAGGGTCCGTACAATATTACCCTATATTGAAAGGTTTTTAGGGGTGTATAAATAACATTAGCATTACTATGGTTTATACGCCCTTATGGTTTGAAGTCCGCGATATCTATTGAAGTAAGAAAATAATGTAATACGATAGAATAGATTTGGTCGCGGGCTGTATTTCTACACTTCAAGGACTGGAGCATAAGAAGTACTCTGTGGGCTGGAGTTTCCCCTTCCCTGGTGGTAAAACGCGCGAGTAAAACTTATCATCTGGACTCTTGTCCAGATGATAAGTTTTACTCGAGACTAGTTTAGGTGTGTTAAACTATGGTTACGATTTCAGGTGTCACGAGTGGTAATCAGCTACTGCGGGTGGTTACCGGTCGAGCCGGTCTCATCACAGAAGAGAAACTCTTGAAGTTACTACTTCAATATGCACCTAACCATGCCGACGCTTCGAGTAAGCACCCCTATTTATTTATTGATAAAGTCGTGAAATTAATTGATGGCGCCACTGCCTCTTGTATCATGATAGCCCCATTGGTTATAAAACATTCGGTTCCAAGACTTTCTTGACATTTCAGTCTAAATTAAGACAAAAACATTTATCGTCATTTCCATTATCAATAACTAGCATAATAAATTACGCGCTAAATTCAGGGTAGCACGGTTCGAGGCAAAAAGTAGCCTATGTTACTCTCCTTCCCTTCAGCTCGTCGTCGCTCTGTTTTGCCGTGAATGAAAGACAAAATACAGACATACTTTCGCACTTGTAAACTTTCTACAAAAAATGGTTTCCGTGCACTCAAGATCATCGCTATTCTTTCATGCCGCCAGCTATATCTATTGGTTATACAGCTCGTTTTATTGAGCACTATACAAAAAAGTTACATGGTGTTTATGTTTTTCTATATACAGGGTTTGAACAACAGTTAAAAGCATTACAGAAGACTTCAGAAGACGAAAACCAGTCCACTGAATCACCGGACCAGAGCATAGAAGAAGTTATTTAAATAATTATGAAGCTTATCGAATTTATGTATGATCTCACAGTGTTATTTTTAGGTCTACTTTGAAATAAGTGCAATAATTAATAAAATTAATTGACGTAGAACAGTCGGATAAGAATTTTTCAAGTAATAATACCATGGAAAATAAATAAATGAAATGTATAGTAGGGCCTCTTTTACAGGCTCTTATTTACCTATGCGTCTGCCTGGGGACGTTTGAGCTACAAAACAACAGGCGTATTTTTATCGTGTTGCGAACATAATATTTCTTTGGCCGACTGTACTTATCTATCTTACAATGTTGTGCCTACGCCACGTGACGTGGTCATGTGGTATTAATTATGTATGTACATACACAATTTTATAATTAAGTAAATAATATTACAAATACATAATGTAAATAATAATGCCTTTTACTTTAATTACTTAATGCTTATGAACCTACCCTAGAAAACCTATTGTGTTGCCGTGTATAGTTCGCGCTCTGAGCAAGTAATCACTACGTTCGCGCTATCCACTAGGACTCGCCATTTGTTTACGTATTATCAAAAGCGGCACTAAACACCTAAATTCCCTTGTTCTATGGAAACCAGAAACAACGAATACAAGTACCTACTACAAACGCCCAGACCCAACACAAACTTTTGTTTCATCAACAAACATTTGTGTTTGGTGCGGGAATCGAACCCACAATCATTGCTTAGCTCTAGGTACGCTAAACGGCTCGTTATCGGCAAACTTTTCGAACTGTTGCACCACTTTGCAAACGTGTACCTCTTGAGACTATTCCCAAGTAAATCGACACGCCACTTGTGCGGATAAATAGGTATACTTAGTCTGCGGCATGAAACAGTAGTTTGATGACCTCGAGTGCGCAGGAACCAATTTTAATAGAAAGTCTTCTTTTTTACAAGTGCGCAAAATAACGGTCATCGCTACTCGTTCATGCCGCCTTAAAAAGTACTCTGTGTGATAAGCACTATCACAATCCCATTTTATAATGGCTGATCTGAAAAAAAAATTATAAGTGACAGCTAATGTCAAATGTCAATAAGCTCAGCTGATTTATTTGAGGTTAGAACTCGATTTATGTGCACATAATTTTTATGAAAAGTAACACAAATGCTGTGTGAAAATGGGTAGAATAATACTTTATGCTGCATTTTTAAGGAATATAAATAGACTAAATAATACACTGCATTTTCCAAGGTAAGGCATGGTCACTTTTATACAAATTATACATATTCGAAAGAATCGAAAGCATTTAAGTCAGTAATATTTTACTTCTGGTAAAAACCTAATGTGATTGTAACTTTTTAAGCTGTATGGTGGCACGCATGAAAAGTTCTGATTCAGGTACAAAGAATATAGACGCGAAGAAGATCAGAAACTTCAGTATTGTGGCCCATGTTGATCACGGTAAAAGTACTCTGGCTGATCGACTTTTGGAAATAACTGGAGTAATTAAACCTGGTTCAGAACAAGCGCAAGTATTAGATAATTTACAGGTAGGTACTTAGTTCACTTCTCACAATGTTTTTTGTCTGTAAGTGTAGGATTCATTTAGAAACTTGTTCTAAAAATAATTGTAGAATTCTCTCTACCAATAGTAATTTATAAAAGATTAAATTAATTAGAGTTATAACTCCTTGCTATGATTGGCTTTAGATCTTAGCAACACTTAGAAAGTAGAATGTGGTTAAGCATCAGCCTCTAGTCAATAAAAAGAACTCACAGGAACTTTAGATGATAGTTATTCATAGTTACCCAATAGAGATTTAGAATTAGTTTAGTAAGTAAAAACTATGTTAAAGTTCAGTAGTTTGATATTTTTAATAAAGGGGATTTTATAATTATAATTTCAGGTTGAGCGTGAAAGAGGAATAACAGTTAAAGCTGTTACAGCATCACTAAACTACACACATAATAATGAATCATATCTACTGAATCTGATAGATACCCCTGGTCACGTAGACTTCTCCAATGAGGTGATTATATTGTTGATTATTAACTAAACATGAAAGTCATGGCCAGGGCCGTGCCGCCCTGTGTGCAAAGTTTGCGGCGTACGCAGGCGCCAAGGCTATGGGGATGCAACGCGCAGACTCTTTGAAGAAAAAGAGATGCCTCATTAGTTTCGAACACAGGCACCATTTCATAAAGACCACCACAGCCAAATCGGTAAAGATATTATATCTTTTTTAGGCTCCATGATCAAAATTTGTACATTCCATTGATTTTATATTTTCAGGTGGTTCGTAGTGTTACTGCATGTCAAGGTGTAATATTATTAGTTGATGCCAATGAAGGAGTTCAGGCCCAGACAGTAGCTGTACATTCCCTGGCAAAAAGAAATAACCTGACCATAATACCAACTTTGAATAAAGTAGATTTACCTCGAGCTGACCCTGACAAAGTAAAGTTACAACTCAAGTCCTTATTTAATATTGAACCAGAGAATGTCATGAGTATATCAGCAAAAAAAGGATGGGGAGTCAAAGAACTATTACAAGCTGTTATTGAGAGGATTCCACCCCCTACTGTAGATAAGGATGCACACTTTCAAGCACATGTCATAGACACATGGCATGATAAATATAGAGGAGTATTGTCACTGGCATACATTCATTCGGGAAAAGTTAAACTGGGCCAAACGGTGAAATGGAGATCTGATTCTAAACAAAACACAGTCAGATATTTAGCACTTTTGAGGCCCAAAGAAGAACCAATAGAAGAAGCTGTTGCTGGGCAAGTTGTGATGGTAGGTAAGTGTTGTGTAATGTTACACCATACCTTGTTAAAAAGTAAATTTTAGCTTTAGAAGATGGTTGTACTTGATTTGACAATAACTGGGCGTACCACCAACGATCACCAATATACTTACACAGACTTACCCCCCTTACCACTTACCCCGTACCAATAGATGGCGCTAGGCGTCGAATGCATCGCGCTAGTGTTTTGCTTTTTCAATTAGTCTATAACGTTTATCGATGTCTGTAAAATTTACCTCTTTATAAATAGTATAGATGTTACAACTATTTGTTGCATTATAGAATTTTTTACATTTCCAGGTTGTGGTCCAAAAGGAGGTGGCACAGTGGGAGATCAACTGCTTTCAATAGAGTGCACAGAAGATCAAACTGTCTCCAGGTTACCCCCAGTGAGGCATATGGTGTATGCTGGTATCTTCCCCGCTGACCAATCTCAACACCCACTCCTAAATGATGCAATAAAGAAACTGGCATTAAATGATTCTGCTGTATCGGTTATTCCAGATTCTAGGTAAAAAAAATAGGCTGTGGTATTTCCGAATCGATGCGACCTTGAAACCTTTAAGAAAATAAAGCAATCCTTTTTAATTGCCTTTCATGGAGCATTTGTTTCTACACTGGTACTCGACGACTCGTTTAACTCAGTTGTTTGAGCGCCGGTTGAGACGTGAGGGTCGCAGGTTCAATTCCCGCACCAACACAAAATGTTTGTTGATGAAACATATTGTGTTGGGTCTGGGAGTTTATGGTTCCTTCATCTGTCTGGTAATCTGCCCCTTAATTCCTAAAAAACCACGGGATTTTTACGGTAAATAACGGTATTTTGCATTGCTTTATAAATAATTCTTCTAAAACTATTTTGGTATTTATGGAAGTTCGACTGTTCTCTCTTAGCATACTTCATCATTTCCTAGTATGAACCATGTTTTATACTTTTCTGTAGGTACTATTTAATTTTATTGAAAATTCCGCTACAAAGAACATATTATTATCGTGATATGTACGATCTTTAAAAAATATGTTTTATTGCAGCCCAGCTTTAGGACAAGGTTGGCGCGTTGGATTCTTGGGACTACTTCACTTAGATGTATTTACGCAACGTCTTTTGCAAGAGTACAAAGCTGAAGCTATTTTGACGGCACCATCTGTTCCTTATAAAGTAAAGTAAGTTTGATGACTGTCCAAAACCAAAATAAAAATCAGCTATTCCATACGAAACATAATATTCGCCAGGAAATAATGTATGGAATAGGTGATTTTTATTTTAATGAGCTAACATGCTGAAGGGGATTTATTCGTGTTACCTGTTATTAGGGCTTCGGGATTAACACAACTAAACTTTACTCTGTATAATTAGACGACACCAAAAATATGTTGGTAAGTATACACTTTAGTACCTTGTCACAATACACATAACAAAGTAGAACCAGTAGAACGACTTCTGTTTTCTTATAATATGTATTGTGACAAGGTCCTAAAGTGTATTTAAATTTTCGGAGCCGACTGTATACATACTAAACAAATAAAACACACTTTGTGTTTTCTTTTCGCAGAATTCGAGGAGCCAAAGCTATTAAACTGTACAGAGGCGAGGAAATTATAGTAACAAATCCTTTACTATTGCCAGAGGCCCAAAATATAGAGGAATATTATGAGCCCTTTGTGATAGGTATGTATTGAAATAGACAACTTGTATTATGTAATATAGTCAGTACAACGAGCGCGAGTGAAAGCGACGACTGAACAACTTTCAACCTTAAAGTAATAGAGATAAGATACCAGAAGTAAATATGCGGATGAAGTTCATTCGCGTTTGCAGACCTGCCACGATTGTAATCCGTGTTCTCCTAATGGTTGTGCGTTCCATGAAGTCGACTGGACATAGAAGGCGAAAACCGAGAATTAGCCTCTACTCATTCTTGAAGGCGGTGCGATCTGCAACACTGATCAGATAGTCCCAAAGTGGCATTCCCTGTTCTACATATAAGCTTCCGTCTCTCAGCACAACCAGAATGATTGTTTTCCGAATTAACTCGAATATGAAGCTAACCCGCGACCTTCTGCGCTTGGGATCATCATCATTTCAGCCAATAGACGTCCACTGCTGTACATAGGCCTCCCCCAATAATTTCCACACAGATAGGTACTGTGCCACCCCCCTCCAAGGGACTCCCGCGACCTTTACTAGATCGTCGGTCCACCTGGTGGTAGGCCTGCCGCGGCTGCCATTGAGGTCTAATAATAAATCCTTCATCTGTTCCAGGTACCATAATAACTCCTGTAGAGTACATAGGCGCAGTCACGAACCTCTGTATAGACCGTAGGGGCACGCCCCTTCCCTTCCAACGCGGTGGACGACCAAATGACCATGATGCAGTTTATTTTACCACTGTCAGAAGTCGTCATCGATTTTCACGATACCCTCAAAAGTATAACATCAGGGTTTGCCAGCTTCGATTACCAAGATCATGGATTTCATCCGAGTGCTTTAGCACGAGTAAGTTATTTTTAGAGTGTAGTTACGCTATAGGCATATAATTAGCGCGGATTGCACGCGCGTGTCTCCTGTAAATGTATTAAAAGCTTGACCAATTTGTATCTTCCGAAGTAAAATGTATACGCACAATGTAATATGTATGAAGAATATCTAAATCGGCACATACCGGTCTCAAACTAGGATTGGCCATACCATTGAGTGCCTGTGTGCGAAAACAATGATGCGCGTATTTTTCTTCATGAATCTTCATGTTATGTTAGCGTCGATGCATGGCCTCCTATGGGGGCTACCGCGTGTGAAAATTTTGCTAGATGGCGTACTTGAGAACTGAGGCACAAAATACATATTGACACAGAAGGCTGACTGCCCACTACGAACTCTTCTAAATTCAAAATCAGGTCAAAGTCTAACTTCTGTGTGTAATTATTTTGTGACTGAGGTCCAACTTCGACGTCATTGGCTGTTTATATAGTGACATATTGACATCTCACATCAAAAATAACTAATCTCCGTTTAGATGGACCTCAGTTCTCAAGGACGCCATCTAGCGGATTTTTCATACGCGATGGCCCCCATTGCCTTGGCGCCGCACTTCGTTCACTGGGTCGGCGCGGCCCTGCGGCATCGGGAGACTTCTACAGAACATCTAGATCTTTCTAGAAACATCTATCACTATCTCGAGTATTAATTACTCAAGCGATTGGTGTCTGCGACGTAGTGTCATCTGAATAAAGGACCTTATGTATAAGAAATAAGCTCTATTTCTGGTTGCAGGTGGTATTGTTGATCGTAACAATATGGCTTGTCTCTCAACACACTCAAACCTGTAACGATGTAGGAAATTTTCTGTATTGACCCGACTAGTAATCAGACCCGGTACCTTTCTTCCGTGCAACTTTTTTTTAGTAATGGAATAATTACATTGCTCTTTACAGATGGATATTTTGCTTAATGGAGTGTTGGTGGATGAATTGTCGACAATAGTTCATGTTAGCCGTTTGGAGTACAATGCCAGAAGACTTACTGAAAAATTAAAGGAAATGATACCCCGACAGATGGTACAGGTGCGTGAACAATATGACACTGTGACAGAGACTCCCAATATTATGATAGTCCCTTTGAAGTTTTAAATTTTTATTTGTCTTGCAGGTTGCAATCCAAGCAGTAGTTGCAGGAAAAGTATATGCTCGGGAAACGATCAAAGCTTACAGAAAAGATGTTACCGCTAAACTGGTAAGGTTACTTAGCTATTAGTATAGTTTACTGAAAACCAATAAATAATTGTAATAGACAGGTAATAAATACTTTGCTTTTAGTATGGTGGCGACGTTACAAGAAGAAAAAAGTTACTGAAACAACAATCCGAGGGCAAAAAGAAAATGAGAAGTGTTGCCAACATAAAAATACCAAGAAATACGTTTATTGATGTACTAAAGAAATAAAAACTTAGAATTAAATAAAAATATGTATGAAAATAATATCATCTATTTTATTTATAAAATTCACAGACAAACACACAACATCTCATACATTGAACTGACTCCGTACTAAAGCACTTGTGTTACAGATAAGACAACTGAGCAAACACAGTTAAAATAAATAAATACAATATATTACACCCAGACACTGAACAAACACAAGTGTTCATCACACGAATGTTTGTCCAAGGGGGGATCGAACCCACGACCTTTAGCGAATGATTGACGCATTAAGTACATTAGGCACGTGTTTATTGTAACTACCTACGTAAAAACTACTGCTATTTACGTACAGCCACACATCGAAATTTCTTCAATCGACTTTCATCTTACTGTCATACACATTAGGTGGAATATCAAATAAGGAATTTTGGCAGGTTGTGGTAACCTGATGTGTGGCTGACTAAAAAATGTACCGAGGTACGAATATAATTTTCAGGAAAATTAAATAAGAAAACAAGTTTAATTTAAAAAAATACTTCGTTTATTTCAAAGTAGATGATTATAATAGGATTCCTGTATGCTTAATATCACAAAAGGCTACATAACGTTGTAATAAAGCAAAACTACAATGTATAATTTCTTAATCAAAACAAAATCATATGAACACGGGAATGGTTCACACCTGATACTTAGAAATATTACTATTATTGAAATAATTATGAGAATGAAAGAATAAAAACTAATGTCTCGGTTACATGAATAATTAATAAAATACACTGGTGAGCAAAAAAAGATTTAGTGTACTTTGGAAATTTCATTATTTGCAAAGGATTTAATAATAGTAAAACACAAAAACTTCCTTTACAGTGCCTCTTCAATGGTGTTGATCTCACAACTCTAAAAAATATTGTATTGTTAATTTTTTTACAATTTTATTGCACACCCGTGTAATTGTAAACAGTACGAAATAAAATATTAGTCAATGTAATAAAATGAACACTCGTTATTTAATCTTAATAATTAATCAACTGAATAAATTACTCTTCCTCAACATTGGTCATGTTAATAACATTCATATTTCTAGTAATTTTCCAATAAAAATATACCAGCAACTAATTGTTCAAAGAGCATTTACACAATGAAATCTCGGGCGTTAGTATTACAAAGTATATAAACGTGCATTTTATTAATAAAAAAAATACTACTACACCAGAATAATCTCGGAATGCAAAAAGATATGATTTTTAAATCATATCGACTTATGAAAAGGAAATAGACAAATACGAGTAGGTACATTAATTACGCCTCAACCAGAATGGTCCAGTGAATAATGAAATCTAAGCCTAAAAGGGTGATATAATGATTCATTTCTAAGAATAATACAATTTACTAATCTCTTCAATTTGGTAGGTACCTATAAAGCAGCTGCCATTTGATCGTTCTATACTATACATACATAGTTCTCAACTCAAACAAGTTTGGTTTATTGCTTTGATCAGGCATTATCCACAATGTGAAATACGATTGCACCCATAATAATCTCTAACATCCGGTGTAGTTCAATTCTTATTAATTAAGAGTACAGTAAAGAAGACAATGTTTTATGATATCAGCATACAATATTACGAAAGCTAAGATTATGCATAGGTGATAAAACAAACTCATTATTACATTTCTGTTAAAGGTAGTCAACTATTTTTGGCAAATATAACTATAGTTAATACAATAATCAACTATGATCCCAATGATATAACTATTTATGATTAAAGGCTATTAATATGTTTAATTCATCTGATTCGCAAAGTGTTATCAACTTTGACTTAGGACTACACAGTTTCATGATAAAAGACAAAACACCAATGGTATCTTTGGCAATAAAAAAAATACATGCCTGCTACAAAAACAACAGTTTAGCATTTTAATGCGATATATTTTCGTAAAAATGTTCCACACACATTATAAATCTATCTTATAGTCGAGCCTTAAATTGTGAACGCCGTGGCTGACACGTAGGACAGTCATATCATCACTCGGCGTTCAACAGCATTTATTATTGCGGTTTCGAGTCAATATTTAAGACATAATTTACATCCTAATAGAATTGATGTCTTTGTGACAATTGTTGTTAACACAAATAATTTCAAACATAGCAGTGCCAAAATCATTTTGCAAACATTGATATTCATACATCAAACACAACAGACCATAAATTCAAATTTCAAAAATACATAAACTTTCATCATTACGATTCAGTTGTACTGACAATTAGAATTTAACAACTTACTCTCAAATGATACTCTAACTAGCGATGCCTCATCATTTTTAAACTTTAGTTCAGTAGTTATACTTTATTTTACTATACATTATAAAGTTATAAAATTTATTTGTAACATGATTATACAAAATCTGCACCATGAAGTGCCTGTCAATCGTATTTCAAGTGAGAACCAATTTTAACATAATGTTCCATCAATCTTGAAATAAGGTAGGCAGGTATCTATACAATAAACTAAACTTCGATTCCCGCCCTAAAAACAGCATGGTTTTATACAAAACATTTTAAATAGCCAAGTAGATGAACTTCTTTACTCCTCATTTAAACAAGCTTGTAGTTGGGGCGAGAATATGCAATTTAGCACATGTCATTCAGTGCCAATGGTGTTTAAACGAAATTAGCACATTTTGTCCAAGGTTTATCTAATTTCTTTTTCATGTCATACCCTATGAAGTGGTTGTCATATTTATCTGTCCTCTGAAGTTTCCAGGAACTGAGCATAAACATCTCTGGTACATTCACCTTTTTCATTGAACTTGTATTTGTAGTATGATCCGTCTGCACATATTACTGAAAATTTTAAGATTAAATGAGAATGGGGTATAATTTAAACATTACATACATACATTAAATTGGTAAAACGAATTTTGAAATAACAAAATAATATTACACAGGATGAAATTCAATAAAAATTTAATAAACTTACCGATTATTGAACTCTTATCAACTCCAAATGCACAAATGCATGGTGGACCGTTTGGTATGGTGAATTTGCAAAAACTCCAATTACTGGAGAAGTATTTTGGTAAGAAATTAACAGTAGCAAGGCTAGATTGCTTATTTAATTTTTCATCTTCAAGACTAAATACATGCACAGTTCCATGGTCTGAAGTCACACACAAATTAGTGCTTGTGTGGTTAAAGTTAATACAATATATTGTGGCCTGAAAACAATAAAATGCCAGTAAGTAGATTATTTACACTTGGTTCTAAAATCAAAAACTATCCCACTTTATTTCAAAGGTCACTCAATAGTTCTACAAAAAAGGAAAATGATATCTAAAGTAGACTTGTATTTATTAAACCCAATACTTGGTTTATTACATTCACTTTTCACAGAAAATTGAGATCATGACAAAAAAGAAAGTAGGTACCATTTACCTAATTAAGTATTTATATTCATAGTAATCAGAGCACAGAAACGGCAAAGAGAAAGTAGCTGAGTTTCGTGAGATTTAAAAAACAGTGCATTTTTTACCTGATGTGCCCCTCTTCTAAGTTCAGCAAGCTTTTGACCTGTTGCGGTATCAAACACTCGGATGAGAGTCCCCTTTGTGGAAGCAGTGGCAAGTCTAGTGCCACCAACATTCAGTGCTAAGCAGCCAAGTGGCGCCTCATGAGCAGCTATAAGGTGGCCTTCTGGAGCTGCACTGGTTCCCGCGTGATTTGTTAACTCTACCAACTTAAGAATTCAAAAACATAGCGTTAAATCAACAGTAAAAACATATTAAATGTTATCTTACTTTATGCTATCACAAATTGAAAAGATTTTTATCAGCTAGTATCTATGAAGGAAATTGGAAATTTGCCAAACCACACAAACTGTAAACTTACTTGCACATGGCCTGTTTTTCGGCTAGGATAAGCAAGCAAGGCATTATTGCTGTTGGGACAGACCACACACAACCCACGGGGATTCTGACAAGTCTCAAAAACATGAAGCAGCTGGGGCTGAGCAGTAAATGTGTACACCTTTATTAAGTTTTCTGCAAAAAAAAACATCAAAATGGTAACTCTGCAGATTTAGCTCAATCAAAATCTCTATATTAAAAGACCAAGATATATAAACATGAGTAATTGTATCCATAGATAAGATAAGGAGCATTACCCAAAACAACAACTATGCGGTCTCTTCGAAGCTTAACTGCCTTCACAGGGCTATTAAAATCAAGGGATATTGCGGAATCCTTCTTCAAATCATCCCATATAATGACTCTATTTGGGGGATACACAGGGGTTTTTCCACCCCCAACTAGTGCCATGTAATTACATCTAAACAACATCTCCACATAGGACAAGCCGCCGTCTGCGAAATTCTGCCTTTCTTTCTCTTTCAACGGGTCACTGTTAAAAACACGAAAACCATTCTCTGTGCCGCAAGCGAAACAACCTGAAAAAATTGCGAAACAAAAAGTGAATAACAGTAAATGATTTCTAGATAGACAAGAAATTGCCTTCACCTTGTAACAATTGTTTACCTTGATCTTGGTTAAAACCCACGTACAAAAGACCATTTCCAAAATTATTATCTTCTGATAGATTCATTGTAAAGATTTATTATAAAATAAATTGACTGTAAGTAAAACAATAAACAATACGAAATATTTAGTTCACCATTTCACACCAAGTTTGCGGCAACTTGACAACTGTCAATTGAAATGCCTGCCACATGAAATAAAGAAACAACGGATCAAATGGAAATTAGATAGCTGAATTTCCAAATAGCTTCTTGGAGATAAACTTATTTTGATATTTAATCCGATTGATTCGTTCAAATTCGCATATTTACAAAAAATCCTGAAAGGATTCAACCTACCTACCAGCTCTTATAAGTTAGTATAACAGATAACATTGAGGATGCTGTGCTGTAAATATCGATACCTTAAATCTCAAAGGGCGTAATCACCAAATCATCATTTTTCAGGAGAGCCGAAACAAAAAAAAAATCTAAGAATTAAATTCATAACTTTTAAAGTAATAATGCCATATAAATGAAATTTGGATGTAATTATCGAGTATCGAGAGCTTTATAACACAGTTATATGGTATTCAAAATACAACCAATGTTTGCCAAACTGATTTGTGATTACGCCAAAAAAATATTGACAACTTGGCCTTTACGACCTAAAAAAAAGGCTGTTTTGCAATAAGTTATGGTATAATGGCGTTTACGACTTGAAAAAAAGGCTATTCTGCTCTATGCTATGGTGTAAGAGCCTAGTTAACTTATAGAAAATGCATTTTAAAAAGCTATTTTCGGTTTTTATAAGTAAAAACACTATGAGGAAGCTACAAATTAAGAGACAAATACGGGTAGTTTCATTATTACAAAATTTATGGCAAGTACAGAAATGAAAACGATTTTATTATTTCAATTAAATACAAACGCAATCATTTTAGTTTGAAATTCAAACGAAAGTTATTGATTTCTATAATTTTGTTTTGTTTTTAAATTAGTATAAACAATATCTGCATCGACAGGACTTTTACTTAGAGCTTAAATTTTAATAAGTCTTCTACGAGTACAGCAGCCTTTATCGCTTTCCATCCAGAACGGAATCAGAATCACACAACCCGTAAATTCCGTCTGCACCCAGCTTGCTCGGTATTCCAAGCAGAATTATTTGCCATCGAACAAGCATGCAAATAGGCGTTAAACGATAGATGCCAAGCTGGGACTCTTTTGTGCGATAGCATGTCCGCCTTATATGCTATCAAGGACAGGAGCAATACCAACCCAATGGCGTGCTCCATCCAAAAATACGTTCATGCTATTAAATGCAAGGAAAAATCCATCCAATTCTACTGGGTCAAGGCTCATATCGGTATAGATGGGAACGAGGCAGCGGACGCAGCAGCAAAAGCGGCGGCCGAAGCTAGGACCGCATACCTATGCCAATACCTCCTAACAGTTATTTATTTTGTTTAAATTCTTAAAGTAACTCGAGTCGTAAACGCCACTGTTACACATATTCTGTCCTATACGCCTCATTCGATAGTCAGTATTTTTCACATCATTATAATTTTAACTGGTGTATCGACCGAAACCTTAATAATGAATTTTTAAAGGTATTTACGACTAAAAAAACTTGTTTATCGACGGTAAACACGTGGGCTGTAATCACCACTTTTTTGCGAATTTTAAAACTTTGATAATACAGATCGATAGAGAAAAAAAAATGGAGTAAGATAGCATTCAAAAGTCATTTTGGCCAAAATGGTGATTACGCCCTTTGAGATTTAAGGTATCGATATTATAATGTAACAACAATAAAGTCATGAAATGGCGCCACTGCTACTTATGTAATAGGGTATGGTAGCCCCATATAAAACATGGGAACTCTGTTAATTCTTTCTTGACGCATTTAAAAATAAATACGCCAAAAAATAACACCAATCAACCTGGTCCCAAACTAGGGCAACCCTGTACAATGAGTACCAGGTGGCTTATAACGAAGACGTCCCGAATGAGAATATACCTGTCACATTCAAACAAAAGCGCGTACAGCGCGTGTGAAAGAGAGGGGAACTCCGATTCGGTCGTAACGTCCACTTTAAATTAGGCCCTCTAGGTGACGATAGAACCGTGGGCGTCAACCCAGACCCAAGAAACATTTAGAAAAGTTAGTTTCCCAAATTGGCTTGACCGGGAATCGAACCCGGGACCTTTCACGCTTCGGGTGAAGACCTTAGCCACTGCGCCATTGAGGCCTTATACACTGTACACTTTTCTTGTCTGTATATTTTTTTTCTTTAACACTCCCGTGAAGTAGTGGGGTGATTGTGAGGCAGGCTCTCTGAGTGGCTAGTCAAAGTTTGGAGGATATTTAAAACAAAAAAATCCAAATTTGGCCTTATAGATGTATTAAAAAAATTGCAAAATACAATGCAAAATTAGACTTAAAATATTAGATTATGTATTAACAGTACAAGTTCACAGTGCACATTATGAACTAGCAACTTGCTTTAATGGCCCTTCCAAATATTGTGCTATAGCATTTATTTTTTCCTTCAGTATTCCAAATCCTACAGTTTCTTTAGCATACAGACATAGTAACAAATTTGCAACTTGTGTAACAGCAATTTTTCCATTTAAGCAGTCCACTAATATTAGATGCAATCGGTCTTCTTTAAATACATTTCCTCCATGTTTTTCATAGGCAGCCCAAACATTACTAGCAATTGCGGCTGTAACTCTGGCATCTTTATCATTGTAGCCGGAGTAAGCCAATAGTGCACCTTGGTGATTTAATAATCTGCAAAATAATAACTTTTTACTATTTTCTACATAACTCACAGTCATCTATGTTAGAAATTCTATATAAATAAATGACTCAAAAGGATATAAATTTATACATAACTGGACAGTAAGTTAAGGGTGGTAGATGGTAGGTGAAGTAACAAGAACTAGGTACTACGTTATTTATAAAAGCTACGCAACTCCCTATCAATAATCATTAGAGTGAAATCTTACAATGTATTTTCTACACCTCCTGTGTTTGCTTGGCTCAATACTTGTGTTAAGGCTTTTGGCTTCAACATTGTGCAAGTAAATAATGTACACTATCTAAGTTTGATTCGTAAACTCGTCTCTTTAAGGTATGTAGTTTAAATCAATTTTTATTTTTTGAACTATGAATCAAAATACAGAAAATAATGACGAATTGACCAGCAAAACATCATTCTTTCATGACTGACAGTGACAGCTGGCATGCGCCACGGCCAGTCAACTTCAATCAAGACGACAATATTGTCACAGGCTAAAAATTTTTAAGGTTTCAAACGCTGGGCCCGTAATACCAGCAAATACGAAAACCATCCATTCGCAGCGCAGTTCAAAGGCAGGCCTGTTTCTGCGCTGCTAAGATTCGTATTATGAGCCCATAAAAACTGAACGACTATTGCACTGCTAGGCATAAAGGTGAACGGTTTCCTTGTCTCTGGTCTGCTTACTGATTTGCAACCTAGAATCGTTCGGAAATCTTATGATATTTTTTTCCCGTTTTACCGGTTTTTTAGTTTTCGCTATATACTATCAATTGCTGACTAAAAGTACGTTTTTATGAATGTAATTTACTTAATCAGCATAACTTTCTTAATTCACTGTAGATTATAATAAAATAATGGAGTAATTCATAAATGGCGAGCGACTATTCTGTACTCTTCTTACCTAGGGTGATCGAGATAGTGATTGCCCACTTAAGAAATTGACACTAGTTTTATTTCAATATAATCCTTTACTTTACAATCAGGAATCTGAGGGTAATTATTGGACAACGTTAATAGTTTAGCAATGAGATAAGTTAGCAATAATTCAAACATCTAAAGAATATTTCATAATTATAACGTATAACAAAAAAAAACTCCTAAAAACACAGTGATTGCCCACTTGACCACAGTGATTGCCAACCAATGAGACAGTTATTGCCAACCTATACCGCACGTTGTAATTCCATAAAAATATTATTAAATACTTAAAATTTTAGATCTTTCGTAAGTTTTTGTGCGTTAAGATATATTTTTAAGCAATTGAAATCAGTAACATCATCCAAATAAGATACCATTGACTAAGAAAACGCGTTTAACTTCAAAATCTAGTAAAATCATCAAATCGTTCTATCTAGTTTCTCGTTATCTCAGCGAATAAATGGAAAGTACCAATTTTGATACAGTTTTGAGGTTGTCGGAGGCTCAATGAGGGGTTAAAACATTGGCAGCATTCTTGTGACTCCACTGGTGTTGAGTATGTGCGTTCGCTTACCATCAAGTGATGCCAACAAAAAGCGAAAATGTGTTTTTGCTGCCACATCATATGTAATAAGCAATACTGCCGCCCATGGTCACCTACAACACCACTGGAGTCACAAGTGCGCTGCCAACCTTTCCCCCTCCCCCGCCCCCCCCGGTGGGCCTCCGTTACCCTCACTCACTTGGCGAAACTCAGCACAGGGGCTACTTCACGCTGGTTTTCTGTAAGGCAGTGGTTTCACTCCAGTCAAGCCGGCCCATTCATGCCGAAGTATGGCTCTCCCACAGTTGAAATTCGAAAGTTTTTTTCTAATTATTACTAACTGCAACCATAATTTGGTAATTCCATTTTTATGTGATGGGTGGCTCACAAGCATACGTATCACCTGATGGTAAGCGATTTCCACCGCTCATAGACACTCGCAACAACAAGGGAAAACACAAATGCGCTGCCAACATTTTAACTCTTTTCCCCCTTCATAGAGTCTTGACGTTGGTTTTTTGTGATCACTCCGTTTAAGCCGGCTTATTCATTCTGAAGCGTGCTCTCCTACGGTAAAATACTTAATATAATTACGATAGGCATACATATTTCACATATTTAGTTGTTCTTCTTACCACCTTTCCTCCAAGATTTGCGGTAGCAGATCAAATCCCCTATTTAAGGTCAACTTATTGTAAAAAGCAGTATTTTTCAAAACTCCTTGAAGTAAGTACCTACCTAGACATAGATATAAAGAAAGTTACAGGATATAAGAAAATATTAGGTTCGATTATTATATCCCTCACGTGATTTAGTAAATACCTACCCGGGCAATCACTGTCTCATGCCTATGGCAATAACTGAATTCTGGTATGGCAATCACTGAATTTTTCATATTTAGGTACAGTGATTGCCCACCCCCCTTAAAATACTTAATGGAATAAAATTACGCCACGATAACTGCTTCAATGAAACATTAAAGCTTTAACTAACACGTCGTTGTGCTTTAAACGCTCAAAAAAGAAATTAAAGTGATACAAACTTCAAAACCACAAAATGTGTCCTTAACAAATTTTGTAAGGAATTCGCATTTATTGAAGTGACGGACACCCGCTGTCCTAAAAACTGCCATTACAATATTTTTATTGAAAATTTTGCCAAATGTCTTATTTAGAACTCTAGTAAACAGTATCTTAGTGTTATTTAATGGATTTAATGTAAAAACTACACCTTTGAAAATAAGTTAAAATGTATGTTAACCTTAATTCGGGCATTCACTGTACACTGGGCAATCACTATCTCGGTTACCCTACCTAGATTTTTGAACGATTCTTACTGGCAATGCTGTCAAATAATTGAAATTTATAACAATGTCAACATTGGTGGTTTTCTTTGGAAATATAATTAAAATCAAAGATTAAAATAGTATTGTTGACATTATTTAAGTGCAATTTATTCAATAGTTTACTGTAAAACTATATATAATAAAAAACCTGGGTTTATAAACTATTACACATAATATTAGTTTCCAACCACAAACTGAGATAGAAAGGCAATAAATTCCTATTAGAATGTGGAAGTGAAATGTGGAAGAACTGCGACATAACGCCAAAGCTACATAGCACGAGCCCACGTAATTCGTCAGTCATCTGTGACACTAACACCATACAAAACCAGTTTTAACGTAAGTATTGTTTATGTGATATAATTATCTGTTTGTTCAATCTGCAGTGACCTGTGAGGATCCTCAACTGTTCTCGAAATAGCATTAGAGTCTCTAGTGAGAACTTGTTGGAAAATTCTGTAATTAAGCCTTTAGCATGTGTCTGGCCTGTCAATCTCGGCCAGTGTTGCTTGCTCTGTTTCAATCGACCACTCTTTTAGCAAGCGTCTGGTGGTGCACCTGGGTATGCCCAGTACTAGTTCCGGGGATTGTACTTATTTATTACATTTAAGTCATTTCCAATTAACTAATTGTTCTTGTTATTTTTACAGATCAATGGTGTTTGGGTTGTCACTGGTGTAAAATGTGACTGTGTCTATAATCAGAGCAGCAAGTGCAGCATTTTAGTGCCTTACATATCCTATGTTAACATCACCTCCAGCTTGTCAAGACCAGTAACTAACAACATTGGGGCAAACATAGTATTCGGCAATTTGTTCATAATAATATTCTAAATTCTTCGAAGATATGACTAATAAAAGACTTATTAAATTTATACAAAACCTGTTTTTATTACCAATTTTAACAATAACATACTATTATTTGTAGAGAATATTGGAGGTTGTTCTGCAATCAACACTTCTGAAAGTGACCATCTGCCTTGTTTCCAATTTCTGCCGTATTGTGCGTGGTCATTATCTGTCCCCCACTACTCGCTTTGCACAATGGCCAATTTCCCTATTACTATTGTAGATATTGTATACCTTGTATATTCTGTATATTGTTCTTAAATATTTTAATACTAGTTTGAATATAAATCCCTAAACTCGAATTCTATGTCTTTTTTTAATTCTTTGGTCTAACTACTTAAGAAGTTTTTATTACTTGTCACAGACCAATAAGTGTTATTTTTTTTGATTCCTACGAATACGTAGCAACAAGTTGTTTTCTTTAAACTTTACGAACTTCGCCGATACTTACTTTTGTAGGAAGTAGACATAGCTCGGTCTCGGCAGGGCAGCTAAGTTTTCGTGTTTGCAGTCTTCTTCATTTAAAATGTCGTAAGTACATAGCATTTTTTACCTTTGTTTAAAAATAACTTACTTACATCACATACAATGGACCGAAGGAGAGTCTAAGTTCGGAAAGTGAAGTCCACTTTACATTACAAAATAACTTACTCGTACTTGCACTTTATGTAGGTATATTAGTGGTAAATAGAATATTTACTATAGTGAAAAACCAACAAACAAGACATCGAGTGAGATATACCCAACTGCTTGGGAGTTTTTGAATGATCGCTGAGAAATAGCAGTAGGGTATAACAAAATATCCGCTTAAGCTCGGGAACATTTTAAGAGGATGTAGAGTGCAGCGGGAGAAAGGCTCAACTCTTTTTTTATGATCTAGGTTGGCAGACGAGCACACGGATCACCTGATGGTAAGCGATTACCGCCGCCCATGGACACCTATAACACCAGTGGTGTCCAAAAGTGTGCTGGCTTACCTTTTAACCCCCCTTCCCCTAGATTGGGCCTCTGATACTCTCACGTACACAGCGTATGCACTGCTTCACACTGGTTTCTGTGGGGATGTGGTATTACTACTCCGGTCGAGCCGGCCCATTCATGCCAAAGCCTGGCTCTCCCACTGTTAAAGTTTGCATCAGGATGGTCGAAAGTATGTCAGTATTACTACTACATAAGAATATACTTACATTTCAACTAAGAAATCACAAAACAGTTTGGTTTCATAATTCATATTTATTATCAAATCTAATGCATTTACAAATCATAATAAGGGTATGGAACTACCAACATGAAGTTATTGTAATACAATATGTTATATTTTCCAGTACTGGCTCATCAATGATGCCTCGTAGGAAGGACGGGACAAGAAAATTTTTTGTACAATTACATTGAACATTTAGGTACCTATTGTAAGATCAGCGACCTAAATAATTCCTAGCGCTGCGCTGATTGTTTGTTTACGATTTTAGTTTTACCTTATCTAGTTCATGTTCGATTGTCACTGTGTGCACACATTATCAGAATAAAATACAAGTCAAGATCAATCAAGGCTTTTCTTGCATCTACTATCAAGCTAAATATATGAGCAATCAAGTGCTCCTACACTTTTAACTCCGGACCGGGGGACAAAAACAACACTTAAACACCAACACAAAATAAGGAACACCAGGGAAAAAATGCACAATTGCCACCATTTACAAGGCAAATCAGTAACAATGTTGATAAAACTTGGTCCTAAAAGTACGGGTTTTCAACACTGTTATTTGAACGTTTAACACGCTCAAAAGACGGCGCAGTTTGACAATTATTAAAGCGCTCATATTATGAAAAAGTCATACAAAAAAAAAGGGGGGGTGAACCGGTTTTTCAAGACGTCAACATAACTGCCCCTTTGGAGTATATATCCACGGAGATACCATACAGGGCGTTTCCCCTCCGGCAAAAGTACATTGGGCAACTATTACGGGAACACTGGTCAACTAGTTATACAAAACTCTTAGAGTAAACAGCCACTGGAGCATGCCCTAACGTCCGCGCTTCGTAACAATTTTTTTCAACCATTTTTGCGGGGGAAAAGAGGTAAAGCACGTACAAGCAGCACCACCAAGAATTTTAATACTCAACAGTCACAAATTTTGTTGTCAACGGAATAAACGCACACTAACAGAAAAATTTAACAACATCAAACAAATACACGCTCACAAATAAATTTTCCAACGTAACTAATGCAGCTAACATCCGAAAAAGACAGGACTGGGACAGAAGAATGAAGTCAAATCAGTTTGGTGAATGAACTTATATATAAAATTGTAAGTGTAAAATTCTGCACATTGAAGATAAATAAATATTTATTTAGTCAGTTTGTAAAATAAAACCGGCCAAGAGCGTGTCGGAAAGTGTTCCGTATCCAAAAGATGGGCCTTAAACCTTATTTTCATAGTTAAGTTAGGTAGTTATTTCCATACATTACCATTTAGTTAGGGCAACTGCACGTCATAAGTTGGTCAAGTTGTATTAAAAATACTATGTATGATACAGAGTCCGCTAAAGTTTTCGTTAAAAGTACAGTCAGCCACACATCAGGTTACCACAATCTGTCAAATTTCCTCAACTGATATTCAACTTAATGTGTATGACAGTATTTACTGTGATGTGTGGCTGTACGTAGGTACTTACTTGGAGGTATAGAGCATATTTTTTTCAGAATTATTTTAATAGTATTTCAAAAGTTGGGGGGGGGGGGAGAGGAAGCTCTAATTTTAACTTTGTATTAATATATCTCGAAACTGGGGGGTTTGATCCACATTATGTCAAGGCAATTTTTGTTGTATTTAAAAGATACCTTTTTAAACGATACCGACCAGACGATGGGGTAAGTCGAATTTAGTTTTGCGAATTAACTTTTCGCTGTATGGAAAGGGGGGTGAAAAATAATTATTTTTCAAATAATGTTAAAAACCAATTTTTGGATTATCAGTATACATCTCTTTAACCCAATTTTCAGTGGCAATCGGTGCAGAAAACGGCGGAGAACGAGCCAGGACAGACAGACAGACAGACGGACAGACATGACGAGTAGACTACGGAACCCTAAAAAAATGGTGAAGTTGTGCAATACATACTAAAACGAAAAAATAACAAATGTGCGCTAGTTTGGGGTTAAACATTTGGGACAAACAAAGGGAGAGTAAATGAAACAATATATTATTTTTAATTAGAATGACTTATTGAAATATTACAAAAATTCCTTATTACGCATTTATATTGATTTTCAAAATGAATAAGTTTATTGTACACGTGTCGAATATATTTCTGGGGGTCTAATTTTTTTGAAATATTGGATAAACGAACATTCGTATACTTTTCTATATTAAAATTAGCGAGCTCCAATTATGGTTTACTATCTACTCCGTTATCATGCATGATACTCCCGGACCACATATTTTATTCCTTTTACCTCGAAATATTTTATAGCCACCAATTCTTTTTATTTTTAGAATAAATTCCAACATCGTATGACCAGAAGAAAGGACAGTAATTTCTCTAATTCACTTTACAATGTTTTAATATTATAATATACGTCTATACTATTTTATTCAGAATTATTTTAATAGTATTTCAAAAGTTGGGGGGGGGGGGAGAGGAAGCTCTAATTTTAACTTTGTATTAATATATCTCGAAACTGGGGGGTTTGATCCACATTATGTCAAGGCAATTTTTGTTGTATTTAAAGATACCTTTTTAACGATACCGACCAGACGATGGGGTAAGTCGAATTTATTTTTTCGAATTAACTTTTCGCTGTATGGAAAGGGGGGTGAAAAATAATTATTTTTTCAATAATGTTAAAAACCAATTTTGGATTATCAGTATACATCCTTTACCATTTTCAGTGGCAGCGGTGCAGAAACGGCGGCGACGAGCAAGGACAGACAGGACAGAACAGACGACAGACATGACGAGTAGACTACGGAACCCTAAAAATGTGGAAGTTGTGCAATACCTACTAAACGTAAAAAATACTAATGTGCGCTAGTTTGGGGTTAAACATTGGACAACAAAGGGAGAGTAAATGAAACAATATATTATTTTTAATTAGATGACTTATTGAAATATACAAAATTCCTACATTACGCATTTATATTGATTTTCAAAATGAATAAGTTTATTGTACACGTGTCGAATATATTTCTGGGGGTCTAATTTTTTGAAATATTGGATAACGAACATTCGTATACTTTTCTATATTAAAATTAGCCGAGCTCCAATTATGGTTTACTATCTACTCCGTTATCATGCATGATACTCCTGGACCACATATTTTATTCCTTTTACCTCGAAATATTTTAAGCCACCAATTATTTTTATTTTTTAGAATAAATTCCCAACAGAGTATGACCAGAAGACAAGGACGTATTTCTCTAATTCACTTTTACAATGTTTTAATATTATAATATACGTCTATACTATTTTATTCAAATATAATGAAAAGAACGGATTTCGAAACTAACTGCAGTGAGTGAATGATTCATTCAAATGTCGAGTTGATTGTTAATTGGTCCATCACTAGGAACGATACCACGATATCTTATTAAATTTTTCTGTCGTTTACGTATCGTAACGGTTTTTTATTAAGAATAGATTTTCTAGTTTACTACACATTTAATAATTAATAAAAGTCATTACTTATGATAGGAAACGCGATCTTGTGCGAATTTTAGCTGTCAGATCGCTCTTTACATGACAATACGCACAATTCACCATTTTTAAGAGAACGTCATGCGACACGGAGCGATGCAAATGGCGATGTAGCGACATCCAAGTAGTTTTGTATAACTTGGTTGACCAGTTCCGAACAGTTGACCAATTGTACTTTGCCGAGGGGGAAACGCCCGGTATGGCATCTCCAGTGGCTATATACTCAAAGAATTCACTTTACAATGTTTTAATATTATAATATACGTCTATACTATTTTATTCAAAATATAATGAAAAGAACGGATTTTGAAACTAACTGCAGTGAGTGAATGATTCATTCAAATGTCGAGTTGATTTTAATTGGTCCCATCACTAGGACCGATACCACGATATCATTATTAAATTTTTCTGTCGTTTACGTATCGTAACGGTTTTTTATTAAAATAGATTTTCTAGTTTAATACACATTTAATAATTAATAAAAGTCATTACTTATGATAGGAAACGCGATCTTGTTGCGAATTTTAGCTGTCAGATCGCCTTTTACATGAAAATACTGCACAATTCACCATTTTTAAGAGAAACGTCACGCGACACGGAGCGATGCAAAATGGCGATGTAGCGACATCCAAGTAGTTTTGTATAACTTAGTTGACCAGTTCCGAATAGTTGACCAATGTACTTTGCCGGAGGGGAAACGCCCGGTATGGCATCTCCAGTGGCTATATACTCAAAGAATTCACTTTACAATGTTTTAATATTATAATATACGTCTATACTATTTTATTCAAAATATAATGAAAAGAACGGATTTTGAAACTAACTGCAGTGAGTGAATGATTCATTCAAATGTCGAGTTGATTTTAATTGGTCCCATCACTAGGACCGATACCACGATATCATTATTAAATTTTTCTGTCGTTTACGTATCGTAACGGTTTTTTATTAAAATAGATTTTCTAGTTTAATACACATTTAATAATTAATAAAAGTCATTACTTATGATAGGAAACGCGATCTTGTTGCGAATTTTAGCTGTCAGATCGCCTTTTACATGAAAATACTGCACAATTCACCATTTTTAAGAGAAACGTCACGCGACACGGAGCGATGCAAAATGGCGATGTAGCGACATCCAAGTAGTTTTGTATAACTTAGTTGACCAGTTCCGAATAGTTGACCAATGTACTTTGCCGGAGGGGAAACGCCCGGTATGGCATCTCCAGTGGCTATATACTCAAAGACAAAACTACTTGGATGTCGCTACATCGCCATTTTGCATCGCTCCGTGTCGCGTGACGTTTCTCTTAAAAATGGTGAAGTTGTGCAATACATACTAAAACGTAAAAAATTACAAATGTGCGCTAGTTTGGGGTTAAACATTTGGACAAACAAAGGGAGAGTAAATGAAACAATATATTTTTAATTAGAATGATTTATTGAAATATTACAAAAATCCTTATTACGCATTTATATTGATTTTCAAAATGAATAAGTTTATTGTACACGTGTCGAATATATTTCTGGGGGTCTAATTTTTTTGAAATATTGGATAAACGAACATTCGTATACTTTTCTATATTAAAATTAGCGAGCTCCAATTATGGTTTACTATCTACTCCGTTATCATGCATGATACTCCCGGACCACATATTTTATTCCTTTTACCTCGAAATATTTTATAGCCACCAATTCTTTTTATTTTTAGAATAAATTCCAACATCGTATGACCAGAAGAAAGGACAGTAATTTCTCTAATTCACTTTACAATGTTTTAATATTATAATATACGTCTATACTATTTTATTCAAAATATAATGAAAAGAACGGATTTTGAAACTAACTGCAGTGAGTGAATGATTCATTCAAATGTCGAGTTGATTTTAATTGGTCCCATCACTAGGACCGATACCACGATATCATTATTAAATTTTTCTGTCGTTTACGTATCGTAACGGTTTTTTATTAAAATAGATTTTCTAGTTTAATACACATTTAATAATTAATAAAAGTCATTACTTATGATAGGAAACGCGATCTTGTTGCGAATTTTAGCTGTCAGATCGCCTTTTACATGAAAATACTGCACAATTCACCATTTTTAAGAGAAACGTCACGCGACACGGAGCGATGCAAAATGGCGATGTAGCGACATCCAAGTAGTTTTGTATAACTTAGTTGACCAGTTCCGAATAGTTGACCAATGTACTTTGCCGGAGGGGAAACGCCCGGTATGGCATCTCCAGTGGCTATATACTCAAAGAATTCACTTTACAATGTTTTAATATTATAATATACGTCTATACTATTTTATTCAAAATATAATGAAAAGAACGGATTTTGAAACTAACTGCAGTGAGTGAATGATTCATTCAAATGTCGAGTTGATTTTAATTGGTCCCATCACTAGGACCGATACCACGATATCATTATTAAATTTTTCTGTCGTTTACGTATCGTAACGGTTTTTTATTAAAATAGATTTTCTAGTTTAATACACATTTAATAATTAATAAAAGTCATTACTTATGATAGGAAACGCGATCTTGTTGCGAATTTTAGCTGTCAGATCGCCTTTTACATGAAAATACTGCACAATTCACCATTTTTAAGAGAAACGTCACGCGACACGGAGCGATGCAAAATGGCGATGTAGCGACATCCAAGTAGTTTTGTATAACTTAGTTGACCAGTTCCGAATAGTTGACCAATGTACTTTGCCGGAGGGGAAACGCCCGGTATGGCATCTCCAGTGGCTATATACTCAAAGAATTCACTTTACAATGTTTTAATATTATAATATACGTCTATACTATTTTATTCAAAATATAATGAAAAGAACGGATTTTGAAACTAACTGCAGTGAGTGAATGATTCATTCAAATGTCGAGTTGATTTTAATTGGTCCCATCACTAGGACCGATACCACGATATCATTATTAAATTTTTCTGTCGTTTACGTATCGTAACGGTTTTTTATTAAAATAGATTTTCTAGTTTAATACACATTTAATAATTAATAAAAGTCATTACTTATGATAGGAAACGCGATCTTGTTGCGAATTTTAGCTGTCAGATCGCCTTTTACATGAAAATACTGCACAATTCACCATTTTTAAGAGAAACGTCACGCGACACGGAGCGATGCAAAATGGCGATGTAGCGACATCCAAGTAGTTTTGTATAACTTAGTTGACCAGTTCCGAATAGTTGACCAATGTACTTTGCCGGAGGGGAAACGCCCGGTATGGCATCTCCAGTGGCTATATACTCAAAGGCAGTTGCCCTAACTAAATGGTAATGTATGGAAATAACTACCTAACTTAACTATGAAAATAAGGTTAAGGCCCATCTTTTGGATACGGAACACTTTCATGTGCGTGTCCGACACGCTCTTGGCCGGTTTTATTTTACAAACTGACTAAATAAATATTTATTTAGTCAGTTTGTAAAATAAAACCGGCCAAGAGCGTGTCGGACACGCACATGAAAGTGTTCCGTATCCAAAAGATGGGCCTTAAACCTTATTTTCATAGTTAAGTTAGGTAGTTATTTCCATACATTACCATTTAGTTAGGGCAACTGCACGTCATAAGTTGGTCAAGTTGTATTAAAAATACTATGTATGATACAGAGTCCGCTAAAGTTTTCGTTAAAAGTACAGTCAGCCACACATCAGGTTACCACAATCTGTCAAATTTCCTCAACTGATATTCAACTTAATGTGTATGACAGTATTTACTGTGATGTGTGGCTGTACGTAGGTACTTACTTGGAGGTATAGAGCATATTTTTTTCAGAATTATTTTAATAGTATTTCAAAAGTTGGGGGGGGGGGGGAGAGGAAGCTCTAATTTTAACTTTGTATTAATATATCTCGAAACTGGGGGGTTTGATCCACATTATGTCAAGGTATCTTTAAATACAACAAAAATTGCCTTGACATAATGTGGATCAAACCCCCCAGTTTCGAGATATATTAATACAAAGTTAAAATTAGAGCTTCCTCTCCCCCCCCCCCCCCCCCCCCCCCCCCCCCCCCCCCCCCCCCCCCCCCCCCCCCCCCCCCCCCCCCCCCCCCCCCCCCCCCCCCCCCCCCCCCCCCCCCCCCCCCCCCCCCCCCCCCCCCCCCCCCCCCCCCCCCCCCCCCCCCCCCCCCCCCCCCCCCCCCCCCCCCCCCCCCCCCCCCCCCCCCCCCCCCCCCCCCCCCCCCCCCCCCCCCCCCCCCCCCCCCCCCCCCCCCCCCCCCCCCCCCCCCCCCCCCCCCCCCCCCCCCCCCCCCCCCCCCCCCCCCCCCCCCCCCCCCCCCCCCCCCCCCCCCCCCCCCCCCCCCCCCCCCCCCCCCCCCCCCCCCCCCCCCCCCCCCCCCCCCCCCCCCCCCCCCCCCCCCCCCCCCCCCCCCCCCCCCCCCCCCCCCCCCCCCCCCCCCCCCCCCCCCCCCCCCCCCCCCCCCCCCCCCCCCCCCCCCCCCCCCCCCCCCCCCCCCCCCCCCCCCCCCCCCCCCCCCCCCCCCCCCCCCCCCCCCCCCCCCCCCCCCCCCCCCCCCCCCCCCCCCCCCCCCCCCCCCCCCCCCCCCCCCCCCCCCCCCCCCCCCCCCCCCCCCCCCCCCCCCCCCCCCCCCCCCCCCCCCCCCCCCCCCCCCCCCCCCCCCCCCCCCCCCCCCCCCCCCCCCCCCCCCCCCCCCCCCCCCCCCCCCCCCCCCCCCCCCCCCCCCCCCCCCCCCCCCCCCCCCCCCCCCCCCCCCCCCCCCCCCCCCCCCCCCCCCCCCCCCCCCCCCCCCCCCCCCCCCCCCCCCCCCCCCCCCCCCCCCCCCCCCCCCCCCCCCCCCCCCCCCCCCCCCCCCCCCCCCCCCCCCCCCCCCCCCCCCCCCCCCCCCCCCCCCCCCCCCCCCCCCCCCCCCCCCCCCCCCCCCCCCCCCCCCCCCCCCCCCCCCCCCCCCCCCCCCCCCCCCCCCCCCCCCCCCCCCCCCCCCCCCCCCCCCCCCCCCCCCCCCCCCCCCCCCCCCCCCCCCCCCCCCCCCCCCCCCCCCCCCCCCCCCCCCCCCCCCCCCCCCCCCCCCCCCCCCCCCCCCCCCCCCCCCCCCCCCCCCCCCCCCCCCCCCCCCCCCCCCCCCCCCCCCCCCCCCCCCCCCCCCCCCCCCCCCCCCCCCCCCCCCCCCCCCCCCCCCCCCCCCCCCCCCCCCCCCCCCCCCCCCCCCCCCCCCCCCCCCCCCCCCCCCCCCCCCCCCCCCCCCCCCCCCCCCCCCCCCCCCCCCCCCCCCCCCCCCCCCCCCCCCCCCCCCCCCCCCCCCCCCCCCCCCCCCCCCCCCCCCCCCCCCCCCCCCCCCCCCCCCCCCCCCCCCCCCCCCCCCCCCCCCCCCCCCCCCCCCCCCCCCCCCCCCCCCCCCCCCCCCCCCCCCCCCCCCCCCCCCCCCCCCCCCCCCCCCCCCCCCCCCCCCCCCCCCCCCCCCCCCCCCCCCCCCCCCCCCCCCCCCCCCCCCCCCCCCCCCCCCCCCCCCCCCCCCCCCCCCCCCCCCCCCCCCCCCCCCCCCCCCCCCCCCCCCCCCCCCCCCCCCCCCCCCCCCCCCCCCCCCCCCCCCCCCCCCCCCCCCCCCCCCCCCCCCCCCCCCCCCCCCCCCCCCCCCCCCCCCCCCCCCCCCCCCCCCCCCCCCCCCCCCCCCCCCCCCCCCCCCCCCCCCCCCCCCCCCCCCCCCCCCCCCCCCCCCCCCCCCCCCCCCCCCCCCCCCCCCCCCCCCCCCCCCCCCCCCCCCCCCCCCCCCCCCCCCCCCCCCCCCCCCCCCCCCCCCCCCCCCCCCCCCCCCCCCCCCCCCCCCCCCCCCCCCCCCCCCCCCCCCCCCCCCCCCCCCCCCCCCCCCCCCCCCCCCCCCCCCCCCCCCCCCCCCCCCCCCCCCCCATTGAGGACCTGTAATATTTTTTTTTAGGTATTAATTTAAAAAGTACAATGTCATCCGTCAACTGCACCTTTTGAGGTTATGTTTTTACTTTACCTCACGAGGTTTTGTGATGAGAACTGTGAAAATATTATATTATAATAATATAGGCAGTGATACAGAGTGATCTAAGATGGGGCGACATAATAACCAGTTGCCAAATAATTTAACACAATTACAAAATTTAATAAAAAGAGATCCAGCATCGTACAAAGAAGAATTTCACCAGCAACTTGCTCATTTTGAAACCACTTTAGAAATCTTCAACCTTAACCCTACACAATATAACAAAAAACTTGATGAACAATCAATGTTTTTGGCTCAAGTAGCAAAATGCTATCTCAATGAAATGAAGTTGTTCCCTCAAAAAATTGTGGACATATTGAAAACCCACAATACAATTTTGCATAATGATATGAGACTCTCTTTGTGCAAATGTTTAATTTTACTTCGAAACAAAAATTTTATAACTCCTTTTGATTTGCTGGAACTGTTTTTTCAATTATTGAAATGCCAAGACAAATATTTGAGAGAATTTTTGAAAACTCATATTATTACAGACATAAAAAATATAAATATGAAGCATAAAGATATGAAGTTTAATTCTACACTTCAGAACTTTATATTTTCGATGTTGCGTGATTCAGACACACGAGCTGCAAAGTTGTCAATTGACATTTTAATAGAATTATATCAGAAGAATATATGGAATGACCATAAAACTGTTAACATTATTGCTGACATTGGATGTTTTTCTAAAATAACGAAGGTAATGGTAGCATCATTGAAATTCTTTCTAGGGAAAGATGAAGAAGAAAAAGAAAATTCAGACAGTGAAGATGAAATAGACCCAAAAGATACTATGATGGCCAATAAGTTTAATAAGAAAACACGTAAGAGAGAAAAAATGGTTGAAAAAGTAAAGAAAGTAGCTAAAAAAATGAAGAAAAAAAAGCAGAAGGCTCCATCATTTAACTTTTCAGCTCTACATCTTATTAACAACCCCCAAGGATTTGCTGAGAAATTGTTCAAGCAAGTTGAATCAACCAATGAAAGATTTGAAGTGAAACTGATGTCTCTAGATGTTATATCAAGGTTGATCGGTTTACATGATTTGTTTCTGTTTAACTTTTACCCATTCATTGCAAGATTACTCATGCCCCATCAAAGAGAAGTTACTCGGTTATTGCAGTTTGCTGCCCAAGCATCGCACGAACTTGTTCCACCTGAAATAATAGAGCCTGTTATGAAAGCCATTGCTAATAATTTTATAACTGAGAGAAATTCAACTGATGTAATGGCAGTGGGGCTAAATGCAGTGCGGGAAATATGCCAACGTTGCCCACTTGCGATAGGAGAAGACCTCCTCAGAGACCTTGTTCAGTATAAATCCTATAAGGAAAAGTCAGTTATGATGGCTGCAAGATCACTGATACAACTTTACAGACAGTCAATGCCAACTCTTTTACATAAAAAAGACAGAGGAAGACCAACTGAAGCCTCCATAGATTTAAAGACTAAAAAGTATGGTGAAATGGAAATTAAGAATTACATTCCAGGTTCGGAAGTCCTTCTGGAAAAAGAAGTTGTTAAAGATAAAAAGGAGCTGAAGGGTAAAAAGTCTAAAAAAGGAGGTGACTCTGATAGTGACTCATGGGTGGATGTGGCATCATCAGATTCTGAAATTGATATCCCAACGGACAGTGAAGAAGAAGATGATGATGAGAATGACGATAAAAGTGAAGAAGAACTAGAAAATGAAGAAGAATCGGAGGATGACCATGATAAGAGTGATGATGTAGATGAAAATAGTGAAGAAAAAAAGGAAGAAATCACAACTGATAAAGATGCAACAAACACTGATCGAAAGATTTTGAAAGGTAAACGTAAAGCTAAAGATCAAGAGAAAGAGGAAAAAATTAATACTGCAAGGGAAATTGCTATGGAGACAATATTTACTGATGAAGACTTTAAACGTATTGAAGCAGCTCAAATCAAGAAACAAGTTTTTGGTGTAAAAAGAAACAGAAGTGTCATTGATGAAGAAGATGAATCTGGAGAACTTGTAAAACTATCAGATATTGAAAATATTCATAAAAAAAGAAAACATGATAAAAATGCGAGATTAGAATCAGTCCTCAAAGGAAGAGAAGAGAGAGACAAGTTTGGGTACAAAGACCGAAGGAAAAATATTCATTGTTCCAAAACAAATAGAGAAAAGAGAAAGACAAAAAGTTACCAGATGGTAAAGCACAAAGTCAAAGGAAAAATTAAGAGGTCCTTCAAAGATAAGCAAATTGCTTTCAGGAATTACTTGATTAAACAGAAAAAAATGCGATAAACATACATAATAATTTGATTTGTTATGTTCTACTTGTTGTTATATCAATAAAACAAGTTATTTTAATTCAGTCTTTACTTATTATTTTTATAAAACCAGAGATTTTCTTTGTATAAAACCTACCTAATCATAACCAATGGGGCTACCATATTATTTATTTTAAACTTAATTGCAGTAAATTTTACAAAATTGGCGAACTTAATGCCAATAGGCATTCTTTACCAGTCAACCTTTTGGGTCCTACAGAGAGAATGATTCTGGCACCATACTTCGCTCCACAGTTAGTCCGCGAATCAAGGTTCGAACAAGCCGCGAATGCGAAGTGTGGAGCCGATCCATATATTTATCGCAGCTTCTTATTTAAATAATGTTTATGCTATTATTATTTTATAATTATTAAATAATATTTATAAATAACAAATACCTACATTTTATACAAAAAATAAAACTCGAACTTGGACTATTATGCTTTAGTCCAAAGTTCTAAACGTAAAAAAACAAGTTGACAATTGTGTCATTCAGCCACGTCATTTTTGCTTTGAATGAAAAAGTATACGCGGCGTATCGAGATAAGCAGTACTGTAAAATAATAAATCATGAATATATTCCGTTTACTTGGTGATTTATCTCACCTCCTAGCCATAATTATACTGTTACTTAAAATTTGGAAAACAAGATCATGTGCAGGTTGGTTTATAGTGACTTCTTCAACTATGGAATTACTCTGACTCCAAATGATGCCTAGCCGGCGTGATGAAATGCCAATTGGTTTGGTCCTAACAGTTGTTAAACTAATTACTTGTTTTCAGGCATATCTGGAAAATCGCAGATACTTTTCTCCATAGTATACACGACTCGGTATTTGGACTTGTTGACGACGTACATCTCTGCTTATAATACGGTGATGAAGTTAATCTTTATCGTGGCATCGTTTGCGACTGTTTACCTGATGTACGTGAAATTCAAAGCCACTTACGACCACAACCACGACACTTTCAGGATTGAATTTCTGTTGATCCCTGCTGTGGTGTTGGCACTGCTTGTTAACCATGAGTTTACAGTACTAGAGGTTAGTATCTTTTGAATGTAGCGAATACCTACTACTTATCTATACTTTTTGTATGACTTGCATGTTCCAAGTAAATATATTTAAATTAAAGAGTAATTGATTTTTAAAATGGCCAAATTAAATGTTTTTATAAGTTGTCATAATGTCTGTTACACTTTGTAGTGTACTAATATGGTGCTTAAAAATTCTTTGGTATTCATTCATTTCTTACTAAAATACATTTTATTAGCCATTTATATTGAAGTAAAGTTGATAAGTTCAGGTACTAAACTGTTTTAACAACTTTAACAAGCCATGAGTATAGCTAAAGGATTATAAACAATGTTCTACCTTATTAGTGCTGAATGTATATAGTTATATGACTTTTTATATATCCCTTAACATAAAACTATCAACATTTGAAGACAAATTTCTTGAGTTGTATGTTGTGATTTTAACTTCAAAAAATATTTCACTTCAGCAATAGTTCTGATTGCTAATGAAATTCAGTATCATTATCAATATTTATTGATCAAGGGTAAATGGTAATTTAGGTTAACTGTTCATATGTTAACAATGCATTGTTAAAACAATTCAATACATATTCTTAGATGTAATACCTTTTGAGTTTGATGTGTATGCATCACACATCATTGAAATACATTTCTTATCAGATTTGTAATGTAAAGTGGACTCCATTTTCCGCACTTAGACTCTCTTTTGGTCTATTGTATGTGATTAGTCTTATCAGACTTTAAAAGTCATTGTATAAAAAATCTGCTTATAATTTTCAGGTATTATGGACATTTTCAATCTACTTGGAGGCTGTCGCAATCCTTCCACAATTGTTCCTAGTTTCCAAGACTGGAGAGGCTGAAAGCATTACATCACACTACCTGTTTGCTCTTGGGTCATACAGAGCTCTCTATCTTCTAAACTGGGTTAGTAACATGAACATTAACATGAATTCCATATAATCAAGTCACCTGCTAAAACACCTCAAGTCTTATGCCAGGATAATAAGGTTTATTTGAATTATATACTTATTAGTGCACCTGCTGAATGCAGGTTTTAGCTTATTTACTCGATAATCATTACTATAGTTTGAAAAGGGGAGAGGCAAGGAGATTTGAGCAAGTTGGACTCTGCACTCCTGGTGTCTGAGGGATAAACAAGTTTCCTAAGAAGTTTGTTATCAATGTGGTGTAGATGTCTATGGGCGGCAGTGATCACTTACCATAAATTGACCCACTTTTTTTTACTTTTACTTTCCAGGTATATCGCTATGTAGTAGAAGAACATTATGAAGTGATAGCTATTGTGGCTGGAATTGTACAGACGGTGCTTTACTGTGACTTCTTCTACCTGTATATTACAAAAGGTTTGTATCTAAAATATTATTTCAGTTTATTCACTATTTTGAGAATAATCCAATTGGGAGCCAAGGATTAAGGGTTTGTTGCCTGCACAGGCATAAAAGTATCAGCAATGTTAACGAAAATCTATACTATTTTTAAAGGGATAAATTCTAGACTTCAGCAAAACTTTTATACAAATCGAAAACTCGAAACACAAGCGCGAAGCAATCGACACACAACGCCATCTATTGGCACAGATTGCAAAATTAAGTCCCGAAATAAAGTTAGGGCGTACCAAATATTAAACAGAGGAAAAAAAATTTTTATAATGAATGAATTTAATAAATACAGCTGGACCTATTTTGAAAATTTGGTCACCTATAGAAATCTACATTATTATTCTATGTATATTTTGTGCTATCATATAAATTAAATATTTTATTGTTTCAGTTCTGAAGGGAAAGAAGTTGCAGTTGCCTGCTTAAATACCTTATAACTCTGAGGTTATGTTAAATAAATGTGACAATGAATGTCTGTGAAGATGTTTTGTATAAGCCAATAATTTACCTAAGAGCTAGTTGTACATCCATAGTATGTACAGTGTAAAAGTTGATTACTAAAGGCAATTGTGTGTGATGAATTAAAACTTAACTATGTACTATATTAATTTTACTTAAACCATTTTAATATTGATGATTTTCTGTGCAATTTATTTTAATAGGTGTGAGATTTAGACATACATCTTTTGTTTCTATTCAAATCTATAAAAAATGATTGATATATTTACCATAGTATCAGCAAATGTTGACATTTGTGTTGCATGTTTGTATTTTCCAGACATTACAAAATCACGATTGAAGTAACATCAGATATTTTACACCAAACTTAGTAATATTATAAATTTTATAAGAATGTGTATGTGAGTTCAATATGTCAATATGAGGCATTGTCACACAATGTATGGGATGTCAATAATTCCATTTAATTCCTTCCATACATTGTCACACAATTCATTAATATATTCCTATAAGGTTATTATAACTTCATTAGTCTCATTTCATTAAAACAATTAAATATACATATATGTATAGTTCCATAGCCAATAAAAAAATGCAATAAATATGATTTTCGGCAGCTCTAGTATTCTCAACATGCATTTTTTATGTTCTGGCATATTATATTAATTCTTTTGCCATTAGTAGTTTAAGCCTTTGCTGCCGATAAGAATTTTATTGTACCTATCGTGAATATGTATTACGTACTTTGTTTAATTCATTGTGTATATTAATACAGTGTGAATAGGTAATTGGAGAATGTATTTCAAATTTCGTAAATTATCTGTAAGTCGTTAGTTAGTTTATGATGTCTAAATTAGGACACACAGGTTTTCTGAGTACTTTTTTGGACAGATATGACTAGTTTGCAGGATGAAATCGAAATTGTAATAAAAAAATCTAAAGTAGATCAAACATTACTTTTTTACATATAGTTGTAAGAACTTACTGTAATATCTTGCAATAAGAATTCCTGAATAAATAAAATTTGGAAGTGAAAATGCTCTTTATATAGTGTTTTCCCTTTTTATTTGCTAAGTTAACTATTTTTTACAAATCAAAGCTGCATAGGAGTCGAAATCAGCCACATGTACTTCCTCCTGTAAATAAAATAATTATGTAACAATTCTAATTAAATTATTTAAGTGCTACTCCATCTGCTTATCTGTTAGCCATCATATAAAAAAGCAAGTGACAAAGTTACCTTCAACATAGTGCTACTGCTCATTAAATGAAAAATTCCATTTGTCAGTGTATTTTCATGCAAAATAGCTGTGTAGGTTACACCTAGCTGGAGGTTTTCTCTTATCTGCAAACAATAATTTACTATGTACATAATGCATATTGATACAGGTGTTTCATCATTACACAACGAAAATGAATTTACCTACCTGTTGTTCCAATGAATGTGTGAAATTGGGAATACAGGTAGAAATGTCCCTTGATTTTAATTTATAATACATTAATTTAGCTAGCCCACATAAATCATTATCATTTGATGTTCCTGAAATAGATAAAATATGTAAATTGTCTAGCAAGGAAATTTATAAAATACCTATTCTACTATATAGTTTTAGGTGTTCAAATGAAAGTAAAATCAATAGCAGTAAACTGTGTAAAGAATTTCAGTTGATAACAAAAGTATCACTGACCTGATTTTAGAGCAAATGAGATTTTATATGGAGCCATATTTTTGTGAAGCCTGAGATACTCTTCTCTTGTATTGTTTAGTCCATCTAGTAGTAAAGTAAACATAGCATTTTCAAGTATCAAAGAGCATTTCAACTGAGAAGAATTCTGTTTCTGGAAAACGAAATTGATTTGTGAATTGATTTGACCTAACCAAAATACATGACATGAGTGCAATAAATAATTTGATTTGATTTGAATAAGTCTGGGGGTACAATTATATCACTCACTGTTTCAGATGAAGTAGATATTGTTTCTACTGTGTGGTGGCCCCATGGAAATTGTGCTACAATGTTGGCTTCAGCTCTTTCATCTTCATTTTTAATTTCATTAATTGCAAAGAGACTAGGTGTTGTTGTTATCTGAAAAAATAAAAAACAATATTTTTTGAGATGAGATATATTGTAAGGAATTAGGTATACATATGTATCTATATTTCTATTAATACCATGAATATATTTTATCCATAGAATAAACAAAATGATGTAATTATTTCATGAAAATAAAATAGATTGAACCTTCATTAAGAAAATGAAAAGCTAGACATCTAAAAACTCAACTTACAGAACTCCACCAATATTTCCTATATCTTTGCCATTGGATGAAGTATTGTGTAATGTCCTGTTGTGGCACAACTATGTTCAGATTTACCTGAGATATCAGTTTTGGAATGAAATCCCCTTTACTATGTTCTAATGCAGTGTTTTCATCATACTCAATTAAATTGTTTTCAATATAACATAAAGGTAGAGTATGTTTGGGCTCGATGAACTTTTTCTGAGTAAAAACTGGCATATGCTTAAATGTTTTAGCTGTGCACAGATTGCAGCCAGTCTGTATAAATATTATTCAGTAATAATAGACTTGGCCTCTTAAGATTGTATTTTAAAGAATTGTTGCATGATTCACTTATTTGAAAAAAGTTACCTAAATTCAATATTTTTTGGATTTTAGTTTTCATTTTTATTAGCAACTTTTTCTTTTATATCTTCATTCTCTACTTCATGTAAAGGTATATTTCCAGGCGGAGCAACAAAATAGTCATCCTCTTTTACTGAAGCATTTTTAAGAATGTCCTTTTGGCAGTTTCCTTGTGTTATAGCATCAAGCCGTAGATATAAGTTTCTGGAAACAAAAATATAATTAGTAAAATCAGTTGAACATAACAAATAGATATTTAAAAGAAACTAGTTATTCAGTCAGAATCTTACTCATTTTCTAATACAGAATATAGGGGCTTCACGTTATCTGTATTGATGTGTAAGATCTTATTGGCAAAAGCTATTGAATCTTCTAATACTTTTACACCCTCAGCAGTGTCACACTTCACTAAGGAAAGTCTCTCTAAGAGAGCTAAAGTGTTTTTATCCACAGTCACTTTTTCTCCCTCTAGTTTTTCAAGAGCTGTTGCTGGATTTGAAGGGACTTTCGAGCTATAGTTTCTTACTGCTGCGGGAAAGATCCATTTACTTTTACACCAACTTGTTAAAGTACAAAATCTATTTAACATATTTGTGAAGAGAACTGCCTCTAACTCCTGAGCGAACTGAAATTATAAGGACAAGAAACTAAAGAAACACGAAGTATCTAATGCAGAAATATTGAAAAGAGGAAACGAAACAAAACGAAAGAAGATAATTATCAAATAACCTCAATCAGCTGACATTGACACTAGTGCTGGAAACATGATAGATTCCATGTGTTGTTCACGGGGCCCGGGGTCCTCACAGAAGGGTGCGATGTTTTGCCCACAGTACAGATTATATATTGCCCATAATATTTTTTGCAAAGTTTAACATGGAAAACGCAAGTATAAAATTTTGATGGGACGTTAAAATAAAAATGACATTTCGGTAACAATATAACCTAAAAATTTTCGCGAATCTGATATTTTTTATAGACCTGTGTTTGTTTAATCAACGGATAATCTATTGTGTCGGTATGTTTATATAATAATTATTAAATATAACAGCTTGTTAGTTTTTGAAAAGTTATTGAATTGGTTGCACCGAACAGTTCAATACATTTAGTATTCTTTAATTTTTCTCTATTATTTTAAGCATTATTGCATAAATCACGTACCTATAAACCTGGTTTTTTACTACAAAAGTAATATTTCCCTTCTGTATTGTCATAACTTTCTTGAGCCTCTGCTCAAATTCAAAATATTTATTTGCATTACTTTAGGTAGGTATGTACCACCATGTACCTACATACATTACAGAATGTCATGTTGAAATTGAAATATTCAAATTAAATAACAATGTATAATTATTTTGTTTATTTTCAGGAATCATGAAGAAACACGCCCACTCATATTTTTATGACAGACTTCACAGAGGAGGTGTTTTAGTTTGCATCGGTCTCACACTATACGGATCTGTGCTGCTTGGTGACCATTTCTACAAGTACTTTCAAATATGTAAAGCCTCAAATTGATGCGGCTAAGGCAGCTGCTGAACGTGAACTACTAGAAGAAGGTTCCTCTGACAAATTATTGTTAAAAGATTAATGTAATTAGTATGGTTAGGTTATTAAGTGCGTTTATTTAATTATTTGTTAATGTAAATAAAATTGTAGTTTAATCAAATAGCACTTTTTTTTCAACAATTCTTTTTAAAAGCTCATATTAAGTATATGATGGAATGAGTGTATTGGGTTTTAGGGGAAATAAGAAATACATATTTTATCTTGTATGTTTATTCTAACTTTAAAAACTACTGTTTATGGAGGATAATGACTGTTCTGATGATTTCTGTGGAAGTGACCCTGTCTTAGCCCTAGGTGATGTAGATTTTATTCCTTAGTTGAGTTTTACATAAATAAATTTATAGTAAATCCAAAACAAATTGAAATCCGCTAAATAAAATAACATAGTTGTGTAGGTAACCTACATTTCATTAATTTGGTTTTCTATGGGGAAATGACGTCAATTCATAGGGTTACGCTTACCAAAGCAAATTTCACCTAGGGTCGCCCCCTCTAGCCAAAACCTAGTAGGTACCTACAGCCAAAGCAAATTTCGCTCAGGGTGGCCCTCGCGACCTTCCGGCCCATGCTCCAAAATTGACTCAAACATCTATGCAAGGGCCGTAGAGAGGACGATTCCAGGTCCCTCTCGCACACCTCCACCCTGCTGGATTGCAGTGCAACTCTTGGAGGGAAAGGCCATAGGTTTGGGGCCAACGCCCCAAAATCCGTCGCCGCGATCAGCTCCGTTGGAGTAGTCGTGCGGACACAAAGATTGGGGTCTGCGGGTTGCAGCCGCAGTCGCAGCTGCACTACGTTTGAAAGCAGCGCGCAGCTAATTTTATAATCGTCTAATTCTTCTATCGTAATATCCTGTTTTCTCAATAAAATCCAGTTAACCTAAGTCATTTGGAATCCAATGAGAGAGTTAGACAGTTTTTATGATAGGTACCTACTGTTTTCTCTGAAATGCGTAAACTCATGCCCGATTCCCGCTTAGGTACTCATAGGACACTTGACTTTGCGCTTAGCTTCTCATAGTTTTCTATTTTATTACCGCATACCTATCAATGTAATGCACAGAACTCTTTAAATGGTCGCGCAGTTATATTACTTAGCATCGTTATCAATGCAATAAATAACGTAAGCCGTTAATTTTCGTCGCAGTCTTCTATGTTTGCAATTTTATATGCTCGGTGTTGTGTCTTGTGTTAAAAATGGCGGATAAAGTTCCCCTGGTCAAGTTAAATAATGACCTCATTTGCCCTATGCTGGGACTTGGGACTTGGCAGGTTACATTTTATTTACCTATCACTATAACTAAGATTATCGCAGTATTATTTAAAAAAAACCTAAAAAAATGAGGTAACATCTAAAAAAATGCCGTCCTTACACAAACTGCATTATCGTCGTAAGACCCAAAAGCCTTTTAAAAGGCATAACATAAAACAATTGATTTTCTATTGTGTCCGCTTTTTGGGCCTACCTATATGGGTAGGTGATTTTTTTGAGATGAGGCTACGTTTTTCGAGGAAAATGTTTGTTTTATTGCCCTAGAGAAGTTGTTAAGTAGGTAGATATTTAGATGGATGATATCTTATTGAATAAGTAGGTACACTACTTTGAGATAAGTCCGTTGTTTGCCATTTTTTGTGAGTCTTAGAATGCCCCGTTGAAATAAACCTAACCAAACTAGATGCGAAGGTAACCGGGGAATTGTGACCCACTAAATATTTGTTTCATTCTTTACTTACCTACAGGGAAAACCTTTTTGTAGTTTCCAAGTTATGGAATACACATCACAGGCCGGATTTGGTAGAAAAGATGGTAAAGGTTTCTTTGTCCGACCTCGGATTGAAATACCTGGACTTATATCTCATACATTCGCCCATAGCTTATAAGGTAAGTTCCCTGTAAGCCCGTGGGTATCGAACAAAGGAGAGTAACGTGGAATAAAATTCTTATTTGCTTATTTCAGGAAGGCGATGATCTATTTCCTGTAGATTGCGAACGGGAGAAATATTTATTCCGATGTAGATTACGTGGACACTTGGAAGGCTATGGAAAAATTAGTTGAGAAGGGGCTGGTGAAGAGCATAGGTGTCAGTAACTTTAACATAAGTGGAACAAGTTGATAGATTATTGAAAGTGTCTAAAATATACCCGGTAACTAATCAAGTAAGTGCATTTTAAGGGTCGCCTTTAATTTGCCCCTACCTGGTTCCGTCCGTAACAAATTATTCTTTAGTATTTCTTCATTATTCTTTAGTTCGGGATAATTCTGTATGTACACTTAATTAGCAATAAACCATTTGAATTTGAATTTGAAAATTCCGTTACTACTTATGTACCTAGCTATGTATGTAGGTTAAGACGAGTTTAGGAACATATTCGCTCAAGCAGGTAAGTAGGTATACTTAGACCTGCTTGAGTTCATAGGAACTAAAGGTAGGTTAGATGTGCCTCCTTGTGTTTAAATTCGAACATTAGCTACAATAGGCACATCTCTTAGATAAATAAACCAGAAAACAATATTTTTATTTTATAGATAGGTACATCATTGATCGTGGCATGATCGCGATACCGAAATCATCAAATAACACTGAAAAACTGTGTGTGTTATATGATTCTGATATTATTATCATTTCAAATAACATGGTTGATTAACACAGTAGTAACAGTCGCGGACTGGAATTATAAGTTTGGGAAAAAAAAACGCTTTACCAAGAATACAAACTGAGAAACATTGAAAGTTTCAAAACTTATGAGAACTTTTAATATGGATTACTTCTTGGAACTTATAAACTTTAAACTCAGTTTTTCTTTGAAGAAAGGAAAAAATATATTTCATTCTGCCTTTTAGTATATCAGACTGTATCGTATTGTATTAACCCTCGCCAATCTGTCATACCTCAGTCAAATTTCATCATGAATGAGATATTTTTGCAATATGAGTAGATCGATTGTTGCCGGGTTGACGTTTCAGGAGAAGCCTAAATACATTATTCGTGTACCTACTCCTTCTCCCGAAATAATGCCGAGCTACATTGTTTAAGTGGATAAGCCTATAAGATTATTTAATTACGGTAAACATGCCAAGTAATTAATGGAGTAGCTTCATGGTGTGCCTCGTACTCATGGTTACATTACATTTTATTCCCTGGGATCATTTCTGAATTGTTACCTACAATTTATCTATTTTCAAGTGTAGGTAATTTTGTTTTATGCCCTTTGGCAGAATTCTGCGAGGTATAAATACTTCATCGATAAGTAGATTAAGTATTTATACATATTGTGTAGGACTATCTTCAAATTTTTGGGTACATTTTTTTAAATAAATAAATCTATACAGCGTCTGATACATTAATGACCTGATTCCGTATATCAGACAACAGAGGAGTTACCTACAAATAAACAGGACTAGACAAACACAAACCGAATCCGATCGAACCCACGACCTTTGTCGTATGAACATCTGGCTAGTCGAAAGTTATAAAACATGGTCCTCTTATTTATTTACAAAACGAAGGCTAAAGTTACTCATACCTTAAAAATTATTCTGCCTCTTTATAAATTTGACAAATGAATAAAATAAAATGAAATAAAAATGAAAACATCTGATTTGCTTTCACATATTTTTGGTACGACTAAAGTTGTGGATATATTATACTTATTTGTATTTTCAGTGATGAAAATCATAAATACCACCCGTGGGCAGTGTGCACAAATAGGAGCGATTGTGAACAAAGGAAAGTGTCAATAAAATGTTTAATCATATTAAATCGAATATTCTTCACGTCGCTTGGCTGGAGGTACCCTTCCTTGAAAGGCAAAAGCAAACAGGCAAGTTAAATAAACCCGCTTTCTTGGAAACTTACTCATATGCTACATAGTTAAATTACATGTAAAAAGTCTAAATAATTGTTTTGCATTTAGAAAGGTGTTGCTTACATAATATATTATTATCTTCTTCTATACTATTTATAAGGAGGTAAAGTTTATAGACAACGACAAGTCTTATAGGGAAACAGAAATAATAAAACACGCGATGTAATCAACGGCCAGCGCTATCTATTGGCATAGATTAGAACCAATATCCCGAAACGAAGAGAGAGCCATACTTAGGTAATATAATGCGTCAAGAAAGTCGTTACAAGCGGATGTTTGAAGAACTAACGGAGTTCCCGCGTTTAAAAATCTAAAGAACTACCAACTATTGTTATCTTACTCTATGGTGGTACATACTATCCATACTAATATTATAAATGGGAAAGTGTGTCTTGTCTGTATGTTTGTCTTTCTTTCACGACAAAACGAAGCAACGAATTGACGTGATTTTTTAAGAGGAGATAGGTAGTTGAAGGGGTGGAGAGTAACATAGGCTACTTTTTGCCCCTCCGTGCTACCCCGAATTTAACGCGAGTGAAGCCGCGGGCAAAAGCTAGTACCTACCTACCCTATAAAGTTAACTGCAGTGGCGCTATGATTTAGGTTCACGATTACGACTTTCTTGACACATCATACTGCTGGTGTGCTGCATGGTTTCTGAAACTCACTTGTCTTCTACGAGAGATGTAATCATCTACTTTGAAAGTCACCCTCCTAGTCCCAGTACCTGAAGATGACAACGTTCACTGTTACCCATCGCTCCTATCCGGTACCTAGATAGTTCTAATCTGCCACTGTCTCACGCCAAACCACGCCATGATAACTGCACGTAACGTGCGCAAAATACGTGCGTGGCCGGTTTAGATAGGCAACTGGCTTACTTTCTGTGTCTATTGGTTTGTGCTTGAGTTTCCATTTATTAGTGTAGATGTCGTAGTGAGATCTGCTACTGCGACTCCCTTATACTATGCCACAACCTACGTAAAGATAAATCTGGATTGTTATACGGCTACATCGCTATAAATGTGTGAAACATTTGGGATTTGTAAAGCTTCTATTAATTCTTGGCTTCTCTTATTCGAGGTGTACCTACCGAAGGATCGGGAAGGACGGAAAGAACCGGCACCCGTGTGGGCGAGTAATATCCGGCCAAACGCCATTCTCCGCGGAGGTTTCCGCCACCATTCACTGACTGTTGATTCCGCTAAATTGTTAACTGTGTTACGGTCTATATGAGAATATATGATTCACGCGTGTTTTTATACGTAGGTATAGCTAAAGAAAATATTCACATGAAAACGAGTGAAATGAAAATATTGACAAACGTGACCTAGTGCGGATTGGTGTTTGGGTGGCGGAGGTGAGTAGGTACGTTTTAGACGAAAGGTTTACTCAGCCATATAGCATGGGGCGATTAGAATCCCTAAATTGCAAAGGTATTCCCGGCCAATAATTATAACGACGAAATAGGAATTCGTAACCGGGGGTCAGAGGTGTCCATGAGAGAATGAATTTGGTCAGTTGTCACTCTTATTATCAGCCAAGTTCCTTCCAGAAATGTGAAAAAAAAAACATACACCAGATACGGCACTTCAGATGCAGACGTCTTTCGGAAGAATTTATAAAAGCATGTAGGTACGAGTACGAGAGCTTCGTTAATAGTGAAAAGTTATTCAGAATAAATAATAGACCAACTGTTGAACAGCAGTTACTCTATGTTTAGCCCTGCCCGTAATTGGAAAAGTTCTTAAAACAATCCTTCCAAAAATATTCCAGATGGTAAATGTAGGGATTACTCGTGACTGTAGATTTCTTTTGTGCTTAAAAGGGATTACGATTTTCTTTAGTACAAGCAAACCCATTTTGATAATAGGCTATCCTGTTATGTAAACTTTTTCTCTGACGTCAAAATATAGGTAAATGTAATTTAGTAAAGTATCTCGCTGCTATCCCATCTGTGCCCAAATTATTTCGGGGCACTTATGTATTTTATTACTATTTTGCTTTGCCAACAGGATAATGTACTGCGACGAAGAATTTTTGAAACGCCCAACTCCGTAAATAAAGCCTTTTCGTTGGAAACTATTTGAAGAAAGTTTTAATTAAAGCAAGTAAATTCCAAGAGCATGAAGGAGCGGACGTCGAGTGATTCGATTTATTTCTAGAGGTACTTACAATTTGTAAGTAACTTATTAAACTACTCCGTTACTTCTGAACAAATATTAACTAGCGCGCAAAATTCCAACTCCTTGCAATTTCAGATTGCCAACTGATGGAATGCTGTTGTCTTCGACGGTAATATAACTTAAAATATTGAAATTCAAGTGACTACTTAATGCAAAAGTAAGTATCTAAGTTGGTCACGAAATTTAATGTTTAATTTAAAAGACGGTTTTCGAATTCTTTAGCCATAAACTCATTATGCTGTATAATTTCTTATTCCATTACTATTATTAAAATTTCAAAAGAATTTGTTGGTCTTATTACCTCGATATTATGGCTATAATTTGACACAAACGACGATTTAATTTTTTCAATTATTCCAGTAGGTTATCGTAAATTTATCTGAAATGTGATATTAAAATGGGGTAGGTTAGGTCCCTAGGCTTATAGATAGAATTTTACCGAACTACGTTATTGGTTCTTAAAGTATATTGAAAGAGGTATCAAATAAATGCAGAGAATATTCAAATTCCCTACGAAAAAAGGACCAGCTGTATCATATTGGATTATAGAAGATATTATTATATCTATTAGTTAATAATTGTGGTATTTATCTAATAATATATTTTATACATATATTAGTGGATGTACAAACTCAACCAATAGCTGGGTTTATACTGCGAAACCGTCTGGACCTTTCATTTATAAATACTAAAGCCTAGCGACCAACTAGCTTTTATAGATTTATTAAACGAATAGATATGACTCTGTAATTGTCAAAAGACATACTATGACCAATCGTACACATGACAGATATTTTTATTATATGTGAATTATCATCATCCCTCTATCCTGTTACTGGATTGTCTGGGGTCGGAGCATTTTATAATATGTACCTAACATATGCGCATAAAGCATTTACATGGATTCTAAAGTTTACTTAGGCAAGAAATTTCACGTACAGTTGGACTCAACATCTACACGAGTACGGCAAATTTTGCGTAGGAAACCTACGTTTAATGTCAAAGGTCGTCCATATTTTTCGATTCCCGTAAAGATGTCATAAAGTTTCCTTTCGGAGGTAGATAAGAAAGTTATATGGATGGCGCGACCCTTACGGCCGCATCTAACTCTCACTATCCATCACAGTAATTGCAGCACTTCCTTCAGTGTTCACAAGAAGCATAAATGGGACGACCTGCACGTGACCAGGCCTATCAAGCCATTTGTTACAGCTCACCTTCGTGTTTCTCTTAAAAATATTACGCGCCTCTCAGTGGAGCTGAGTCGTTACGCGTGTGTAATTGAATGTAATTTCGTGATGTGCGAGACAAATTCCTTATTACATACTTTTTATTTTTTACACGCTGTTTAAGGTTGTCTGTTTTTCTTAGAATTATGTACTTACGTAGGTATGCCAGAAAATGTAGGTACTTATATTTTAACAGAGATTGAAGTAGGTAAACATTTGTACCATTTTGTAAAGCAAATTGAAACCATAGAGTATCTATCTATCTCTAATGAGTAAGGCAGAATATAAGTACACACAATAACTTGTTTATAGGATTTTTATGTAATAGGTGGCAGAAGAGATTGCCGCTGCCCATAGACACCTGAAACACCAGTGGAGACACGAGTACGCTGCCAAATTGTTAACCCCCTTTCCCCCCACGCCAGTGAGGCCGTGGTATCGCTCCGGCCGATCCGGCTCAATCATGCCGAAGCGTGACTCTCCCACGGTAAACTAAGTAACTAGTTAACTGGGTACAGTTTCAAAAGCAATATATTATTATGCGTAATTGATTTATTTGGAAATCAAGCCCGAAACTATTGCAGGAATAGCTATTCTGTCCCGTTTTGAGGCTAAGCTTTAATACATTACATTTGTAGTAAATTCTACTTACTGACAGAATAGCCTTTGTTGGCTGGTAACGTAATATTACCTTTCTAAGTAATAAGTATGAACGCATCATGGATACCACTTACTTCCTAGCATCCGCCTATAAACCTGTGCCGATTAGGTACTGCCGATATTTCAGTAAGTAGCAGGCAAAACTAAGTTTTTCCAAGAAGCTTGACATCACTTTTACTTACTATCATTACAATCTTCATGCTTGGATGAAAATTGGGTTAAGATTATGATATACCTACTTAAGTACCTGATTAGATATTAAATCAATACGTAGATCTACGTATTCTGGTATCTATACTGGTATGAGGTTCATTTAATTCAGACAGCAGACGCAATAAAAAACACAATTGTTTTTGCGTTTAAAAAGGCTTCCCGGGTCTTACGACTGGTACCTACTTAGATATGTGTTATTATTTAATTAAACGTAAATGCACAAAATAATGTGGTAAATGTTAGTCTTTTTTTGTTTCCTTGTGTTTGTGTTAATTGTCTGTTATGTAGCAGTACATATGTGATGTGATGTCCAAATTAATAAATGTTTTTTCTTTCTTTCCTTCTTTTCTTTTATTTAACAGTATTATTGATATATTAACATCAGCTACAGCATAGTAGAGAGTACCTACGCAATTATTCGCCAAAATGAAAGAAAGACATAGCAGAATAAAGGTTAAGTGATAATTAGACAAAACCGATATCTAAACATTCGAAACTAAAAAAAATCTTGAAGTTATTAGTACTTTGTTTTAACTGCAAACTGAAATGTACAAAACAAATAGAAATTTTGTATAAGGTTTTATTTATGTAGCTATCATACTTCTTTAGGTACTGTTTCTATACTAATATCCAATTAGGCGATTACTCTGCAACAAGTGCCAAATATATTTTTTATTTGGCTGTATGGGGTGTTGTAGTCGAAAAATAACATTGACAGAGAGGTGTTGTATTGGAAAATTTCTGTATAGAAATGTGATCAGTGACTGCGATTAATTTGACACTTTCTGAAAATTGGGCAGAATTCTTAAATCGATAAAGTGCTCAATACCGGCGTTTCTTGAGACTGTGACTTTGACTGACTTCGACTTTTCCAATTTGTGCTATCGGCCAAAACAGGCTTGTTGAACCGTATTTTAGGTGCAAGTGAAAACGGAAAATGTAATCTAGTATTTTATAAGAAGAAAAGAGGTTTAGTTTTTTCCGGACGAAAACTCCGTGGTGACAAATTGCCGAAGGACCCCAAGAAAGAAACAAGGCGATATTAAAGCATCGGGTCATTTCTGTCCGGGAGAAGTTCAACGATCCATCACGGGTAATTGCTACAGTTCTCCGACTGTCCATCTCTTCTTATTTGATTATTACTTATTCATTTTCCTTATTATAAGATTTCCCGGGTGAATTAATCAAGCTAACTTTTTACGGACAATCGTTTTTAAAGGGTTCGTGGTTATTTGTAAAAGTTCTCACGATGAAAGTTTTTTCTGATAGATTGTAAAATTACATTTTGGAGTGGGATGAGGAATGCCTAATAGGGTCCCGTCTTTATCAGGAAGGAGGGTGGAATCTCCTGAGGGTATTTAGCACTTTTCGGCAGTTGTTTGTAAGGAAAGAGGAATGACGCGATGATACCCTAGCAGAATAGGATTGGAAAGCTTGACGGTTTGCGATTATAGCTTGTCTAACTTGTGACGCACAAACATTTGAAACATCCAGAGTAGGTATCTATTTATCTAGATATATATTAATCTTTGATGTTAATAACCTCTTCTTTTATTTATTTTACATACCACATCGTTTTAGTTTTTTGGATATTACATATACTTAATATGATTTTAACATTAAACAGCATTATGTATAAATAATAGTTTTTTACGGATTTCTTTTATTTATCGCTGGTATGACGGCCTAAATCACAAATTAAATGATGGTTTTCTGGAATAAGTGCAAGTAAGATGGTACTTAACCACCGTTAGTTTTTCAAAGATTTGATTGATGCCCAAACTAGAGTAGTTAACCAAGTGGATAGGTAGGTAGGTATTCCGTTCGTAAAACTCTGTTTAAATTCGATTTAAGGCATTCGTAAGTTGAAACTTAAACAATTTTTGAGCTCGTAACTCTGCGTCCGCTCCAGTTCTTTGACAAGAGTCGCGAGGCAAATATCGAGAAGTCGAGTGAAGTCACAATTTGGCATATGGGGAATCAGGATATTGGACATCCGTCAGACGGAGGAAAGCACACAAACTTTGAGCGACAGTAACCGGATTCACTAACGAGTCGTTCGCTGCACGGGCGGGGGCGCGGGCCGCGTCGCGCTTCTGACAACTTTACAAAACTAGTATTCCCATCGTCAATACCAAAAGCATTACTTCCTACTAAAGTGAATTGTTAAGCATTGTTCATGTAAGTACCTTATAATATATTTTATCCTTCGTCGAACCTATGATGTCTACCTACCATTTTGTGTCATTTGTTTAGATTGGGAACTAAATTCCTGCCCTTTAGTATTTGTATAGCGTTATCGGCTGGCGCAGTGGTTGCAATTCCGAGTTAGCGAATAATCAGGCAAGCTCCTGAATTAATTGTTAATACGTGAGTATGCGTGGTGTATTTACTAATAATAACAATAAAATCAGCGCTCGCACCACAAGAGACAGGAGAAACACGCAACAGCTCCTGGCATAATCGGTATTTGTAGAGTTCTATTGAGCGTTATCGGGCGCACGCAGCGGTCGCTGTTAGGACTTAACGAATTATCGGGCCAGCTGTCAGTTGCGCTATGGAGCCAATTGTGAATAATGGGGCGGTGAATTTATAATCATTCTGGCGGCCTATCGAGAGCCCGGCCGGCCCGCCCCGCGCCCTGACCACTACAAAGCACGCTAGATTAGCGCCTTTGTTTAAGAGCGGGCTTAACAATATAATTTGTATTCACAATAAACTGCCCGGAATAGGAATAGGAGACCGGTGGTTCCGACAGTCCTTTGTTTGCACTTGACACGGTAGGAAATCAACGTCTGATCTTCGTTACGGGTTTCTCTCTGATGGACTTACCTATCCCTAAAAGTGATATTGTGCGGGAAAAGCAGTTGTCATAGAATGTATATTTTATTTAATTGAGTTATTCATCTTATCTAGAGAGTTATTCTTGGTTGCATCCAAAGCAGTCGTTTTGTAACCCGATGTGCCTAGCCTTAGACTGATTTAGAATTCGGTGAATCTGATAATTATAATGAAACGATTACCATCTGCTCTTAGGAATCATGCACAAAAGGCGTGAAGCAGCGCCTTTGCAGTGATTCGCCGAGTGAGCGAGGGTACCGGATGCCTAATTTGTGGCTAAGGGAAAAAGGTTGCAGGGCACTTGAGGCTCTATTGAGTTGTGAGTGTCCATGAGCAGGCGGCAATTGCTTACCATCAGATGAACCGTCTGTTCGTCTGATAAATATAACTTACTGATTAAGGATCACAATTTTAGTTTTTTAATCAACGATTGAGGGAATCGGAAACGTTTCCTCAAGATGTTTGCCATCGCCACCCGGTGAATCATAGAAATGCGCACATAGATTTGAAAAAATTGGAATTGCAAGGTCTGATTCGATATTAGGACTCCTGTTTAGCCGGAGCTAATTTTCACACACTAAGCCATCGGCCTTAAATGACGTTTATTATTGTAGACTATTTTTATTTGTAATATACACGGTTTCATTAAGTCTGATTGTTTCTTTTGTATTCGGCAAATTTCTACATTCGAGTACATGACGAGTTATTTTTGTCGAGATCAAAAGGAACTGAAGGCATGTCAAACCTAAATAAAAGAAGTAGGTATTTTGTTCTAATAAATGTTAAAATGCCTTTCAGGTTCGTACTAACAGAAACAAAGACCCAGTTATAAGAACTCATTTATCCTTCATGCCTTCTATTTAAGTCAGTAGGTACCCTAACGTAGTTGAATTTCATTAAACCCTTAGATCACAAATTGGTAGGTATGTAATTAGGTACTTATAAGATGCTTATGTAATCATTATAGGATTAAGGACGTAATTTAATTAAAGGACCTGTGTGATTAAATAAATAAATAAAAATAAAAATTATCATTTCAGCGTGTGATTCCCAGTTGCATCCAAAACTGTCACTTCGAAGCCCTATGCATTCTGAAGCGTGATCAAATCAATAATATTGCTGTCTTACCTTCGCAACCCTTAGATGAGGGAATGAGACCAAATGGATTCAGATTGAACTTTGAGGATCATTGTGTAAAAATGGTGGGTTTCCACAGTTTGTGAATATATCGAAAAATAATAGATTACCTCACGATGATTTTCCTCACCGCGGGATCAACGATAGAAATACGTACATTGATAAAAAAACATATGAAGGTCACGTTCCTTTTAATTCAGTTTCTATAACTACCGCCGATTAAGGTAGCACATACACTATCATTTGCACACAGATAGTATTTTGAACGAATGACATGTAAAGAAGATGTTGTTCAATCAATCGTACAGCGTTACGAATGCTACGTCCTGACTACGAAGTCTACTCATCTGCTACGACAAATGCTACGACGCGTTTTCAGAACGGTGTCAATTATTCGTCATTACTTTTATTTGTGTAAACTTTGTAGGTAAATGATGCTTTAATGCGCATTTGAACGCAATTAGAGTGACGGGAAGGCGAAAAATTAGGTCATTATTTTTATATTTGAGTATAAATAGATAGACAAATTAACATAATAAAAATAAAATAATTACAGTAAAGTATGTGTACGACCACTTTGTATTTTTTCAAGTAGGTTTTAGATTATAAAAATGGGTACTTGGAAGCTAAAGAGGGATCAAGGTACAGTACCTTAAAATTTAAGTGGAAAGCTTTAGAACTGGCCATTGAATCGTAATTCGATTTGAAATAGTAAAATTTTTCATTTTGTATAAATAATTAAAAAAGAAGCGTAAAATTGGATATTGGGATTTTGATTTCAGTTTATACGCTAACCCTAAGTATAATTCCCTAGTTATTTTTCCTAGTTAGTCCTCCTAACTAACGTTAAACTTCGTTTTCTAATGTTTATTCCTTGTCTTTCAGTTACACCAAGCATGCATTTTTGTGTTAAAAGGCAGAATTCAGTCCACGCTCAAAATATTATATAGGTCAATTTTCTCTTGCTTCTTGCTTGGTTTTGATCAATTTAAGTGTAGTGCAAAGATTGATAGTTACATTTGATCGTAATTCTCTATTAGGTCACGTGTTCTGCGTTTACTGTCCCGTATTCTACTCTATCGAGTTGATGTGACCCGAGTGATTTTCGATATGAAAAAATATGGTGGATGTCGCATGAAAACCATACAAAAAAGCTACGATTTTTCGATTTAAGTATATCGTTTATCGATAAATATCACACGAAAATTGGGGGCCTGATCGCTATATGCAATTGAATCAACTCAAAGCTTCGACCTCATTCGCCGTCGCATAAAGTGCAGAACCGATAAATTGTTTTGAAAAATGAATGAATTAATATGCGATATTTGGCAGTGGTTGGGGCTGGTCGATAAGTTCGGTCGGCGGCTCCGCGTGACGCGCCATCCATCTTGCGCCAGCCGCGCCGGATTACCTGTGTCGAATCAACCGAATGTGATTAACGGGGCCACTCATGCCCTCATAAAACGCTCCGATCAGAGCATAAAGCCGTTTGAGATATTAAGGCCGTATTCTCATTAGGGAACAGTGAGCGACTGTCTATTCTTAACTTGTGTAATTTGCGCGCGTGGATGGCACGCAATCCTGCGGGTTGGTGGTGGTGTATCTGTGATTTAGACACTTTTAACAGACGGAGACCGTTTTATGCACTACAGCATGAATACATGAAAGGCCCCGACAAGGTAGCACGGATGTAATGCAGTACAATAGCATCGACGTCTTCGACGAGAGCGGATCCTTTCGACTCTGCGGACTGGCGCGCGCGTCGTTGCGGCTTATTCGCGAAACCGAGCGGGTAAGCTCGGCGATTGGAGCGGGGAGTCGTTTAAAAATGTTGGCGCGCTACACTTGCTTTAATTTTTAAATGGGTTTCCCATAGAGAGCTCATTGTTAACAGTTGGAAGGCGTTTTGCTTGCGAGTTAACCAATGAGTAACGATACCATTTGTTGCTACGAAGACTAATCGTAGCTTAGTGGATAAGACGTGACTTTTAAATTTTAGAATACAAACATTCATCTATATGTAGGTATTTTTAACATCACCCTTGCTGCAGGTAAATACGGCATAGAATCCTGCATGTTTTGGATAAACAATCCTCAAAATGTAGATACCATATTGTTCTCGTGTCCTATTTTTTTCCGATTGGTAAATCAAAACACCTATCAAAAAATAGAAAAATCGGTAAAAATTAAACTAAACATTACTCCATTAGGAGAAAATCTCTCCGAGATTTTACAATTTAACGTTGTAAGACCCAAAAGCCCTTTAAAGGGCAAAAACAATTGATTTTCTATTGCGTCTGTTGTCTGGACCTTACGAGATTGAACCAAATTGAATTAGACTTTTCCAAAATGATACGTATAGCAGCAGATACCTTTTGAATGTTAACCACTATTTAACGTTAACCTCTATTAGAATACTTGGGTGTGTGTGTGGTAACTTGTACTATTAAGTATTCTGTGCTTCTGCGCCTGATTGTACAAACAGCGGTGTAACCGTGACGTCACCGCGTGCGCTAGTTCTTGTAATTTGTAGGTCGGAGAACTTTGTTCGATAACTATTAAATAATGTATATAATGAAAATGTTTTGTAACAAAACTACTAGTAGTGGTTGGTTGGTTAATGGTTTAATTATTAAATCAACTTGCTTATCTAACTTTGCAACGTTAAATATCAAGCTGAAATTTTGTATTCAGTTCTTTTTTACCCTATTTTCATTTTGTCCAAAAAATCTGCCAATCTCGGATATTGTTAGTACACATACATATATCGACATACATATCTATATTAATATTTTCGCGCAGGGGTACGGTACGGTAGGAGAATTTCGTTAAATTCTAATTGGCACTGACAAATAAACTCGCTAGGAGTAATATTGTTCTGTGAACAAACTGCAGTCAGGGTCTACAATCTTCTTTGCGCCATACATTTAACACGAAAATGTATTACTCTGCCAAATTAAATAGTTCATATGTATTGTATTCTGAACGAATAATCATATACAGTTGGTTTAGTTTCTCTGTCTAATGGTGCTTAAGTGAGACGTCGTCGTCGACTATGTATGACAGTCGTTTCATTGTAATGAATTACCAGACTTTACCAAATTCTGGATTGTGATTCCTAGCCTAGCCCGGGCTCCAAAGCGACGGCTGTGGACGCAACCGAGAATGACACGCTCATATGAGATAATGCTGTTCCCACAATATTGAGTGTGTGACTGATACTGCCTGCTCACTTTTATCCTAATAGGGACACGGCTGAAGACGAATTTTCCGATCGCTCCCAGAACGAATGGCTGTGCATTTCCCGTTTTAACAGCCTACATATTTTATTAGTTGAAAAAGCGAGCTTAGCTGCCTATTGAGTTGTAAACGCCTGATTAAGTGGCCATTGTATGTATTTGTATGTGACTTTTTGCGCCAATGTAACCTATTACGACATAGGTATATCTTTGACGCTTACTTAAATAACATTAGGAATGTTTTTAATTAGGTATCTTTTCATCTAATTTCAAGAATTAGTTTGAGTTGTCATCCGTTGACTTGATCTTCATAAATCTTCAGAAGGTTGGCATCGCACTTGTGACTCTACCGGTGTTGCGGGTGTCTATAGGCGGCGGCAATCGCACACCATCAGATGATCCGACAGCTCGTCTGCCACCTATCACATTGAATAAATCTCTGACAGTAACATCGTAGTGATAAATATTTTTAGACCCTTTTATTATAATGTTTTCTATCGCAGAATGTTAAACATGCGGCGAAGTACTGAGATTCTGAATATCTATCGTAGTAGTTATACTTATCTTTTTTTATGATTAGTTCTAGGGTAAGGTAATACTAAACATTTTGATTACAAAATTCTAAAAAAATTTTAACTTGTGAGATGGGTATGTAATGGCTTATTAATTATACTTTTAATTGGTTAATACTCGTAGATTTTACTCGTTCGTTGTTTGATAAAATGAAATTTAGATGTAGCTTAAATTCAATCGTTGTGGACAACGTTAACGTGTTGTTACATTATTTTTTGCTTGATACTTATTGTTTACTAAGTCCTTAATCATAAAAGTTTGTTCGAGAAAGAACGCCCTTTCATATTATATTGGGAAAAATTATAAGATTCAGCAAGTCACCAAAGTTGAAGGGGTAGGAACTAAGGATTTATCAAATTACGAAACGCTGAAACAGCCGCGACGCAACGTGACAAGCTACCGTTAATTCTTACTTTCGACGGGCTTCTAAACTGTTAAAAGAGTAAGGTAATTAAGTATGATGGATATTCGGAGTTTATCGCTGGTGGCAGCGGGGCAGTCGCAACTTTCTTATCACCCGGGGAGTGAAGTTTACGACGTCTTCGCGACGCCGCGCCGCGTTGCGTGCTGCGCGCTGACGGCCGGGAACCAGATCTGATGCACGTCACACAGACACGATCCCTTTTTGTTTCGACGAAAAGGATTATGAAATTTGAAGGCAGTATTGCGGTTAAAACCAGCTTTATTTATACCTTACATTTTGTTTTGTTTTTTCAACATTCGTATACGAAGGGTATACAAATAGGTATACGAAGGGTTATCGCGTGTGATAAATCTGCTAGATGGCTTACTGTTAGACCAAGGTCCAACATCATTGGTTGTTTTGACGTCTCACATCAAAAACAACCATCAAGTTCTACAGTACGACACCTAGCGGATTTTTCACACGAGATAGCCGCCATTATCTACATCTAGTCAAAAGAGGTAAGACGATACTATGCCACTAGTTACCTACGTAATTGTATTATACGAGGTGATACAATATATCTAGGGGCAAGTGTACCATCTACAATGCAAGAGCGATATCCCTCGAGCTCCGCGCCGTAATCCTTGCTGCGATGCTTGTTATATACCAAGCAGGCTTAAGTTGTACATTGTCCCCGAGATGAAATTACCGCCGCAAATTCCTTTAATAAATTAATGATCCCACTATCAAGTAGATACATGAAGATGAGACTGCGTAGCGTTAGTCTCGATATTGGATGTAATGCCAGTATACTGGGATTATTTAGATAAGGGATATTTTCTTGGGAGATGCGCTGAGAGCTGTGCGGGTATTAGGTTCTCACTCATTCCACAGAATTTACTCATTACATTTTTATTAAATAGTGCATATGCACATCAGCGATTTTTCTGCTTATCAAGTGTGCACTGGTCATAAATGTTAATCTTTAAACGTTTCGTCTTGCAAATGCTTTCCATGATCAAACCAAAATTCCATGATCAAATATTCTACATTCTCGATTGAAGGATGGATCCCTAAAAAGGTTTTTAAAGTGTGAAAGATCCGTTTTGATCTAATTTCAAACGCCTTTCAAATGTGATATTTCACATCAGTAAACCAAAGACCCGACACAGGTGCCGCGAGCGCTGCTCTGACCACAATAAGGCTGGCTTCGCCCTTCTACCTGCTAATTAGGGCCTATCTCACCTTGTTAACGGGGATACCCTCGTTTTTTAATTAATTAAACTGCACTCAAGGCTGTTGAAATGATACTTACGTCTTGTTATTTCGCAATGAAACGAAAGGGCCATTTTAATTTTTTGCTGCTAATGGCACCCCACGAAGTACTTTTCGTGTTGTTGATAGAACTTTTTTAACTTATCCGAATACAATGTTGTTCATGTGAACAACATTGTGATCCCATTGAGTTCCGATATTTGATGTTTAGGTTCGAAATTCTATCATAATAAATTGTCCCACAAAAAATATGTTACATAAAATCATGGATATTTTTGATAAAGTTCCATGTCAGATTAATAAAACAAAATGTAGTTATTGTTTTATTTATTTTCAACTGATAATTATAATTTAAATAAAATGTGCATAGGCATAATAGGAAGGAATTAATGTACATTAAGGAACAGCTGCCGAAATAAATGTGCACGAAGAAATACCACAAGAAAATCATAAAAAGTGAAATCCAAACCGTGATCTAGCAGGATTTGCTCTGTATCTTCCTTATTATTTCTGCTTTGCCGAAAAAACAGTGGACCCTCGTCAAGACGGATTTGTTAACTGAAAAAAAGATGTACAATTTGGCTTTTTATGTTTTGTTGCGTCACGCGTCACCTGATCAAGTCAAGATACGGCCAATAGGAATCGCTTGTTCTGTTCTGCAGATTAAATCGCTTTGTAATCAAACAATTTTATCTTTGTCTAAGTAGAGAAAAGCAATTTATTTACCGATTGGGAGGATATTACTAGTTTACTCATTGTATTACTATCCAGCCAGTCCCATGTGCTAAACAAAAATATTCTCCAACCGACTCGGCTCAGGCGGTCGATCTTAAAGATCAGCCGCGTACGCAGTATATAATATAGTGCTCAAGTGTGCGCGCAAACACAGGTGCACTCTTTATTCTCTTACATTATATTTCGAATTCGATTAGACACCAGTATGACACGACCGAAGAGGATTCGGGCGCAGGACCAACGGCCTAGCATGCATTCCGAGTCATGGGGGTACAGTAGGTACTACTAACTTCCAGATTAGGGAAACTCAGAAAAACTCAGTTACAAAAAAAATGTGTTAGAAATTAATTTTGTTCATAAAGTTGCGTTCTCTTGTTTCGGAGCCCAAGACTCGTTTCGGGTCGCTTAACCATCGGAGTAAGTAAGTTAATAATTGATAATAGGCCATCATCATCTCAGGGTATTATTTCTGGTTGCGTCCAAAGTCGTTGCTAACGTTATTTACGTACTCACAACTCAACCGTTTTGAGAGTTTATTTAGGTATATAAATCAAAATATCAATTTACCAACTACATAAATATTCATACAAAGTAATAAGAAGACCAAAAATCGACGTTGGTGTCGTGTTTTCTCTATTTTATTGTTACGACAGCTGTAAAAGGAAAACTTTTTCAGTTGGCGCAGATAAAATATTATGGAACATTACAATTTCATACTTTCGTACCGGAACCACAATATATTGTACCGGAACTGTCTATATACGCAGGTCTACCTATATAATATACGCCTATACCACTTTGTGTGTAACAAAACAAGGCAATAACTAAGGTATGTAAGTTCCTTATCTGATGCGAAAACATGAGCTTGGTACCTACATGACACTGTACAGAGTGTATCTGAGGACATTTAACCACGTCTTAAACAAAATACTCTACTTAGTATCGAGTATCGCACGTAGGTATACCAATTTATTTATTTACTTGTACAAACCAGAAAGTTGCCTGAATATTGTACTCTAAGTAGTTAATAGTAGTAGTAGTGGGTAGTGGCGACCAGTTTAGCGCAATGGTTTGAGCGCCGGTTGAGACGTAAGGGTCGCGGGTTCGATTCCCGCACCAACACAAATGTTTGTTGATGAAACAAATATTTGTGTTGGGTCTGGGCGTTTGTAGTTCCTTCGTTGTTTCTGGTTACCATAGCACAAGGGAAAACCTTAGTTTGGGACCAGGACAATGTATGTGATGTTGTCTCAATTTATTTATTTACTTTTTTAATTTAGTATAATACCGTACGTTGTTATTGTCGTCCGGTTAAATCTCTGTCCTTCCATATTCATAATAATCCCACCTCTTCCGGTGACGAGTGTAGTTTTTGTGACTCCGTTTCAAGTACAGTGTAATCCTCTTGCAAACAACAGAAATACAATCTAAAACATAACAAAACCTTTAAATGAATTCTACGTCAATCCTTGAATATTTGTTCATGATACATATTATGCTTCCATGAATGGTAATAACACTCAGAAATAATGCCTTTATTGGTTCTGGTACAATAATTAAAATAAACATTTGCATAGTTGTACAAGTGATATTTGTTTGATTATTGTGCACCAAAATGTTATTTTAAATAATAACCACAAATTAAGTAACTAAATGTGAGTACAGGAGAGTTAACTAGTAGAGCATAAGTAAGCTGTGAAAAAAATTAAGTAATGGTGGACGATGTCAAACATCAAAGTCTCAATAAAAAAACTTTTCAGTTAAAACTAGACAGCTGTTCAGTATAAAAATACAGCTATCAGAAAATTTGTGGCAAGTTGTTTGCCTAAATTAATAGTGAGTGGGTGTCCCTCAACCTGAAACAGTTACTTGTACAGTAAAATTGACTTATACTGAAAAAACCTCGACTGAAAATACGAGAACAACTCCATCCGTACAAGTTACCATTTGTGTCTTGAAAGACAAAACCCATTTAGCTAAAAAAGAAGAGAAGAAAAAACTGCCAGGGCAAGTTAAAATCGAATAAAACAAAAGTTGTTTGTTCCCACTAGCCTTATCACTTCTATTACGCTTGTCGCATTTTAAATCAGCTTTATCTAGTTTTTCTCGTGGACGAAAACAAAATGGGATGTTTGTTTTCCGGCCCTCAATTATCGGTCAAGACGAGGCGTAACCCTTTGTTTACCACGTCCACTTGTGCCACAAATGTTTTTAGTTGGAACGTTGCTTATTTTTTTCCAAACTCGAGGATAAATAAAAACTAATTTACGCTACAGTCCACCAGAGAGTACCATCATAAAATTGTAAAGTGTTCTCAGATAGCAAATTGTGAGTTTATCGGAAAATCCATTTAAGTGATTGGAAAGCTGATTAGTTTATAACACTGATGGTAATTCATTTTAAGTATGTTACTTACGCTTAACGCAGTTTTCGCCCTACTCCGAACATACTACGTACATTTCAATGTCACCTATACAATACTGTCGTTCTTAAATTTCTTCATACGATATTCACCTTAATCAAAAAAAGTCAAAAACGTTAGGTTCAATAACTTATAGAAATTTCACAAACTGTAGTAACCTGATGTGCGGCTGTCTGTACATAGGAGGCAAACCTAACTAGGAATACTTTCAACATTATTTTGACTTACGCTATTGGTAAATTGAGTAGCGCGTTTGGATGTTATCGACTGTAGCGCAATATATAGCAGATGCCTCGTCGCTAATTCAATGATCTCTTGATTGATTGCGGCAGTTAATGCAATTTCACGGATGCCAAAAGAACAGACAACACGTTTTCGCTTGTGTGGGTAGGATAAACTGGCATAGATTTGATATATTTCGTATTATATGCATTAGTAATAATATAATTATCATTATAATATTTTGAGGAGAAAAATATGTAGGTCTGAGAGCCGAGTTCCAAAATGTATGATGGACGTCGACCGTAAGTGATGGCAATTTATCCATTTTAGAAATAGTAAGTATAAGGTTGTTAACGCTATTGGTAAATATTCTAACTCTCAGTGGCTTTTAAACGGGACCGCGGCCGCTGGGTTAGTGCAGTTGATGTGTCTGAAGTTGTTTTTAAGCCGATAGTAAGTATTATTTTTTAACAATTAATGTGAATGATATGCTAATGTTCCATTTTATCAAACATTATTTGTCTCTCTCTCATCTGATCTGATCAATCGATCACAATCACACCTAATAGAGAGATAAATAATGTTTGATAAAATTGAACATTTAGTTACACTAAGTTAAATCGTTAAGTAAAAGAGTCAAATACATTCAAAATAGTTTATTTATTTATTCTTTATTGCACGAAAAAGTACAATTGGTGGCCGTAATGCACTCTCTACCATTCAACCACTGCGCGAGTTAGAAAATTTTAATGCGGCGTAAAATAATGTAATAATAATATAATTGTACAGTTTAAACTTAATTTCAAAGTCACTTCTGGCGTTTCGTAGGTTGCTGGCACGCCTACTGTGGAGTCATCAGTTCTAACCAAACCTGACCTATTTTTAAACTAAACCTTGCTACCCACATTTATTTCTGAGTCTGTAGCAAGAATGAAAGATTATCTGTCTCGCAGCTGTCACTAGCAACTAACTGTAAAATCACTCTTAAAGATGGTATCAGTACAATGTCCTTATCGTGTCAACATTAATCAGTAACTAAACACACTAATGACGTGTTGAATGATTGCTGACAGGGCAAACAATATTTGTCTTCGGCCCAATGAGCCTCGGATTACTTTTTAGGGTTTAATGTGGTTTGTGCGTGTCCGCGGGGTTGATGCCGCGAAATTGGTTGGAGTTTATTTTCAACTGCGACCCATCTATCTGTTCAATTATTTGTGTGAATCGGATTTTTACGCGCGACTGGATTTATTTTTATCTATTACATTTGCAGAAATTTTAACTAGAGTGTGCGTTTTCTGTATTTTGGGAGTACATATTGTGACTAGTTTGGAACCTATATTTATAGAGTTGATTCCAACGAACGATGAGTAAAAGTATTACAGCTCAATTGTCTTTTTCATACGTGTACCTACCTACAAGAAGAATTCTAAAAATGATTTTTGTTTTTGTTGATCGAATATATGTCAGATAATATTTTATTGAATCTTGCAGTGCCATCAAAAAACACTTTGACCCAGTTGCTATGTCAATTTTACCAATGATTTTTTCAAAAGTCTTAAAACCTTTGACAGTTCCTAAATTAAGGCGGTTCTAGCTGACGTTGCTTCTCTGGAATATTAACAGGCTAACTAATTTTGTGAAAGACAGTCCATTTCTCATATTTGTCATTGAGTTGGGAACGTGTTATGGTTTAAGTAGGTATGAGCGAGCCGCAAGCCGCTCTGTCCCCGTATGGCGCGCAGGTGCGGGTCTCGCCTCTTTGTTAGCAAATACCTAATAACGTGGATTTTCCACGCTTTCAGACCGAAACTCCAGGGTTGTTTGTTCGGAAAACTAACAGAGTTTTCTATTATACTTTAAAAATACTAAACTTTCCCTACATTTATACGATGCTACGCGTATATAAAGCCGACCGGAGGATTGACTTCACGCTTTGCAAATTACCACCCTCGCTATTTCAGATAATATTATTCAAACAACTAAATCCTACACTATTAAACTACTAAGGATTACGATTAATCACGTCAAGATGTTTACCCTCATCCCGCGTCAGTTCGGAGGGAATTATCTAAGTCGAGATAAATAGGAGCGTCGCTCTCGCGCCATTCACTCCTGCTACGGCGCCGTATTTGAAAATCTCTTCGGTTCGTAATAGGGTTAGAATAGACTAGTATAATCTCGTCTACAAACGAATCAATTTATAAGCGATGAATGCAAATCAGACGACCTTTCGAGTGCGCTTAGCAGTTCCTCCTAGTAGCCTCTTTAACTGGAAAAAGGCACAGATCGAGACCGTAAGATTGTACAAACCCCTAGTTTATAGCCGTTTTAAGATACCAATTTGCAACAAAACTTGGAGAAAGTTGTATTAGGATATAAAAACGGCGATAAATCCTTCCCATCTATGCCGTCTCTCGTTTATTTGTGATCGGCTTTATATGTCATTTTCGAGGTTCGCATTCCGTCTGCGGGTGGATATCCATTAGAAAGTTATATTGTTTACCGGTAATACCAGCATGATAAATTATAGCGTATCTTTATTTGGTTTACCTGGTTTCAACAAAAGAAACATACCCATATATTCATCGTCTACTAAGCTCGTTTATTAGAATAAAGTACTTTTTTACATTGAAAATTGAATTTCTGTAGGCTTTTCATCATGAATTTATATGTAATGGAGCAGTCAAGGAAAATGAAATAGTTTAAAACACTATTTTCACCTCTGAAATCATTTATGGACTGTCACTCATGGAAAAGTTCAATTAAGTTTAACGAATTTTAAAATAACGCCACGCAGGGCTTTGACGTGTTATGCAAACAAAACAAAAACGCGTAAAGTTAGTGACAGAAAACAAATTCATTTCTGGAACAAAAATAGCGAGTGTTGAAATTATTTTCGAGGCGAAATGTGCAGTTTCCACCTCAACCAGATATTGCAGATCCAAGCTGCTCCTGACGTGTATTGTGCTGTGGCGAACTCTGTAAATTGCTTTTCGTGACGATAAAATATTTTAATCTGATTGGTGGTCTGTGACCAATTAATTGTGGCTTTAATTTGGGCCGAAAAACTAGCGGCAATATTTCACAAGCTCGTTTACAGAGTATCTTCGGTTGGCTGAAGCTATCGTGCTTTTTACTTTAAAACTTATAATGAGAAAGGTTTACATCATAAAAGTTCGCTAACTGAAACTGTAATTATATTCTACGAGCAAAAACAAGATTTGTACAGAGGAAAACTTACGAACTTGTTCATCATTTAATCCAAAAGTAATTATAGGAGACCTATTTTCGTTATTAAATAATTTCAATCTATTTCGTTAAAGCTTTGAAAATGTAATTTGCACAAAGTTTTGAAAATTTTAATTTTGAAAGTGGACGAAAAATACAGTAAAATAAAGGGTACCTACTTTACTTTGTATACCATACCCATATACTCTTGTTTCACCGGTAGACACAAGATGACAAGGAACATGTTAGAAGGTCTCTTTGTTACAGTATTTTAGTTCCGCCTTTATTGTGACGGGAAATGGATCCATTCCAATAGTTATTTTTAACGACGCCCAACAAGGACACAATGGTAGTAACTATTCATAAACCGACCTGTCAAAAGCTTATAGATTTTTTCTCTGGAATCTAAATTGTATGGCAACAGGGAATTTTAACAAAGTCGTCGTTTACGATTTCGTATTCATGCCGAGTCGCTTTCTACGGTTAAGAATTGATTTATGCTATATCTCTTACAAATGGGCACTACTTGCAAATGTAACATCTCTTTATAGGGGAAAGGAGACGATGAAAATATATTTCTACTGGTTTTTAAATTGAATTCAGGTTAAAGATTTGTAGAGTATGCACAAAATCAATGTACCTACCGACATTATGGGACTCTGATATTACAGGCAGTGACTGGACGAGGAAAACGTAGCATAAAATTCTATAGCGAAATATAACTAAGTATCGAATCAGTTGTGTAGGTACACACTGTGTAATAGAATTTCAAAATCAAATAATTATGATTGAAATTATTAAGCAAAACGCTGAATAAGCGACATACCAACATGTCATGGAGTCATAATAACACGAAAAGTCCTGAATTTTAGTTTTCAGCAATATACCTATTAAGTACTGTCGAAAAGTTTCTAAGACGATTACAAAACGCACAGGTGAATTAAAGATAATAAACTCGTAATAAAAACAAGTACCTATCTAACTAAATTCGTTAAATATGTAAGTATATATTACGTATCAGTTGCGCTTCGTTAATAAGAAATTGGCCCAGAAGAAGAAGCTCTTTAAAATTAATTGTAAAGATCCAGCCATATTTGAATTTCTAATTTTTGACCGCAGATTGTTCCAGCATATCGCAGCTGCCAAGAAATGCAGCTGTATCTAAGTATTGCGGACATCGCGAAAGAGACGTTGTAATTCTTATTAGCATGTAAAACTCAGTTGGAACATGGATTATTACAATTCACAATCATACAATATGTACCATGTTTACTATTAGTATTAGTAATAATTAATATAAATTTCTAAATGCAAAATATAATGCCTAATACTCTCTCCCTAATCCGTAATGAGGGAGAGAGTATTCTTTCTTTTCTCTCTTAGCTAGTCGAAACTTCCGCCAACTTGTAATAAATTGATTTGAAAGTTAAAAATTGCATTGAAGCTGTACCTGTATTTTTGGCTTATTTTCTTTTTGGTAACAAAGCACTCGCTGTAACTGTTTTAATTAAAGTTAATTTAACTTGTAGTTTTGTTCGACAGGACTTTATATCGCGAGTGAGAACATATAGCTGTAGCTGTCTTCAAATGCCAGCATTTTTGCTATCACTTTCAGGTAAATCTGAACTAAATTACTACTCTTAGAAATCTGAAGCGGGAAGTCGTCTTGAACAGAAAAGCTTTGTAATTAATCCGTGTATTCTACAAAAAGCTGTTGGTGGAGATGGACGCCAAATAAGCTCACAGTCAGACAACCTGAGGCTATCCCCTAATTACATCGCTGGTGTTCTCGTCTACCTTAAGTGTGATCGTATAGTCGCGATAAGCTACCTAATGGCGATGATAGGTACTTAAAATTGCCACTGGAGTGCGTACAAGAGGCTGTGCAACAAATTAGCCGAAACCGGCTAGAATGACTATTTAGCCCTCCTTTTTAAGAGGAAAGAAGTACATACCAGCCCCCCAAAAGATGTGAACACGCTTTCACGGTGGAATGTAAGCCATAGGCGAGTAAATAGAGAAGTGTCGCGGATGCGGGGAGCGGCTGCTCATTTAAAGAGTTGTCTAACTCCGGCGAAGTTTCTCCCGCGGCATCAGCGCGCGACGCCTAACTTCGGATGCACCGCTGATGCCGTTTGTTTTCTTCAAAATGTCTTCTAACTTACTCCGGCCAACTTGTAACAAATTGATTTGCAAGTTAAAAATTGCATTGAAGCGGTACCTACTACAATTGATGGTTTATTTTATTTTGTCCCTCATTATATGGATCAGTACAGTGGCACACAGTAGCGGTTTGCATTTGAGGGTAAGAGATGTTTAATTGTATTTGTAGTAAGCACGTTTACTTCGGATTAACGACGACGTTTGTAATACTGGAGCTCACGCCTGTAGATATAATGAGCTGGTAGGCCACGAAGGTACCAAAAAAATGGAAGAGGAGGAGAGGAGAAGTGGGAAAAATAACCTAAGCGAGGAGAGGGTGAAGCAAAAAATTATCTCTCTTCGACATACTCGTATAGGTGAGACTTCTAAATTGTACAGAGTTCGGATTTTCCCAAAATCAGTAGAGTTCCCTTTTTTTAATCCCCTACAATATGCTGGTCTGTTATGGGACTTGTCCTTTGACAAATTGTAGACTTTAACGTGCAGTTGTCCTTACATAATGTTACTTAAACATGAAATCTAAAATACATCTAAGGTACGGTCCAGTTTGAGCATATTCTGTTTCATTTTCAAGCTCAATTCTATTTAGGCAATATCCCGTACCTATTACAAGTGTGCGGAGCCGAGCAAATGCCTCCATATGCAATCAGCGTGGCCACTATTGTGGGCATCTGACGTAATCACCTCGCTTGCCAAATTGAGGAATAAGCTTACGAAAATATGTTTTATCATTCCATTTCATTGCATACAGTTTGCATGGAAACTTGCCAAGCAATAACGTATTATTTGTGCTCGCCTATTATCTTGTTATTTGCTCCAAAAACCATCGATGTCATGGACAAAAGCAGTCACAATCTACTTTGTATAACGTACTTAATACCGTAAACAAAATGCGTGCACGTATTTCCTTCGTGTGGTGTTTTTTTAGGGATCTGCATTTTGAAAGCAATTTTTACTATCCTTTTTATATTTGTCTGTAACAAATCTTTGAAGTTTTTGATCCAATTCACGATTACCGTTCGTTCGTGCATTTGTAAATCATTTGTCAATGGAAAATAATTATGATATGGAGCTGATCTGATTATGGTGCTGGAAGGTGACCTTATTACAGACAGTTAGCCCATTAAGTTTGGGCTCGTTTGAATAGATTTGACGAGTACTTTGGTGCTAATTAGTAGCTAAGGTAGGTACTAAATGGGGTATTGTGGCGCATAGTATTTTTCTTATTTTGCTTATATTTTTATACTTTTTAGTTTATTTTATTATTAATAACAACGTACATAATGAAAGCTTATATATATATACCTATGTATTCCTTTAATTTTATTTGAGCTACAGTAACGTTTGAACTAAAATCCTACAATGTAGATCTCGTACAAAACAAGTGCACCGCGCCAGTAATCGTCTTCTACCAATATGGTCCACAAAATAAGTTCGCGGGTCCTTACTAACCTACTCTATTCTTATAACAAAACGTGCTCTAAAAGGTAGATTTGGTTTACAAATTATGCTGTCACTTTTATAAAAGTCACAAATGATAGTGACAGCATCAGTTTTAAACTCACCTAACTTTAGTCTACGTTTTGTAATAAGGGGGTTGTAGTCAATCGAGTTTTGGCAAACCTACCGTACGGAACCAACAAGAAGCTCTTACGTGAGATCTACCCAACTCACAATTGACCAAATTTTTAATTGATGGCCATTATAGCACAACAGGGGTGAGCTCGAAGCGGAATTTTGAGCTGCGACCAAGCAGAGATAAGGCACAGAGTGTTGTTTTTCAGGATCGGGTTTAAATTCACCGAGAGTAATTGTTGCTTTAGTAGCTGCATTTCGCGCGGAAAAAGATAAAGAAAATAAACAAAGCTCTTGTTATTTTCCCGTGAAAGCCTCCCGTGACGAGGGTCGCTCGCTGTTATTCAGCATCGAAATGAAATGAGGGATAAAAACTAAATTAAATGCTAATTGGAGATTCAGCGGCGGGGACGGATCTGAATCCAAATAGATAGGTACACACAGCAGCCAGCATGGGATATTGACCAGATTTACGATAGCTACGTAAATTGGGTTTAAAGTATTATCAACTCTCTTTTACATTTAAATTAAGTCTCAGGACTCTATGTTACAGATAAAATACAAAGGATTATGAAATTGAATAAATGGCCTCAGTTTTAAGGCTGTATTAGGTAATGTTTAAAAAGATTATGTTAGGTTTCTGGCTGGATACTTATGATGAAGTAATTGCAAAACATGGTTTGTTGGAGCAAGTTGATAAATTGTTGTTATAAATACGAGTTTTCCGCTAAGCGAAAATCGCTTGTATACATCATGGTTAGCGAAGCAATACCTGCGCTCACGCATCTATAGCACAGTGCAAGCGACTTTAACTCTGTCCACAACATTCTAAACATTCCTCTCTAGCACATGCCCAACGCTTCGATTTTCTTCTTCCTGGTTCAATGGGGGCTATCGCGAGTGATAAATTCGCTAGATGGCGTACTGTAGAAATTAGATCCATCTACACAGTGAGTGGACATTTTTGACGTAAGATCTCAAGATATCACTAAAAAACCAATTTACTATCAGCAAACATTACAAATAGCAAAATTTTCACACGCTATAACCCCCATTTCTTAGTTAGCTAAAAACTCGTGGAATGGATATTAAAACCAACGAAGTTTTTATCTATAACAAATATACCCAGACACGATACAAATACCTACAAGTTTAATTTCCAAAATGGGAATTGAACCCAAAGTCCTTGGACTGCGAAGCAAGGTCATATCAAATCGCAGTCAGTCTAACTATTGTTTTTTAATAAACTTTTTGCACATCAAGGATTATAAACATCCATAACAGTTTTTCCGGCATTTTTCACAAATGCCTTGGTTGAATTAATGACATACTATTTTTACAGTTAAAAAAGAATTACGTCCATAAATCAGATTTATTGCGACCAGGCACGTAATTTTTGGTAGGCTTTGAATTTATTATACCTGCGAGTCAGCAAACGGATACAATATGATTTTCTATCGTTTAACAACATTGTTAAGATGGTGTGATTACAACATGTTATAGTAAAAACTAATTGGACTACTTCGTAATTGACCCATCAGTTAGTCAGGGATTAGTCACATCGTAGACCTATTTACCAATTCAAATAATAAATATCACATAGCCCTACATCGACCTGATTCCATAGCATGTTATTGGGTATGGGAATTAAGGTAGGTAGGTACAGCCAGCAGCGCCTAGATATGTTGGGCATCAAGACTGGTCAAAACATCGCATTCCAAGGAAAATTAACTCTATTACAATTATGTAAAGCATCATTTTGAGTGCTTTATGATCATTGACATTATCAGTCTTTGTCAAATAAAATGATGGTTATAAAAAATATTTCCTATAGAAGATAAGATATCTTTCGCTCTGACTGACCACAATAAATACCTACTTGATTTTCTAACACCCAGAAACTGACAACACCGGCATGTTCATTACGCAAAATGGGAAAGGAAAATAATATGACCCTTGGATCGCGGGGTTATTACCATTTTATACCATATCGGGCCAGGTAGTGTGCCAGAAGTACACGAAATGGAAGTAGTATAAGTAGATATGTACTACATATATAACCTATGATGTACCTATAACTAAAGAGATAAGAGCTTATAGGTAAATCATAAGGCGTAACACTTGCACGAGGTAATCGATACCCAGCGTTATTTATTGGTATCATTCTTTAGGAATTAATCGCAAAATTTACTCACGAAACTCCCCTAGACTCTTTGTAAAAAAACTCTTACCTTTTTCTCGTTTCAAAGCTAATAGTTATTCCAGTATCTCGTAAAAGGTTGCTCCGCCATAATAAGCAGACGATAAATTATTCACGCGCTTGGATGAGTCCGTGATTCCTATTTATTTCGGATTAAATAAAAAGAGTCAGTAATATCTAATAGGTTATAACATAAACATGGATACAGCAGGCAAATACGATGCTGAACCTTTCCGTTCATGTAATAACGGGTAACTGGGAGGAGTTTTTCCCGTTTATTGGGTCGTTAGGATATAATTTCATCTCGTGTTTATGACGTCGTAAAAAGTTTGCAGCGCTGATACAACCACTGTCAATTACCGGCCTTCGGGGAGCCTTCGATTCGGATTCACCTGCGCAAACGCTTGCATTTTAGACATAGTTGCACAGATATTGATGGCGTACTAACCTCAGGATAGGGGAGTTCTACTATTGTTTGCAAAGATGCGTTTCGACCAGAAATGAGGGGGGATGTGTTAGTGAAGAACCTATAGAAAGCATAGTTTAGGAAGTGACACTATTGACTATTTAACAAATCCGCGCAACGCATCGTAGCATATCTCTGATAGACACGCAGTCTAACTTTGTGGCGTGATCGGCCTGTGGCATCGTGGAACATTTTCACGCCGGACCCATTTGTGTCTCACCTATGGGGACGCAGCAATCCCTCGTTGGGTATTCTAGTAGTATTGGTAGGTAATATACTTTTGGTAACTATTATTTTGACAATAATAGTTACAAAAATTATGGGGCGTTGTGCTGCTAATTATTCTTTTACTTTACCTTACGTTGAATATTAAGCTACAATTTTTGTAACAGGCAAGTGTTGACATAAGTCTATCATGGACGGGTCCATACTCAGCACGTGTCTGGTCATGCATTTTTACGGGATTGCATTGTAGTTTTCCGAAATAATATCAGATGTTTTAGGAACCTAATCGGCTTTACACACCGTGCTACGTCACTCGCATATGAAATGAGATTTGTTTTGCAAAACGCATTTTGGCGGATTCCAATGGCTGAAGTTGACAAACGAGTAAACGTCACCGCGAGTCGTTCGCTTGTCTCGCGGGCTATTAGCGGGAGCTGTCAGGAAGCTGCGCCTGATCCGCACTCAAAGGGTGCGGACAAGGTTGCCAGTACCGGAATTTTATTACCTGTACCTACAAGTAATGTTCCATACAATATTTTTTCTATGTGATAGTAATCAGACGAGCATACGGATCACCTGATGGTAAGCGATTGCCGCCGACCATAGGCACCTGTAACACCAGTAGTCACAAGTGCTCTGGCTCTGGCTCTTAACGCTCTGTCCCCCCATTTGGGCCTTCGATGCCCTCAGTTACTGCCTTAAAGCAGCGCCCGGCTGCGTGCGACACGGCCGTGGTATCAATCCGGTTGAGCCAGCTCATTCATGCCGAAGCGTGTCTCTCCCACGTTCTTCTAACAGCATTCGTTATTTTAAAAGTTTTACATTTATAGCAGAAAGATACCCGCGAAATGGAAACCTCGTATTGGAAAATGTGCTGCTGCAGTTATTGCAGGAAAAAAAGAACATTTTCCTCAGAAAGAAAAAAGACTGAGGTACTATTAAAAAGTTTTGGATATTGAAAAATCCTTTATCAACTTGTAAGTAATATAGGTACGATTTCAAACTTTCGCGTTGCATTAGACAACTGATTCATAATACAGGGACTAAGCGCGTTAGGTATTTAGTAAATAAAATCTAGCAACCCTGGTGCGGGATGACATAATGCCGTGTTCGTATGCCTCTCGCCTCCACCAGCCAATCCACCTGCTTTGCCGATGCCAAGATTGATGATCGAATAATGTAATGTATCTACATTACGTGTACCGGTGTTAGTAGTAAGAAGGCTCTTGTGGGAAAACTTTGTATAAATAATATTTGACTATCATAATACATACTCGTTTGTATAATGATCAAACTGTCTGAAAATACGCTTTCAAAGTAGAGATACGGTTTCAAAGTACGTACAAACGTGGGGAGACCCAAGTTTATCATAAGGTGCCTTGAATTATTTTCATTTAATTTCATAAGATAAGATAAGATAAGATAAGATAAGATAATATTTTATTGCCATAAACTGTGTTACAATAATTGCTGTTATATGTTAGTACATTGTGAGATTCAACAGTTTGCCCATTTCGGACGTACATGACTATTAGAATACAAATTCTTTAGCATAGCTCGCATACTTTTCAACACTTTTTTTGCCATATCTAGTATGTAAAAAATAGGTAAGTAGGTATATCTAACTGGGTGGGCGAACAAAACATAATGCGCGCTAAGCTAACTTGGAGCAGCTGTCGGTTTGCAACCCATTTTTCTCTTCCATCCCGTCATGCTTTGAATACTTGCAAATTTACATTTAACGTGTACAACATTGAAAAAAGAGAAAACATTTCAAACAATGTTTGAAAACAGATCGAGTATTCCGGTCAAACTCCGATAAAATAAATAGAGGATTTGAACCGAACATTTCGGTTAAACAGTAGGTCAATGTGAGGGTTTACTTAACCTGTTTGTGCAAATTGTGTCCCGATAGATAATGTCAATCAATTTGTTGGATAAAGTTCACAGTGGATAAGTTTTAATTGTGTACCTCCCGAATCGATGGATGCATCGGATGTTTGGTGTAATGACCTGTCATGTGCAGGGGACACCTAAGCGACGTGTAATGAAATTTTCATCGGTTTAGTACGCTAAAGTAATTTGGAAGCAACCTGCGTTCATCTCAGAGAGGTACATTTAGTTTAGATCTTAAGATGTCCTTATTTCTGATTAATTTTAATCAGAAATAAGGACATCTTAAGATCTAATTTGTGTTTTTTGTTGTTAAATATCTGTTTGTGTTTGTTCATCTGTTGTCTGATATCTATAACACAAGTGTTTAAGCTACTTAGTACCTACGGAGTCGGTCAATGTATGGGTGTTGTGTGAATTTGTTTATTTAAAAATACTGCAATTAAGTTACTTATGTTGCTCAGGTTAGTAGGTACATGATTTTAAAATAAGAAACGTATTTCTTGTAGTCTTAATACAGAAGTAATTTAAGCCGCAATAAAGCACAGAGGTTTTAATTTATTTTGGGTTATTTTCATCGAGATATAATTTGCGTGGCAGTCCTCAAGTTTATTATTCCTGTTAAATTTACATAAAAATCTTAAATGATATTAAAATATTTATGGAAAAAACCTTCCAAATAATTTTAAGATTTTGTGTCAATTTCGGAGGAATCGGTCATTCTTCGTAAAAGGTCGAAGAATGACCCTTTTGCGTGGTTGCCAATAATGCAAACCAAGTTTTTTTGTATTTATTTAGCATTTCAAATAAGTGTAAGTATTTAATTTTTAAAAGCCCCATCCAGAGTAATTAATTTTAGAGAGCATTTAGGATTCCTTAGGTGGTGCTAAATATAAATAACATTGAGCCAATAAAACGTAAAGAACATTAAGAGTAAGTCTCCTTTCCGTATTAGAAATTTCCATCGGCCGTGATTCCGGAAATGAACGCGGAAGGAATTTTGAAAAAGAAAATTCCAGTAAAACAGCGGTTGTTAGGTTCGTATAAATTAATTTCATTCTGACCCGTGTATTAATATTCAGAGCACTCACAAAGTTCGCTCTAACTGCGAGTGGAAATACTCACATTTATTAATTTCGCCAGCGTATCTTCTCCCGCGGGGGTGTACTAACATGTCATTACGTTAAATATTTGATTTTTAGGTTTCTTCGTTCCGTGGAAACGGATCCCGAGCGTAACTCGTTTGTGCGTCCATCCGTGTGAAGAGATATACTTCTCTCACTGTTATTTATGGCTTCATTCTTTTTCATTTCAATTGCTCTGTAATATCTGGTTAGTTTTTTTGGGACTAGGCACAAAATTTCCCGTACTTATACTCGTATGTAGTCAATTGCCTGGAAAGTTATATATACTTCTTTGATTGCAATGTCACTGAGCTAATTGCACGAGTCAACTTGAAAAGTCATCATAAACAGTTTATAACACATTATTACAAGATAGCATTATTAGCAAGATAATCAATTATACGGTGTTTCGGTTAACACAATGAATTGTTGCCCTTACAAAGTCAAAATATTAATTAACTTGGGAGTTTAAGAGCACCCTTAAATGGACCGCGGCGTTGTTTTCTTACCTATTTCTTGGATTAATTTGATGCTAATGATCATTAAACAAAGTCTGAAGTAATAACACAAACTTAGGCCCACCCTAATGCCGGTTTCAAAAGTTTTTATGAGTTACAAAACATTTACTAGTTTACTTAAGCTGGGCTGAAATTTATGTGAGAGTTATCCCTCTTTGTGACTATGGTTTATACAGTAACGGAGTGCTAGGCTAGTCCCCGAGAGTTGCTGGCAAGCTACACTAAATTATTAAAGTTTCGACGTGGTAACTCAAATAACGGAGTTAAATGTGAAATAACACACCTATTCGTAGATATGAAGTGATATATTTTAATAATAGCATATAAATTTAATCAGTATGATTTATTATTATCATGACTAGCGATACCACTATACCTACTCGTATATTATGACGAGTATACACAAGAGTACCATGCCTCAAAAATTGCAACCAATAATTTTCCTCTGAACTCATTTTCTCGATAATCGCTCATTCGCTTGACATTTTTGTTTTTTTTTATGCGATAGGTGGCAAACAAGTAGACGGATCACCTTATTGTAAGTGAGTACCGCCGCCCATAGACACGTGCAACACCAGAGATTCACAAGTGCGCTGCCAACCTGTAACCCCCATTCCTTCCAATAGGGCCTTCCGGTACCCTCACTCACTCGGCGAAACACAGCGCAGGCCCTGCTTCACGCCGGTCTTCTATGAGGCCGTGGTATCTCTCCGATCGAGACGGCCCATTTATGCCGAAGCGTGGCTCTCCCACGGTAAAGGTTATGACTGTTTAAATATAAAGAAGTTAGAACATAAATAATATTAGTGGCCTCTGTGGCATTCTCCCCAATATGCTGGCATGTCTCTGAAAACTCGTTAGGCCAAGTAAGTGCCAGTCGTTGGACCTCTCGAAACTCAACTAAATGTTTTGATGTAATTGATATTCCATTTCTATGACTGAAACGTAACTCACGTTTGAATAAATTGAACCAATAACAAATAGTTTTCCGATAATGTTATTCCGAAATCAAAGATGAAATAGTTCAAAGAGCAATGAATAAGAGCGCGTTAGTTGACTCCACACGAGCTCGTAAATCGTCACCTTAAGCTGGTATAATGAACGTTATTAATGGCTATTCTATAGCCGGGAATGGCTGAACGTACTTAGATTTAATGTGCACTGTGTATTACAGTCATTATATTATACGGCGCAGCGACTACGGACTATGGATATTACAGTATCATCTCCTGTAAGGGAATCACCCTACCCGGCAAATCCCATTCTATACCTGTTTTATTATAATACTTAAGTGTATCGGTATAGTTCATACTTTTTAGGACCTCATACCCTTTAGGGACCCTTATAATATCATCATTTTGTCCAAATATCTATCATAATATTTACAATTCATGACTCTTTTATGTTTGGAGCAGCAAATTGGGAATTGTTTTGTCTTTATTTACGTAAAAATCAACTACGTTGACGCTACGAGGAATAAATGTGCGCTAACTTTAGTAGATTACATTAAGAAATTAAAAAATGCACTAGCTTTACACCACTTATGTATGTTTTATCCAACTTGGTTATTTTTCGTATCGTGAGTATCATATTAGCTGCATATTAACGTCCCTATAAATTTAACTTATCTAGTACTTTAATCAATAAGAATGAAATGAAATGAAAAAAAGTCGGCACGGCAAGCGGCCAAAAGTCAGCTCGGCAGCGCACTTGTACTCTACTGGTGTTAGCAGGTATCTATCGGTTACCATCAGGTAATACGTCTGCTCTCATGAAATCTGATTTGCCTCCCCCTGGCCCAGAATCATGGCAGGAGGCGTTCCTGAGTGTATTGACTGATCCTACCCAACTAGGAATCGAACTCAAACGCTTCTGAGCTTATGCGCAATACCATAGCGCTATCGCCAACTTTCCACCAACACTGAGGTGGTCTGTTATCTGACAACAGAGTGGCAGATAATCATTTAGACATAACCTCTTTCATAACATAAATGCCTAACCTACTTACTATGGGGCTAGCTCTTGTTTATTTATTTATAATGTACCTCAACTACATCTTTAATTAGGTACCCCATACAAATTATTCAACGAAAAGGATTTATCGATTTAAACGGGTTGTTTTGGTCGGGAACCAGTTTGCTTACCTGCTTAATAATTCATGAATATGAATGTCGTAAGCAACGTGTTGGTACGGAGGGGAGTAGATCCATTTATGATTAAAATAATCCACCATTTGAACCACGGAACTTCCAAGGCAAATTCTGTGAAGTTACAACACAAACAATTAAGGAGGAATTACGGATTAATTACGATGAACCGCGACAAATAAGCAAATAGATTGGGAAGTGCGGGGGTGTTAGCGAATATTGTTATACGAAGCTCATTGTTATTGGACAGGTACATGGGTAGGTACATACCCTTGTGATATACCTACTCTATCTAAGTAAAGTAGTAGTAGTACCTAGCGTAAGTAAAGGTTCCGTAGCTGAAAGTATTTTTTTTGAGTTGATTGAATGAAAGGTAAATTACTTTTGACAATTTATGACGTATTAAAAAAATCTATTTACAAGATTTCGTTCAAACCAATTATTGTTGGAAGTTTGCATGATAATGTACATTATGTATTCATCATTTTAGAAGTGTTCACAGAATACCTTCTACTTACCCACATGTTTTATTAAAAGTTCTAATAGTTTCGGAAAAAAGTGGTTGTTACACATATGGACGGAGAGACGACATGACGAGTCTATAAGGATCTATTATGATTTGTCATTCAGTTACGGAATCCTAATAAGCAGTGTCTGTACATTTTATGTACCTATTTATCTCAAAATAACTTGGGGCGATTTAAAAACCGTATACGTAACAGAATATGTTTTAATTTTTTTGGGTGCCTGTCTGTACTGAACAGATTTTAATGAAACTTTTATCATTGTTTAGCTGTGTGTGAAGCCTGGGCAACAAAGGATATAGTTTATTTTGAGAAATATTTTTGTGAAAACCCGAACTCCATGCGAGTGGAGCTGCGGGCGTCCACTGGTTCATAATATTCACAAGCTTTCAATAAAGATTGGGATCACTGTCATTCTGAGTGTAAACAAATCCAAACGACTCTCGACTTAGTAGGTGACCTGAAACCAACAAACCACGCCAAACCCCAAATCAACTAAGTAAAGAAATTACTGACGTTATTGATTTATCTACACTCATGCAAACATCTACTACACACAAATTAAATATTGGTAAATTTGTGAAACTGACAAAAAACTATGACTTAATATTAACGTCAAATAAAAATGGACATCACATAATATTCAGTACCAATATTTGGAAAACACTAAATCGGTTCTCGTTTGCGCAATTTATATTGCAAAACATTGTAAACAGTTCTCTATGTATTCAGTCATGTCCCGTCAACAATAATTATGTACAGTATGGAATTATGCAAGAATAATATTCCCATTTTAATCTAATTTGTACTTATATGTACTTATTTCTATTAATGGAATATCCCTAGATTCTGTTGATCAGTGTTCACAAAATAAACTTATTGACAAACAAAGAGGAACTTTGATTGGCTCTAAAAATATAATATCGAGAAATTAAATGAACAAGGCAAGAGAAGTAAGAGGTGGGTCGTCCAAAATTATTACCTATTTGACGAACGGTCTCGCTGATCTAGTAGTATTGTGATATAAGATTACAGAAATAAACTCATCTTTTTATTTTTATTTGGTACTGTAGTTGCTAATATGATAAAATATAATATTTCTTATTAATTGAGGAACTTTTCAATCACAAAATTGACAACAAGGTTAGGTTTTATTTAGTGATTTCACTAAATCATAGAGTAGAAATAATATTCTTATAATAAATCATGTACCTATAAAATTATTAGAGAACCTACTAAAAAAACAAGCAGTAGAAAATATTATCATTAAAATAATTATGGTATTGACTATCTAAACGATAAATAACTATATAGCTCAACTCAGATTACCTATGTAAATGTAAGTACTTGGTCTTGTAATAGTTGCACCTTCTTAATTAATAGGTATGCCTATTTGGCAAGGTATGTTGAATGCAATCTGATCTAATCCGCAGCCAAGGTATACTATGGAGCCTGTCAAAACGTGTTTACCTTTAAGTTCTTAAGTTTGACAATGTCATGCACGAGTGTAAATAAAACAATTTGGAATAAAAATAGTTTGTACTTAACGGGATTTTATACATGGTAAGGTAATCCTTATTTTTGAGTTTTCAATATTTCAGCGCTTTTGCGTAAGAAATGGTCACGAAGTGGCTGAAGTTTCTTGTGGGTAAATAAGTTGCACAAGTGAGTATTTTTTATGACTTTTATGACTTCTTCGAACTATTCTAAAGGCACTGTTAAACATGCTAATTTTAAGCACGATATCCTGCTAATTTCAAGCATAGCTACAACGTAGCATGTGTGTCGGAAAGTGCTATTAATTAAAATTCTAATTTCCAGCGAGCTAATGGGCCTAAATTCGACGGTCTTGAGATTTTTAGCATGTTGCTTGCAGCGCGGGTTTGCTTACACAGTTGTAATATAATTAACAACTATAATGGTACTACATGCTTATTATTAGTAAATGTAACTAAGTTCATGAGCATGAGCATTTTCAGCATGCCAGATTAAAGCATGTAACAGAACAGAGTGCCTAGTACGAGTTACACAAATTCATTCGAGTGACTTTACCATCGCGTTAATCGAGCTAACGTCAAAAGCGTCGAGTGTCGACAGTACCTTTATGTTGGTGACATGTGAGTGATAAAAATACAAACTCCTTTGATCGCCTGTTGATATCACTCGTTCGTTTGGTGACTTTATGCTTTTGTTTTACTAGAGTCGATAAAAGAGTAAGTGGTTTGCCTGTTAGTAAGTAATCACCAATAGGTTATCTAAGCTGTGAGTAAGTATGCTGGTATATGAGGTCGAAGCTGGTGTGATGGCACGAAATGTTGCAACAAAGGCCAATGTCCTACTAGTCCAGTACGACGAATATTTGGCTAACTTGCTAACTCTTATACAATTTATTTAACAGGAAGTATTTCTGTGAACAACGACTGAGCAAGATACGTCTACGATAGAATTATTATCGTACAAATGTAAGGCAAATAAGTTATTCGTACTGTACGCCCATAATGTTGTTTTTAAGTGTATTCAATAAGCCGGCACCTATTTGTGTTGTGGAAAGCACTCATCGCATCGCGAGCACGAGCCTACTCTCGGCTCATGAACATGCAGGCAAGCGCGAGTCAGGCGTATACGCTGAAAGTTCCGTATCTAGATGTACAGAACCTTTAACAATACGCACATACCATTTATTATTAAAAAAAGTTTTTATTTTTTTTATCAGGTATGATCGAAGTGAAATGCTTGCCTTGTCGTAGTATAAAAAAAATCCTATTGTACATATTTAACACTGAATAAATATCTTAATATCATTTTAGGTTTCCTCTATGAATATGGGTGGCCAAGATATACTATTTAGCATTTTCGATTATTTTCTTTACATAAAATCATGATCTGGACAATGAGGATCTGTTGTTTGTGTGTTTATAGATACTTAATTAGCAGTATTTTGCTGGATCCAGACCGCGTCCACTTTCACCCGGCCAACCTAGATGGAGGATGGTCGGCAGTAGCCGTCAACGTGTAGAAACAAAAAAATATCCCCAAACGGTTTTATTCTTCTTTTTGAGACACTGAACCCTATAATGCTCTATTCCGAAAAACAGTTTCCATTTGGTGAGTAGCAGGTGTCCTACGCAATCCCATCGTCAGCGGATTAGTCCATTGTACGGATATAAATCTCCACTGGACGGAAGGACAAGTGCTTACCTAGTTCGTTTTAGACATGCCAGTCCACCGGGCAGTCCGGGGAGACCTTTTATAATAATCGAAAAAACAATCCTTTTCGTACTACTGAGATTGCTTGTTTAGGCTTGACAATCTTATGTCATAGGCGAGGATTAATGTGGTCGAAAAGGCGTTTTTCCCCGTTAGTGCGCATGCGTGAGTACATGACACGTTTTTAGTTCTTAGTGGGCAGCCTCCTTTCTGTGTGTAATTATTTTGTGCTTATATTTTGTATTGTGACAACGTCCTAAAGTGAATACATATTTTTGGAGTTGACTGTACTAGAAGCTTTGATGCAAAAAGTAGGTATAGATAGATAGATAATCGTAGGTACTCTTTATTGCACAAAGTATACAAATCTTATATTATGGTGTACGGCCATCTCGCTCGTTGCAACGTTTGTATATTAAGATAATTTATCTAACTAAAACTCACTACGACGAAATATTGTGAATGTGTATAATAATAATATTAAATAATAAATAATAAATGCGCCAGACAATCACACCAATCAAACTGGTCTCAAACTAGGGCAACCCCTGTACTATGAGTACCAGTTGACGATTTAACTGGGGGCGTCAACCCAGCATTGTTGTTACATCTTCATGACTAAACGGTTAAAGGGATTTTAGTAAAATTTTATATGCAGTTAGGTAACTTGGATTAACACGTATTATGTAAAAATATCTTATTCAGAGTTTCACGAGCAAGTCCATTAAAAAGTATGAAATTAATCTTGTTTCATTACATCCATCCTGTATATTGTAACACTAAGCCAACACGACGGTACATTACATTAATATTTGTCCTAATCTAATCTACAAAAACCCTTAAGGCAGAATGTAGGGTCACCGCTACCGAATGAGATACTTACCCAGTCATTTTTTTATGTGATAGGTGGCAGACGAGCAGTCTACCTTTTATTATATGACACTCGTTTTGCTCTCGTATAGAATCGTGCAGGTCATGATTGGCCATGGTTGTTTGGGTTCGTTGCTAACTTGAGAAGACGGGTCCACACTGTAAGTGGGTCTTCGAATGGGGAGGGATATGAAAATGGGGCTCTTTAGCCAGTTCTCGTGTCTCCTCCCCATTTAGCCGTAGATATGGGCACCTCTGGTATAATCAAACAAATACTTTACTTCCGAGATTGCTCGTCTTAACTTATAGATATGTAGTTATTAAGTTAGTGTCAGCAGATGTCGTTAGTAAATTATGTTTATCCGACACAGCTGTCTACAGGTAGTCCTTAATCCCCCGCACACGGTATTGCGAACTTGGCACAACAGTGCGTCAAAGGGAAACATGAATAACTAGTACCCTTCACTTCCTTTCGCGTTTGGGGAATGTAAGTATTTTTTTAAACTGTTCCTATAATGGCGCCATCTAATAATAGATGGCGCTGGATGTTGGTTGTATCGAACAAGCATTTCGTTTTTTCGGTTTACGTATGATCGTAGTTATAGTCGTAATTGGATCCAGATACATAACATCTATTTTTAGGTATTTTTTATGAGATTTTCTTTATCATAATAAATGTATTTTTCATTGTTTTTTTATTGAGGACCAAACAGTTAGGAGTGCTACTAGCTAGCATGCACATACATTTTGTATGTGATTGGTAGCACTCCTACTTATATGCTTTCTGAGATAAACAATTACATTTGTTTAGTGAATACAAGTTCAATATCCATTATGTGAATCGTAATATCATAAACGTGTCCCCCTATACGAAATATTGAATGACATTTCTATACGAAGCACGCTATGACCTGATCATTGATTTGGCAAGTCGCAGTAGGTACTTCTTATATAAAAAATCTAATAAAAAAATCGAAGTGATTACTAAATAACAAACTAAACAACTGCCCATTTGAGCTAATTATAAAGAGATAAAGTAATTACGCATCAGTATATGGGATGGTGAAGTATAATTAATGACCCAATAGAAGGAGGAGATAAAAGCCTTCCATGATGTACAAAAATCTATGCGGGTGAAAGTTAGGGAAAGTATAAGTAGACGTTATGTATAAAGGGAGAAATCGCAGTAGCGATGACAGAACAGCCCTAATCAGGGCGCAGGTGTGATGAATTTCCAGATTAAAGACAGCTCTAATACATTTCGTACATAATGTATTACGCCTACTTTCCTCGCGGCCTTTCTTGAGTCACTTTTCTAATTTTCTTTGTCTTACCTACCTTTTAAGTCCTTGGTGTTTAATATAGAGACAATATTGAATTATTTTTTTCATCCCACCTTTATTACCTTGGAGACAAATAAAATTACTGTCATACCTTTGGTGCGCAATAAGTTCTTGGCATTAAAAAAATCTGCTTTTGGACATCTATGAATAAAATGCTGATTTATTAAATAGTTGTAAGATATTATGAGGTTCTTCTACTTTTTGTAAACAACTATTTATTAAACATGAAGATTTTCAGAATCTCAACCATTTTTAATTATCGGTTTGAGTACCTACCTATTCTGCAGGGTTCGTCATAGGGTGAATGTCAAACGACAGGGGATGGACTCAATCGAGGTTCAAAAATAGTAGCTTTGGACGTAACTGGGAATGACAGTGTCACAGAAAGAAAGTTATATGAACGTTGCGTCTAATACTCGCTGATTAACCTCATCAGGCCTTCGAACCCTATATTTTCTTCTCCGATGAAGCAATTCCAGAAGGAGAACCTCACAACCCGTCACCTGGTGGTTGGATAAATACACCCTACACAGGTACGATTCTCTTCGTGAAATAAAAAAAGCGTGAGTTATCGAGTGGTTCGGAAGAGAAGATTTCGTGCGATCCAGGGCACATAAAGCCGTCGATTCAACCAGTTTAATAGTGGTCGTTAACGATCACAATAAAAATATATTTTCCTGTATGCGTTTGATTCCTCTTTGTTTTTCCCTATTCGAGTGGCTATAGGGAATTAGCTTACCCTCCTTACGTTCTTGACATTCCATCTATCCGCACAAAACGTTTAGCGGATTCCTTTTTAAAACGAGTGCTAAGAGTGGAAATCGTTGTTCCCTAAAGTTTTTTCTGGAGCTACAAATTAGGCTTTCTCTTTAAGGATTGAATACATTTTTAAATGACTTCGTTTTGTTTTGGGAAGCTTTTGTAAAGGTGAGATTTCTACATGAATATTCTATAATGGAAGATATCAAAATATTAAACAAATCATTCAGATGACGAAGATGTTATTAATATTAAAAGTACGAGTATGTTATCCGAATAAATGTTGACAGAAAGTTGTGTTGTCACAACAAATACACGAATAGGAAATACGCTGCAGAAACGGTTTGCGACTTTGAAATAAATTTTCATACTACTTTTTAGCAGTGTATACTTACGTATTGAATACGTATAATAGAAACTACTTATTCCTTTTCTCAAGCCATATCATATTAAAATATCAAACACTAGTTTTTTATTTATTACAAATAAGTACTTAAACTTTATTTTTGATTTTGTACTCATTTTAGAATCAGATTAAAAAGTTAGCTCAGACATGTTACGACATAACTTATGATTAGTTTCTGTATTTTTTTACAAACAAAAGCATAAGTTGTGAAGATTAAAAAAATGGCCATAAAAATGTGTACCTATAGACGAAGATGTCGATAAAGGTCGCTACGTGGGATATGTAAATCCTTACATATCGTCTGCTATTTTATGAGGCAATAAAATCTCAACTTTTATTATCCGACAACGTGGAATTCCTTGAAAACTTAATTGTCAAGCAAAGGGTAGAATGTCCTTTCCTTGTAGCTTCCGCACATCGATTATACGTCATACCTGAATTACGAGCCCTTAAATCATACTTAATGGTGAGTACGCATATTCTCGTACGAAATTTATTGGTTGATAGTGGAATATATCAAAAATGGACTATAAAAATTGTCTTAGCGCTGCGTTTTATACTAGTTTTAGGTCGTATATTAGGCTCGACGTCTAACGTTAAAGGCTGGGCATACATTATTAAACCTCCGTTACCTACTCCGCCAATAACAAGTCCGGGTAACAATGTCAGCTAGTTCATCAGCATGAGAAGCTTCACCAATATTGTTCTAGGAACCTATTGTTTGTATTTGTGTTAGCACTGGTATGGGTTTCCACGTTGCATTCAACATGTAAGATAGCTAGGTATAAACTCATCTTAAACTTCACTTAAGGTCCAAACTGAAAACCAGCGCTGCAGTGGCTTCAAAGAAGCCGCTGCAGCATATGCTGAGTTTGGACCTTATTGATCACCTTTTTTGTTTATGTATGTGTATACTTATTGTTCTTTTTCCGTTTTTTGTTACCTACTTACTTATATTATACGTTTAATGTACTCTGTGACTTACTATTTTTGTGTTGTATGTACCTACTCTGTTTGTGGTCAATAAATGTTTTACTTACTTACTTAAGTTGGTATGTCACCCTGGTTGTTTAAAAACCTCACCCTGGTTGAAACCATTCACAAAATCACATTTAGTATAGTTACATAACTATCAACCCACGTGAACGTTTAGGATACACGCTTACTCTTTCGAATTGAAATCGTGTATTCCCACATGCTCAAATTGTTCAGCATTCAGTGGATAGACATTCTCATATAATATTTTAGGTATTAAGTGGGAAGCTCTAGATGGAAAACACGAGGAAATAGCATTTTCCTCCTCCGTAATTCGTTTCTAGCACGCCATTTTTCCATTATCTAATATCAATATTGTTTTGTCTTCATCGCTCAGAAATTGTTCGGCAAGACTACTAATGATGGCATTGCATGACCCTTTTTGAAGATTTCAGTGTACGTGTGTTCTTGGCCCACTGCGCCGTATTCTTAGGTGAAGACAATGTATTGTGATACCTACTTCTACAAGTATCTAGCTAGATTCCTTTGTGATCGGGAAATTACTATATAGAATCATTTTCTTTTTTAGGTTGCGTTGGCAACAATATATTTTGTCAATACAGGGGTCGTGCTAATTGATAGAGGTAGGTTTTAGTTTGGAATATATTATTCAATAACCTTTTCAATTCGCTATTCTTTTTCTCTAACCCGAGGTTGTCTAAAAGAGATTATACTAGCTATATAAGATAATTTATGATTTGTACACTATGTAAGAGTTTCTCTTTATTTAAACATACTCGTGTAAAATGATAATAGGTTTTTGTTTGTTCCAGGTTTTGAATAATAACATTGTGTTTACACTAATCCCAAGAAATAATATAAAAAATCTCAAACTTGATTTAATTTGATATCTTTCTATTCGGTCTTTTTTTTAAGAACCTTGACATCTCAAGATTCTTTTATAAAAGAACAAATAGAAAAATCTGTCTTGTTGTCCGATGCTTGCTATAGTATAGGCACAAAATAATAACACAATGTAGGTAATTATTTTGTGCTATAGGTGTACATTTTGACAGATACTAAAACCGAGGTTTATGTCTAATTGCCAATCATTGTTAACGCTAGTATATATTTGTAATAGTAGTTTTGTACGGTCAGCAAACGTAGCGGTGTTCCAAACTCGCTTTGCATTGCGCTATGCGTGAGCGCAGAGATTAGATTCGCCTTCCCGACTGCGTCAAAGCGATTATTGACCTACGAATTTTCTAGAGTACTAGAGATTCTGGAAAATTCGTCAACCGTACTTTACAAAACTAAATCTTGAATAAGTTTTTAGTGGTAATAGAATTTTATGAATAACGTAATGTTCTATTATTTTAATAATAAAATATAGTGTTAGCTCATAAAGTAAACCGATTCCACTAATGGTGGGCGAATCTCTAGAGAGGAGAGAACAGACAAGAAAGTTCCTAGTTTCCCGGGTCCGCATAAGCTGGCCTTTAAAAAGGTTCACTTGTACGAAATCCAATGGTATCGGAAGAAATTTGCTAAAATTTATAGCGGGTTTCGTGGAGTTTCTTTTAAATGAAGAGGCTGCGTTATTTTACGTAGGCAGGGGAACAATTTCTATTATAAAAGAAAGGAAGATAATGGGTGATTGGTTGTGTTACGGTATCAAATTTCCTAAGTATTAAATTAAGTTCCAATAAACATACTTCGAACTTAAGTTTTTGTTGTTATGCTTACGTATAACATAAACTGTTATCTAGTATTAAACAATCAGTTTATATCATTTCTCACTTCGTGGCCAAGAAATCAATTACGAGTACTAGGATGGAAAAAAAAACTTAAGCCCTGGAGGGAAACTATCTAAAATCCTTGAGTTAGCACACTTTACTGATAGGAAACATTCCATTATTTTTTAAGTGACATAAAACTGAACTTAAAGTTTTTTTTAATTTTGCTTGTAATCATTAGATGTGTGACTTAGCAAGCAAATTATACAGCAAGATTTTGAACTTAAATTTTCATTTGCAATGGTTTTATATTGTGATATTTGTAACAAATTGTTACATAAGATTTAATGAAATACAGTCCAAATAAAATAAAGTCACTTAAAACACAAACGACACAAAGCAAGCGGTAGCGTGGATCCTATTGCCTAATGAGGATTCTGCATGAGATCCTACACAAAAGCAACATCATTAAATTTTGGATTTCATTTTACCCGCACTTATTAAAAACGCGTAACCTTTGTTTTCGTCTTTAATCATCATATATTAGAATGTTTCACACATTCTGTCGGCTTACATGTGGCCAAACTTGAGTTAGGATTATGCTAAATAAAGTATAGCTTCATAATGTTACTATGAAGTCGCATGCCAAGATTAATGCTGGCCTAATGAATCAGCTCGTGACAAATCAGAGCGTCATAATGGATAGTCTTTGTTCCCTCGCCTAGCTCAATAACAGTCTTGCCAATATTCTTGCCACAGTAAACAATTTCTAGTAGGACATACGTTTCTATGAATGCCATTCCGGTGACCTTGTAAACGTAAAATAAGCTGACTAAATCTATCCAGTTATTAAATGTTTAGTATGCACCAGGCATGCACAGTAAGGGTGCTACCAGATCAATCGATTATTATTGATCGATGGCAGAGTCAATAAGTCGACTGCGATCGATAGTTACCTACTATCAGATTTTTTTTTATAATTTAGCTAATCAACAATATAACAATTATATTTCACTTGGCAACCACATAATGGAGGCTTTATGAGGATTACCGATTCTACCATCGATCAACGCCCTCTATCGACGATCGATCGACGCCTACCAAGGACGAAGGACTAAGGACGTCTAGGATACTACAATAACCCTTACGAGTAAGGTAACGTGAAACAGCCGATTAGCCCGCCCCGTTAATACCTAGGTGTGGGCCTTTAAGATTACATGGGTAATTGAAACTATTCCTAATCTTTACACTGTGTCCTCCCCCTACGGCACGGTACTTTGGTCAGGATTATCTTTTTTTTCAACACCATAGATTTTGTGCACGAGGTCGGAACGCCTCGATCAACGAGCTAAGTTGATTGATGAATATCGCGATGCGATTAATTTGAAAAATATCATGCTATTCACTTTGATGGTTTTGTTGTCATCATACAATTAATAAATGTCAAGTTAAATTGTTAGAGATTTTTACATTAATTTTGCTTCTTTGTAACTAAAAATCAAGATTTTAAGTACTTCGAACTTGGCTAAATTTTAGCTTTACCTACTAAAACGCTTATAGGTACAGCTTGACTTTGCAATGATCTTGATGTTCAATCTAGTTTAATTAAAATCGAGGCATAATGAGGGAAACAATTACCATCCGTTTCTTACATAAATTTCTGCAGTATAATGTCTCGTACTTGTAAGTCTGACTTTGTATATCATAATGGGGGTAATTTTTCAAATGGCTTTTTAGCCGTCCTTTGATCATTATAAAATTATTTGAAATAGGTTATGGACTTACAAATTTTAATAAATGTATTAAATTCACCATAAATAAAGCGTTAATCATCCGACATGTATGGGCGGTCCTATGCCTGGGAGACTGGTCCCAAACAAAATAACGCGCGCTAAATCACTCACCATGACAATGACATTGTTTTAAATTAGTATAGAAAAAATCATGTAACAACAACTCATGTAACCCTTGTGGTATCACTAAAATTGGCAAGTATCAAGATGTGGTTGTTTTGTCTTTTGTTTGTGTAATAGAAGGAAGTTAATTAGCTCTGCAAATACAGTAATACAGTCTAACACACGAGGAAAGACAATACTGGTTTCGGCAAAGTTATTTCTCGTAGATATTAACTACTTACCTTTCTCGCAGAGGCGTTTTAAATCCTGCTCAAAAACTTCTTTCCATTTCCTAGGTTACTCCAGTCTCAAGGTACCGTAGGTAATATTCTTCTTAGTGATAATAATAATGGCAATGTCGGGATTCTCGCGTCTAGAAATGTGTCTATTTCCCGAGGCTTATGCTGAGCGCCCGCGTGCCGTTACTCTGTCCGACTTGTCATTACATATTGAGTAAGATAGCGGCAATATCTCGATGGACACAAGTCCTGGATGTGACAGGCTATCAGTGCCTAAAGAGCCATCAATAGGGCTGTTCAAATAGGCCGTCTGAGTCTGTATAGTTTGTATGGCAAGAGGGGAAATTATAGCGAAAGTTATGGCAAGTGACGGTTCAATGGTGGACACGATATAAAAAAGTACACAAAATAAAATAAATGATAGTAGAAGTTACTGAAGAGAAGTGGAACACAAATTGTATAGCTTTTTTTTTTTGGTCCAGTTTTGCTGTCTAGCGTACCAAAGACTGAACGTAAAAGTTGTAACAACTTTTTATACACTGGAACAGTAATAACAAAAAAAGGACGTTATAACTACGTGTATTATGTACTACCCTTGGTTTCGAATATTGAATATTTTGTTTGATTTACGAATAATTATTCAAAGTATCTTCTATTGCCCGTGTAGTTAAGACTATTTGCATTTCTGTGTTTTTGAAACTAGTGTCGAATTTCATATCCAGTTAATTCCCATGTATGCAGTAGTTGCTCGAAAGTTTTGGACTCTCACACGGTTGTTTCCAAGCAATAAGATACAGCAGGACCGCGGAAATTACGTTACCTAGTAATTAATTTAGTTGTTGGTTCAACTCCAAATAACATTGTAGAGGCACTTTAGTGTCCTCGATTGTAGGTATTTGCCGCTACTAATAAGTCAGTTCGTAGACTCCTGATTGACAAACTGATTAGATTCAGTTTAAATTAATTTATAAAGCATCTCATACATTGACCTGATTCCGTCTTATCTAAGTATCTACTTGCGTTACGGATATCAGAGATACAGGAATTACAAAATTAAATATATTATAATACCTACTTATAATTTATGCGTCTTTGTACTGAACAAACATGAGTGTTCATCACACGAATGTTTGTTTAGATCATATCAAATTTCAATGAGTAGTAGAATTGTAACGTGGCAAAACAAAAAATCTTTCTCATGGGCTCTACTTGGCTCATGCGATATGAATGCATGACGCCCATGAGCCATATATAGTTCACGCGTCAATACCGGTACACGAAAAGTAGTTTAATTACGGCCAAACTGACAGCGATCAATTAATCTTTTTAATTTATGAACCCTGTCGTTAAAATAATGATACGATATGATATAAAGGAAAAGTTACCAACATTAAGTGTGTTTATGTCACCTATATCTATCCACAAATTTCTCGAACAGGCTTTTTAGGTACTCGTACTAACCTGTAGCGAGTAGTTAACGTTTCCGTTGAAGTATGATTGTAACCTCCGACCTTATCGCTATCATCAAAGGGCGGCCAAATGCTTGTTACGGAATAAAAAAGGACTGTCCAATTTCGGAGGCCTCTCTTCAATGCCTATTGTAGAAAGTTGTAATTTAGGTTAAAATATCACTTTCGTCTCCGATTCACTGTTGGAGTAGGCCTTTAAAATGGATGTGCTCGATTCCCACGGAGGGACCCAGTCACGTCGATCACGCCGCGCCCCATGTGGATTGCCGGAGCACCAGATAATCAGTAACCTCTTTCTGTTCCCTTAGTCGCCATCATGACACCCTCGGGAAGTCACGGGATTATGAGCTCCTAATCTGATTTTTAACTCTTTGTTATCATCATAGAACCATCGTTATCATACCGGGGTTACCTACATTAACTAATTAAAAAAACAACTTGTTCAGTTATGTCTGTGGTTATGTCGCAAAGAATCCTCTGTGTTTATGTGCTGCAACTTTTTGATTAGTTTAAACAGGATGTCCCAAAATTCAATGATAAGCCATGGGATATTTCTATCGATATTTTTTTGTGTAAAAGCTGCAAGCATACTGGAGGTTGTCACGATTGTAATAGATAGTACTACTCAGTTTGCCAATACACGCGCTACTGCCTAAAATATTCCCAAAAATCCTTAATTGTACTTACAATACCCCTCTTTTTGTATTTGTCGGTTGTTCAAAATTGCTCGTGTCAGGCTGACACGAAGATAACAATCCGTCAAGCTTTCGGCACTTAGCGCTAAAGTGAGGCAACGTTTAGAGCTTATATTCCAAGTCAAATAACAGTTTGATAATATTTAGTCAGTCTAAATTCTACCGCTAGTAACGATTTCTTGACTAGCGTTGCTTTAATTTCCATATACCTTCTTCTTTCTTTTCCTTAGCCTGTTTCGACTGATATAATGTCCTCCTAACCGATAATACGGTTATGGCGGTCAATCTCAGCGATCATCCATCGACGCAGGACATATTTTATAGTCCATAAGTGCTTGCACTAAACATAAGTGCACTATCTATTCCCTTACCTCTAAATTATTATCGACGGGACTCCAGTGTGACACGGTCAACAAAAGATCAGGCGCAGGATCAACAGCTTAACGTGCTAATATATAGACTTATCTACTGATATTACGTAGGTCATCTCGACCTCGATATCATTAAAAAATATATCGATTACATTACCTCGGTGTAGAGTTTCAGGAGTTAGAATTTCTACCTTATAACGTGATATTTTACATGAAAATGTTTTGGTAGGTCCCTGTCCCTAACCGAGTATGGATTTTCCGGAGCCATTTGCCACTACTAATAAGGACAATTCGCAAGGGGCCGCCGGATTCAATCAATATGGCGCTCGTTACCAAATTGTGACGCGTCCCAGGCGCGCCGGGCCCATGGGGCGCCTAATGGTACGGCCTCATTAACAGCTGGTGTTGTACCACGCGGTGGCTAGGTCACAGTCACGTTGACTCAAATTGAGCTATAATTAGACACAATTGTTGTCGAGGGTAGAACGTAAATTATCAGCTGATGGAATTCAAAGTTTTTTTTTGCTATAATAATTAATTAGACATAATTGTTGTCGAGGGTCATAGAACGCCACTTATCGCTGATAGAGTGACAGTAGGCAGAGACATGTAGACGGATCTCCTGATGGTAAGCGATTGCCGCCGCCTATACAAAACACCTGCCGCCTATACACCTGCAAAACCAGTAAAGTCACAAGTGCGCTGCCAACCATTAATCTCCTTTAATTGGGCCTCCGGTGCCCTCACTCATTCCACGAAACGTATTCGTATTTAGTGTTTTTTTGGTGGTAAAAACGATACAATTCTATGAATAGCCTTCCACTGAATTCGCACCCCCATGCGGTCTGTTAGATCTATGGTTACCTCCCAGTTACTGGCTGCCATAGACGTGAAGCACGCAAAGTTAATGAAATAAAAAAAAACTCATAATGCCGCTACAAAAAAAGCGAGCGTATTCCTTTTTAAAAGTCGGTAGCACTTGAGACTCCTCCGGTGTTGCGGGTTTCCATGGCAGCGATGATCGCTTACTATCAGGTGATCTGTCAGCTCGTCTGCCCCCTGTATCATAAAAAAAACATGGGAGCCAACAATACCATCCCATTCATTCATAGGTACATCAACGATATGCGCGCTTCTTTTCATATACAAAAGTGTCGGAGAAGTTCCAATGTTCCAATTTTGAAATACATTTTAAGTACTACATAATCACTAGTTTACAGAAGTAACCTGGCAACGCTGATTTGGGTACAAATGCCGTTAGTCTGATTCAGCAGGTAATTCGTACCGACGCGAGCTGCCGTGCCGCTTGTTCATTTCGTCGCGTTTTGTTCTATTTTTGACGCAGACTGGAATAACGGGCTTAACAATCATCAATTTCGCTCTGTACACATTTTGTCATTGCTGTATTATGTGAGGTTGGCACAGCAGGCGAATGAAGTTTGCTTTGGGAACTTCGCTAAAAGATTTTCATGCTTTTGCATTTTTATTTCAGTATGATGAGTTTAGCTGTAGTAAATTGGAATAACGGAAAGGCTATTAGTTAGAGCGCTAGTATACGTTTGAGTTTGTTAAACCGAGATTTAGTACAATGTTAACATGTAGGTATTTATTTGTCAAAGAGCTCATTTTCTTTATTTTAGAGTAGAGCTTTTATAATTAGCGTTCATTGAATCTGTAATAATTTAGACGTTCAAGTAAAATTTATTATGGACTGACCTCACATAGTGTTAGCGGAGAAAGCGCAGTTCTCAGTATCACGGACGTGTTCGCTGCATTTTCGGCACATTATATAGCTTTCATGTCGGTACTGTATATCACCCAGCGCATTTGCGCAATAACTACGTAAGTGCTGCTTAAACAATTATAACATTAAAAAGGATTAAATCGATTTTTATTATACAATCTAGATCAATGAGAAGTATGATTGAGCTACTTACTACAGAATTAGGTAAATCTATGAGATGCTGCATGAATTGCATAAGTGCTACTCAAAATGTATGAGAAATAAGTTTACAAATAGTAATGTGACATTCACAATAACCTCTCTAAATAAGATGTTAAAATGTAAGTAATGTTCCTTTGTAAGTAATTGATATTTGTCGCTTCTTTCGATTATTATTTGAAATCTATCACTCCGAACTACAAAATATATGATCGCCAATTTATTAGCTTCCTCTAATTTAATAAAAAAACAGATACCTGCAGAATTAAGCAGTGGGCTCTTAGGCTATAACCATTCCACACTGCTAACTACGAGCACGGCACGCTGCTACGAGCTACGACTACGAGCGGCTACGAACTCTGCTCTCTCCGCAATGTGGCTACGAACTGTAGCACTCATTGCGTCCGCTACAGTGCGCTTTGCTACAGATATAATACGACCGCGCGACGCACATTTATCATCCTAACCGTCTCAAAAATTGTATGGGAAATTATGTAATAACAACCAAGGATTTGATAAATGGATGTACCCGATTCACATATTTTTTAATGAGATTAAAGTTTCTAAAGCTGAGAGCAATCAAGTGACACATTGTTAGGAGAACCGTTGAAACGTTTAATATTTTTTGTAGAAAATAGAGTTTTACGTAAACCGTGCTATGTATTAGATATTTTTATCACAAAATCTATCACTTTACATGGCTACCAATTTACACGTGAAGTCTGTTCATTATTGAATAGGATCAAAGTTTTCCGGTTTCAGCACTTTGGTATGGATTTGGGTCCAGCATCGAGCGTTTATTGTTTATGTGATAGGTGGCAGACGAGCAGACGGATCACCTAATGGTAAGCAAGTGCCGCCGCCCATAGATACCTGCGATACCATTGGATTCACAAGTGCGCTGCCAAACTTTAACCCCCTTTCCCTTAATGGACCTCCAATAACCTCACTCACTCGACAAAACACAGCGCAGGTGTTGCTTCTCACCGATCTTTTGTATCACTACGATCGAGGCGGCCCATTCATGCAAAAGCGTGGCTCTCCCACGGTTACTTGGTCCGACCATCATTTCTTATTCCTAATATTTTTTCATTAACACTTAGAGTAAATCGTAACCGACTGTCAATGTGGAAAATTAGAGTTTACTAATATTAGTTTGCTTGATTTTCCCGTTACATCAAACGCTATCAACTTAAACACGAAGTTTGCTCGATATTGAATAGGATCTATAAATATTTTGTTTTGGCCGGGACGCTTCCGCGTCAGGGTCGATAAACTCCGCATTGTTTCCTACTATTGTTTAGGACACGGGAGCGCTCAATTTTGGCGGATTTAATAAACTTCACTCCACAACTAAATGGCACTCGTCGTCACTGAACAATGAGTGTCGTCTTTAATATTCATCTTAAAGTACTATTGTCATTATAAATCGTGTGGATTTATGATATAAAAATTAATGATCGCACTTGGTGAAATGTGACACGATAAAATTATAGAATAATATTAGAAAAACTCACTGCAACTACCAAATTACTGTATTTTTCCTCTACCCCAAGGTTAATATTGCACTTAAAAAATTCCTCGGACAGTGCAGTACAGTACAGCCACCCGGACTGTGGAAGGTTGTGGGTTCGAGTCCCACCTGAACCCTCCGAGGATTTTTTTAAGTACAATATTTACTTAAGAATAAATTGCAAAGAATTGCTATACCAAAAATAAAATTACCCCAAGGTTGTCTGGAAGAGACCACTATTAGCGATAGGACTGCCGAGACTGTTTTATCTATGGACATTAAGTTCTGTAAACTTTTGGGAGACTCAAGTTGAGAGATACGTAGTACGTAATTATCAGTTGTTACTTTTCTTGGAATCCTTTCAAGAACCAAATCTCATATTAAAATATCAATAGTAGTGTTATAACAAAATATTAAGTAATAATATAAGAAGAAAGTTTATCTTGAACATTTTCTATCAAGAAGCCAAATTGAAACCATTGCACCTCAAAAACTTTACGCGCTTGCAAAACGGTTATTTCACATTGCCTTCCAAGTTGGCTGTGAAAATATTATAAAACGGTTTGATACAAAAAGCGGCATCGACGGTTTCGCACCTGGTGCCGACGCCGACGCCGCACGGCTAGCCGCCTGAATTAGAGATGCGCCGACACACCTAGGTAAACAAAACTCGAGTCTCTAGCTAACGTGACTGGGAAATGTAACTCGAGTTTGACTCGAGCTACGATATAACAGTTTTTGATATTGAAAAAAGGGAGATGGTTTGTAATGGTTCTGTACTTTTTTTTATACAAATACTAGCTGTTACCCGCGACTTCGTCCACGTGCAATAGTATCTTTGGGTAGCATTTTTAATTATTTACAAATTTTCACCGCCCTTTAAACCCCTTACAGCCCCTTCTTACTTGAAAAGTAGCCTAATGTCCTTTCTCAGGGTCTAAACTATCTGTATCATTCAAATCTGTTCAGTAGATTTTGGCGTAAAAGAGTAACAGACAGACAGACAGAGTTACTTTCGCATTAAGGATTACTTCGTTACTACGCTGGCTCAGCGATCCAAGGTGGGTCTTGGCCTCCGATGTCAAAGTTCGCCATTTTGTTCGGGCCTGTGCCAATTCCGACCAATCATGAACGTTTAGTACTTTAAAGAAATTGAAGACTTGATAGCCGAGCCGAACATTTATGGGGGAGATAAAATCATCCCGACTACGCTGGCTCGGACCCGTGGAGAGAATAGGAGAGGATTGAGCGGCCAAAAACTTCCCAGATAAGTATCTGGGATGACCAACGGGACGCCGTCCTATGCAGCGTCCTCGATATCACTGGAGGGACGAAGTCACCAAGGACCTTACACAAATATAACAATAAAAAAAAATATAAAAATACCAGTAAACGATTATTAAAACTTTACCACTTTGATTAAAACATTAAAAGTTGCATAACTTTACATCAAAATATAATAATGAACTGTAGGGAGTCTCTCCCAAGATTAATGTTAATCATATAAAAAAAAAAAACGTTATCTATCTATCTATCTATATATTTTACTGTTTTAACTATTTGCATAAATCCAGAGATGCGTGCTCGGATTCAACTTACAACTTCTACCTCTAGTTTGGAAAATGCAGGCGGTTGGTGAAGGTTCTAAGGCTATTGCATTATTGAGCTAATCAATCGGCAGTGAGATAGTAATTTTATTTTCAATGGGTCGGGAAGTCTTAAACTCGAGTTACTACACATCACTACGCTGCATAAAGATTCAAAATAACCGGCCACTAAACGGGGCGCTTACGTTACTATAATACGGGTTTTGTTCAAGAATCTCCATTTTTTGCGCTCGCTTGGTAAACCACAAAGGAGCGTGCTCAGCGATTATAAAATAGTTTTTTAATTGTTTAGTTTTTCTGTTGCGAAAAGCGCTCCAGAGCAATGTTAGATCTTTTAAACTCTTATCTCTCTTTCTTTTGACTTCTTTGCTAGTTTTAAGATGATGTACAATAAGTATTTAATGAATAACTACGGGATATTTGGTTTTTTAGGTATCAAATTTTCAAATGAGTTGCTGGGTATAAATACGTTGTAACCTGGGAGTGTCACGCTAGCCATGTATGGGCCGCGACCGAGTGATACCACAGCCTCACAGAGGACCAGCGTGAAGCAGCGCTCTGTGTTTCGTCCAGTGAGTGAGGGTACCGGAGGCCACATTGGGGGGAAATGAGGTTGCCAGCGTACCTGTGACTCTAATGGTATTGCAGGTGTCTATGGGCGGAGATAATCGCTAACCACCAGGTGATCCGTCTGCTCGTCTACCATCTATCACAAAAAAAGGTTTTTTTTATAGTTGGTAAAAATAGTAACTTTATCGGAGAAATTGTGAACATAAAATAAATATCTTCACACCTACAATTTATTTTCACAATTTCCACGTTCTTTTAAAGTAAATATTGCTTTCCGATAATTATTATCGCTCGAAATTGCGGAGAATGGCTTGATTATTTCTTGTCTAAAAATATGACGGGAATAAATTAATAAGTTTGCTTTCATAAACAAATGGGACGACACGAAAATTAAATTAAAATGTTTAAATGAATTTCCGTACGATTTTCCTGTTTGTGTTGAACACACCTACTTCGTTGTCATCCGCCCTGTTCCAGGTTATTGGGGTCGCAGTATGTCTTCTTCACTCCTATATCCCTATCATTTGTCATCGAATCATCCACTCCCGTGATGATTTATTACTTATTTGCCTTAAAAGCTTTGTATCGGTTTGACTTGCATGTTTTTAGGGTTCCGAACTTGAAAATGAGAATATGGGAATCTAATAAGATCACTAGGTATGTTGTCAGTCTGTCTTTTGCCTTTTCACCGTGGGAGACCCACGCTTTGGCATGAGTGAACTGGCACAACCGGAGTGATACCACAGGCTCATGGAAGACCTGCTAAGTGAAGCAACACCTGCGCTGTTTCGCTAAGTGGGTGAGGGTACTGGAGACCCAAACGGTGGAATAAGAGGTGAAAAGACTGGCAGTGCACTTGTGACTATAGTACCTACTGTGGTGATCCGTCTGATCGTCTGCACTCATACATAAAAAAAAAAACAGTTTATTGTATTTATATTTTATAGGCGGGCGTGATTTCATTTTAAAATACGAGTTATAGGTATGTAGGAAAGGAAGGAATGTGCAAATTGAAAAATATATTTAGTTTATTTTTTCTGAACCATTAATTCATAATATTTAAACGTTAAAATATAAGAAACAGTTTTTTTAACTGTGGTATTCTTTAGTGACGGATACGGAATCCTCAGTTTGCGGGCCCGATACGCGCTTGGCTGATGAATGGCTTAAAATATTCGTTGTGATTTAATTTAATGCTTCGGAGAATAATATCACGAGACCTATAATTTTTTTCTGTAATATTATGGTTCTCGTTGTGTCTTCTATTATTTTACGTTAGACCGTAGCCAATTGGCATTGGCATTAATCAAAGTTTTTTCTTTTTTAAGCTTCTTTGAATGGGTTTGTGTACTCCCGACCAAATAAATGTGGCTTTTCAACAACTAGAAGTAAATTATGATCCACAATTGATTTTGTTAAAGAAGTTCCTGATTACGTTCATCTTTTTCAGAAATAAACATTATTGAAATCGTATCTTTGGCTTAAAATGTGTGTAGTATAAACATCATTGACATTGTTTTATCGTTGCAAGGCCCATAAGCCTTTTAAAAGGCATAAAAAATTGATTTTCAATTGTGTCTGCTGTCTGGGCGTTACGACGTTATTGTAAAAACCATTGTATATTTGCCGAGTACAATATTTCTTGTTGACAACATTGTTCAATAAAAAAACTCTATTTTTGTTGTGTTGGTGGTTAAAGAGAGATTGCAAATTATCTGAAATACAACCACAATTTTTAAACCCAACCTACGATGTCGGATACACGTATTTTTAGTAAAACCAGCGAACATTTTGACTCTTATAACTGACGCTGTAAAATTGATATACAAATTAATGGTATCGTAACCTTTCAACGCAAACTGCATAGCTATTAAATAAAAGCTATAGTGCAGCTACATGTTAATAATGGATAAAGGAAAATCGGAAAATTGTAGCGCCCAACTGGGCTGCAACTCAAAAGCGCGCCTGACATAAATAAAACAATGGGAACGTGATATACAATATAAGTATACAGTAGCAGTCACAGTACGCAACTCTTTTATTATATGAATCAATACAGGTACATCAAATTCAAAAAAGAAAAAGAAATGCAAACCAATTAAATCAAAGACAATATCAATCGTGATGTTAGGTACTATTATTTGTATGAGTAGGTACAGAAAGATACTAGTAATATTCGTGCTAGGTTTCCGTTTAACTTTCTTTCCTCTTATGTGGTTAAGTTAAGTATAAATAAAATTATTACTATTTTAAAACAATCTGAGAGCCTTCATTATGATGGAGAAAATTCCACTATTCTATTTATTAACTAAATTATACTATTACGTTCGGGGCAGAAATTTTTAGGCCAGCGGTAACTCAGTGGATATAACCGCGCGCCTTCTAAAAGTGAGACCTCCCGTTCAAAAGGCGCAAATACGAGGATACACCTTTGGATTTATCAAACTTACGTACATATTTCTACTTCTAACTCGCCGGCAACGTTTCGGAAAATACTCTGAATGTTTAACCTGATTCATTTGGTATGGTTTGCCGGTTAATGAGGAAAAGTGGCAGTCGCTTCATTGTAATTACCTGCAGACTTTCTAAATCCTGGATCCCAAGGATAGCTCCAGCATACTCCAGGCTCCGAATTGACAGCTTTGAATGCAAATGAAAATAGCACGCAGGTTTTCTTATATATATCTATTTCTTTTTCTCTAACCAAACTTGAGAAATTCACTTGAAGTGATTTGGTCCCAGTGGAATTTGTAGTACCTACTTTCAAAGAATCCATAAAGTTTAGGCACTAGCAAACTGTCTCATAGGACAAGTTTTCAAGGAAAGTAATAATTCAATTTCCCCAACCGCGTCTGTGTACGCACAGGTAAATTTTATAATTTACATTTAATTTACGCGAGAGTGCGACTAGGTAGATGAAAGCGGCGCTGCGCAGCGAAGTGGCAAAGAAAATATCCGAGTGTTTCCCGTCGTACGTCTCCGAGACGGTAAACATTTCTTGCACCTTTAACACTATTTCAAGTAATGAAAATTCGAGGTGGGCGTGTCGTATACATCCATTTTGAAAGCACAATTTGCCAGTGGGGCATTGTTAACGAGCGGGCAAAGCGGCACACTATGGCCGCGTTAATGAGAACGTAATAGGTGTTCCGTGGAACGTTGCGATCTGGAACCGTGTTCCCTTACCCACCCTCTATTAGCACGTTAAATGTTAGCCCCCAAATAAACGTCGGATTATATTTGGATTTGGGCAATTTTAAAGTTAGGTACATGTTTCGTTACCCATGCGAGGGTCGGCTGCTACTTTTGGTTCCTACTTTCTCTTTATTTTCTTGATAACCTCGTGTCCTGTGGAAGGTTTCGGGTTGTATTCTCAGTTGGGACCATTTAGAAAACGAAGTTTCAAATTGTATCGCTTGATGGGAGAAGCCTCCAGCAGTCGTCATCTAGTTCTTTCTCATATACAGGGAATGTCCTAATTTTAGATTTGACGATTGGTGCGATTAGTTTATGATATTTACGTACATGGGCATGTTTTGAATGCTATTGGAGCGCTGAGTAACGTTAGGCCAAAGATATTGGATATTGTTAGGCATACTGCGGAAATATAATATCTGTAATATCTTATTTCTAAACTTAAATACTTTTTTTTTTGTATACTACAAGTTAATTTGTTATTAATTAGTATATTTCTTTGATGTAACTCTTTTTGTTCACTGTGACAATGAATAGTGTTAGCATGTAGTGCGTATGCAAATTGGTTGTCAATCTAGATTTAATCTACCTAACCTCAAATCTCTATAATACTAACATGATTGTCTACTGTCGTGTATGCCTTATTATAAATAAATAAATATTGGTCCGTTTCAAATTATTAGTAAGGTTAGGTTTGTGATAACCAATCTGCATATGGCAAGAGTGGTTATTAAGCTTAATCCCATCATAGTACCGATGACTTGATTTCTAATATTTTTTTAGGTTTAAAAGAGGCCTTTGTTAACCAGTGGGACAGTTTATAGGCTTATATGCTTTACTTTATTGACTACTAACCGCGTTGAATTAATAAACCGCGTAATCCTTAATCAAATTTAAACTTTTAAAATGAAAAATGAAGCTACAGCATTACGGTCTCACAGACAGCTCTTTGAGCTTAATACGGTCATACCTAAGTGATAGAATTCAAAAAGTCAATGTTAATGGAATTGACTCTTCCGGTGCCCTCTTACACATGGGAGTGCCCCAGGGCTCAATATTAGGGCCCTTACTGTTTATTATATATGTAAATGACCTTCCTTACCTTACTAAAGACTTGTGTGACAAACAGCCGGTTTCTGAATTGAGAATTTGAGGTTAAGCACAACTTAAGCACAAACTTTGACAGTTGAGCCATACTACAAATGTCAAAGTTTGTGCTTAAGTAGTGCTCAACTTCAAATTCTCAATTCAGAAACCGGCCGATAGTATTATTTGCAGATGATACTTCTTTAATTTTTAAAACTAATAGACAGAAAGATAACTTTGACGATGTAAATAATGCTCTCACCCAAGTGCTAAATTGGTTCACTGTAAACAATTTGCTTCTAAACGCTAAAAAAACTAAATGTGTTAAATTTACATTGCCCAACGTAAGACAGGTCAGCACTAGGATCAATATGAACAATGAAGATGTTGAAGTTATTAATTCTACCGTATTTCTGGGCATTAGGTTAGATTCAAAATTACAATGGGGCCCTCATATTGCAGCTCTGGCTGGAAGACTCAGTTCAGCTGCATATGCAGTTAAGAAAATAAGACAACTGACCGATATTGATACGAAAGTTGATGCGGTATATGTATACGGTCGATAAATTAAACTTTCATTCGGGAACACTTACTTAGAAATTTAAATTATGTAATTGGTATATTATGTAAAAACTACTGTTCGATATAATAATATCCCACAAACTGTAATTTACGCTGTCAGGACCGCCTACATTGAGCGGCCTGGCTTTAATAAAATAGTGGGTTAAACGTGTTAGTTTTCCTACTTCAATTTGGTGCCTGTGTGTTTCTTCGAGTGAGTGAGGGAATCGTAGGCCCAAGCAGGTAGGAAATGGGATGATAGGGTTGGTATCGCGCTTGTGATAGCAATTCACTTACAAACTAGTTTTGAAATTGGTTCAAAAGTAAGAAAGAAAGTAGATTTATAAATAGACTCCTTTTAATGAAAAGGGACTTATTTTCAGGCCGCTTTATCATGACACAAAATCCACAATTTATGTAATCATAATTACTTTTAGCCTACTGGGCAAATTTTATTTTCTAATTTCATTATTGTATCAAAACAACTTACGTAAAGTAGTTATATTTATATCAATGTTAAAGTTGCCGGCTTCTGTATTCCCAGAGAGCTACAATGTGGGTGTCTTTAAGTCGAGAGTTAATAGGGTTCTTCTGGGAAAGCACGCTACATCTTAGACCTCTCCATCAGGTGAAATGAGGTCAAGTGCAAATCCTTTTTATATACCTATATAAAAAAAGTGAAAGTTGTCACCGTAAAAATGTTTTCTGTCTCAAGTCTCGTAGCCTTTCGATATGACAAAGCTATGTTTTTGCAATATTATATTTTAGACAAATATCCCAAGCACGATAATTGGCTGCCAGTTGTATTGACCCATAAAAACTCAATAAATAAATAATCATTATACTCTACTCGTGGTGTAATACCTGAGCACAAAAGCTGGTCCGGCGTTCGATCGGCTTTATGGCCTTAGGTGTCGGTAGCGCCCTTTTAATTACTTAATTGGCCAAGCTTGGTAGTTTGATTCTTATCAGTCTATTAATAATTACCCTCGCCGCTATAATGAAAGCTTCATGCAGATACGATTTAATGTTAAAGTGATAGCAGTTGGTGGCGAAAACATAAAACGTAAAGTTTTTAAAATAAAACGTAAAAATAAAATGAAATAGAATAAGTAATAATAAGACATGCTTTCCTATAACATGACAAGTTATGGAAAGCAGCACTGAAACCTAGTACAGTCGGCAGCAAAATTGATAGCTACATCCAAATAGGTAGATACAGCCAAAGTTGTAAAATATTTCGATACACCCGGGATGCCTATATAGATAGAGATATTTTATTAGTCGAAAGTAACGGAACGTGCATGTCACCAATTACATCGCCCTTACCAGGGCGCTACTTATATGACAACAGCCAAATCACTGTATGTAACTAAGCAACATCTTCGCCATATACTCCGATACAACTGCAAAATTACACCTTTAGCAATAAGCAAAGAGCTAAAAATAGATTACGGGCTGGGAAGTAACAACAATATCCGTTATCTGAGATTAAGAGCCTATCTCTTTCTTTCCTTTAAAACTTTGTAACTATATTTGTCATTTCGTGCGTGACATCATTGACGTATCTATTGTAAATAGAATTAACCTGTCGCTATAAAAATAGCGGGTAATGTGTCTTTATGTATTTGACAATACGGTGTGTCGATATATTTGGCCAGGCTGGGTGTATTCAATAATTTGACCAATTTGACGGTATCGATGTTATTGGCCAATGCAGTAGCCGTTTCTAACTATTTGACAGTCTTGGATGTGGCTATCTGTTTGCTGCCTACTGTACAGCGTACATATAATGATTCAACCACGATTCTGGCTACGGTTAGCAAAATTGTTAGTCAATAAATATTACCAGTTAAATCAGCGCGATCAGGTTATGGCGTGACCGTTGAAATGCGAGCTGGATTGTTTGTGGAGCGTAGTGATGCCAATTCAGTTGACTTGTTACTAACTAACTAGGCTGGCGCAGCGACCCAAAGTGAGCCTTGGCTTCCGATAATAAGAGCCTCCGTCTACGTCGGCTCCTGCCAATCCTGACTTAATATGCTACCAACTACTAACTAGTTACGCCCGTAGCTCACCTATGCGGCATCGTAGTAATTTAGCTGTATTATTTGAATCTTAGCAAAACTGCCTCGCAACATAGATTTTCGGTTCCCAAAGCATCCAACATACGTTCGTTTTGCCTTTTAGTGTGGAGTTTCAGTTTCAAATTGCATGATATTGTGCCTGAATGAAACCCACATCATTTGTTGTTTCTGGTTTCCATAGCACAAGGGATTACCTTAGTTGTTTCAATTTATTTATCATTCGCGAGCGGCGGTGATTACTTACTTGTTATTTATATTTGGGTTCTTAAGTTTATCTTATCCACTTTCTTACTTCTATACTTTAGTTGGCAAAAAAAAATCTGAAAATTTAATTTCGCCACATCACTTATGGTGCCTTCGTTGCGCAGTCGGCCCTGTAAATATTTACTGCGAACTTTGGAACAAATGCTTTAAACATTCACAAAACAACCGTCAAACAGAAATATGTGTTACATTTAGTTGAACATTAAATACATACAACGTTTATTGCTGATTTTAAAAAAATGTGTTAAGTTACGCATCACCCAAACCGTTTTAAATATTAACTTATTCACCACACAGTCCTTAAAGTTTCTCATCTATAAAAAAAACATAATATAATAAGATGATTTAGGATTTTTTTATTAATAACATACTTTTTACACAGTCTTAAAAAACTTTTCTTTACTAGAACATTTTAATTTATAATCCTATCATAGTAGCGATAATTTGATTTCTACGATAGATACTTTTGCCAGTAGTGGCACAGTACATAGGCTGATACTTTACTTAATTTTCTTATTTGTGACTTAACCTGAATCAGACTCCATAGCATATTTATAAGTTACCTACGCTCTCAAATTTATCACACAGAAATAGCATCATAAAGTTGTTCGTATGTACCTACCTACCCACGTTGAAGCGTTTATACGTATTAAAATATTACAAGTCCGCTCTATACCTACAATAGTAAGTACTAAGTAGCAGATAGCGTTCATGTACATTGTGTATAATTTCCCAATGGCTTAGTTCCGTGCTCATTGACATGCGGCTCGATGATGTGTAAATGTTATGTAGCGATACACACGGCACGGAGCGCCTAATGATGCGGATGCGCGACAACAGTAGCGATGTGTTTAGGACATTAAACTGTTGTAAAGTACACTCAATAATAATAACGTCAACCAATTTATCAAACGCGCCGACGCAATTTTTCTTTCATTTGTGCTCAGCCGTGGAAAAGTTCCAAAAACGATACCTGATGATAATTGATCACCCAGCTCGCTCATCAAAAGAAAGATTTTTATACGTTTTGGCTTAAGATGGCGCCTTTTTCACTTGGTTTTCACACGCGTATTAATTTTAGAGTAGAATGTTATGATTTGAGGTGATTATTGATAACTTTACAGTAATTATGAAGTTAGGGAGTACCACGAAGAAACGCAGGGGGCAATTCTCGTGCTCAACAATAAAGGCGATTAATTTTTTTTTATGGAAATATCTAAATTCAACTTCAATATCGATTGTGCGAGAATTGTACCCAGATCCATACAGAAAACCTACTAATACATGATAGGTCTAGATCGTCTGTATACCAAATTTAATTTAAATCCGTTCAGTAGTTTTGGCGTGAAAGAGTAACAGACAGACAGACAGACAGAGTTACTTTCGCATTTATAATATTAGTATGGATTTAGATTTCAATGTTCAATGCCTGCATTGTGTAGGTGTGAAATACTTTACGAGTGTTTACACCCCTTCACGCCTAAACGCTTTCCATTTGTTTATAGTAAATTGCTTCAAATTTGATATACCGGAACATTATGGGCAATAGCGCTAATATTCCCGATAAAATCGTTCATAATTTGCAGCGAGTATTCAGTGAAGCGTCCGCAATAACTAGAGATGTTTGTGTAGTGCAGAAACTAATTACGGTAGCAATTTTGAAGCGTTTACTGCGGCAATGGAGGATAGTAGAACTAACTAAACACTATCATATTAAACGGTGATCAATGTAATTGATTGCACGGATGTAATTAAAACGTTCCGTTTACATTGAACAATTGGCTGACCGACTCATTTATTGAGGGAGTTACCAGAAAAACCGGTGGTTTGGAATACTCCCAGCGTCAATCGTAGTTTGCATAGAATCCACTGAATCCTTCAACTGATGAGATTATTTTGGCAGTCTAAATACTAATGACATAAGAATATGATTCTATACTTACTCATATGATGGTGAAAAATAAAATATAGGTACGAGCCTAAATTTATACAAAAGTAGTCGTAGGTCGTATGCTCGAATTGTTCGTGACTTGATTCTCTTCAGTCGACTTGATCCTCGAGCTCTGCGGTGGGATAGACATATATTGCTACCCTCTGTATTCTTTACCGCATTTATCACCGGGAGTGCTTTGAGCACTGTTCGATCTACTCCCTTCAGCTGAATTCTTACATCGAACCTTATAGCTTATGTTGCCACTTTAATCGTAAGTATATATTATTTTTTCAAATCCTTACTATGTGTCATACCTAAGTGAAAGGAGCAGGGTATATATTTTTAGTTTCAAAGGGCTAAAGTCTAGCTTTTAAAAAAAGTAAAGTCTCAGCCTAAATACTGTTCCACTGCAGGGCAAAGGCCTCCATCATTGGACAGTATTTATGACTTGATAGTCATCACTATTATGATGGGATTATGATAAATCCCACGCTTGCCTAATGGGATTAGTGATCACAAACCCGAGCTATGTTTGGAAAATTCAATACATACTTTCTGCTCGACCCGGGACTTGAATCCTGGACCCCGAGATTTTGGACCGGTACTTAAACTACTATACCAACGGGGCGTTAATACCCTATGTTCGTATTAATTTCAAATAGATCCATTAATTCTGTTCTGAGAAGTAGGGCCTACATAAACAATCGGACAGAATGTGATAATAATATAGGGCCTAGCAACAAATAAAAGGGGTCCATTTTTCCATGAATGGTACAAAAAAGTAAACCCCTGTCTACCATCTAAAGCAGGCTCCTTCTAATAAATAGTTTGTATCTTATTCTTAGAACAAATATCTTCAAACATTATGTAATTCACCAAAGGTAATTATGAGCTTATTGCGTCAGGAAAAATAAAGCTGCGAGTTTTGATTCTAATGAAATACAACAGACAGTTTTAATCTATATGTGATGTGTGTTGTAAGGACAAATGAAAAAAATGCATTTTCGGTCCAGTTTTCATACTGTTTTTAGACTCCACTGCATAAACTTGGTAAACCCATAGAAATACCAAGAATTACAAAGATGACTTTGTCTCACAACCCTGTTCTTCTACCGTAGTGTATAGATACTCACAATGGCACAGAATGTCAAATAAACGACAATATCACAACAGACAGTTCAATCAAGATACCTTATTGCTTGTGGCAATTTCTTCCAGACAACCTTTGGGTAGAGGAAAGAAACATAGTTTTCATAATTTTGTAAGGGCCCGCCAGCACCCGTTTCGTGCGCGGCACTACTGTCATGTTTTATATAGCTCCGCAGTCACACATAGAGATAGAGGCGCATTAAAAAAATTGCCGCTCCTGGGTTATCCATAATGTTCCCCCTCACCAGCCATGCAGGTTTTGAATGCCGTCTCTGCCGCTCTGGAATATAGCTCAATTCAGCTCAGGTGTAAATCCAGGCCAGGTCCCATGGCAGCTGTCGGTTTCATGTGCCTGCAACCTTGAAAGTTACCTACGCCACCTCTTTCCCTCTTCCCGTCATCCCCATTTGCAGAAGTAAACCGTTTCGAACAATTGATAGGACTGTATCAAATAATATGATGGAGGAATGTAGTGCGCCGATCTCAGGAGAATAGAACCCTATCTGCCGAAAAGCGTGACTTCTTTATTGACATAAGTATACAAATAGAGAACGTGTCTGCTGGCACGGAAATATTTCAATCGGGAATATGTAACGAGATCCCACGTGGAGCCGGCTACTACATTGCTGCTTTTTCCGAGCTTTTGAGTAAAGATAGTTTTCCAGAGGAATATGTACGAATGATATAATGACTGTTATGCACCGTATCGGTACCCAGAATAATTTTATTTTTGGATTCAGTCCGAAGGAATCAACTGGTTTTTCGGGTTTCTGTTATGCAATTGTTGACAAACGAGCAGACAGATCACTTGAAGGTAGAGTGATTGCCGCCGCCTATAGACAACCTCCTTTTCCACCCGATTGGGATTTCAGTACCCTTACTCACTCTGAAATTTAACACAGTTAAGGTGCTGCTTTATGCCGCTCTTCTAAAAGGCCATGGTATGAGTCCAATTATAAGAGTTCATGCCGAAGCCTTTTCTCCCAATGTGGTAACGGGTGAGCCAAATTGTCAAAGAAGCCTTCAACCTACAGAAAAAGGCACCAGCACTCAGCTCCAAATGGATTCCAGTCAATGTAGTCAATCCCGACTCGCCCGTCCATCAAACGGAGTTCAACTCGTCAGTAACTGCTGGACTACACAGGACATTTCCATAATTATATTCCATAAAAATATATTCAATCTCTAGAATGAAAATGGTAAAATGAATACGCCTAACCAAGCACCCCACGTAGAGAGCCTCGAAGTCACGGGTAGGTAACTACCGCAAGGAAATAAAACGTTCCCGACCCTATGTTGCCTTATCTCTTGCAAATTGTTACGACGGCAATTAGATTTCATTTGTGTTTGGCGCAGAACGCTGCGTGAAATTATACTTGCTTTATTTGAGGCTGAATTATAGAGGTAATTACTAAGGATTGTAAATACGTTACATTTTTAGGGGGTTGTTTGTTTTAGTTTTTTGTTTATTTAAGTTTTTCATCAAATGAACCATTCGTTTCATTGTGTATGTCACGTTATTGAAAAGCTTGCATACTGACGTCTTATTTATAATTACTGCCACGATAATTATTTTAATACGATAAAAATTTAAATGCGTTTCATTCAGTCGTAATTAAGACTTTTACATTTAAATACAGAACAGAAACTCACGATTTATAATAATAAAATTATTTTGGAGTACAGCGATGCAATGAAATTACGTTCGTAAAACATTATTTTGTTGTATCGCGGTTTTAATCAGTTGCCCATATTTAAGTCATTGACTGTGTCATAAATACTGATTACTTACTTATAATTAATTTGCAAAATTATTTTTGTACCTACCTTTCTCTCAGCTTGTTATCACTTGTTATTCTAGGTTGCGTGCAAAACTTTAGACTCCGCGATTCGATTGGACTGCCATCTAACTTTTGGAGCTCCATTTTTTAATGGTTCTTTAAAATCAAGCCCATTTATTTATAGGTAACCCTTATTACTGTTCATATGATCCGATTGGTGCAATCTGTTTGGTATTGATCAGCCCAAAAATTGTAGATTTCGATCCTATATTTTATATGCTGGCAATGAGAATTTTCAAATTCTTAGATTGAATGCAATTCCAGAAGATTAGATAGGATCGGCGCATCCTTATGATAAACCACCGGGACTAAAGTAGGGCCAAACGTAGGCATCAGCGTATCACCCCCCACTCCGACTCTACCAAAGTGGTTGACGCTTGATAGTAGACAATTGTCAATAAATTAACGCTATACTATTACAGTTAAGCCTTTCCCACATACAATCACCTTTTTATATTACCGTCTTTTTCATATATTGTACCGCATTTTCCCCTCCCCAGTTAGCGTTTGTAGGAAATAAGTTATTCAACATTATCCCAAGAGAGTCGTAGTGTGGTTGTAGATAAGTAGATACTAGTTGGTATTTTCTGATGAGATCATGAAACTGGTCGATCAAAGGTAATTGCGTAGATGTAATAATAAATAAGCCTTTTTTATTGCTGCCAACATAAAATGAAATAAAATGAGACAAAACCAAATCATTGATGGTAAAGAACCCACATATTGTCAATTCATCGTTTCAATATTCATGATAGCAGAAAATTTTGTTGCGATTTCTGATATCGACATCGATGAAGTAATTAACACATATCACATAATATGGTACCTACTTATACACAATTGATTCGTTTATATTATTTCTCTGAAACAACGAAGTACCTATATGCAAACCTTTATACACGAGAAGCAAGCCGTAGGCTTTTTTTTTCTGAATAACTTTTCCTCCTAGTTTCTGACTATATATTCGGTTGTTTTCTTGTTTACCAAATGAAATGGTAGTAAATATCTTCACTATTGTTAGTATGACAATGTTATCAGATAAAAGATAGCGTAGTGGTAGCATTATCACTACCTGTCACGGAAAATAGAGCAAGCTAGGGGAAATTAATGCATATTGAGGGACCAGCTATAGCTGGCTGCATCAGGAAGACAACTAGTAGGTATGTGAGAATGTTTCGGATAAACCGAAAAGCGTTCATTAACTGTTGAATGTAATATTCTTTTCAAAATAAGAATCACTGTAATGTTTTTTTTCTTTTTGTCAGATTTTAGGTATGTAGCAAATTACCTATTTTCAAACGAGAGATTTTAAACTGTAAATGCCAATACACGAACAGGATTGCTTGTTTTGGTCTATTTTTAAAAAATCGGTATTTTTTATCCTTTATTTTGAAAACTTTAATAAAATATTTCATATTTCGGCAAACATATTTTTTATTGATACCGTTTTAATAGTTTTACGTACTGCGCACAAGTGTGTGAAAAGAGCAAATTTATCAAATCGGTAATAATAATTTGTACAAAGTCGAACTTTATGGTATCTGTGTGTAATTAATATAATAGCAATAATGTCATGCATGGATATTATTTTGTATTCCCATTAGTTTGTGAGATTATTATTCTGATTGTTTTGTTTGACTTTTTTTGTTCAGTGTCTGGGTGTAAATGTATTTTAGTATTACATTTGTGTTTCCTCAGTTGTCTGATATCTGTAACGCAAGTGCTTAAGCTACTTAGTTCGGAGTCAGGTTAATATGAGATGAGATGTTGTGTGTGTGAATTTATTCTAAGAATTGGCACTGCGGTTGATAGTTTGATATGAAGTCGGTCAAAAATATAGACCGTCATGGTGTACTAGCTACGAGCTTGCCTAGTACTAGCCCTTCTCCAAAACTAATCGATCCATATTTTACGCCAAATAAGGTCTTATCTATGCCTGATTTTATTTTTCATAAAAAGTTAAATTTATTTTTAGACGTTTGAACATAGCGGTAAATCTGGCCGCTTTATTTGGTTTATGAACGTTCACCTCTCCCTTAATAATTAATTTAAGGAAGTAGAAAGGAAAACATAAGGACATGCTAACATTAGCCATAGATTTTCAAGTTGAAAATATTGTTCTCCCGGCATTATCTAGGGACAAAACAGGGTTCAACATTTGTATTGCAGAACAGCTCTACCATATCGTTTTAATCCCAAGGGTCACCATTTTGTCCGACAAACATGGTATTCTGTTTAATAAGTGGTCTCAGTTTGTTAAGCATATTGTAGGCTTTAATCACCTTAATAATAATCCATTGCAATGTCCTACCTATCTATCTATAAATGTAATTTGGTACTTTTACGTCAGTTTACTTCAAACGCGACGTGTGTGACATAAGGATCGGCCCCAGAAGGCACAGTTCATATCTTTTATTCCCTTTTTTATAAAGACGTCATAAAATTGGGCACCTTGAAAGATAAGGAAGTTACGCGAGCGCGATTCGAACCGGGGCAATCCATCTCACGTAATTGCATTATATTCCGAGTGCGTCGCTCCGATGGAGCTGCTAGTTACAATTTCCTCTCAATACCGACATTTTTTGTCTTTTTTATAAGGATGATATTGCCTGAAATTGGCTTGGAGACAAACTTAGTCATAACAGTAAGTATCTGTAAAGAGTTAAATCTTTGGAAACACTTATTACCCAACGGAGAAACCCTTTTTAGGGTGCAATAGTTCATGAGGAATTCGTGGAATGAATTTACAAAAAGAGGTTTTGCCTTAATAGTCCGCTCGACCGTCTGTCAGCAGCCTAGCTCAGAGACTCTTAGTGCTAGAAAGATGTAATTTGGCATGACATTGACCCTTTAACATAGAAAATTTAGCTACATCCAAGCGTCCTTCAACCGTCCGTTCAATTGAGGAGGAGGGGTCCTTCTCAACTCAACGGTTAATTTTGGGACTGTTAAAAATTAGGGTATGTATAACAAGTACAATAGTAAAACTACCAGTGGGTAATGGGTGGACGTGTATTTATCATTTCACTTCCATACTAAAATAAATCTAAAGACGGTTACACAGATAATGGAACTTACATATGAAACCGTATATTGCGCGAGACCCGACACGCACTTGACCTTTTTGAAAAAAATAAAGGCGACAAACAAGCTTGGTGGAAAGTGGACCACGTCCACCAATGAACAAGAGTAGAGACCCGCGTGAGTAGAGACCCCTACCATGACCACAATTCCCGTTAATACTTCTTTACAACGGGATCTATATCAGCCATCTGGAATTTATATTCCTAACACTATGAATTCCCTCTTTGAAACCGAATAAGCGGGTGCTATATCTGGCGTATTTGTTTACCTACTATAGCTCCTTATCGAGATAGGTAGCTATCTACAATTTAATCCAATTTGGAATCGTGTAATACATTTCCCGGCACGGATTGAATATTTGGTGAGCCAGGAAGGACTGAGGGAGACTTCCTACTGGGTGCGGGTTACGATCTTATTACAGTGTTTTAACATTTGCGGCTGTTTTACGCCGAGGAGATGAATGTAATAAAGCTGAAAATGTAACTCCTCGGAATTAGACGTTCGTTTTGTTTGTACTTTTCAATTTTATTCATTTTGTTGTATTACAAATAATTACTTTACAGGTCATTGTACCCCTTATAGAGAGTTTGATTAAAGTATTCGATTGCTTTTTGTTTACAGCTAGCTCAGCTAAAATATTTGACAAAATATCGTGAGATGAACACTTGTTTTTGTTCGTTTGTCCAGGTTGGGGTTCGAACCCACGATCTTTGGCTTAAGAGGCAGGGTCACTACCAAAAGCGCCATTGGGCCAGTCCAAGAAGAAAGTTTGTCATAATAAAGTTCTACTTCAAACTATTTACTAAATGAGGTATGTAAAGTTATTAAAATTGACGTCTAGCTAGAAATTCCAAACCGCTATAATATTAAAAGCTTTTAGCCGCATTTGACATTCAGGTATCAGGAAATTGCGAGAGCATATATAGCGCATATCCTCTCAATCAGTTTCCGGAACGAGCCGCGTAATATTTATCCGACGCAGTTTGATAGTGGGTTTTTCGGTCTACAGATACATAATTGTGTTTCCGGTGTTCGTTCTCAGCGGCGTTTTGCGATATTCAATTGCATTTGGCGTTTCGGTAATTTTGAAACTGTTGCTAGTGAACGTGTGTGATCGATAGTTAAGTATTCAGGTTGATTTACCAGTAAAAAAATAAATTACATTTGTATATTAGTCTTCATAATTTTGAATTTTGAGTTATCTACCTACTATTTATAAAGGGAAAAATTATATAGACTACCCTAGTTTTCCTTCAGATTTCAAACATATCTAATATGGATACAAAATATTCTATGAAATTTTCGTACCTCTCTAAAGTGTAAAAATAATTATTTTTCGATAATTTTAAAAACCAATTTTTAGATTATCAGTATACATCTCTCCACCAATTTTCGTGGCAATCGGTGCAGAAACGGCAGAGAACGAGCCAGGACAAACAGACAGACAGACCGACAGACGGACAGACAGACAGACGGACAGACATGACGAAACTATAAGGGTTCCTAGTGGACTGCGGAACCCTAAAAATCATCAAAGTACAATATATCCAGCGCAAAGTATACGACTCGAATGGTTGACTTTTAGAGCCACTTGGGTGACCGGGCCGGTGACACTCATCGTATCATTTTAGTAAAGTATGCATATAGGTCAACATGCGAAAAAGGATCCGCGATCCCTTATAATCACCCCCTTAGTGGTTGAGCTAGTTTGACAGTAAAAACAAACAACTCGCACCAACAAAAAAGTTCTACGATATAATTTTTTATTTATTTTTGTAAACCGTGTAATGTGACAATTTTATTAAATATTATTGCGAAATATCTTTTCTCGGTACAACAGTTTGATAACAGAAGAATTTTCCGATGGCTACAACATAGAACCTTCAATAGAAGAGCTACTCCTTTCCAAAAGGCCAATCACCCATCTGAGTCTTATCTCGCTGATGTCAATTGGCGACGGTGATTACTTACCATTAAGTGACCCGCTTGCACCCTTATATCATTAAAAAATGTACAAATTTTGATGACGTTCATACAGTTTTTCGGTGATCCACCCATCAGCTTTCCATGCTGTGTTACTTTCGCGGCCATCCGGTGCACACTACAACGCCCACGCATTCCGTCTGGGCGAGTCCGTTCTCACAGTTGCGTAGCCGCCCGGACTATAAAATGCAGCTCATATGGATTTCTCGTCGCTCAAAATTCGTTATGTGAAGTGAAGTTCTTGTATAAGTATGTGAATAAAATTCATAACCATAACTTAACTTATATTTTGCACTTGTTTAATGTGGTTTTGCTAGCCAAAAAAGGACATTTTCATTGATTATTCAACCAGTAAGAAATTGTTTGGTATACCTACACACAAATGATTTATTTGTAGGTTCGTACACTTACACTTTCCGTGTCGGGCTGTTCTGGGTAAGTAGCTCTTTTGTGAATGTATGTGACATCGAACATTATACAACAAAAACGACAAATGGTATAACCATAAATATATTCCATCATTACACCAATTACACTGAACAAACACAAGTCTTTCACGAATGTTTATCCAGAACAGTGATGGAATCTTTAGCGTGTGTGTCTAATCTATGGGCCAGTCAAAGTAGAAGATGGCAAGAAGAAAGCATCTGCCACAATACCCGTGCTTTTGTGGCCGATGCTTTCGCTCTGCAAGTTTCAGCCAAAGACATTACCAAAAGTTTGCATAATTATAAAGAATAGAGAAAGTATTTTTGTGCTATGATCTAAGTCTAACATTTATTTACTTTTACTTTCATGTCCTTGACCTTTAAGGCGGTATACTTTTTCTAGCTCCAGCTCTGAAACCTTTAGGCAAAAGAAGTTTGAAATAAAATGAAATTTTCTTTATTCAATTTGGGGCAGCACTTTATGAAAGTCAGACTGTAAAAACATTTTACTGAGAAGGCACTAGCACCAACAAGGAATTCATTAGTTATTATTTTCAAATAATACTTGTCATAGTAAAACTTGACTTCACCCTCGACTCCGCGGTACATAACAAAAAAACCAGTGGTACACGGACATAGATTTTAGAAATCCAGAGGTGCCTGCTACCGACCGTGAGAGAGACGCACGTTGTTATCCACTGAGCCACCGCAGGTCTATGGTGAAGCTAGGTGCATTTGTGGATCTGTTATACGCTACAGCGCTCACACATTCCGTTTGAGCAAGTTTGCTCTCACAGCCGCGTAGCCACCCGGACTACATACAGTGCGTGCTCGAAATTTCTCATCCCATATAACTACGTAATCATGGCATTTAAAGCTCTACACTACTACTACTCAGTTTGCAAAACACGTAGCACTGAAACGGGCACATCACTTTAATTTCAACAGATCAGTAAGAGTTATCCACTCATCCTCAAAAAACTACTAACCCTAAAAATAGTATCGGTCCATTTATTTACTAATAAGTGTACAGAATAATAAAAGATGAATAACAAAAAGGGATAGGTTTAACCGTGGAAGTAGTTAAAACTTGTCCTTTTGTTTTATATCAGGAGTGCACATAAATTTCGTCAATTAGATTCATAGTCTAAACATAATTTATTTTGTTGCTTTGAATTGAGGTTCGGACAGAAGATTAATTTCAGGACGGCTAGTGTAACCACTTTTAAAGGTTCGTTTCAGACAAAGGATTGATTCGATAATTTATCCTTTGTTTTATAGTTCTCTACAGTTGTAGGTATTCGATTGCCCTCGTAATCTAGTTTAACCCGCCCGATTTTATAGAACCTACCCGAACCGAAAATATGCGTCAGTCAAAATAATTCACCAAATTTAGTTTGAACAAGTGAAACTCTATAAGTTGGTTACAGTTTAAAAGTGTGATTAAATTAGTTTTGGATAAAATATTATTACATTTTACATAGTATTATATTATATCTACTTATGTTTGATGATGCTATTATACAAATTTATACTGTAGTTAACTTACTTGGTGTATTTTTAAGCGTTTGCCTCTATCGAACAACTTTATTAGCATTAGCTTATTAGAGTTCATATATCTTCGCTTACCGTTTGAAATGTAATTAAAAAAAGAGAGACAGATAATTTTTTTTTCATACAGTCCATAATCTGAAAAATCTGTTATGTCCGCACTGAACGTGTTTTGTAAAGAGTTTCCATATCAAACACACCAAACCAAAACTGAAAATAAACAGAATAAATTATACGCTTCCCTTTTAACAAGGACACAGCATTATCTGAGTAAGATACAAATAGAATAGCGTAGCTCAACTGGACCGACCGCACTTAAACTCGTTACACTGCTGACCACATATTGACAAATATTTTAGAGGAGGTCGGCCCTCAATACTGTTGAGACAAAAGGACAAATTTGGGTTAATTAAATTCCAGTGTCGGGCTTTCTGAGCCCAATGTCGGAGCTAGTCACGGTTTCTTGAACAAAGTAAAGTCTTATCACCGCGCTAGTTGGTTTGTATCTTGCGCCCCTCCCCGGGCGGCCCTTCGCACCTCCGTCGAAGATTAATGCGCCTCTAATGAATCAGCTACCGTGACAAATCAGCCCTCGGTAATGGATAAGGCTTTCCTGATCTCCTAGCCGCGATAAATTAGCCGACTATTAAATTTTTGATTTCGGCTTTTCAACCCCGTTCCAGGCTTTTTTATCGAAATAAAAAACGTCTCAATTTGTATACCTACTTTATCTTTTGTAAATATAGGTAGTTACGCAGATTGCAGCATTAATACGCAAAAGTATAAATTACCTATCTCATTGCGTTCGATAAAAACTCTGTTCCCCTGTCGGTTGCTATCTCCTTTAGGATACAATTCCAGAGAATCCAATTATATACAAAGTTTCTGGCTACTTCACTTGACCTTTTTGACATTAATGGATTGATACGCTTCAATATAATGATTTACTCAACTCACAATATATTTTTATTGACAGGCTAACGCTTGACCACAATCGCACCTGATGGAAAGGGCCGATGAGGTCTAGGATGTTATGCGGCATAGTATAATGCAATAAATATTTTTGTTTTTAACACCTTGTCACACTTGTTTATAAATTCTGTAACGTCAGCTTCTGAATTTGGCCTAAAATAATATTTATATTATGTTATTTATCTTTCGTCTTATCCTAAAATTGCTACTTGTAGCTAAATATGAAAATCGTGTCAAACACGCTGATCGTCTTTATTAGGTATCTATTCTCTTTTTCAATTTAAAATACATGTATAATCGGTCAGTAATGGACGGTGTTAAAATACTCGCGCGTGTGAATCTACTTTTTAGGAGGGTCGCCATGTGAAATGGTGCCCTGAAAAAGAAATGAAAGATAAAATTGATGAGTAAATACTATCTATATTTTCAACAGATTACCATTAAATGAGTACAAAAGTACGTTACACAGAACAGTTGGTAAGTTATGTTTAGTTAATATATCCGTTAAAATTATTGAAATCGATTTATTTATTTATATTAACTTAACCCCCTTTTTATCGGGAGATATTGCTTAATAACGGGTGGACCCAAATATTAATAAATAACCTTTTAGCATTAAAATATCAAATTTATGCCATTTTTACACATTTTCGGCACTAGAGCATACGTTTTCCGTGACGTGTGCATGCGTGTTGACTAGAACACGAATTTTTGGCACTAAGGTAAATATTTTCGGCACTAGTGGGCACGGGATTCTGGGCGCAAAAGGCCTATATTTCATCAATCAGCGCGTTTGGAAAACACAATGATGCGCACTGCAATTTTGTCCACTCTTCCACCTTGTTGAAGATTTTGCAGGTTTACCGTAGCTAGTTGCAATTTTGGGACTACTTTATTGTACCAAAATGGTTTAAATTGAAATAGGTCTGACATTTGCAGTTCACTGAAAATCATGCAGCTCGTTTCGGATATTTTTGCACCTGTAGTATGAATATTTATTTTCAACATCAACGTAACGAAGCTTTTGAATTTTATTTACAGTTGAAATACCAAACCACCACATTAAACACACCATTCTAATTGGTGTCAAAAAAGACCTAAAATAGAATAAAGCACTATCCTTACTTCCCTCGTAAGAAATGTGAACTAAAAATTCACGTTGATTCTGCTTTAAACGTTTATTTTATTAAAGCAGAGAAGCTTTAAGTTAAGCTGTTGGCCAAGAAAAGTAAAGATGTTGACCCACGGAGTAATTCAGTACCAACAGAAAGATTAGATCTCAACGCGCTAAAGAAAATATAATGTATTCAAAAAAGGTCCCTAAATAGACCACTGGAGGCGAAAACTATTCAACATTTCGTGCTTGAAGCCGAGCATATCAGACATATAAGTTCAGTTGTAGGCATATATTATACATGAGTAATTTTTCCTGTGAAATAACAAGGATTCCACCTTTACACAACGGTAATGACGCGAGCGAGTGTTGTATAAATTTCCCTAGCGATTTCACCGCTTGCTGGGTGATAGTGTATCTGATATTAAGCAGACGTATTTGTATCCCAATAAACCACAAGGTATTATACTCAATCCTACGGTAGATTTTTCGCAGAGAATAATCTCTAATATGCTGCGTTTTACGGAGTTAAATATATCTGTCATAAAAATATTTTAAAACAATAGGTTTTAAAGAGACAATAACAATAAGCAGCGAGGTAATTTCTTAAGTTGCAATCCTTTGCATGCTTTGTAGGTAAAGTGCGTCTGCGTCTGGAAGAAATCGCTAGTAGCGATATGACTTTACTATCATTATGTTCTAAAATATTAATGTTAACTTTTCCACCAATTAAATTTTATTTAAAACCACTGTTCATGTCATTTAACGAATTGAGTTACTTATATTATAATATGAATGAATTAATGAAAAACTTTATTTCAGATCACAGAGTCCATAGATGTAAAAAACAATATTAACTTAAAACAAACCTTCAAGAAAAGGGCATATCTCGCTCTGAAAGGCCGGCAGCGCACCTGTGAAGCCCCTAGAGTTACAGGTGTTCATGGGCGACGGTAATCGCTTAACATCAGGTGATCCGTCTGCTCGTCTGCCCCCTATCCTATAAAAAAAATACATTGTAGGATTTATTATTTTATATCTACTCAAGTATCTGATAAAAGCAGTAAATAATAAATAAATCCATTTAAAATTCAATCAAAAATTACACGGAAAACAAATCGTGCTTCGTACCTTACCCATTTAATTCATTTAAGTAGTCGAATTATACCGTCGTCAATGCCTCGTCAGATATTTGGGTTAAATGAGGTAGCAGGTGAGCCTGACATTTTGGTGACATCTGAACTACATTTAGCTTAACTGCCTTCCCTTAAAGACTCGATTGACCGGAGACGGAAAGGGAGCAACCCAGGGTGGTCGATGTTCGAACGAGGCCGTTTGTTTCCCACGTGTCGACAATATGTTCCCTGGAATCGTTGTAACTTTTCAACAAGAGGGAAGCTTTGTATAGATAGGTATATTGAAAGTAGTTCAACCATGACATGACCTATGGTTTAGTAGAAACATTCAGCGTACAAAGGGTAAAATATGATGCACAATACTTACATTGGCATTAAAAGAATATTTATGAAAATAAAGCACCGAATTAAACTCTTACGGACGGGTAGGTATGTCGGTCGATATGATTTGTCCGGATGAATGGATTCCTCTAGGTAGCCATCAAAACTTTCTGAAATAGTGGTAATAAAAATGTACTTACCCTAAATTATATGGATAAGGAAAAACACATAACCGTACTAATTATTATTAATGCCCTACATAAAACTACATATTTCTAGTAATATGTTTGCCCGTAAATCGATAGGGGTAAACAATAAGGTCCAAAATGGCGTAAAGTTTCCTTTTAGTATCAATCAGACGAGTGTATAAATACAGGAATCATGAACCCGCGGTCAGCCGTCTGTACTGTGAGAGGCCTTTGTAATGTCATCGCTTAAGGCAACAAAGCCCTGAAGATGAGTAACCGTAATAACTTTCTTGAAATGTTTTGCTTGATAAAGTGTTTAGCGGATGAACTGGAATATTAAATTCACGTTTATTTTAGAAATTACGATTCATAAGCTGGCGCAGATTCATTATGCAGTCTCCGACTTCATTTTCAATATTGAAAATTAAAGAGAAAGGTGCGAGGTTCAGTAATAATTCTGGACCTAAAATAAAAGTGACTTGATTAAAATTTACCTTTTAGTTGGGTGCTTACTCGGACGATTTCACAAAATGTATGTTGAAGGGATGAATATTTTAGTTTCCAATGTGGCTTAGTTGTATTGATCGAAACGCTCAAAAAGTATATAACATTTATACCAGATACTATTTATTAAAGTTCGGTTTGATAGTATAGCAAATTAATGTAGTACGTTGCATGACTGAGCTCTATATTAGAAACGAACGTACAAATCGACAGATGATTTTGTTACGCTGCGTGAATAAAATGTTGATATAACATTTGAAATGGAATTTTGAGGATAAGTAGAAAGGTCACAATGTATATAGTTGACGGTAAACTAACATCCCTGGGGGCTCTGTCCCAGTCCTCGCCGTGCGGCTGGCCCGCTCCGCCCGCCCACGATCATCTGACCCTACATAATTACGACAATATTTTGATTCAAGAATGCAAATTAAGGCTTCGTTGGCTCACGGCTGCGGTACAGCGCCGTTTGTTATTAATTTTATTCAAAGGACTTTTTGGGAACGTCATACTTAGCCCAAAGAATATTGGGTTTCAATCAATATCTCCGAGAAGGCGCGAGGCAACAAGGGGAAGTAAAGGAATGAAAACAATTCACTGTTCTTTGTTAACGGGCTTCTTCTTTAAGGAGACGTATTTTTAGAATTCTCGTGTGTCCTCCGCTTTGTGAGAAAAATAGCGGAGTTTTAACCATCAAAATATTTTTCAACATGGAATTCTGTTAATATTAGAGTAAGTATTTTATGAGAAAACAAAATACTTTTACAGTGAATTAATAAAGGTAAACCTACTTTAGGCGGGTTGATAAAAATCTCGCCATTTTTGACGAGGCGTAAAATAGGGTGTTTTTAATTTAATTTCCAAGGCAAATACAAGGCAAACATGACTAGTCACCGTGCGCTCATTTCGCGATGGTTTCGCCTGTCGACTCGACGAGCTCTGCATTAACGAGTGCCGCTCGCTAACATTTGCAAATTAATGGGCATAAATGTTTTTATAATAATCTAGATACTCGAAAGCATATCGAAGGCAAGTTCAAGTAAGTCCTACTCGAAAGCAAATAAATGATATTCTAAAAAACAATTGAAAGTAGAATTGCGTGGCTACAGTCGCTGTCAGATGTATTGGAGCAGGCAAAGTGGCCTGATACTTCTGAACATTTTAAAATATTTTCCAAACAATAAGTTCCAAACACTATAAGTTACTATTAATATCTGTATATTCATTGCTTTTATAAATATCTGAGCAGATGTAAGTCATAATAAAATATAATATTGTTAGGCGCTATTCTATTGTATTTGGACATATTTAAAAGGTTTTAGGACACAAATTTTCTAATTGTGAAGTAGAATGATTTTTAATTAAAATATGTTAAAAGAAATTTATCCATGATGTTCGACATGAAAACGAAAAAAAAATTTTTCAATAGAACTAAGTTGAGGTAAATCCAAACGTTGTGAAACTTGGTGACACCCCTTTACAAGTCGATACTTCAATTAAATATTTTCATAACTAATGATGGCTTTTTTTCCACATTCTTGTTTTGGCTGGAGAATCTCACCTGTGCTAAGAGAATTATCGTTGTTAGTCTCTGTCGTTGGATTAACATGATGAAGGTCCTATTAGTCTTACCAAAGGGCGTTGCCTAATGTTTTTAATGCGGGTTTTGTCTCACTTACGTAAGAGTTGATTTGGGTATGTACGGGCTACTTTATTTGTTTAACTAGTGGCCCACCCTCGCTTCGCTTCGGTATTTTAATTTTAAGAAAGAAGTAGTATTTACATCAAATTGATTAGTAAAAAGCAATTTTACTGATACTTATATTGATAATTTGATGATTATAAACCTTAATGAAGACATCTCAAAAAGATTTGGTTAAAAAATCGGATTTGCGTGTATTTGGAAAAAAATGTGTTCTCTCACCACCGATTTATTGGTAGATATACCTACGGATATAGATTTAAAACATACTTATGTAGAGCTGTATGTTCGGATTCGAACCCACGACCTTCCTTTTACCTACATGGCGCACATTCTTATTCAGTGACCTACCATCGTTCTAAGTAAACTGTAGCTATAGGTACTGCTAAGTGTTCTGTATTGCTAAATATCATTGAATTTCATTTCAATTCCCTACATTAAAAGTTACCATTAGTATCTGAACATTCAGTCCTATAATAATATCTAAGCGGATGTAACTCAATAACTTCTAAAGCAATTCACTAAAGGAACAAGTGAAAACTCAAATACAATAAGAAACGCTGAAAGAAACCACGTCCAAAATTAAAGCAATCGCGTTAAATTGGTCGTTAGATAGCCTTGTATGTGCTCTGATGCAGAGGTGATTTTATTGGTCTCAACAGAGCGTAAGCCTGTGTAAGGAACGCAAAGAAACTTTGCCGACCCAAAAGTTTTGTCATGTAACAATGTAATTAGCCCCCAGGAGTTCCAGTCCCAACTTGTAACAAATTCTTTATCTCGCCTCAGCGTTTTCACTTACTAAAATTAAAACTCTTCGCTTAATGAAGGATCGCTTACGGAATTAATAACAATACCCGTTAATTGTTATGCGAGTCATGTTCCGTCAGAGCGGTTTCTAATCAGAGTGCTGTGATAAGCTAAAAAAATTACGTGGTTATTTAGGACGTAAGCTAAAATTTGGGCGGGTGTATGGAGCGGGTTCTCGTTTCAGACGACCGGAGCGGGCCTGGACTGCGGAACGGTGCAGGAAAAAGGTCTACTTGCCACGTACTTCCTGACGGTCATTTTTTGCACGTGGTACGTCAGTGGCGCTCAACTGATTTTAAGAGACATGTCCGCGAGCGGGTCCCGCTGTTAGCACCCGCGGCGTCTGTCAGCCGGTCTCACGCACCCACACCATAGCTTCCATGTACCCCTTATATTTTGCCGTTTCAGGTGTTTGACGCGGGCCTGGGCTGCGTGACGGTCAACCATCGCGTACCTACTTCCCGACGCTTATTATTCGCACGTGGCACGTTAGCGGCGCTCAACTGATTTTAAGAGACTAGTCCGCAAGCGGGCGCCCGTTACGTGCGCGTGCGGCGTGTGGCGTGTGTCAGCCCCTCTTACGCATTCACGCTATTGCGTTGGCCGTACGCTAAAATACGTGCGGATGCACGGAACAGATTCCCGTTTTATACGTCTGACGCGGGTCTGGGCAACGTGACGGTCACCCGCCGCGAGCTTTCTCACTATACTTATATCCCTTCCCGACACGTACGGCTCGTGTGCGCCACATTAGCGGTGATCAACTGATTTTAAGAAATCCCCAAGAACGGGCACCCGTTGCGTGCGTCCGTGATGACACACGCCCATCTTATGTGCCCACGCACTGGCGTTGATTCAACTATTCTCTGGTACGGACACGCGTGCGCGGTGTGTGACTCGCGGATTTAGCGTGCGTCCTTGAGGAATTGTATAGTTACTTGTAGACGTATAGGCATTCAATAATAACTAGTGGCCCACCCTTAATTCGTTTCGGGACATTAGCTTCAAACTGTATCAATAGATGGCGCTGGGATTTTTCGGTTAACCTATGTAATGTATGGAACCTAGAAACCATCTGAGACAGATACCAGCAGACGAGGGGAAATCTGACGTTGGTTAAGTTTCCCAAAAGAAAGCAACGAAATGTGAGGGCTGAACCAAGATGATTCTAGACACAACTCTGAATCAAACCCGGTAACTTTAACTGTTATTTGTAAATAATTAAAGTACTGTTTCCATACCATAAAAATCACAGTGTATTTCCTGAAAACTCGCTGCGATCCTGACATTTCGAAACAAAACCAAAATACTTATAAGTTCAAGTATGTAATAAGAGCAAGTTGATTTTCTTCCGCCATACATTTTGACATAATCCTGTCGGATACGATGCGACATGATCAGATCCGATGACAATCAGAAAATTTCCTTATACAGAGTACCTACTTGTATTTTTTTACAAGATTGAATAAGGTTAGCTATATTTAAGTCGTATTTTCGTAAGGCTAAGAATTTAATTTTCATTAAGATGTTCGTGAACAATGACAAACAACTTCATGAGTCACAGTCACGACGCCTGAACAAGATTATAAGTAATTACAATCTTGAAGTAGGTTACGTGCTAACTTCACAACAATTACGGATTATTAATATTTAAGACCGAAAATTCACTCCTTAAATTGTATTAGTACGAGAACATACCTTAATTTCGTAATTGTGTCAGAGTAAGTGTGATAAGCAAGACATTTTTAGAAGAAAAGTGTGGGACTACGTAGGTAGACAAGCTAGGTTCATTATAATTCACAAAATCTAGTGGCTCAGTTAATGTGTCAGCCAGCAACTAATTACAAGTTCAAAGTACTTTTACTAGCAAAAAGTCTTGGCTTTGTAAAGGAGGCGGTCATTTAATATTGATAGGTACTGTGTGTGCGCACGCAAAGTTTGCAGCTTCTTAATATTTGATCGTAATTAAACTTAGTTACATACACTGAAGGGAATCTCGCGTAAGATTAATCCTCTAGAGTTAGTAAAGCTCTCGCGGCCCAAGTTGCTAAGGTTGTTAGCAGTAGTGGCCTCGACGCATGTTTATTTCAGAGATTGCGAGGGTGTAACTTGAGACTGTTTGCTGGTTTTGAGGCGGCGCGCAAACACCGTCGCGCGTATACACTACAACTTAACGAGCCGACTCGGGCTCATCGGGGAATTTCGTGTTTTTGCACGGGAGCGATGTTAAAATTGTGTCAATACAAACTTTTGAGGGCGCGGAAATTGAATAATATTTATCTTTAATACACTTATGTGGGGTGTAACAAGAGAAAGAGAGAAGTTTGAGTACAATGGCGGCGGCGGAGTTTTGTTATCGGGCTGCGCAGCACGTCGCCTACAATCGCGCGACGGACCCGCTCGCCTGAATACACATGCGATGTTCGCTCTCTGACGGATATTGGGTAGGCAGCGGCGTACGGTTTAAACTGCACACTTTCCTTACAAAGCGAAAAGTTTGCGTTCAACTAAATGCATACGGCCCGTTTGTGCGCTCTGCCGGGCTTACATTTGTCAAGTTAGAAACTTTCCGCCACACTAACTACCTGTTGTGGCGTAAATTTCCTTTTGAATCTGGTGCGCTTTTAGTTGAAGATTATATATTGGTACGTATGCAGGTCTACTACTGCTTTGTTCGCCCTAAACACCTAAACGGTGGAATCTGTGTCATGTTGTCTCCACAAATACTAATAAATACCTTGAGTACCTAGCTACCAGGTCAATGTTAGCTAAAGAGGACGTTCTCTTGTCTAGCAAATATAAGGGTTCCATTGTTTGTTTAGCTGTGAAATGTAAGGTGTTTAGATTTCTGAGAAATAATTAAAGCAACTTGGATAGGATGTTAAATTTGTACCCTCTGATTGTTAAATCCCAATTATAGGTACATGTATTTTTTTAGTGTAGTGTTCTATAGTATACCTGTACCGGGGGTGTGTGTCAGCAAGTACTCGGCAGATGAATGGCTTTCTAATGAATCGGTGCCGGCGAGCAACATTCGTTAGCGTAATGGACAACGCGGGCCGCAGTATTATGTGTCGCGTGGCAGCATCACTTTTACGTTTATTCCATTTAAAACTCTACGTGTACACTCTTATTTTGTCGGGTTTCGGGCTCGAGCTCATATTTACAAGGCTTTTTAAATGGATGCATAATTTTTCAAATGGTTGGGTTATATGATATTATGAGTCGGATTTTTTTTTATTAAAGCTATATTTATTTGACGCGATAACGGTTTTATTAACTGTAGTGGGAAATGTATCACCTAACTATCGACACATACCTTTCGTTCGCTCAGTATTCATGCTGTAGGTTTTATTGCGTTTTAAATTTAAATAAATGGTGTAATAAGAAAATAAAATAATTCTTTTGCATCTACTGTATTTCGGATATAACTACACTAAAAACATCTCTATTTTGAATTTTGGGATTTTTTTGGATTGCTTAGGCTCAGAAGCTTAATTGCAAATTTGAAAATATGAAGCATAGGAGCTTAAAAATCTACTTACAAGTCTAACTATCCCGGCAAAATATCCAATGACGAGATACATTGGATATTTTGCTGGGGTGATTAGTGAATCTACACCACTGATAAAAAAATCAGTGGTGTAGATTTTTCTGTTTCATTTCGTACATTCTACACCGCTGGACAAAAATCTTCAAATTCGTTGTGTAAAAATGTTTGTGTCGCATAACATATTAAATGGGGCTTTGCATATTCAGCACTGTCCACGTGTGTAGTCTCAATTAAGTGCTCTGCAGTACCTGCGGACTCAGCCGCTAAATACTCTCGGCTGAATAGCCGTCTAATGAATCGGTGGCGACAAAATCTGTTTTGGTAAAGGACAATAGACTATGTAACTATGTTAGTATGTCCCTCAAGCGGCATGTGGGCATTTCTTGTGAATGGAAGGATAATTTATGTGTGGGTGGAATATTGATATAACACACCAAAAAGCGTTTTTGATCTTATTCTGAAAATACAAAATGAAATATTGCACTTGAATACAAAGCGACTATAAACCCTCACAACAACAGATCCGCTTTTGTTTAACTCATCATTTTGATTTATTTTTGAACCATTTTGCATTTGGTCAGAGTTATTTAAAAAATACAATCCCGTCACTATTCTTAATATCCTAACATTTGGAATAGTTACTGAATTGTAGGTATAAGTACCTAGATGCCATTTTTATGTATTACTTATGTTTTATTTTTTATGTAATATTATCTTGCCGAGGTTTTATTAACATTCGATTAAATATTACTGAAAATATTGTGCAGTCGCCGCTAAATGTTTTTTACATGTTAATGGTAGAAATATGCACATAGATTTGGAAAAATCCATAAGTGCATGCTCGGATTCAAACGGTATAAAGGCCATGTTCTTTTCCACTGCGCTACTATTGCTCTATTTATATATATATATATACGTTTATGAATCATAAAAATAGTTCAGATATCATTTTTGCTATAAAACAGCGTGACCTGAAAACTTGTTCACTTTTATTGAAATTAAATTAGCAAGTAAAACTAGTAGTGTTTGCAGTTAATGGTTTTCCAATAATTACTTCACCCTGTAGCTTTCATGATGAAGAAAAATAAAAGCAAAAAACTTTAAAGATGTAGGTACCTACACAATATACTACATACCCTGTAGAGCGTTTTTGTATTTATATTTTTGATGTAATGATGTGAATTAGGAGAAACAAAAGACAGTGGTGTGATGCAAAGAAGTAGTGTTGATAGTACCAACTTGGTACACTTTCAAGGTAAGATCTGATTGGATTAGAAAGATGAATAAGATTGACAAACGTTTGTACAGTTCTATTCCATTACCTAATTACGAAGTGTTTATTTTTTGTACTAGAGGCGAAAAATTAGCAGGTAGGTCACCTGTTGTTGTAGTAGTCACCAGGGCCCGTAAACATCTACCTACTGTATCAGAGAGGTTGCTGATTCGTCTCTGGCCTTTAAGAAAGGAGAAGATACCTAAATCACTACCGCCGGAAAATACTTTTGCAGCCAAATCGTTCTACAAAACTGAGCTTCGCGAAAAACGCAAAGTAGTGGATCCACTATAAACATGACTATTAAAAAGGTCGGATGTGAAAATTCAGCAACTTTACAGTAGAGCCAAAGTATTAGTTGTATGCTATTTTGTAAGTACTTAAGTATTTTAAGCAGGATTATGAAAGTTTGGAATAACTATACAAGTTATTTGTTTTCAGGACTTGCGTGTGGCTCAATGTAACAATACAGCTGCAGGAAGTAGATCGAACAGTTGCTTAGAGAACTCCCCGTGATAAATTGGGGGGAAAGGGCTAAAAGTTTGGCAGCGCACTTGTGACTCTACTGATGTTCCAGGTGTCTATAGACGGCGGCAATCACTTACCATCAGGTGAACCGTCTGCGACATAAAAAAATGCGCTTAAAACTTAAAGAGGCTTAACAGGAGGAATTAAGTACTATTTACAGCGCCTACACGGCTTTACAGAACGGCTTTAAGACCTACTTGCGATGTTATTAATACCGTGTATCAGCGCAGTTCGTCCCGGTAGTGTCAGGGCCGGATTAGGGAGTCGTTTGTGTGCACCTGCCGCCGAGATGAATTTAGGCAGCCGACGCGAGCGACACCTGTCTGACACGAGATAATACGCTACTTATTCGCCGGTGAAATATGAAATTCTTTGTGGGGGATTATCAGGAGAGGTGCCGTCGTGGTGTGATGCAAAGGTTGGATGACGTGGGCAAAATGAGAAACTTAAATGCTTAACGTAACGTGTGACAGATGAAAGAATTGATATGGGTAGGTGCTATTACGAAGTAGGTGCTATACGTAAACAGAACCAGTATACTTTATTGTAGGTATACAAATACTGAAGCGTATGTAAGTACATGTTATTGATTTAAATATCCCTCCTAATATTGTGTGCTCAATATGTATGTAATTTTGTTAAATGTAGGTGGTGTCTTAACTATAAAAAAATTCAATTAAGTAACTAATCTATATATTTTTTAATTGAGACATCACATACACAATGTATGTGATGATCCCAAAGTAATGTTTTCCTTTGTGCTATGGAAACCAGGAACAACGAAGGAACCACAAACACCCAGACCCAACACAAATATCAGTAGCCCTACGGTTAATTGGTTCTTGGCAAAAGTCGGAACTAATGTTGTTTCCCTTATAAGTACTTACTTACTTATAAGTCTCAGTGTAGTATATTGATATTTTCTCATAAAAACATATTGTACAACGACCCATGTTCATGTTATGAAGAGCCCTTCTGTTCGTTCGTTACAGGTAAGTACAAAAAGGTGACAGATCATATTTTTACAGAAACGTCACATTAAAACCGCCATGCAAATGAGACGAAATAACGTTCTTTAACAGCGGCTGCTTCGGGATAACCCTCATTTTTCATAATTAAAACCTATTTACATTCCCAAACAATATAACCTACATCTGCGGAAAAACGTAACCAAATATATACGACGTTGTTAACCTGGAGAGAAGCTATGTGTTAACGCGCGTATGTACTGAATACTGTACATGGACCCTAGCGTTTCACGGTCGGACTGTGGTTGCAAACCCCTATACCTTATTTATGCGACACGTTTTTTACGGAGAGCGGTGAAACAAAGGACAATAAAACAAATTGCTCCTTTTGAATTACGCCATCAAACACCACTCGGCAACAATAGGCTTTCTGATGAATTATCAATTTTCTCTTTGTCACGAGCCAAACAAAAACTGGCGATGATCGTTCCTGGGGAACGCGTTATCTTGGCAGAGACGTATGACCATTATTTGTTCACGTGTTGATATGGCGTAAGTGCAAGTGTGTGCTCCTTTATCCATCAATCGGAGGCAGACAGACGGCAGGATCTGTCACGGCTGAGAGTGTTTGGTTTAATGGCGACAGCAACAACGGATATTTGGGGGCAAAATAATGTCTTTTTTTCAGTCAACATCTACCTAGCTAAAGTTTTTATAAAACTATGTATACAGTTGATATGCTGCTTCTCAGTTCTTTCTTACTTAGAAATACGAAGATTTTACATAGTTTGACTCTTTCGAGAGTTTAGGTAAATGATACGCCTTTAAGGCCTAATTTTGTTAAAATGAAATCTTATTTAAAAGTATAAGAGAGAAAACATTAAAATAACATAATTTTTTATGATTCCTAAGCTTTGGATGTTGAATTGACAAGTCCTTGAATTGAAGGAAATTACTGTACGGTGGTAAACGGACTGAAAGAGGGACCCTTCTCAACGTTATAATCTTTTGGAATCCTAATATCTATGATACGAAAATATTTTTGTGGTATTTGTGTGCCTACCTAATATAAACTTGTTTGATCTATAGCTTGAACGAATTTAATTTTCTTTGACGTTACTCTCACACTTCTAAAAGGAATAGGTACTAAAGTGAAAGCTGGTAAAATGAGATGGGATCAAAGTAAATAACACACTAGCAAAAATTTTTCGGACCTTAAGTCTCATTTACTCAAAAACAATAAAAAATCCAAAATATCTATTAGGTAGTTTAAAGAAGCAACAGAAAGGTTTATTGACCAAGCATTGTGAGTTTGTATGAGATACGTACTCGTGGTAAGATTAAAAAGGATTTGTTGTTTTTCTCCTATCTAATTGGATTAGTGTAATGCCAATGAATCAGATTGTTGTGACAAACGAGACTCAAGATAAAAGGAGGACTCCACTCCACGGCTCCGTAACAGACCGCTCCTTCATGATTACAGCGCGATACACGCCCGTTGTTTGCAATTAATTTGATCAAAACACTCCGTACAGCCAATTGATTGCTTTGATGATAGTCACTATTTCACAGTGTCTAATTGGTTATTAGATATCTTCGGGTGGTGTTGTTTGCCTAGAGCTTCAGGGCACGGCTCGCCCTAAACCAACAAAGTAATGACGTTCACCACTCACCGAAACACCTTGATCCTCATTCTAAATGTCCTTATTTAATTCTACCTTCGTCTGCGGAAATGAAGGGCCCATTTACCTGCTGTCCTAATACAACCAGGGATAAGTATTTTCTATGCGCAGTCTATTAAACAAACTACGCCGCTCTCTTTCCGTCCCAATGTGTATGATTTATTACTTCCAACTTCCTTACTTATATCTTTTCTTCTTTATTCTAATATAAATCTTTAGACACGGGTACCCATTGAAGTCACAAACGTCGTTTTGAGCTTTTTTATTACGTTCCTTTTACTTACTATCTGTTTTTGTAGCTGGCTCTTACTCATAGCTGTATCCTTGTGTATTACAGAGAAACAATAAAAGAAAAGTTGTCGTTAGATCAGGTAGCGAGTCAAGTGGCTGGGTATTTTCCTCCTGAACAATACAAAGAATTAGAGAAAACGAAAGTCATCGGTCGTTCATTTCGTTCAGTTTCCGCGCCATCAGCTTTTACTGGAGGCGAAAGAAGTCGGTATTATGTAGCTGATAGTTGGGCGAACGGCCTAATTGTTTGTGTCTATTGCGTCTCACCGGTATTGATTGATTGGCGGTGCTCGATGCTCGGCGCGCAATAAATCCGGTGACTTGACAACCGTAATGTATGTGCTGTTTTGTGTTGAATAATAGCCTTCAGTTTCTAAGAGCTATCTGTTTTTTTTTCAGAATGATTTACAAAAAATAAAAAGTAAAGTATCAGCCTATATACTGTCCCACTGTAGGGCAAAGGCCTCCATCATAGAAATCAAGTCATCGCTACTATGATGGGATTAGGCTTAATCACCACGCTTGCCTAATGCGGATTGGTGATCACAAACCCGAGCTATGTTCGAAAAATTCTAAACATACATTTTGCTCGACCCGGGAATCGAACCCGGGACCCCGAGATTCGCGGACCGTACTTAAACTACTAGACCAAACGGGGCGCCATGAAAAAAAAACGACGAAAAATAAAAGTATATAAATTATTTTCAATATGACATTTTCCTTGAAATTCGTTTTCGGCAATTGTGACCGCGGTTCCAGATGCTTACGGTGCCACTCGCATGAAATCTATAATAGATTATGACTTATACCTATTAGACAAATTGACATAAACTTAATATTGCTTTACTTAATTATAAAAGCCATTCCTATTGTAGCATAACCTATAAATTAAGGAACTCGGGACAAGAAGTTTTCATTATTGTGCAAGTGGAAGAGAAAGTTGGAGCCATATATTTTCAATTTTGCTACGATAAGAAGCAGTGGAGCGGTTAAAGAATAATCCCTGAAATGGTTCGTTGGTCTATTGCGTCAGATTAATATATCTCTAACTTTGGAACTGAGTTTACGGAGTCAGAAGTTTTTTTTAGTTTTCTGTACTTTGAGAGTTGTAAGAAAACAGATTGAGAAATTTTGGCTTGATATCCAATATCTGAATGTTAAACACAACATTTAGGGTCGTATTTATTTTACGTAAACTTACAGGTTAGATACATTATTTAGAACATAAAGAAACAGTTACCTTGAGTGAATATACCGTTAAGGTTTCAACTTAACACTTTAAGGTATTCTTAGGTTTTTGACACACGGGATTGGAAAGACTTCAGAACATAAAAGTGATCTTATAAGAGTTCCGTTTTTTTCTTACCAGGTAAGGAACCCTACATTATTGAAATGCCTATTTCTTACATCACCGCTCATCCAATAGAATAGAATAGAAAAGGCTTATATATAACCAGAAAACACGAAATTCCTTGCGCGACGTAATTGACACCCAGTGCCATCTACTGCCAAAGATTGGAACTAATAGCAAAACTAAGCACAAAATAACTACACATATTTGTGAAGTAAGTCCTGAAATGTAGTGAGGGCAGGCCATTAGTTTTTCGTAAAAAAGTTACCCGATTTTTAGTTATATAAGAGTGGAGTATATGTAGTGAAACCGTGATTTACTATTGGCTATTCCATTTCTCGTTTCAGCTCCCTCTTGAAAGAAAAAGCAAATGCAATGTGAAGCATCGATCCTGCTGGTATAACCGAATAGATTTGGTTGACTTATTTGAAAATCTTTCAAATACGTTTATGCACGTGCTAGCCGCAGCCAATGTGCACTTGCATTCATTTTTGATCTTTTGCCATTTTCCAGTAGGTAGTTGCAAGAGTCGATTATTATTTTTTAGGGCCACACTGGCAGTGAACTGAGAGAAAATTTAATGGGTTATAAGCTGAGTCTATTTTCCGTATGGGAAAGCAACATTAGAAGGAGTGCAGCCGCCATATGATATCAGATTTCATCAAATGTTTCCTACAACTTAGAAAAGCCGTTCCTTCATTTTTAATCTCTAACGAGAAACTGAATGCATAATTCTTCTTAGAAATAAGTCAGATAACTTTCAGAACTAACTACATAATATAAGCTATTGAAAACCGTTTCGCTCTTCAACAACAAACTTCCACTACGTTCCGTGGAGCTATTCTAAATCTATTGGTCTTAACTGACCAAATAGGAATTCACCTGAATAATGAAGTTCCTAATTGTGAACTTTGATACAAACTGTGCCCCCAAGTTAGCTATCTAACTTAGACTATTAATTTAGGCTCACCTCCAAATGAGCTCTGTGAAGGAGTCTGCGTAAATGGCTATGACGCGCCGGCCTCGATTCAGTACAGTTAATGAATCCAGATCAGGTGGTTTTGAAAGTTATAAGTACTAACCGCGATCTAAGAATAGTTCCAAATCAAAAAATGTCTCAATCTTCTTTTACCATTGCGACTTGATGTAAGGGATGCGTACGGGATGACGCTTTTGTACGGTAATAACATAAGATTGCATTTTGTAAGTGGATAAAGTTTTGTCGGCGGCACGATCAGTCGCGGCATGTGTTCTTAATTAGAGATTCTCTATGTAGCTGGCAAGATAAATATGTTTATAATTATTACATGATTAAAGACGTTATGTTGTATAACTTTCTTAGCGGCTGAGGGCGAAGTAGCTTGTCACTTGGTAATATGAGCGAGCGCAAGCGATTGACTAAATCGTAGCACCTAGCCTTTTACCTATCTGGCAAAGACACCGCAGTAAACTACATTTCTTTGCGTACTCTGACATCCCCGATGCGAAGTTATTCGAAACATTTTGAACGCCAATAAGGAAAACGTTTTTAATTAATTGCAATAATTTATGCTTCACGGTATCCGACTAGTTTAAAAGTCAGCAGTATCGTGAATACAATTAATGGGCAGCGTTAATTTTATAGTGTCGTTCCAATTTGGGGATTTACGTCATTGGATAAAAGATACTGTGATTTTAATACAGTAGGCAACTAGATTATGCAAAGTACAATTTTTTATCGTTTTCATACCTTACAATGAGGAATATTATGTCCTTTATTTGATTATATTAATTCATGTGTAAACGTAGGTATATATTCCGCACATTTCAGCTCAATACCGTCCAAATCTCACACGAAAGAATGCCCCAGAAAATCCTTATTAGCTAGCCAGATCCCAAAACACAGCGCTCATTACAACCGTAATGGCAAACCTTTTGTTATAATGAACTGGTTTGTCAGTAAAAAGGCAGCAAATAATGAAAATGCTGACGTAATTTTCATAAAGTTTCTCTTTCCTTACGGTTATCTCCGCATGCCTCAAAGCGTTGTCGTAAAATTCAGTTGTCCGAGAATAACATTAAGATAATTGCACCAAACCCTCGGAGGCAATAAGCAATAGAAATCATTTGCGGTGAGCATGGGCTATTACTTTGAAGCTTAAAGACTCTTCTTTTGATGTAACATTGAATTTTGAAAAAGCAGCGGTTTTTAATGCGACTAAATTGTACTTGAGAAACCTTATTACTCATGGGATAAGACATAGTCGTCGGTTAGATAGATTTTTAGGCGGTAGATTGTCTTAAATATACATTTTCTTCAAGATTATTATTGTCATTATGTTTGTCGTTAAATCCATAACCTCGGGTAGTTATATCCCGGATTTTTGGATGGCTTCCGAAGCTAACACGTAGAGGCCCTTTCTATAGAAAAAAACATAAAAGAAATTTGAAAAATATTTAAGATGAGATACACGGGTAAGTACCTATAATGAAGTTTGTTTAAAATATATTTCAGAATATAAAAAATCCGGGAGCCCTTTGCCTTACAGTGGAACATTAAATAGGCTGATTTATTTATTTAAAAAAAACTGTTGGTACCTATCAATTCTTTCCTCTAGTACCTACATCAATGTCGTATCGGCTCGGAAAAATCGCTGCGGAAGCTGTAATACTCCTATCAATTTAGAGTAACTCTTGAATGTGAATCGAATCTATTAGACATAGTCTAAATTAATTTTTAATCCGTCTTTGAGCTTGATAGATAGATCTATGTGATAACTTAAGCGGATAATGCAATCAGCCGTCCTATTCAGTGTAGAGCTTCTGGAATCTCTGTGTTTGTAGATAAGTAACGTAGGTGTATAGTAGGAATAGCGAGCAACTGTTAGTATTATGTGATAGATATTTGTTTTTGGGGGTGACAACATGTTTAATGTTTATGCTTACTTAGATGACTTAAATTATATGTAATGTAAGCTTTAGTAATATTATATTAGGAATACTGACAGACTAAGTAATGTTGTATAATAAGTATATTATTATAAGTAGGAGTTTATTCGTACATATCCTTGATTATTACAGAGTATCTTCGTCTGGATTCCTATCCAAGAGCTGGGTTTTCGATTCTTACATAGAACCTAGCTCTTTATCTGTTATCAAACCAAACAACTACGATTTTATATCTACACTCATAATATCATGACTGTGTTAAAATCATCAAATGAAGATCTCAAAAATAGTGTGTATTAGGTATACTACTCGTGACAGTTAAAAGGTTCGATTTGTCTAATATGAAACAGTCTTAAATTTTAAGTCAATACCTACTTACCACCAATAAGTATATTTAGAGGTCCTCATGGATTGCCGTGCCACTACATTCATCATACTGTAAAAATGGTTGTAGATGTATTAGCCTTTGACACAAAATAAGTTTTTGCTGTATGAAATGTTTATTCCGAGCTTGTACACGTATACGTTCCGTGGCGTAATGTCGTGCACATTGTTATTGTTACAGTGGACGGAGTAAAAATGGTCGAGTCATCAAAATAAATGAAGCAGATTTGGGCGAACCGCTGCGGTTAGAATTTGTGTGATATAAGCGTTAAATTGAATGACAGTGGTAGTGTAAGAGCTTACCTTTGTTGCCGATTCAGGGAGCGTATGTGGAATGTAATTGAGGCGTGCCAGTCGAGCTCTCTCCGCTGGGACCTCACCGAGGAGCATGTGAACACGCACGCGCAAAAACGCGTACCGCGTTCACAGGGAGCTCGGTTTTCGTCGGTTGTCAAGTTACTTTAGTTATCTTTTGTACTAAGCTAGTGGCCCGGCTTCACTTCGTTTCGGGATGACCTGGTTTAGGTTTTAGTTCTAGTTGCCAATAGATGGCGTTGGGCGTCAATTACATCGCGCAAGTGTTTCATATTTTCGGATGACCTATTACATTATGTACACCGTAAGGTGGTGTAATAGATGTTATCGCTTTATAAAGAGTATATAGATAGTATAAATGAGAACAAAGACTGGCAGATGGGAAATGCAATTATTTATGTCAAGGATTTGTGTCAGGTGCAGGTAATTTTTAGCTAGCTTTGTTTTAAGTGCAGGTGCATTTTAAGTAATCAAACACATTATTTACGGGGTAATAGTAAGCAACAGACTCACTTATGTCACTTTTAAGTGTATTTTTTCGGAAATGGTGTGCACTTTTTTTTGGTTAACAACTCAAAGATCTAAAATCTTTGTCAAGCTAGGCTAGGTTTAATGTATTTCAACGTTTAATAAATAGGTATACGAGATTTGCTCTCGAGATGTACCGAAAGGTCAAATTTTAAAGTACACCTTCACCTTGGTTCAATATCTAATGAGACAGATCGTAGCAATCCGACGTGCGGCTGTCTGTACCAACAATGCGAGAGAAATAAGTGTGCGTACTCAATGTGTTTGTGGTTTCGTGTCTGTCACTTTTCGTTACGAATTCGATGGAAATACGTTTGTGTGCCAAAACAATAATTAGCCTCGTAATGCCTATTACGCTCCGTATACACATCAGTTTAATTATTAGACCATTTGCATTACATTACTACTGTAGGTGTGGGATGAATGCGAATGGCAAAATTATTAGGTTGATGGTATGTTAATGTATAACGCTTTATAAAAAGTGGAGCATTGTCCTGGGTTGTCATGGAACGGCTGAGTTGATGGAAAAACCTCGGTAAAGCGGCAAAAATACGGTGCGTGTACGAATAGAATTTTCTCTTCCTCTACTTAATTTGGTTTCTATATAGAGTACCTACCTACACTTAGACCATGATTCAGGGTCTAGTAATTAATTTATGATTAGGGATTAAACGCTTAGAGCTGGGTCATGGTTACTTCATAATCATTGTCTGAACATCTGTGGATAACCAAGGTTTAAAAAACTACCGGAATAGATATTTTCCTGAGGTAGAAATGCGCATATTGATTTCGAATCTTAATGCGTGTCTCTACCAGAGGATGCGTAAATACATAGGTGAGTGTCGAATGTTCTTTGCTAATAAAATATTTGATTCAGACACAAATAGCTGTAGCTTATAAGTAGTATAGCAAATTTTTAACTCGTCGTTAATTTTCTCACAAATTATGTCGCAAATGCAACATTGAGAATGGGGGCATTAACATTTAACTATGTACCTCTATAGTGCGATACAAATGAAAGGCTTTTTAGGTACGACGCCATTGTGACTTGTACCTTAGTGCATACGAGCCTTTACACAGACTGTATGACGAAGGTATTGAATCATCAATATTCGAGTAAAATACTATGTTCATTGTATACACGGTGAGAATTCGTTATGAGGAGGTACAATGAGTTCAATAGCTGTCTCAATTTGATAATAGAGGTGTAATTGTGTATTTGAGTAGGGTAGCGGAATGTAGGTACACCTGTCTATGTGCGCAATTAGGTACATAGTTGGAATAGATTACTCGGGGAAAATTGGTAAAGTTTTATAGGTAAATCAAATTTTTAGGCTTGTAAAGGGGCCCGTATAAAGTAAGATTCGTTTAACAGGAAACTGGTATAAAGCACCGCTTGCGCTGTGTATGGGTGAGTGAGGATACGGAGGCCCAATCCGGTAAGAAGGGGAGTGAAAAGGTCGACAGCGCATTTGTGACTCGACTGGAGTTGTGCGGCTGTCCATAGGCGGCAGCAATCGCCTACCACCAGGTGATCGGTTTGCCCGTCTGCCATTATCATCATCACATACCTAGGTAAAAAAAGTATGATCAGCTCTCAAAGTTAAGAACATTATGAGTACTCAGGCGTGAATTTTTTTACTGATCATTTGAGTTGGGATGGTCTTATTTGTCATTACCATTTTCCAATTTTGGGAGAGCCGTGAAACCCATTCAAGCTACACGTTGCTACTTTTTCTATTTATGACTCAATTCTTCTACTTAATCATTCTCATTTATTACTTTGCGTTTCTTTACGTTGAAAGCTTGGTTTGCCTTCGCGTTTAATTTAAAAAATGTTAAGAGTCTAAGTCACTGACAAGTGGAATATACTTGTTTATTGCATCATGATTTTGTTGTAAAGGGCGTAGATTTAATTTATGTACATACTTTTATAGTTTATTTATCCATTTTATATTTATTTTATTATTTTAATTTTACATTCGTGAATAGTTCAGTAGTCAAGGAGCACTAGACCAATATACTGATCTATACAAGTATTTTTTATGATATAGGAGGCAGATGAACTGACGGATCACACGACGACACCCGCACCACCAGAGGTGTCACAAGTGCACTGCTGACCTTTTGAAACGAATACGCTCCAAAAATAACAACAGCATCAACAACACGTACCTTTGTTTAACCCGTACCTACCATCTGCGTGAGTGTGGCTTGAGACATGCAGACCCTGTGAAATGTAGTTTTAGTATAATTTTCATTTACAATATAATAAATTGAATATAATAAAATATTTTCGACATGATAAATTTGCCACCTATCACATACCTATAAAGAAAAAGTAATAAATGCAATAGACTTTACCACCGTTGGGGTTGATAAGATCTTAGAAACTTTTCGACTCGAAGTGGATGAAGTCGCGAACAAAAACTAGTTAATTTTATAACAATTCATTTATTTAAGAGTCTAACTAAACTACGTTTGATGAATTTTTATTGAATTTGAACACAGATTAAACAATTTTATCTGTGAATCGAAAATTAATAGCGCACATTTATAAGGTTAAGTGTTTTCTAATACGGCGTATCAAATTGATTGTCTGGCTGGACCCGGTCCAGACAACAAAGGTCTGGTCTAATACTTATTAGTGCATTAGCCCAGTACCTTTTCCAATGGCAAAATTATACGTCTATTTAAGACGCCCTTATTTTGAACAACCCTGTAATTTGTCATTGTGGATAAAAAAACTCGAATTACATTGTTTTGCGTGTTAAACCAAACAGAAAAGATAGATTGGTCAGAATTTAAGAGTGGTAGAGTTAATGACGAATAAACATTCAACAATCAAAAGATGGAATGAATAGAAAAGAAATAAGGTTAGTTAGATTAACATAAAAAAAACCTCTCAATTGCGAATCGGACCCGCGCAAGTGTTCATTCAGGGAAATTTTAATTTTAAACTTAAGGTAAATACAATTAAGTACATACTTTGTGAATATTTCAGGTAAAAAGAAATCCAAATATGTGTCTGTTACATCGGTTAAATAGGCAAAGAATGCCGTTATTTAAATTGATATTTGTTGTTATAAGTGGCAACTGAAATACATATATCTAGCTATTGCGGTTCTTGAGATACAGCCTAGCGATAGATAGACAGACAGCCAAATCATAGTAATAGGGTCCCGTTCTTATCCTTTGGGTACGGAACCTCAAAAAGAAGTAATGTAAAGAAAACGACCATGTAAAATGAAACACTTTACTAGTTCATTGTTCTAATTTAACCTTTTTTTCTTTTCTAATTAACACTATGTTTAAGTAATGCTTCGTCTGTGTACGTACGAGCAGAACTGCGGATACAAAGGACGTAGAGAGCTCGTGACTTGTGGGAAGTATTTTCTTTTCTTTATGTTAGGAGTAGCTTAGACACGAACAGACTGTAAGCTCAGTCTTATGGACTAATTAGGTTTGTATCTTCTGAATGTAAATACGCACAACAGTAATACAATGTTACAAGTTACACAGCGCTGGTTTGCTATTTATAAAATAAATATTCATACCAAAGTGTTATAGGATAATTAGAATTGTAGGTACTTTATTTTTAGCTTCTGTAGATTTTAATTCTGCTTGACTGCTGATACTCGTTTCCAGTTTCTACTTTACACACCTACCTACTTACTAATTAATTGAACGTTTTTTGTTGCTATTTCCATATAAGAGTATTATGCGGTTTTTACGAGAGATTTTTTGAAGATAGATAGATTTTACGTATGCAGGATTTTCTCATAATGTTTCCCATCACCGCCGAGTGAGTGGTAGCACAGTCAACAACAAAAGTGGATAATCGAAATAAAAAACTCTATACTCACTATTGAGCGGAGTTCGCGTCAGAACTGTATAGTGTCAAATTAATACAGTTCTGACGCAAACTCCGCATAGCCTCAAAGAGATTCATACAGCTCTGACGCGAACTCCGCTCAATAGTGAGTATAGAGTTTTTGATTTTGATTATCTACTTTTGCTGTTGTCTGTAGCATATACCTATACACATATGAATTTCAAAAATCCGTAGTCCTGAACTTCGATTTGCACCTACCATCGTTTAGAAGGCGCAAATTATTGTCCCCTGAAATAACACCGCTTAAACTATCATGATAGATAATATCTGTAAAAGTGTAAAGAGTAGATTAGAAATCAATGGGCTGACGTAATAGACAAACGTCTTTAGCTATATAGAGTCTATTTACGACAATGATATTATAGTACATAATAACTTTATCTAGAGCAGAAGAGATATATAAAAAGTTGGCTGGAGAGCCAATACAAAGCAACAGTTAACATCTTACTTAGTTTGGATTAGTTTACTTACGATTATTACCATCCTTCTGACGTCATTAATTATGTTATTAGGTTCTATTGTTCTAACGACAACTTACGACGGAAGAAAGGCACATAACGTACTTGTAAGTACTATTATTACTAGGGGCGGAGAATCTATCTTTGTTTGTAAAAGCAATAGAAGCAAAATCAATTATCTACAAAATGTCAAAGTTTCTTTACGTTATGTGGGTGGTTCTAAAATTTCGAATAGTTCCAAGTGATATGTCTGACGTAATTGTAAAACAAACGGAATGTAGTATTAAGTCTTTAGAAAAACATTAGAACTTAATTAACAAGTTTCACCACTTACTCTACGACCTAATTATTCATTAAAGCCCCGACTACACGGAAGGAACATCAAGCAACCATATGTTGTACATGATGAAACAGGCTTAAGTTGAAGGTGCTATATTACCCGTTTCTACAAAATAAATGTTTTATGTTCACAATGCCGTATAACATGAAAACTTTCGAAGGGCATGAAAGATACGTACCAAAATAGCATCATAGTATAAAGAAAGCAAGTAGCAAGGCAAGACGTTTCATCGAATGTCGTACTTTTGGTGATGAAAACACATAGTTAAATGAGTTTAGGGCGTTTTTTAATATCGCTGCTGAAATGCGGCCCATGTGCTATAATGGGAGGAATCATTTATGCTTTATGCATACTCCGCGGCGTGGGTTCTGTGGGGTTCTCTGCATGGGAATGGAGCCCAGATGCATCCTTATTAAAACACCAACGGTGCATCCTCATCACAATTAAGGGAGATCGTGGGAGTCTCATTCTTGGATCCAAGGCTAAGCAAGCCTTGGATCCAAGAATGAGTGAACGATCTTCGCCTGCCCTCTAGACCAGACAGAGGACAGTGAGCGAGCGCTCCGATTTTTAAATCAGCATTGAACTTTGAGAGTAATGTTGAGACAAAGGACAAACGTTTATGGTGTAGCCCTATGTATTAGTTAGAGCGTTGAAGTTGCAGTAGAGGCCGTGACTGCCGTGCCGACAATCTTTAGAGTAGATGGTCTTTGGAGCGAAAAACTCGTTGTGTAGGACTGTGCGCTGCTAGTAGCTGGATTTTCTGGGGTAGGAAATAGGTGGCGCAGTATGAAGGACACTTACATTTAGTAGTGAACGAGAATAGGATGTTGATGGATTGATTGTTGGATCACTGGCTATATCAACACTGGTAACATCAAGATACGTGCACACCTGTATCAAAGTGTGACAGCGCTATAATGAGAATAGAACTGACTAACAGGCTTGCAGAATGTAAGTTATTTTTGTTTGGAAGTCAGTCGTGAGTTAGCGCCGGGCGGGGCTATAAATCGCGAGGCGTACGGGCGTAGGCGCGCCGATATCGGATGTGAGATCGCTCTTTGAATCTTCGTAAGGAAAGTGCACACTTTCTGGAAATCTAATTTGAGTCCGTTTAAACTTCAAAAGTTGTTCGTGTATATCTATCCTACGTGCAAACAAAACACGTCATCAATATCATTTACACAGATGTTGTTTTTTTGACAACGACAAGACTTATAGGAGAACTAAAAAGCAAAACACTTGCGCGATGTAATCGACACCCAGTGACATCTATTGGTTCAAATTTAATCTAATGTTCCGAAACGAAGTGGGAGCGGGCCACTAATTTATTAATAACAGAAAAACTTATACGACTTCACCTATACGACGGAAGTATTTACATTGTTTTTTTTTTATTATTTTATTAAGACAATGACTTTAGTAATGACCCTGCCTCATTCACTCATCCATCAATCATCGTGGGTTCGATCCCCACACTGAACAAAAATTCTAGTGATTAATACTTGAGTTTGTTCCAGGCTGGTTGTGTCTAAGTATTGTACCTATTTATTAATAATTCTTCTGCTGTCTGATACTTGTAACAAGAGAGTTTAAGCTACTGCGTATTAAATCAGGACAATGTATGAGATATTGATTTGAATACATTTTTTTTTGTCCTGAGGCCGCAGCCAGAAGACCAACAATAAGCTGAAGTTAATTTTGTTGCAAGAATCCAGCACCACTCTATTAAACTCAAGTTGATCTTTTGAACATAGTGTACAAATACTTTGACCTTCGTAGGTATGTAGGTAGTCAGATCACGTAGTACTTACATCTGCGTCGTTTGTTTCTCGGGTTGCATCGAAGAACGGTGGTTACGGGTGGCGGGCATCCACCTCCATTGCTCCACTTTTAAGATGGAAGGCTTCTTAAAAGAAGAGAGGCATTTTAATGTTTTATTTTGTTGTCGCTAGATACTGTGTTGATCAGTTATCACTATTTCAGAATTGTATTACTAATGAAAATGCCTTCGAGTGAAAAACAAAAACACATTTTTTCCTATTTTACCCGGCTACAATAAACCCTGGTCATAGATAGATAGCACAGCATTTGAGATTTGGTCAATATGATAAATGATTAGTCATTAGAGTCAACGAAGTTACCAAGTATACATACAATATGTTGATAGGTTTAAATCAAACCAAAAACACTTGAAGCACAACATCAAGTCTCTGCGTTTCGTCAAGTGTCATAAAACTACTCTACCTATACTAGACTATCAAATAAAAACCTAAGCAAAGAACCGCATCTACGATGCAGCTGACAACATTTATACAAATCAGTATAATATAAACGGGAACAACAAAGCGCTTATTCCGTGATTCAAACTTTTCTGACTAATATGCTCTCAGATTGTAAGCAATTTTTGTTCGGAAGTCAGTTGAGAAGTGACGCCGCGGGGCGAGGTCGTAAATCACAAGAGAGCGAGTGTAGGCATGCCGATGCCTCCTGGAATCTCGGTAAGAACGCGCAATCTGATTGCGAGAACATTGTACCTACCAGTCAATTTATACCTTCGTATTATTAAGTTAGAACGAGAGAGATAGTACATCAGTGGATAATATAATCGTACGTTTTCAATAAGGGCTGCCGCAGGTTTATATCTGAGCATGCTCCTTTAGATTCTTCTAATATGTGTGCGTATTTCTATTATTTCTTCAACGGTGAGGGAATTTTTAAACGTCGTTAGTAAACTTGAGCGTTTAGGATAGTTTCTCAAAATTATTGAGATAATATTTCTCAACTTCATGATCCACTTGACCTAGTTCCCTTGTCTAAGGTATCTTTTGTTCTAACTGCGTTTACCGGACTTACCAATATACTGAATCATGGTTCAAACGTACCCCGGAATCTGAAGCGACGGCTTTGGATACGCTGAGATGAGGGTGAGTAAGATTAATAAATTAGAATGGTTGGTTTCAAATATCGTATTGATTAATACTCCATTAGACCATCTACTTACTAGATACAATTTAAACATCGGCACTTAATGCATCGTATTTATTTGACCTGTGAATTAACACATCGGCACTTAATGCATCGTATTTATTTGACCTGTGAAGAAAGAGTCTCCTGTTTATAAGAACTTATGCGCGCATTTTGTCTTTTATTTACGTTTGGCCCAAAAGGTACACAATATACATATTATACGCTTCTGACTACTTTTTGAGCTCACCTAAAAAGGTTCTAGTATGTACTCGTCTCAAAATAGATAAGTACAGTCCACATTATGAACATGAAAGTCTAATTTATTTATATTTAAAGATGTCTCCGCATCACAAATATTAAACAATTAGAATCAAGAGAATGCGCAATAAAGTAAAATTTTCAACTAAAATTGAGATAAGACAATTGTTAATTTCTAAGTTCATTAAAGCACACCAGCTTTAAAGTTTGAAAATAATTTAATAAGTCTTGGGCTTTATCGAAATAAATATTACAAATCTCTGTCAATCAATAATACATAGAAGGTCATAATGACCTTCATGGCTACTCAAAACATAATTATGTAAGCATTTTATTTCAGAGACTGAATACCGCTGATGGTAAGCGAGCATTTAGTAGGCTTGTATTATTTTTTTAAACTCAAGTAGGTAGTAATTTTTAAGGTACATTTCCAGCTCATTGATAACATCACCTAAGTCTGGCTTATTTAAATAGTTCATTAGAAACCTGTCTGAAAATTCAATCATCGCCCACTCGGCTACAAACGTACAGGGTCGGGCAATTGATTGTGTGGGCAGGCCAACGGTCAACCAAGGTTCACCGCTGTCGTCTTTACCCAATTCTTCTTACTCCGTGGGCGATAACTGTGTCAACAAACTAACCTTTACATAGGTTGTGACGTTGTACTGCTCTGGTGACACGTGGCGGATTGTTGTTAGCCTAACTTCAATGCGACGGTTTTGTTCGCCCCTTTAGCTTTTAAATATTATTATCTACATGTGTGAGTTGTGCTTAAATGCCTCTTTCTATAAAAACTCGGGGTTAGCTCTTTATTGAAGTTCGCTTGCATCTTTGATCATCTTCGTTGTGTCAGAGAGTGTACTTGTGTTCCTGTATTATATGTACTTTTATTATCCTGCAAATTTGTTTTGGCTAATTATTTAGGCTGTGCTCTTTTGCGTAATTTTCCTGAATGCCATATTATTATTCATTCAACTATTTCTTTGGTTCACATATTAAAAATCAGAGATCGAAATCAAGGTATTAATCATCTATTGCAATATTTTTACCTCAGACTTAGTTTGTACCCCTGCTTTTTGCTCAGCCTTTTTTTTGCATGGAACATCAACAGCTTTCAGTACCTACAAATAGGAAGATTCGATCTGGCAATCGTAGTGGTTGCCCGTGTACCTACATACCGAGGTTCCTCTCATATGAAGTTAGAACTATAGTTATTATACTATGTTGGCCGTGTCGAAGCAATGATTCATGTGCGCTAGAGTACCTACTCTACATACATACCTACCTAGGTATGTACGTCGAAGTCGTGATGCGGGATCGGCGAATCTCTGTACGAACGCGGACTCTGATTTAATCCTTACGTATTAGGAGCGCTCCCCGGCGCCTGTCACCGGCGAGATATATCACGCCGTCTAATTGCGAATATTACAGATGTTTAGGTAAATGAACGCCATCTGCGAGGGCTGATTGCCCGTTTAACGATATGTCTTAGTCTTTTGTGTAAGTGCGCGTAATAAAGGAGTAATTTTATAGTGGTTTCGTAATCAGTTTCCGTGATAGTCATTATCATACGATGTTTGTTAGTTTTGACATTTACGTACATATATTGACACATGATATTATGTGATTTTTTTTCTTAGCATCATACATTTTTAAGTGTAGCACGATAGCAGCCATATAAATTACCTACATTTGGTGAAATGTTCATAAGGTTTTTTCATCTCAACATTATACTTGTACAACATTAGATCTTTTAATTAGTTTAATAATACAACTATAGATCGACAGTTGTAATTAATTTTGAAACAAGAAAATATTGTTCAACTTCTGATTTTTCTGTAGCATTTCCTTTACTTAATTGTTTACCTACTATTTATTTACTGTTGAATAATAAGTTAAGCTAGAAGAGCAGTAGAAGTTTAAAAACATTTTACATTTTTGAAAACAATATTGTCATACAAACCGTCATAGAAAACTATAGTAGGTACACTACACTTACAGATTTCCAAATTGTATGAATAAAACTATTATATAGATGGAAAAAAAGGAGGAGTGATCATTAGGATTACAAATCTTTGAGAGTGACAATATTCGGTAAAAAGCCATAGGTAAGCCAACACTTAACTAACATAAAGTCGACTGAACTTATAAGTAACTAATACCCACCTAATATTTTAATGACTGTGTTTGCATATCGCCATGTAGGTACTCGTAAAACATTGGGACTAAAAAGGTCAAATGTAATTATATGACCTTTTAACATGATTATACTTTCACGTTTATTTATTTTTATGATTAAGTAAAATGCGCAATGTGCCCCCATGGAGTACTTACAGGAAAACTCCCAAAGTACTTTACGGTATGGTATAGCCGAAAATGCGTATACCGGGTTGTTTTAATTAAGTAAGTGACACGAGTAATAGAAACGTACAGTTACTTGTACTTTAGCTCCCTTCAAGTTAGGGCTGTCTGCCACGCCACTTTTTCTGAAGTAAGTTATATTTCTTAAAATTTTACCATTTGTAGATAATTTAGCCAAAAATCAAAACGATTCTTTGATCAACATTCATCTTTTGACTTTATTACTTATGTTATTAGGTACTCTTGAGTATCGTTGTTCGGTACAGTAGCACTGGCATTTGATTTTGTTATTTTTACTGCCGGAGTACCCAATTTGTAAGTGTCGGTAAAAGTTGCCACATTTGAAAAAAAAAGTAGATATGCTGGTTGTGACATGAAAACCGTGTCAATATAGGTCTTAAAAGTTACTACTACTGATAACATTTTTCTGGTAGCGTAGATATTTAATTTCAACTGTTTCTAATTCGCAACTAATAATAAAAAACATTAAATACCCGAATGGTTCATCAAGTCATTATTTTAGGATACGAATAAATAAAAAAATTTTCGTATAATATAGGCATAAACCTAAACTAAATCAGTGTAGCAGTAACTGAACCGTACCTATTTTGTTTCGTATGGCACAGCTGACCTTTGTTTCAGGGCTTTTTAGTTTCTGACTATCAATTTTTCTTACTAGCTATATAAGTTTATATCTCATGGATATGTTAATATAGATACGTTCCCTAACACAAAGCGTATCGTTAGGGCTGCCAGCCCTACGAATTCATGCGTGTGCTTGTAGGGCGTGTCCGGGCGGATGCGAAGAGATGACAGTACGCCTTAACTTAATTGCAAACAGCAACAATGATTTACGTCGATCCATACTGTCACGTGTTGCTCCGGGTGGATCCATTCACAAGGGACTGAGTGCTTGTATTCAACGTGTGCCGGAGTGACTCTTTGCATTGCAAATTAGGTTTCAGGAAACTACTTGGCGCGAGCACTTGTGGTACGTTTTATTTAGTGGCACAATGTTTACTCAAAACCCACTCCCTTATCTTATCTAACGACTGAGATATAAAATAAAAGACAGGAGCTATTTAGGTAAATGGGATGGGTAGTGCTTTGTAAGAGGTATGTCTGGAGGATATCCTGTACCCTAAATATCCATGTAAGTTATTTTACTACTATGTTGCCATGCTCATGTTTCAAAGGGTAAATAGATAAAACCTATTCAATTTTGATAGGACTTAAAACAAGCATTCAAATTCCGAGAAATAAAACGGGAAAGCGTGGGTTTGAAACGGGCAACAAGAGTTTTGAAACATATTTTTTCTTTCCACTGCAACTGGTTGTTAGCGGCAATCGCTTACCTACCATCAAGTGCTGTCTGCTCATATGCTATTTGTTTCATAAAATCATTTAAGGAACTATGAATTGCCATCTTTACGTCTTGACCAACAGTTATCCAATAAGGGTTTCGGGGCTTTCTTTGCTTCATCACACTAATATTAAAGGCAAAAAAAAAATTGTGAGTGTGTATTTTTTATTTTATTTCTTACGACTAAACGGCTGGAACGGTTTAAAAAAAACACTACTTTTTCCAGATTCTGATACATACTCTGGATTAACATACCTATTGGTTGGTTTTGCTGCGGGAAGATATTATCTTATTCCCATGGGAAAATAATTATTATTGCTTCTGAAAATTTTTGCATCACAAAGCACAGCTGTTCAAAAATAAATGTATTTATAAATTTATTTTCCCATGGGAATAAGATAATATCTTCCAGTAGTAAAATGCAAGTGCATGATAGCTAAATTTAGCAATCATGCACTTGCATTTTAACAATAAATTATACATATTTATGTGTCTGCAATGATATAATTTAATATTTAAATGATGCGTCTGTGATCTGTTATGATGATATAATCTGTAATGATATATGTTGATCTGAGTGTCACGTGTTGCTTCGGGATCCATTCACCGGGGACGGGAGCTATTCAACGTGTTCTGGAGTGACTCTTTGCAATGCAAATTAGCTTTCAGGAAACTACTTGGTGTGAGTAGGTACTTACTTACATTTATAAAAGCACCACAATCATTACTCAAAACCATAATGTATTTATGTATGTACTATTAGCAGTAAGAGAGCTATAGTAGCTCAGTGGGCAAGACCCCGTCTTACATTCGAGAGGATGTACGTTCGAATCCGAGCATACACCTCTGATTTTTTTAAATATACGTGCGTATTTCTTCTATCATTACTCAGCTGCGAGGAAACACATCGTGAGGAAACCTTTCCAACATAATCAATTATTTTATCATATAAATTATTTATCATCATCAAAATAACTGAATGTAAGCATGAAATAAAAGCACCGAATTTGACCAGCAATAACTATACCAAACAAAATAACTTATTAGATGAGGCAGTTTGTTATTGTTAGACCAAAGCAGTTATTTTCTTGACCTTCCAACTAATTCTACATTCAGAGGCACGTCGACAAGGCCCATAGCGTATTTACACAAACCTACTCGCTCCACGATTTAATAAATATTATTTTACGTAACATAAATATGAGTGAACATAAACATGGCCCATATAGGTATGCCCGTCTTTTCATCAACCATGGAAACTTTTTAATTTACTCGTACTTACAAAAAAATGTAAATCGATTGTAAAGGTAATTAAGTGTGTACCTTACCAGCTAAAAGAGCTCGTGACATAAAATATAGACATACGTTAGTTCAACAATTACTCACGAATCGTTTAATAAAACCTTTTAGGCGCAAACTTAACCCATTCCAAATATAGGTCAGAGCAAGCAAACGCTATTAGCACTTTAATACTTACGTCGAAAATCTCTCTGCGTACGAGTAGACCTAAACATCGAGTATAACCATAACCCGACTGAAGTACTCCTATCTACTCGTATCGAATTGAGTTTATGTTCGTTCCGAACGTTAATTCCACTACAGGTGTCTAGAGGTTTGTACTGGGATTCAGTACCAGTGTTACGATTGCCTATTCTGACTGCCGGGTGTGCAGCGAAACGGTTTTCAGCGTCTGTAGAAATAGTATTAAAATAACAATGTTACAACCGCATAAGATAGAAGAGACAGCATGAGACTACAACTTAAGCAAAAAAATATGAGAAATATGAAAACTGAAAATTGAGTCTGATCCACTCGTAATTGCGATGCTAATTGTTTTCAAAGGAAACTAATTGCCTATGACGACTTCCTTTGAAATTCGACCAATTTTGAGAAATATGCCATTTGCCGGTATCAATGGCAATGCTGACGAGTACTTTACAAATGCGGCCATACAAGGAACCTTATACGATGAACTAGTGATTTGGAGCAGCCAAATAAATCCCAGAGCGTTAGCATCTATCAAAAGAGGCAGAATGGTTTCATAAAGCATCACAGCTTGTGTATCAAATAAGGATTCCCAATCAGGTTTTTTTTTATTTTGCTTCCAACAGTAATGTGATAGTAAAGTATCAGCCTATATATATTGTCCCACTGCAGGGCAAAGGCCTCCACCATAGAAATCAAGTTATCACTACTATGATGCGATTAGGCTTAATCACCACGCTTGTCTATTGCGGATTGGCGATCACAAACCCGAGCTATGTTCGAAAAATTCGAAACATACTTTTGCTCGACCCAGGAATCGAACCCGGGACCCCACGATCACGGCCCGGTACTTAAACCACTAGACCAACGGGGCGTAATGTGATAGTAACCTTTATTATTTGCCAGTTCTGTTAAAGCAATGAATGTGTAGCAAAGGCCCCTTCTGAATCCGTCTATTTTCCATAGAGCACGCACAGCAATGCCGTACCGACAGCAACACTAGTGAACCTTCTATACATTACGGTCACACAAACGAAGCTACAAGCTACCGAACCAGACTAGTCGAATTAATTCCAGCGCATTAGCAACACCAAAATAGGCAGAGTGAATCGATAAGCCATCAAAGCTAGTTCGGAAATTAAATGTATTCATTGCTAACCGTTGATTTATAGCAAAGGTTTCGATTACTACCTGTATTTTATTGCTGGCGGCGGTTTGTTCCTTTACGATTTATGGGCGGAATGATATAAAACCGATGTATAAAAAGAAAATACTAGGACACGCCGAAAACGCATGGGATTATATTCTAAAAAATAAATCCATATGAATTCGGACAAGGCTTTTTTTGCAAATTTGGTTTGCACCAAATAGTATACCTATATTTTTTAAAACACACATAGAAATTCGCCGGATTTTTTTTGTGAATATATCGAGTTGACGTACAATTTGCCAAATCAAATTGTACGCCAACTCGATATCTTCACGCGTTCCCGAAATAAAGGGTCCTTTATTACCCTTTATTATACTAACGGACGGACAAGAAAGTCATTTTATAAGAGTTCCGCTTTTTTTCTTTTGCGGTTTGGGACCCTAACTCTAACTCTTCCTTATTGGCTTTACGTAGTCGTGTCAAACCCTAGGGTTTACATCTAGATGTAGGTAGGTATAACATCCTGCATCATGAACGAACATGGTATACGCCCCTCGCTTTTTCCTTAGTCATCATTAACCTTTTCAACGGCTGTCGGTTTAGGGTTTTTGACCCAACCTTTTGTCAATATGGGTAGGTATTCCCGGTAGCGGTCTCAATGTAAATATAATATTAACAATGCCAGGAGTATTTTAATAAAGATATTTCCGAGTAGCATTGTTTTCCAATAGCGAGGAGAATTTAGCTAGAATCGGCGAAGAAAGTGGAGCAATTTGCTTTGAGCTCTGCACGGGGATTAAACGCGATGCTTTGCGAGTGTCTGCTGCTGAAATCACAATGCGAATTATGACGTAGGCTACAGTCGAGTCACAAAGCCCACTCCAGTTAAACGCAGACTTACGAAATTATTAAAGGCACCGTTGGGGTTACCATGTTAGAATTTGTCCTGAGATTTAAAAAAAAAATGGACTTTTTTAGAATTGATGAAATGATTTGAGATTTCAAAATCTTCAGTTTATTATACCTTCATAATGGGTTTATAGAATTTTTGTCAAAATCTCTCTTCCTCCTCCTTTTTAAAAGATCTTTTTATGTGATAGGTTACAGATAAGCAGACGGACCACCTGATGACTCATGGACGCCTGCCACCAATGCAACACTAGTGGAGCCACAAGTGTGCTACCAACTTAAACCCTTTTCCATCGGATTGGGCCTCTGGTACCGTTACTGTACTCTCATATTTTACAATCAAGAACATTTATTTGACCAAAATCTTTGAATTTGACTTATATTTACGCCCTAAATTGAATGTAAGAAAAAAAATACATAAAAGTAACAATTTTCTGAGGGAATTCGATGTTTATTTTGAACTTTGATATTTCCCACCTGGTATCCCTAAGAATGATGAGACATCTCTTTGAATTTGCTGGAGAAATTTTCTTAAGAATTAGTAGAAGCCACAAGAACGCTCGCCACCTTTAACCTAAATAATCACTAAGTTTATTTGTTGTTTCTGTCATAATATAATAAGTCGGAAATAGAACTTTGTTCTAACGGTTTATTTTGTGCTATTTTATTTACTCAAGTATGTTTGCCTATCGATGACAGCTGTCTGTGTATTAGGGCTATGAAATACTAGTCAAGCGCTTATTTATAGAATAGTCGTGTATATTGAGCACATTTCAATACATTACGAGTATTTATTTTACTCTCGAGGACTGACAAGGCTTCTTATCTAACTAACCTGGCGCAGCGACATAAAGTGAGCCTTGGCCTCCGATAATTAGATCTTCCATCTAGGTTGGTTCTGTTCTCCTTCTGCCAGTCATCAGCCTTTAGTCCTATGCAAATATTTCTCAACTTCATCCCTCCAGTGGTGGCCTTCGACGTCCCAGGTAGGCTCTTTTTGCCGCATGAACTTCTCCGATTCTTTCAACGTGGCCGAGCTAGCGAAGTTGATGCGCTTTAGTTTCACCGATGACGTTAGGCTCACCCACCAGGTCTTCTAGCTCCCAGTTTTTTCTTCTCTTCCAGGTTCCATCTAGTATTGGGACAAGGCTCCTTGCCGCTTTAAATTAATTTCAGACGAGGACAAAACTAGTCCCGCCCATTGAGCAATCGGGTCACTTGATGGTAAGTGTTCACCATCGCTTATGGACATCAGCTATACCAGAAGGAGTGCAGATGCGTTGCCGGTAAGTATGGAAGTTGTATGCTCGTTTCTTATAGATTTTTATGTCGCATCGTTTCGGGAATGCCGCTGTGGGAAGTCGATTCCACAGTGAGGAGAACTACTGTTTCTTTTAACTATGTACATACAGCCACACATCAAAGTACACAAAACTGTCAGATTTCCTCATTCCATTCTCACCTTTATGTCAAACGCGTTTGGTTCTATATCAATTGAGGAAATTTGACAGATTGTGGTAACCTGATGTGTGGCTGTCTAGTACATACTTTCTTCAGAAGTGTTTTTTAAATAAATAAATTGGCGGATCTAGTACATAACCCAACAACGAGGCGGACGAGGCTTCGTCTTAAGAATAGGCGTATTTATTTGTCATAGTGACAGCTGGTATCTGGCCTACTATTATGTTTAACATTGATTTCGGGGGTAAACATTTTCATAGTTTACCTTTTATATGCCACTACACTTCATCTGCCAAGGATTTACTTGTTAAGAAAATATAGAATAGCATAGAATAAGTTACGCTTTAATAACAAGGCAGTGGCAGTGGCAGGTGAGCAGGTGGATCACCTGATGGTAAGCGAATGCCGCCACCAATAGATACCCAACACCAGTGGAGTCAGAAGTGCGCTGGCAACCTTTAACCTCTTTCCCCCCGATTGATTGAAGATGTTCTTACCCATTATTCATTATGTCTTAATAACACATTAAATTTTATTTCTTGATATTGAAATTGAATTTCTATATCTTTTTTACTTGATCATAATCTCAAAAGACTGGTCGGGTTGGAGTGATATTCTTTTGATTGAATAAGATGAGTTGAATAAGATAGTGTAATATGTTAAAAAACTTTAATAAAAAGCAAATGGTGCTTACTTACAGATAAGGATAAATAAATTCAAACTCGGATTATCTAGTGAAGGTGAACATTAGATGTCAAATTATTCGATCAATTACTATCAGCAGAGCTAGGTGTCAAGGCAAAACATTTCGCCATTCTCAGGGTATGTCATCTACGGTCGCCCACACACAAACTAATTGGTCTACCCTAAAATTCGTCTGCCTATCAATTTTATCCTTTGGATAGAAATAGGTTTTCTCAAACCCTTTCTCAATTCATGTTTGCATACAAGAAGAAAACACGACGATAATGTTTTGGAAAAATATTTACTTTATACATATTTACAAAGGTAGGTAACACATTGTTAGTAAAATTTACTACGTATAATAATTTACAAAACGATAATTATAACTGTATTCACCTAATAGGTACTCTTAATATAGGTAGTTTTGTATACAATGTTTAACGAAATCAATACAACAGGTTGAATTCCGAAACTATTAATTGACAATAATTAAATGAAACTCGAGCAATAATTGATTAATTTACGTTTACACACGCCTTATTCAAAAATACACGCTTAGAGAATTCCATGAAATAGTTCTTATTCCGATTAATAACACTACCTATAGACGTCGACGTACCTAATTAATTTATCAAATTGTACCGTGTATAAAATTGTTTTCACCTACAGTCTGTCAAAGTTGAATTAGCTAACAAATAGACCTTGTATTTGAATATGTACAATCTATTGAAGGTATCATCTAAAGAGAAGGGTCCACATGGCGACGACTAATGTGTAGACTACGTCTGTGTAGTTGGGTTGGGCGTCGCTGGAGAGGGCACTGGCGTGGCACTCGGCCTCGTCTGCGCGGAGCTGCAGCAGCGGGATGTGGCGCGCGAGTGGGTCCTTGCAGGTGGCGCTGCGCACGGCGCGGCGCAGCTCGGCGCCCGCCTCGTTCTCCTGCAGCCAGCGCCGCAGCCAAGCCCCCAGCCAGGCGAGCTCGCACTCGCAGTGCAGCGGGTTTCCCGTTAAGATCAGACCTCCTGTGTAAAATAAGATTGGATCAGATGCAATAAACATACATTTACACGAATATATTTGTGAAAGCGCGGCAGTAATTTAGAACAAAGAGTTTGACATACGTATTCAAAATCAATCATAAACAACAATTGTTAACTAAGATATGTCTATTTAACCTTCAAGAAAAGAGAAATGTTAAAAAGATTAGACTTGCAACTCTTGAGAAAATATTACATGTTTTTCAAACGTGCTTGACGTACAAAGGTGGGTCTGCAACCTATTACCATTTTCAGACCACAAATCTTACGCCAGGAAATAGATGCCCAGAATACTAAGTGTACACTTGCGAGTTATATTTTTATGGCCATACCTTCCAAGTAGTTCATGGCGAAGTAGGAAAGATAGCTACGGCGTTCAACTTTCGTTTTACGGCAAACGCTCTTAGGTAAATTGGAGAAAATAACTTGGTAACACAGGAAGTGTTATATAAACAAGATAAGTTCCTATTAAAAATTAAAACCCATTATGAAAGACTCCATAAAGTTTGATAAAAGGCTCCACAAACTCTTCAATATTTAAATTGTTCCAAGAAAACGGGCGCGCTTGATAGTAGAGTAACGTTCTTTTACCAATTTGTGTTTAGGGTGTCTAGCTTAGCTAGCAAGTTTAGAATTCTTGACAGGGAAATCTTGATTCCGATATCGCTAGCATCGACAGTAGGTATTGATGAGCTTCGGTTTGGAGCGCGCTACAGCAATCCGACCTTATTTACCTATTCACTGAACTATTTTGATTGATTAAACCATGATTAAACCACAACACGAAACCCCATCTATCATAATTTATTACTCTATCGTTTGTATACCTGTATACATTATTATCAGTCTCGGATAACTACTCGTTACTGTGATAGAGAAAATAAACAATTTAGCGTGTACTTTCTTATACAGCTATTGATAACTTTTCTCATTATATCGATGGAGTAAGTAGAAATTATTACCCACCTTTGCTAAAGTTCATACGTACCCGATAGTAATTTGGTTGCTACGTGACTCCAGCTCGTGAAATTTGGATAGAAGATGGCAGGATTAAGTGTCGTGAGTTGATTATAACTTAAGTCGACGCCCAATTGCGGAATCTGTCCTAGATGTTTCATAAACTCGGTTGGTAGTTTCGTCAGAGACGTCGCCGTTATCCTTATGAATATTTCTTGGCTGGTGGCAAATGATTCAAATGCCTCATCACTTATTCTCTTCAGGCTCTCGCCTCTTATTTCTAAATAGCGGATGTTTCCCGCGTCGATCCCATGGAGTTGGGTGTCCATAACATTATCTGTCCAGTGTATCACTAATTTATATAAGGATGGCAAAGAGGATGTTATGTTACAAATGCGGAATGTGGAATGATTTATGGAGGACCATGACTGTAGATGCAAGGATCTCAAAGATATCAGGGGACGGAAGGAATCTTGGTCAACTATGTCTAAGTATTTGAGTCCATTTAAATTTAAATGAGATAGATTACTCAACCATTTGAAACTATTTGGCGTGATTCGTACTATTGGATTGTAGGATACATCGAGTATGTTCAGATTAGTTAAATGCAACCACATCTTTGGCACTAGGGAGGTAAGACGATTGTGACTTAGATCTAAACTGCGAAGATTTACTAGACGCTTAACATCAGTCTCCTTAAAACTGTTAATGTAATTTGCAGTCAAATTGAGACTGGTCAAGTTTGTCAAAGGTAGATAAGGCACTGACTTTAAACTTACATTTGCAAGATTCAAATGCCTCAAGTTGGGAAGGTTGTGGAACAGCTCTTTAAAGTTCGCCTTTATGGAGTTGAAGCCCAAATCCAGTCCGCGCAGACCTCCGAGACTCGAAAACGTGTTATCAGATAACACAGTTAGCAAATTGTGACCTAAATTTAAATTTAATAGGAATTGCGTGTTCCGGAATATGTTACTATCTAAATATTCAATCCGATTGTGAGACATGTCTAGGTACCTGAGGGTAAAGCCGATCTGGGACAGGGCTGTCACAGGGAACAAAGATATATCGTTATGGCTTAGATCTAAATGCTCTATTATGGTATTCTTAAATACATCTCTTGGAAGTAACCTTAAATTATTATGGTCTAATTTTAAATATCTCAATTTATTCAAATTACAAAATTGTTCTACGGACATTTGAGAAATGATATTAAATGAAAGATCTAATATTTGCATCGATATAAGATCTGAAAATGATTTTCTTTTAATAGTGTTTATGCTATTTTTGTGCAAATCTAGAATCTCTAAATATACAGAATCTCCAAAAGCCTCGTTTGAAATATGTACAATTTTATTATGGGATAAAATGATTTGACGTATGGAAGATTCAACATTCATAAAAAAATTGTTTGGCACGTCATGAAACTCGTTATATGAACCATCAAATATATTAATGGATATCGTGGAATCGCCATCAATGTATCGCAAATGATTTCGACTAACATTCAAAGTGAATGTAATATCTGGATGGGAGACATTATGGAATGAATTTAGTGATAAATACGTAAAGTTATTTCCTTGGAGTTCCAATATTTCCAGTTTCGGTAAATTAGCAAAGGTTTCAGTTTCCATCGAATCGATTATGTTACCCGCAAGAGATAAATATCTCAAGTTGGGTAAGTTTGTGAAACTGTGCTTAGTTAAGTTATTGATTCGGTTGTAAGATAAATCTAAGTTTCTTAAGTCGGGCATATACGCAAACGTTCGACTGTGCACGGAACTCAAAAAATTATATGCTAATCTCACATTACTTAGAGGTAGCGAATTATTTTGATAATCGTCATCTACCACGATATCTACTATTCTATTGTAATCCAAATTCAGATATTTGAGATAAGGAAAAGTGGTAATATCTGACAACCTAAGAATATGAAAATCGTTATTGTCAAAGGATAAAACGTTAAGGTTTTCCAGACCCTCATCTACTTCGAAAGGAAAATAACCGCTGAAAAGAGTCGAAGACGATTCTAATACTTGTAAGGAGCTTGTAACGTTTGAAAAAGATTGTGGATGCACATAGTACAGGTCGTTAAAGCTCAGATTAATCTCTTTTACTGGCATTGTTGCCGGAAAAACATTCTTATAAATCTGCGCAATCCTGTTACCTCTCAAATTGATGGTTCCGAGCGAAGTGGACCAGTCTAGGAATTCGTTGGGTAACAAATTAGATATCCTGTTGTAGCTTAAGTCGAGATAACGAATAGAGCCGGGTTCCAACGTTTGAAGTGTAGTAGGTATTGAAGTTAAAAAGTTACCGGCGAATGAGAGCGTTTGAATCCGGCTGGGGAGAGGGGGTGACTCCTCCAGCCGGTTGTAAGCTAAAGATAGATGGCGCAAGCGGCCGACCTGCGCCAAGCTGTCCGGCAAGTGAGACAATTTGTTGTGCTCCACTTCCAGATGTTCCAGCGAGTTTCTCAGCGACAAAAACACGTCTCGATAAATAGAACTCAATTTGTTGAACGAAATGGACAATTTTTCAATTCTGTTATTAGCGTAAACTAATTTGGGTATGACAGTGAGTTCGTTGAGATCTAAAATAATTTGTCTAATCTGAATTTCTCTTAACACTGGTATCTCCGAGGAGTCATTAATTTTATTATTACTCAAGTCTAACTTTTCAATCTTTTTGTTTCTGTTGCTCGAACAAGTGGAATTAATGTTGAAAGTAATAAAGTTGTGCCGCAAATGCACGGACTGTAATCTTGGAAGATTAAAAAGTAAATCACAGGAGACTTCATGCAAGAAATTGTTGGAGAGCTTGAGCATCGTTAAGGAGGGGGGTAAGGAGTCGGGGCTAATGGCTCGCAGGTGATTGCCGTCCAGGTCCAGCTGCAACAGGTGGTACAGCGTCGCCAGCGCTTGCGGCTTCAGGTGGCTGATCTGGTTATTGCTTAAAGATAAACTCGAGAGCGTCTCCTCCAAATGGTGCCATCTAACTTCCATCCCAACGTGCGCTATGTTATTGCTAGAACAAAATTGTTTTATTAATTAAATTACGTGAATGCACCGAGCAAAACTTTGATATAATTTAAATTCGAAACTCGTGCTTACTTCTGTAGATTTAACCAGTTTAAAACTTTTAAATCTTTCAAGCCTTGCTGCGGTATTTCAGTAAATTCGTTGTAACTGAGGTCTAGCGAGGCTAGAGTGCCGGCCATGGAGCTGCAAAGAAATTATTAAATTGTAAAACATTGCTCATTTTGATCGGTAGCTTTTGTTGTGGAGGTCGGTACTCTTACCTAAATGCATGCGATTCGATGTGATGTAGTTTATTTGCTACTAAGACTAAGGTTTGCAGTCGCAACCCATCCAGCGCACTCTCGGGCAGAACTTCTAGATTAGACATGCTGATGTCCAGGTGTTGTAGTTCTATTCGAGGCCATTCTGGAAAACAATTCAACTGTTAATAGTCTAGAAATAGCATCGGTAGATTCGGCTTATTCTTGCTGTCCACTGTGTTTGACAACTCCGGGTGCACAGTGACACAAATATTTAAAACATTCCCGCTGTATTGTGACAAGTTCCTAAAGTGTATACATATTTTTGGAGTCGACTGTACATGGATTATTTCAATACGATTAACTGGAAGGACAGATGCGTTACTAGAGTACCAGGTTAAGAGAAAGGGGAAAAGCGATAGGTTATAGGTATGTAGTTTCTTTATACTTTGTTGTTTTGTTTGTAATGCTTTGTGTGTCTCACGATAACAGTCTATCCGACTTACTATATCCATATGCTTATTATTTATTAGGTATGAAGTTTTTGAACTAGCTCATTCATACAATTTATACAACAACGTCCCAAACATTGACGTGATTCCGTACTATAAGTATAGCTAAGCACTGTCTTGTATTTTACTTTGTCTGGAGCTATTGTAACATTTTTAATTTCAATCGCTCGCGAAAAATTCTGCCGAGAACCTCCTCTCATAAATATTTCGCAATTTTTAGCCTTAGAGCTATCTTTTTTATTTACTTTGACTACAATCAAAATGTGTTGTAAAAATCTACGATGCGTGTTTGGATAGTCAACATTCCGCAAAGTTTTCGTCAGATGCGCCTCATAAAACTAGAGCAGTCAGGCACAGCCTTATGAACGAAACACGTGTTCTGCTCTCCCCAGATTACTGGCAAATTTAGTATTCAGCAAGAAGCTCTGACTTATGTTTGCGTGTCAGCTCTAAATATTTCTTAAAATGTATCTGGAAGAATACTTTGAGAACACAAATAAAGATGCAGCAGACAACTGTAATTTTAAAACTACATTTTAATTTTAGTGGTGGAATTTAAATTTTATGTTAGTTTTGGCTTTTATATTCTCAAACACGGTTGTCAATACTTTTTAACATTTAGTTTATTCATAATGTTTTGTATTGTGACAGCTTATTTCAATTAGTAATCTAAAACCGACGTATATGGTTTTATGGCTGAGCAAAATACATTGTTGAGTTTATTATATGACGTGATGCAAATGTACGGTAATAACCAAATGAAATAAAGATAGTAAGTTATGATAGTCGAATAAGTTAACAAGTCTATTGCATATAGCAGTTATGAAATGGCATCCACAACTTACGCTACGTTACCCATACACATAGGTCGGCAAAGGCAGACACACACAGAGACAGACAAACAGACAGACAACAAACGTACTCGTATTACCACCCTGACGACAGGGTTCAGTATTCTGCACAGAGATTGTCAGGGACGCGAATACGAATTTGCGTTGGGGGTAAAAAACACTGATACAGACACACAGTTACCTCATTTCTTTTTGTTTCCCGTTGGGGGAATGCTGCCAGCCCAATATGCAATAGGCCGATGTCCTTATGCATACCCGTCTACCGGGCGTGGACGGGTTATGTCGGGCTCTCCTCCCTCCAGTGAGGCTGGAGGCCTAACGACTAATCCCCCAACGACGCTCCCTTCTTCGCCAGAGTGGGAAGGAGACATGTGTACTAGTTAACAAACGCTGAGTTCACGTTTCTTCCCAGGCGGTGGCTTACAACAGACAGTTACCTTTTTTTTGTTGTCGCTGGGGAACGCCTCTTTTTGCATTCTTTCCTGCCGGGGGCCAGACGGGTTATAACGGACTCTCCTCCGTTAGTGGCCGGAGGCATACCGACTAAACCCCAGTAGCGCTCCCTCATCGCCAGTGTGGGGAGGGGACATGAGTACGGGTTGAAGAACCTTACTTCACGTCCCTCCCCAGGCGAAAGGCCCGTTTACACTACGGGCCCAAGACACACCTTACCTGGGAACCTGTGCAGCGGCACAGCGATGCAGGACATGTGCGCGGCGCGGCACGAGCACAGCGGGCTGCTGGCGCAGGGCTCGAGCCGCTGCGGCGCCAGCGCGCCCACCAGCAGGCACGCCACCAGCGCCGCTGTCTGCAGCGCCCGCGCGCAACCATCGCCAAACACCATCACTGAAAAAAAAAGTGCGTCTTAGTAACTGCAAAGCAAGGGTCGCTGGTCGATTCTAGCGTCAACAGAAATGTTTGTTGATGAACCAGATATTTGTGTTGATGTTTGTGGTTTCGTGGTGCTAAGCTCCGTGCTACGGACCCACGTTTTTAACTTTGAACGATGAGAGAGGATCCCAGGAGCGTTAGTTGGTATACCCCCGCCGACGCCCCTTGGCGGATGGGTATGCATAACGCATTTTTCCTGGGTTACCAAAAAAAGGGTGTTTGTGGTTCCTTCATTGTTTCTGGTTTTAATAGTACAAGGGAAAATCTTAGTTTGGGGATAGAATAATGTATGTGATGTTGTCTCAATTAATTTATTTATTACATATAACAAAGCCTTCAAATGTCATAATATTACGCTACATGAAAGGGCGGTTGAGGCAGTGAAATTATATATCAAATGAAAAGTCACTGTCCATGTCTCTATTCCGCAGCTACCTATGAGTTATCAGATTAACCTTAACATAATATTATTAAAACAACAGTGCTTAGTACAATAGCACTCTACCGTATTATGACTTAATGTGTTACACAACGAAAAGTATAAAGGAAAGTGTAAACCTATTTACCTACATTATTACCTTTGTTGAACAATAAAATAATGTATCCCCGTTCGATTACAAAACGTTTTATTATTACATTAAGCCTGAAATACCTATTTCGTAATTATTCTGTCGCAACAGACCCATCTATTATTTACTTATTATAGTTTACAAACTATTCCGAATTGTAACAATGTAATGGTAGCTTTTGAACTTCTATCATTACAATAATAGCTTCCATCAATCTAACATTAAAATATTTGGAACTGGTCACGACATCACTGTGTACGTTTTGTGATAAATGAATAGTTTATACGAAATATAATTTAGTAATAATTAACCTGGCCAAAGAGTAAGCAGATTTAGACAGATGTTTCAATAAATAGACGGAGTTGCAAACGGAATTCGTGATGAAATTTTACGTTGGGATCGCCCACAGCTATGTCACTATGGTGAACTGGGATTGACTACAGTTCGATATGCGATTTCGCAATCATATCGAGGTGGATTACATTTTTAATTCCACTCGACGAATGTCGGTCGGTCACATAGATTTTTGAATGCGAGTTACTATGTCCGAGGATCTCTCGGAAGCATTGGGTTATTTAATTTCACATAGTATGCATTGTTTGGTGAAACTAGATTTTATTTGGGTCATATCTATTCGTGCTTCACATAACATCAGCGAATGAACTAAAATAGCACAGTGACAGTTTGTACTTCATTATTTATGTTTTTTTATCTTCTTAGGTACCTCCCTACCTACTTGATAATATTTTTATTATACCTTTTTAAATATATTATGGAGAGGACAATACAACAATAAATTATAAGTATCGATTAATAAAAGAATAATTACAATAATTATTAGATAAAATAAAAAAATTGAAAATATTATAGTTATTTGAAATTTCTAAACTGCTATACTAGCGGCGGTGTCCGCAAAAAACTACATAATTAGTCTTGTTTCAATTTACTTTCCACAACTTCGTTTTGTTTTTCGTAAATATTCGCAAAATGTCTAATGTATCGCGTATCATCTCAAAATTTTCTTTTCTTAAAAAAAAGAGAATATCTACTATTATGTAGTAACACATAGTTGTTATCTCTTCTGGCTACAGATTGCAAATGGAAAAATCCAGTTATCTTTCCTTTCTCCGGACTGTGAGCTCTTTAATCCTGCCTGCGGCAGCAGGAGCATCGGATACTCAGTTAACTACATAAAAAAGTGAATCTTTATCAAAGCACTTTTACCCCATCACTTCCCAGCTCTAAAAGAATATAATTTGTTTGATTTTCACAAAAAAAAAAAACTTTCAACTTTGATCGATTTATAATAGTAGTTACTTTTACAAATATTTGGTGATGTGACATAAGTTGTGAATACTCAAAAAACGGAAAGGTCGAATTATTTTTGCATTTAGAATAAAGATTATAGGTTTTACAAACCAATCGCGTGAGTTGTGGAGATAAACTGTGACAGTGGCTTTGCTAGCGACACGCAAAAATATTTCTACTGGCTTTTAGATATGGTTGATTTTGGAAAAAGATAGTTGTTTACTATCTATTTCACAAATGTTTGTCTTTTTAAGGGGAAATAAATATCTTTGTTTGCTATATCATCATACCAAGGGAATTTTTACCGTACTCCAAACTTTAGCGTATAATGCAGGGTGACTACTAAATGTTTTATTGATCTAAAACTCATGTAAAAAATGGTCTCGGACAACAATGAGTCACATGAAACTGAATATTATGTAAAGACATTATCCTGACTTATAATTTAAAGCAGTAAAAAGTTGAAAAGAGTAGACACCACTAAAAGTACGTCTTGAATGGTAGACCGTCTTCTCCCCAGAATAGACTTGAACTCCATCAGGGGGTTGTGGAGAAAAAACAAAAACAATAAACTAAAATCTGCCCGCACCAAAATTACCTACAAATAAAAACTAAAGTTTACGAACAGGGGAGTTTTAATTTGAAATTTTAAAGCAGCCTGGTAAAGGCGAACCAATATTAACTAAACGGACTCCAACATTAATCGGAGCAGGTTGCGCTCTTCACATAATTGGGGCGTAAATACGGCAGGTGAAATTGAAATGAGAGATTCTACTAGTTCGTTTTTGTAGAAATTTTGCATTATTGTGGTTTTGGTTTTCTTATTGTTAAATTAAACTATTCACGTTAAATTTTTTCATTTGTGACTTAGCAGTCACAAGTCACGTTTATAATATTTTATGTTATATTTTGGATTAAAACTCATCATAAACCGGCCTACGGTAAGTTTTAAACCGTTTGGTGTTTATTTGATTTCTCATTGTTAAGTGAGTTTTACACCATCTATTTGGGGAAGCTAATAAGCCGGTAAACTAGATTATAAAATATATTAATAACACCTACATTTGGTATAAAATTTCAATACATGAAAAACTAACCTACCGATATCAAAAAAGAAAAATGACAAAAACTTACTTGCTATGAAAGAAACATTTCTAAAGAAAGCCTCGACTCCAAAGCCTGGACTTATTTCGTCAGGAGGCATACCTACCCAGTACGAGTATCTACCGCGAGCCACGCTTTGTAATGTCTACAGAAGAATGGACGAGGAAGTAGAGGTAATAAAGCAATATCACCATATTCTCTATAGTAATTTTCATATAATGTATAGCATCAGCCTGTATACTGTCCCACTGCAAGGCAAAGGCCTCTATCATAGAAATCAAGACATCGCTACTGTGATGGGATTAGGCTTAATCACCACGCTTGCCTAATGTGGATTGGTACTTTTGCTCGACCCGGGAATCGGAAACAACTAGACCAACGCGGCAACGGGGCGTCAATTTTCAAATTTTTTTTTTTCAATTAATAAATAATAGACTACTTCACATTATTTGAACCCGTAGCAAAAAAGGAATACATGAGGAAGGAAACATCAGCACTTAAGGTAGTTTCTCTCCAGGGCCCAATGCTTTTTCCAACCTGTACCTACATATATCCGCAGTTAGCGTGATGACCCGTTCCGTCGTCGTCGTTGCGTTGCATTTTCATATATTTTTATATGGGACGACGCAATGTTAGTTGGGCATGACGCTTACTTAATAATGATCAAGCCTTAATAATGATTATTATCGGTGTGCTATTACAAAAAAAGAAAGCTATAAAAATGTTACGATAAAAAGTTTACGAATATTGTTTCATTGGACTCGAAAACGGACCCCAAATTAAGCGAACCCGGAAAATTTCTTAGCAAGCGCAGTCGCTCTCAAATGTCCTTTAGCTGATTCAAATTTCTTTGAACTTCGGCGTTCATTGAAAACGAGAGAGAAAGAAAATTTGATTTTTTACACACGAATTCTCAAAGGGAATTTATTTGATAGCAAAAGTTGTTGGGTTATTTACGCTCTGTGAAGGTGTTTTATGGCGAGCTAAAAAGTAAAGGTTGGAGAGGCGCCAAGCGGCGGCGCTAAATACTGGCTGCATCTGAGTTCGTTGAGTTACAGCACTGCGTTAGCGCGCAATGCACGACGTGCATACAGAATTACTATAAGTGGAAACTAATGGCGCGCTTAAAGCACGAGTGTGATGTAAAAAGTATATTAAAGGATTTTTAATTGGTAGCTAGATGAGCTCGATAGCTGTTACATGACTATTTGCCTAAAACATTACACACACGATAAATTCATACGATTTTTCATTCTATGTGAATGATGACGTGATGCGAGGCGTTAAGCGATTGCGTAAAAAGTACTTTTTAAAGGAATTTTAATTGGTAGCTAGCAAGTTGTTATTACTCCACATTCACAAAGTCACATGGTCCCACGGAAAACGCAAACAAAAGTAGTGGAAGCATAAAGCTTCCCTTACCGAAATCAAATCAGTCAAAGTGAGTCAGACTTATTGTTTTTTATTTATTTATATATCTGAATTGATTGAATGAAAGATAAATAACGGTAAACGATTTTGACAAATTAAAAAAGTCTAGCACTGGTCAATTATAAAGCAGTACAACATCTTATAAATGGACATGATTACCTACGTACCATGTAGCTAAAAGCTGATTTGCGAATGCAAGTGACTATATAAGTCATACTATATTAAAATGAAAAATATTTTGACTTCAATACTGTTTCCTTTGTATGTAATAAGTACCTTATATTTGCTGCCGATTCCTGGATTAAACTTATGAAAAATTCATCGTGGAAACGCGAAAAATATTCGGTATTTTTAGCTTTATTCGATAAACTTTTTGTTTGCTTAATTTTAGTTGCAATGAACGGATTTTTTTGAAAGCTAATTTCATTGTTTGTTCATTTACAATAATGATGAGCAGATATTCTGAGAGCAAGCTTTACTTTTCGTTTCATATAAATCGAAAATAGCCCGTCAAATAAAATCGAAATGCCTTTCTTTTTAATAGTTTGAAGTCCAATTTAAATTTCCAACGAACACGATTCAACAGCAATCCTGTATTATGAAGCTATTAATGGAAGTTAAATCAAGATTGGCGAACTATTTCCCGCTATGGGTTCATGCAAGCTGTATCGGCAACTTTTATCGTTTATCTGTGTAATATATGTCTTTCGTTCCTGATACATTTAGCAGATAATTTTCTTGATTTATACTTATGTAGGGTAAAGTATCAGACACTTTCGGTTAAGTGTTTAAGGATCTACATTTCACTTTTTTTTACTTTAAACCATTTTTTTGGTAAATCAATTTATATAGGTAAGTACTAGTGCACTGTTTTTAAACTTTCCTACATAATTAATTTGTTTCAATTGTAAATAAGCTACTATACAAAAAAAAATGGCACGAACGAACGTTAACGATGTTGGTTATTTTAGTTAAAAATAATCGGATAAGTGCGACTTGAACAAGCTTGAAAAAAATATTGAAAAGTTTTGAGATATTCCATGTATTTTTGTTTTATTATGTATTACCTACTTGCCCAATTTCACATTTCTATAAATTCTTCTAGTAAGACCTTTATTGACATTGATTCACATGGAAGCGTTGAAGTATGTATTTCTATCTTCGTGAGTATCCGAAAGGGACACAAGATTTTTCCCCTCAATTATGAAGAATTGGGTCAAATGGAAAAAATATGACTTTAAAATTCATGACTCAGTTTTAAATAAATAAAAAAATCAGCAAATTTAATTGCGCAGTCATGTCCTATGCAAAAAGGAATCCTCTGAGTCCAATGTAGATAAGTATAGGATTTTTCCATATGGAATTGAAATTTGAATAAGGAAACGCTCAAAATAAATTCCATTTAGTTAGGAGAGCGTCTTTAGGTATTCCGCGATCGTTGTTCACATCGTAACACCATTTCCTATTTAAATTTTTGTCTACTGCATTTCTTTGCGCAGTAATTGAAGCATTAGGCACTTGGGACCGGGATGTGAAAAGGATGAAAAAAAATGGATGTAGGAAAGAAAGAAATTAAAAGATGAAAGAGACCGTAACGAAGTGCTGCGACGAAAAAGTGAGAAATTATTTTAAGACATTTCAAGCAGTAATAAGTGGTTCAAAAGTTTTTTGCAGAGATTTTCACGTTAAATGGTAATCTGGGAAATTTCCAAGTGCCACAATCGGATTAGCCGTCACCTTAAAATGTATTTGCGGAATCTTCGGATTATTCACAATGAAAATTTTATCTCATCATTATTATGATCGTTACGGCGGATTAAATTATCTTCGAGATAAAGGTATAAAAAGCAGACGGTTGGAACTTTGGGCAGTATCATAAATTCGTAAAAATTTATAAGTTTTTTTGGTTACTTTTAGAACGAGGTCATTCCGTAAGTATTATGTAGAGGAAATTGTGTTATAATTGTTTATTTCTATTGAAAATTAACAAGGGTGCTTAGCTTTAGTAGAAATATATAAATACGAAAATTACTCGTACTATACAAATGACAATTTAACTGCTCGCCTTATATTCCGTGTGTCCGGATAAAAGATGGCGGACTTCTTATTTTTTATTGCTACTGAGCCCGAATGGGTTCGTTTATTTAGCTATTAATCTTCCGATTAAAGAGTACCTACGAGCATCGCACTTGTGCCTCCATTGGTGTAGCGGGTGTCCATGAGCGGCGGCATTTGCTTACCAACGTGTGATCCTTATGCTTGTCTGGCACATATCACTTATAATACATAGGTATCATTATATACACGTAACCTAGAGGTACATTATACATCTAGAAAACTTGGATTGAAATTACGAATCCTTTAAAATCAGAGCTAATAAACTTGGGAAACCTCTTTCGCTGCCAACGAGTTGTAATTAAACCATGCTTTCCTCTCTTAATAAATATTTGCTTGTTAATTGCCGAGGAATGGCGCCATAAGTCTTACTATGCGATTATGAGCAAAACGTGATTTGCTTTGTAAATGATTTAATACAACACTAACACAGAATGGAGTATAGGCACTAAGTTGATTTTCAACCAAAAGTACACACACAGTAATGCCCCGTTGGTCTAGTGGTTTAAATACCGGGCTGTGATCTTGGGGTCCTGGGTTCGAATCCCGGGTCGAGCAATAAGTATGTAAGTTCGAAAAAAGCTGCAATCCGCATTACGCAAGCGTGGCGATTAAGCGTAATCCCACCAAAGTAGCGATGACTGATTGATTTCTATGATCGCCTTTGCCCTGCATTGGGACGGCATATTGTTATGGGCTGATACTTTACTTTACAAAGTGCACAAATAGCACTTGTACCCAAACATAAAAGGACGATCCAAAGTCCTAAAAGGATAACTCGACGTTAGCAAAGAATAGCCGTATATGCACCATTAGAAACTCCCATATGTTGTTGTTGATAGGATAACTCAATGCCAAAACCAATTTGGTTTCTTCTACTAGCAATACCCACAAGCAGTTAATAAGACGTTCTCGAATAGTCAGCAAATTAATAATACAAGGTATACATTCTTGAAGGGCTTTGGAGCCTGAAAGTTTTCTGTGTTTAGAATACCACGTAAGTTAGTTACTTGAATATTCCCGAGTTCATAACATCGAGATCGTTCATAAGAGAATTGTTTCGATGCCATGGAAACAGGAATTCGTATTTGATGAGAGTTTACAATACATCAGGTTGAATCAGTTCAAAGTACGTTTGTTGAGTGTTTAAACTGGGGATTCCAGTGAAAGTCGGTTAAATCGAAGCATATGTTGATTCAGTACAAAAGTTGTTTATTAATTACAAAAAAAATAATTTCAGCGGTTCTTCTTAACATAATAAATTGATCTCATGAGTCTTGCCGCGGAGTGACATTAGTATTATAATATAGAATCAACGACTTTAAACTTACGCGTGGCATTATATAAATCTTGACATAATCGGGGCTAAACGGGACGACATTTTACAAGTAGGTACATTGTTGTAATACTTTCTGTTCTCTGTTGACGTTTCGACTGCCTTGGTGACAAGCCGTCTGAAGGCGCAAAACGTGGACCTGACGGGCAAATCTTGGGATATCCTATATTTTTCGTTATTTACACGGGCACTAATAAAATGTCTGTGAAATTTACTTCAAAGCAGTAAGTATCATAATGTTATTATTAAACACCATCGCGTTTACCCCGATTAGGTATGTAAAATTTTGAATCATTCTTGATAAAATGATATATGCCGAGTGAAACATATTGCTTTAAATTGGCGATTCCAAAATTAACCCCCTATAACTCTATGGCGATAAAATGCTTAAACATGTATGTCATAATAAGTGATTTTAATATTAACTACCTTTTTAACTATAACCGCACATGAAATGTATAAATTACCCGCATAAAACCTATCTCTTTTATTCCGCTCAAAACAGTTTAACTGCACTTGGAGGGAAAACTAAAGCAAAAAGATTAATAAGACTGGTAAGTTACTGTGGTGACAGATTGAATCAGAAGAGTTTATACGCGTAAGTTACGAGTGTCCGACAAAAACACACTTTTTGCCTGTCAACACCATTATCCCGACACTTTCGCGTTTTTTTTTATTGAGTTGAGTGAGAGAGAAAATAGCTGTGTAATGTTTTCAGAACACTATAACCAACCGTTAAATTCTCAACAATACAAGGTATACCTGTAAACATTACATCCCTTTAACCATGTCTTCAAACAACCATTAACACTTGTTCAAGGTACGATTTTTGTAAATTCGACGAATTATTTTTCGACTCCCCATACTTTACTATGGTACGACTTTGTATGAAAGGTTTTTTTTATATGAATTTAAAAAAGCCAAAAGCCTAGAAAAATGTTTTTCAGAATGATTGTTAAGTAGAAAAAGAGGTTAAAGGGATGTGTAAATGTTCACAGATACATCCTATATGTTAAATATATTTTTATCTGATTCACTGAAATGGATCTTGTCTTTTTTCTGGCTCGGATTTAGCTCAGATAGGCGTTAAAACGATAAACCTACTGGTAGAATGTCTATTCGTAGAACAAAGCTGGAGTAGTTCTAAAACAGGGGCTTCAGTTTTTAATGAACAATTTATTTCGAGCTAAGTAGTCTGTAAAGTAGATCGATCGATAAGCGATGAATAAGATCTTGTTTAAAGTTTTTAAATAACTACTTGTTGTCTTAAACATAACTGTTTCAACTGGTGGTATGGAATACAGCAGCATTATTTTCTCGTGATGATGTTTTGCGGTGATGTACGCTTCCAGTTTAAGCCTTATCTTCTTTCATTGTTAATGACACCCCTAAAACGACGTCTCTAGGGTAACGTTGACAAATAGAATTTGTTAGCGACATCGCCGTAACGTTGAAGAAACATATCGTTTAAGAATATTATATCGAGCCAGTATACTCTTAATGGTTGAGAGACATGTCTATGGCAATACCTCGTCAAGGTTAAAATAAAAGTGTTTTTGTGTGAGTAATATTTTGATATACATACGACTATAACAAAAACATTGGTGTATTTCATTTGCGGGCTCGTCAACAACATCGTCAAGGTGGAACTGAGATTAAGGCTGATTGTTTCCTTCATTTTGGAAAAAAGGCAGAAATATTAGTAAAAGCGACTTCGAACAGTTATATTTATTGTAGACTTTTTTATTGCATTATCAGAATCCGTGCTACGTACAAATATTTCCATCATATTTACATTTTATTTATTAAAAGGACTAGTACCAATTATAACCACTCACTTATTTATAAGGCAGGTTGTCTCGTGTGCAAAGTGGACTTAGGAGTTATTCATAAAATATATTTATTGAATGCGCATGAAAATCTTATTTTCCCTATTATTCTCGTTGAGGTAACTGCAGTTATTGCAAAATTCATGCTACGATGCTTTCACCTCTGTTTCTGCTCTACTAAAAATACAGAAACTTATTGCATTGCAACACAAGTCAATTCTCAAAGTTTTATTGTTCTGTCGGTATCGCTTGTTATTGGATGCACACTTTACATTTTAAATGTTGAATAGACAATTGGTACAATTATCTCACAATATATGATATCATACTGCAATCGACAACGTGCGTATGATATCGTGCAAAAAAATTTAGCAGTGCCATATATTTTTCATCAGCAGCTATATGTATAAGTATACAGTTTTTATATACTTATAGATGACATTCTTTTAATGTCATCGTTTAGATGCGCACGCAAATATATGATGTATTGTACAATGTAAATGTTTGTCTTTGCGTGCGTACTTTTTAATTGTTATTCCGACTTACAAGCATATTGTAGAAATACTGCGCATTGATCTCATGTACAGTCGACGAAATTCCCGGTGTACCAGCGCTAGGCGATAATCGCTTGCACTCGCAACTGCAAAAGCTGCGCTAGCCCCACGGCTTAGCGAGCGGCGAGTGCAAGCGATTATCGCATAGTGCTGATATACCGGAAAAAATCGTTGATCGTAGGTACTTTTACTAGTTTAAAGTCTAGCCTGGCAGCACGCATTGGGAAAATATAGACTATTTTTTAACCGATCATTTATCTTATACAAATCGTCCGCAACCAATCGGCTATGATGCTAACGTACTCGTAATCTTTTTGTCGGCGTTTTCACATTTCTAATTGGAATCGGCATCCCCAATCATAAAATTATTGGCTGTAAGGTTTTACGACCGTTGCCATCTGGCGTCTACTGTCTTGACCCAACTTGCTGGCCAGAAGAAATATTATATAATCTGTGCCAAATATATTATAATAATAAAAAGAGGTAATAAGTAGATACTTCACTAGCGTCAAAAAACTGGGGTCCAAAAACTTTGCTGACCGGTCAACGTGTTTTTTTTCTACATTAATTCTATAAACTTTGTTTTTCCATTTAGTAATGGTATTCATCCTTTGAGTCTGTGAAAATTAAACATTCCTGATCCTCTTACTCGTACACTGTATATGTTTTTATCACTAACAAAATTGTCAGACATTATACTCAGTTCGAATGTAAAAGTATTTTCAAATCGGCGGTCTGTGGGCGAAAAGGTTTTTTAAAAGTTGAAACACTGCCGGAAGCTTTTACAAAGAATTCTTGTTACGGTTGAATGCCACGTTCTCTAAGTGATACCTACAGGAAAACATGCCGTGTCTGCGTGGGATCCGGCTTGTCAAAGATAGTTTTTTTAATGTTTCCTAGTGGCATTGTGTATGTTACAATTGTACGTTTCTAGTATTTATTTAGCTATGCATTCGTTTATAAAAAAGCGTGTAATACAGGGAGAAGTATTAGTAAAAACGAGCCGCTCGCTAAATCGCTTTAAGTATTTCACTTTTTGTTTATGTAGGTAACGTTTTAAAATGATATGCAGCCCGATTGATATATTTTCACGATTAATTGGTTTATCACATACATTTTTCTAACAACGCTTTGTCAATCTTAAGAATCTGTATTCGCCCTATTCAACGAATTTATATTTGGTTATCATGATGATAACTCGATTAGTTATTAAAAGCCTAAGATCTTACTGCTCAATTCTGCACGTAACTGTTGTTTTGGTGAAATTAATATTTATATCGATACCTTAAATCTCAAAGGGCGTAATCACCATTTTGGCCAAAATGACTTTTGAATGCTATCTTACTCCATTTTTTTTTCTCTATCGATCTGTATTATCAAAGTTTTAAAATTCGCAAAAAAGTGGTGATTACAGCCCACGTGTTTACCGTCGATAATGCAAGAATTTTAGTCGTAAATACCTTTAAAAAATTCATTATTAAGGTTTCGGTCGATACACCAGTTAAAATTATAATTATGTGAAAAATACTGACTATCGAATGAGGCGTATAGGACAGATATGTGTAACAGTGGCGTTTACGACTCGAGTTACTTTAAGAATTTAAACAAAATAAATAAAGTAAGTGGTAGTAATACTGCATAATGAATATCGCGTTTAGTCCGGTTTCTATAAATTCTAAAATAAAAACGCTCAGACATGCAATTAGCAAGTACTTTTACTACCCATACGTAAGAAGAATTACTCTAGTGTCAGTATCCTAGACGAAAATGAGGAAATACGAATGCAGAATCATGCAGTGGGATCTTAGTAACTAGCTAGAACTGTTTTATAAAACTACGTTTTTCGTAGAACTAGCATGTCAAAGTTACACGTGTACAACATTTTTGGTTTAAAACTAGTCTTTCCCCCAGGAAATTGGAATTACCATCGCGTGGAGTAAAACAGGGTCAAATTGTTCTCGACAAGATATCGTTGTAGTTTTAAACTACAAGTTTCTGACGCGACGGCGTAGTTCACTTTTCTAGATTGAAGTTGTAGGGAAACTCAAACCATCTTTTATTTAATGCTAAAGTAATTTTGAGATCTAAAATTGACGGAATAAGACAAATAAAACGTGAAAAAACACATAATTTGTATGACAGGATAGATAACTCATGCGATTTCTCTTGTGTTTTTTGCGGAGTTTGTTTTTATTTGTTATATTTAAATTAAGGGTTTGTGATCACCAATCCGCATTTGGCGTGGTGATTAAGCCTAATCCCATTATAGTAGCGTTAGCTTGATTTCTATTATGGAGGCTTTTGCCCTTTTTATATTTTTAAATGGATTAGAAAAGAGATTTAAGACTATTAAGTGAATATAAAAAAGAAGATAGAATCGTGAACCCACACAAAATTACAAAATTTGCACTATTGTGCAAAGGGCTCTCCCAAACTCCTCCATTGGTAATAGCCAGCGCTTGCGAATCCTGTTAGTGGTGGTCTAAATCGGCACGCCATCTTTTTCTGGGTCCAGACCCAGAAAAAGAATGAATGACCCAGAGCCAGCTCTCAACCGGCGCCTATGCCCATGTTGGATTGTATTGTGTGACATTTTTATTTTTATTTACTTATTTATTAATTAAAAAATCATTTAGTCATAGGTCCATTTATTTTTAATTCTAAGCAATAGGTGATTAGAGAATTTATTGTGTCACATTATTATACGAGCAAAGACACTATCAAAACCCTCTCGAAACCATCACGCGCTGTCTACTTGTCGTGAAGTCTGTTCACGCAAGTCTTGCAGTAAAAGTATTACTGCTTTGAATACACATCTTGACATGCAATAATAAAATGGAGCTTCAAGTTTTTACGATTCACTTTTACGACCCTCAACTATCGCAGTACCATAATTATTGGTATTCATTCTTTTGCATAAAATTTATGAATTTGATCATAGTAAAGAGACTTATATTTTAGTACCTGGTAGAACTGCTATCCATTTCCTAGCCATATCCTTCGCGGTTTTCATTTAGATAAGTGTGTCTCTAAAGGTCGGTAAAGCGAAAGTTACGCTTCTGGTATTGCTAGCAATTCGACTTGCCGGATAACGCATTTGGTAGTGACCCAGCCTCATATGCCAAAGGTCGTGGGTCCCATCTTTACCCTGGACAAACATTCATGTGGTGAATACATGTGTTTGCTCTTTGTATAAGTGTGTAAATATCATATGTTTTAAGTATCCAAGATGATCTTTAGGATTTTTTGAAGTACCTATAGAAAAACTGTTAAACTAAAAATGGATTATCCTAATTGAATTCAAACAAATCATATGAAACAATTGATGGTAAGAACTCATATTTACCAGATTTGTTAAAAAACAAAATTTAGTATTTAAGTATCCAATACTAAGCATTAATATTGTTAGAGGAGACAGGATTAAAATAGCAGTATTAAACAATAAAAAAATGCATTACATTATAACTATTCATTACAAAACCAACCATGTTCGGCTCGAATCCCTAATAAACTCATATGACTATTTGATCTGCAGTTACAGTACAGCACACGACCATTCCTCATTGTGTAAAATGATTGGGCTCTGCAACGCAATTGGGAGAGGTTTATGTCCAAAGAGTGACGATGGATACGCTCAATGGATGGCTGTATTGATACATCATGAAAGTGATGAAGTGGCGCAAAGGACCAGTAAATCGGAGAGCGCGAATAATCTCAGTGAAAATTTGTCTGATATAATAGTTGAAATCTGGTTAAGTTTAAGAGTCAGCAAGTCATTTTTTTTTGTAAAACAGCCAGGAAATTTAACTCCGCTTTGCAACAAGGAACATCATAAAACAGACTACAAACACCATAGAGCTGACTGCACGTGAAGTTCTTGCAAGAGACTCAGAGATATCGGAATGGCTGTATAAGCGGATTTACAAGGGCTCTCCGAGCGGCCGGAATGGTGTTGCCATGGCGATTGCTGAGGGATTACAGGACGACATACTGAAAGTGAAGCGTGACCGGCTCATAGCCGTAGGCCTACTTTTTGGTAGAGTTACTATTTATTTGCTAATAGTTCCTTAGTCAGTAGTAACGCTGAGAAGATGACGTCTTCCATGTCCTCCCTGGCTATACCAATGACAGAGGGGATAATACTAAAATGTGATCTTAAGAAACATGTGGGTAAGAGGAATGTGTGTGTGTTCACAAAGGTTTCGGAAATGGCAGCAGCAGCACGGATGAAGAAGATATCCTCAGGACGTGTGCAGCAAAGAAACCGAACAGCTCATTACGTTCAAGAACGATCGGCATGCAAGCTAGATAGATTTACTTACTCCTCTGAGTAAGCAGTAAACTTCCTATCTTGCAATAACTACTTTGCTGATATGTGTCTCTCTGTGTTGCTCTACACATATCAGCAAAGTAGTTCTTGCAAGATCAATCCCGTTGAGAGTCACATCACCGTCTGTACATACATCAGACGACAAGCTATGGACGAGACACGTAACGTATTGCTGATGTTAAATCAGCTTTACGAAGTTAAGATCCTCTGTGGTTATGTTCCGGGCAGTTCATCGAGACTGTCGCGATGTCGGTTACAAGTACGACTGAGACTACTATTATAGTTAAATAAGCATGTAATTATAATCCATCATAATTATAATCACATTAAAAGTAAAGTAGCAAAAAATGATATCTATCAAACTTGTTTTGTAGTGGTATTTGGCACACAATAGAATAAACTAAGTGGATAAAAATAAAAAGTACTTTATACAATTTGCTAAAAGTTCTTATAGTGATGAAAGTCTCAATCTTTTTTTATTAAGACGTGTGGGTGTTTGGATTTTAGCCCTCATTTTTTAAAGTTAACGCCCATTTAGGCACCGTATCGTATGCCCCGTCGACAATAATAATATGACTCTCAATCAAAAGCCGGTTCGGGCGAGATGGATGAGGTAATAAAGGAAAGATTTGGGAAAGCCTCAGCTCTGAACAACGTGACATACCGCCGATGGGGTGACTATTCAAAAACGCCGCCTTTTTAAGTGCCTTTTTACTTACTATGTGAGTCTAGGTTTACCTAACGTTCCGCTATTTCACTATTAGATAGGTAGATTACAGTTTCAGATAATGGTTTTTAGAAGCTGAAAGCACGAATAATTTGTCAGGGAAAACCATCTTCATCTATCTTCTATTTTTACTTCAACAAAATTATTGGGACTGTTTGGTACAAATCGATTAACTCAAATTGATGTCTTATTATTGCTGGAATATTGGAAACGATAGGTACAACTTGATTAAATTTGTCAAATACTCATAAAGAAAGGCTAAATTATTTTAAAATCATTTAGATTTGGATGTTCATGAGTTCGATATTCAATATTATATTAGTATTATCCTAAATAATTATTTCATTATTAGATATGTGTAGCAAAATTATAAAGGAATGTAATAATTGGAAGCCAAATTAGTGTGTACATGAGGGCAGGGATATCATTCACTGCCGCATTTCATATATGTATTTTATTAATGAAACTGAATATTAATACTTGTAAATAATATAAAGCTTTTATTAATCCAGTGTATTAATCAGCCAAAACTTTGAATGACGAATAAATTTACAAGTATGTAACGAATGATTGAACGCATTCATTCGAATTTTTACTCACAAATGTAGTTACGGCAATTCAACGTTCACCGGGCCGATTGATGCTAAAAATTAATTAAGCAAATATTTCAAGCGCAAGTTTTTATTCCAAAAAAGCCTTTGACGAATATACCATATTTTATGAAGATAGATTGAATACATTTATTTTACTTTTTGCTTTCCTTGCTTTAACAATAAATGAATAAAGAGTAGAGTACATAGCGAAAATAGAGAACAAAGAGCAAATGTTAACGGAAAGCATGATTAATATTAGAGGGCAAAACTAACATTCATCATAAAGTTTAAGTGTAGCCTACATCCCGTCATATAACGTAAAACAATAGAACTTTACTGCGATTTGCGTAGGCTCCGGTATTAGGAAGTTTATTATTCAAAGTCTCATTTTCAAATCGTTTGTTACATTAAAGTGTTCTCTTTTATGTTTCCGTGTTCGTAAAGGGTCTCGAGGGTTGTGTGACGCTTGTAAAATTATATGTCCAATTTGAGTTTGATTTCACTTTTATGTCCGAAGTTTAGTGTAATATTCAATTAATATTTATTTTTAGTCAAAATTACAAGAACGCTTTTAGCCGATTTTTTTTTATTTGCGTGTTACCTCGCTCAAAATTATACAATCGAGTGTCACAATAATAAAAGGTAAAACGGAGCCGCCGCGAAAAGTATTGTGTCAGTTCAAACCTATAATTTATTCCGCAGCAATTTGTAGACCAGCCGATATTTTATTCCCTGTCGTTGAAATCTCAATTCATTTCCAATTTAAGAAAAATATATTTAAAACGCGCGGATTCAACGAATTAAAAACTTATAAAAAGGTATTTTCACGAACCATTCGGTGCTGATTAAATTTTCTTTCAAATTGCCGAGGTTATAATTGGGGTACTTGTTTGTGACATTATAAATTTACTTTTAATGAGTGCTTTAATTTCATTCATAGTTACTCGTGCTAGTTCACTAGTCAGTATACAAATGATTTTTCAGTAGCTTTTATTTAAAAACTTGGGTTTACGGTTTTTACCTGTATAATTAAATTCACTCACTATTTATAAAATAAGTAACCATATTGGTTTATAGAAATATAGCTATAGCAATTTAAAAAACAAATTTAAGCTTAAGGAAAACAATGATTTTTAAAAGTCATACTTACGAACTATTAATCACATCGCATAATCACCATAACACGGTACAAATCCAAAGTTTGCTTAAAACTATTATGTTGTATATTTCCGCAACTTCATTAGTCACATGCTATATTGTTGTTCACTGTTAACTGGTATTTAGCGAGGAGCATTTTATTTTTTTGAAGTTGGCGCACTGTTCGGTTAGCGGGGCGAGTGGGTCGAGCGAGGCGGAGCGCGGAGAGGCGCGGCGGCTGCCTCTGCGGCTGGCGGCGACAGACTAACGCAGCCCCTGGCTCCTCCGGTGGGCGGGCGGCGCGATCGACGCTTTGACTTACCTTTCAGGTACCGGTACGTTACGGAGGTCCTTCATTTTTAAAACATTCGTCCTCCTAATAAAAAGTAAGGAAATGTTATTCTTTACTTTGTACAAGAAGATTAACAAACCATGTAATTTTATTACTTAGGAACTCTCATAAAAGCTGCAAGCGAGAGTCCCCACATAAACGTATTAAGTAAGTTGTTCTTTGTGTGGTTACATCTCAAGAGTTTACAATACGTATGGAGGCGTGCGGAATATTACTTCCACGTGGTTATTTCACCGCGCAATATATCTTTATTATCCCGCAACTAGTTTACCCACATTTTTTCCATATGAACGTTCTACGGTTTTTCCACTTTCATGTTAACACATTAATATATTTTTTTATTCCTTTTTATTATAAGATAAGGTGTATTTTCTCTTTAAGATTTATTCATATTTAACTTTTCCTGTTCAGAAAACCTTCTGAAATCCTTATGTTCCTCCAAAGTCAATTTTAAATAGACCTTTAGGCATAAAAAGTTCCCACATCAGAACAAAAGTAGCAAAGAAAAGAATGTTATAAGAAGCAATATTACGTACTGACGTGAACAAGAAAAAGTAACTGAATAATATACTTATTGGATACAATAAAAACATATTTCCTCCATATATGTGTACTTTCGTAAAGTAAATCTGTTGAATCCCCAGCTTTACGGTTGAAATCTAAGCTTTAGAAATAAATCAAAGATAGATTTTCTTCTGCCAGCTAAGTTTATAAAACCTTATCAGAACAAATTCGATATTGAATCTCGACTCAGTGCTCGAGTGCGATTTGTAAAAAATATCAAAGAAGCCACAAGAAAATGTTAGGAAAAGTTGCTTCTGCAAGAGCTATATGCGTATTTTAAATGTAAAAATCCAACACGTGAATAACAGAGGAAAGCATTTTTTTTTACTCTTAGGTTATTTTTAAGTGATTGGTAGATGAACGGACGGATCATCTGATAGCTAAGCTTATGCCTGGAATTACAAAACGACAGTAAACTTACGCCAGACGCGTACGCAATGAAATAAAAACATGTGACTACAGCTTTGATGAATAGATAAATAGTATCTTCACTTAGGTAGGTTGTACTACAGTGTAAAGATTTCCAGTGCCTTGAGAATATATCCCTTCTGGATTCCCTGAGGGAGGAAGTATATGCCCCGGTGGGTTTAGTGGGTATGCCTCTGGACGGCCTCTGATTAGCAGAGGCCCAACACAGAGGAGATCCTTTAACTCATCCCGTCCGTCTCCCAACGGACGCGTGTGCATAAGATGGCGCCGGTCGGCACCGATGTCTACCCATTGCTGCAATGGCATATCGGTCAGGTTGCATTCCCACCGATAAAAAAAAAAATAAAAAAAAAAGGTTAGCAGCGCACTTGTGACTCCACTGGTGTTGCATGTGTCCATGGGCGGCGGCAATTGCTTACCATCAGGTGATCCGCCTGCTCGTCTGCTACCTATCACATAAAAAAAAAAAAAAATACAGTGCCTCGACATAATTCAGCCTCAAAAATATCTAGCCCGTTGAAAAATTCGCCTTCGCGCGAGTTGTCAATTTATTTAAATTTTAAGGTTTGTCTTTGTCTGTAGAGATTTTGGACCAGTTGTCCATTTGCCTAATCAGTAGGGGTTATTTCGTCCATCTGGACTCCTGCTGAGGCAGAGAGCAAGGGACGGGTTAACCGATCGGCGCCTTTGGCTCTCGATGGGAGGGCTGTCGCATCGCGGACGCCCGTGCACACTCGCGCTATGTTTTGATAACCTTGACTTTACATTTACAAGGTCTGAAGTAGGCGCTCACCGACAGAAAGATTGATATTATTGTACAAAAAGTAATAGGTATAATGATAACTACAACCCCGAAATGTTTAAGGCTAGAGAGTGAATAGGCTGCTTTTGGCTAAGCTCGTTGAACCGTAAGCTTCTTTTCAACTCTTGGGTTCTGTGTAAAGCGACATAAAGCCAAGAGCGAGCCCATCAATATTAATAATAAAAAAGATATATTATACCTAGGTCACAACATACCTAATGACAGTGCAAAAAAATTATTGCCTGTAGCTCTAGAAGGCCAGACAACCTTGAGTAGGGGAATGAAATAGCTTATCTGTAAGTTGGGAAAATAGGATAAACAAATGAAGTAAAAAAATATTCAGATTGACCCTTTGACGCTGAGTTCAACTCGTGATCAGCTGTCCAAGGGTAAATGATATTAAGTAAGTACAACAAAATGTACTCGTATATTGATGTAATAAAATTCAGCTAATCGAATAGTTTTCTATCTTGCTACTAGTATTTTTTACTATGGTTGCACGTGAGATGCACGCATGCATACTCCGGGTGCGTGAGGCTTGAATGCAATTGAATGCGTCTAGACGCTATTGTCCTGTACTTGTGACGGAGGAAACGTGGGGCGTTGCGTACATAAGTCGATTGTGCCGCCTACTAATGGGGCTTTGCAGCGGAAAGAAAATATCTCAGAACACAAACCCCTATTTTATTTCTTCTTGCGTACGTACGGTCCTCGATGTGTGAGACAATTCTTCAGGTAAAACTTCCAAGCTAAAATTATTGCCTGACATTTATGTCCCTTTGCAGCTGTAATTAATTTGTAGTATGCTAATATATGGGATAGAATATTTTGTTATAGATAATTTTATTGGGAGAGAAAAAGTAATCGTAAAGTAATTAAAGTAAATTGGCGGTAAGGGAAAAAACATTGTGGGAATATCTGCGTGTTTCAGATATTCTTTTATCCTGTGGACACCTTTTTTCATTCACCTGTCTAGACCAGGAAGGCCAGACAACAGTCATTCATTGTAATTACCTGGCTTACAAATACCACGTCATAGCCAAACCTATCCCGGATTCTGAGGACGTAGTTTTGAATGCAACTGGGAATCACACGACACTTTAAAAGATGCGGGTAAAATACTATCGGGGACTTTTAAAGGTAATCAGTTGGTAGGCACTAGGGATTGATTTTCATTTTTGATTTTTGTAACTATATCGTGAATTGAGAGCGTAGGTATGCGTCAAACCCAAGTAACCGCTAGATTTAGAATTTGCCTTCCGTAGTATTTGTATTCCAGCATCCCACGTCTAAGTTTCAACTGGTTCATGTTATTCTAAACCCAAGCGCAGGTTTGCTGAGGCTGTCGCTTTCATTTGTTAAGATATTTATTATTCACAGGCTTGGCCTGATCCCGTCAGCAAACCGACGCACTCGAGGTATGGTACCTAAATCTTAATGTTGTTGTTGACAATATTCCTAACCAGATGTTTTACGAAGACAATTCGATTTAAAGTAATTAGAATTTCGCAAATCAACCTCATAATAAATTAAAAATGTAAGATAGTACATACCTACCAACTTCAAATAAGGGTTCCCCTTGGTTTAAAAAAACATAACAATTCTTATTAATATTATGATTTTTCTGGGTTGTTCTATTTAGTGTTATCCTAAAAAGCTTAAGACATACCATATCGAATAAAGGCAGGTAAGCGTTTCATAGAAAATAACATTTAACTCATTTGAGTCAGATCTTCTTTTATATTCTTTGGGAAAATGGAATGATTTAAAGGGCTCCAACGTGGACCGCCGCTTCAGACCGATCGAAATGATGAATCAACAAGATGGTCAACGAATTTAATTTTCAGAAGACACAATCCATTAATGATAATGGAAAAGTAAACCATTGGTCGTAAGGATCAGTCGTATCCTTATAAGAGCCCACCTTATGCTACAAACCCGTATAGTTTTCCACTATTAATCCATATAGAATTTCGTTAGAAAGCCCGGCCTCCCCTTACCTTTTCTTACGAATAACCCGACTGAAATAGAGATTTAAACACAAAGGTAAACAAACGTTGGATTTTATAAATGTAATAAAATACATATAGTAGATAGAGGGTTTCGGTGCGATCCCAAGGCTGAGCCTATCGTCCATATCTATTATTCATTGTTCTGCCAAACAAATAAGTTCCCGGGCTACCTCGTGGGATACACTCGATCTCATTAGTATAGAATCCAGACGATTTTCGATAGTTCGTTGCATATACTTGCCTGCTCACTCGGCCACAGCCTTCGATTTTGAAACAACTTGGGTACATTTTGCAATCGTGATAGAATTTTCTATGCGTACAGTTTTCTATCGAACAAAATAAACGCAATAACAGTTCATGCTCGTGACTGTGTTTTGTTTCTACAAAAGCTTTGAAGGAGGTGCAAAAGTAGGTGTTTTCTATTAAGATGAAAAAATAACCAAACTTATATCCTTTTTATTTAAACAATGTATTTCGGACACCAAATCTCAATAAAATGTTACGTTTTTCCATCGTTTTTCTTACTAGCGATGTCGGAAATAGCCTGTTTCTTCTTTTGGAATCATTCTGATTTTAGTTATGATAATTTATTTCCTAACTTAAAATAAATATAGATGATACTGAATATTGTTGCTGCCTACTATTTTTGATTTCAACTTTAGTAAAATTTGCCTAACTTTAATTTGAGTCCTTTTTAGCTACCCATAAATAGGTCCTACACGTTTTTTGCTGAAGCATTTAACACTTCAAAAGCCCTACAATTTTACATTGAATAGGTCCCAAAATAACTTAGTTGTTTGACTTTCACGTAGTTTGATTAAAAAATGAACATTGAACTCTCTAAAACAGAGATTTTTAACAATAGCCAGCCAATTGGACAAAAATATCAGTAAAGTGTGCTTTCGGCCGTGTTACTTCAATAAAAGTTGTAGCAGTATACAAATAGTTATACAGGTTTAATGAAGTTTTTTGCTGCAGGTGTAATCTTTGTTCATATCAGTAACTACATAGCTAAGGGATCTAAAATTAATAATTGAGTAGTGAGAGATTTTCATAAAAACTACTGAAAATAGTAGCGCGTAGTGTTAGAGGACTTTGCCCTGCAGTAGGACCGCATATAGGCTGATACCTACTACTTTTAATCTTGTCATGAAGAAGTTTATTTTACTATTGATCTGCGGATCTGAATCTGCGTACCGTATAACTTAGTTTTAACTAAGACGGTAATCACAAAAAATACTATTTACAGCTTATTCGCAATGTTAGTTCTAAATCTTACGTGACTAGATAATATTTTTCAAGTTCCATTCGTTTCCGTTTTAAATCCCTGTAGGTCAGTTAATCTACAATCGTTAAACCGAGCCGAACGCTGTAACCTGTACACCAGGCAACAAATACAGAAGGCACGATTTGTTCTTTGTAACCCATGGGGACCATGGCCTTAAAAGGTAGTTTTCAAGTCTTGATTTTACCCTATGGCTCCTTAGATATGAATATTCTGTAACAAAGACTAAATAAACAAGAAATTGTTACATACTTTTTTATTTGATGGGTGGCAGACGAGCAAACGGATCACCTGATAGGTAAGCGATTACCGCCGCTTATAAACGCTCGCAACACCAGGAGTCACAAGTGTGCTGCCAATCTTTAAACCTTATTTCCCCCCTAATTGCTACTCCAGTACCTCTCTCGGCGAAACACAGCGCTGGCAATGCTGCACTCCTTTTGTGAGGGCCGTGGTATCACCGGTCAAACCGGCCCAGTAATTCAATGTTTGTTGTTTGGCGGCATGAGCAAGCGGGTTACCTGCTGGTAAGTAATCACTGCCGCCCATTAACAATAACCATCTGCGAGATCAGAGAAGTTGCTGATGCGTTGCCGGCCTTTTAAGAAGGAGTACGCTAGTTTAAACTAGAATGCTACAGTTTCAAAATTACTTCTACCACAGCTACTACTCTGTGGTCCTTCTGCAACAAATATTCACGGTGAAATAGAGAAAAGAGCTGTCTGCTATAAATAGCTGCGAAGTAACGGAAAGCACCTACACACGTACGTTGCAGGCTAGAATTATTTACTTACTTCGTCACACTAGTTTTTATGCTCATTTCCTTGGTTTCTCGTATTTACATTTGTACAGGCAAATAGATCGCTGTAGCGTCGTGCAAACGTTTTGCGTTTGCTGGTAAATGTGGAGTCTAGATTTTTTTATGGGAAAAATAGCTGGTTTAGAAACAGTTCAAAGTAAAAAAATACTAAAAGAAAGTTTTTAGTAGATACAAAATATTCCTTCTTTGCCTCTCTGCCTAGTAGATCTATTATTTACCTAGAATGTAAATGACGTATAACTTTTTGTTTATCTTTGTGAATTTCTTATATACCTACTTATTACTTATACATCAGAATCACTTATTCTACCGTGGGAGAGTCACGCTTCGGCATGAAGTTACCGTGGGAGAACCACGCGTCGGCATGAATGGGCCGGCTCGACCACCACGGCCTCATAGAAAACCGGCGTGAAGCAGCGCCTGCGCTGTGTTTCGTCGAGTGAGTGAGGGCACTGGAGGTCCAATTGGGGGAAAGGGGATTTAATGGTTGGCAGCGCACTAGAGACTCTACTGGTGTTGCAAGTGTCTATGGGCGGCGGTCATCACTTACCAACAAGTGATCCGTCTGCTCGTCTGCCACCTATCACATAAAAAAATACATGTGACAGAAACACAATCAGGTGGTACCTACTGTACCGAAGAGGGTGGTCACCCTAGGTTGGTTTAAGTGTGGAAATGTGGTCACATGGTCACATTTCCACACTTAAACCAACGAAAGCAAAAAGCTAATATCCGTTCAAATGACTTAATAAAACCATCAATAAAAGTAATAAAATCCGATTCAATTGTGCACTTTTATGTCCATTGTCAGCGCGGGGAAAATCTAAGAGAGGTTCGGGTGATTTAAGTTTTCAAAGCACAAAAGAGCAAACCACTAAGTTCTAGAGCAAAGAGAAATCTGTTACTGGAAAAATGTGAGGGTTGCTTTCATTTTTATTCGGAATTCATTTGATGTTAAATGTACCTAAATTACATTATAGTTGTGCACTTGGGGTAAGATTTAGACTAAACGACTTAGGGACCTTCAAAGCTTCTTCTACTTTTTTGTCATGAGGTTAGGTGAAGGTAGACTGAATTAATAAAAAATATGATTATTGTATAGAAGGAAATATATACATTTATAATTCATCATCAGCAAAGATTTGATCATCAGCCCATTCAAGTCCACTGATGGACAAAATCTCTTCTAAAGAAAGAGGTTTTACCTATAATCACAGATATTATAATACCCCATAATCGCCAAGCTCTGGGTAGGCGAGTTGGCGATCGCATAACATATCTCTGGCTCCCAGTGCATAACATAACGCTGTTGTTCGTTAAACTGGTCTGTATTATTAATTCACGCATTGAGAATGCTTATTCCGTCATCATTCGGTAGCTAGCGGCTCAAGATAGAACATCAGAAGCAATTTGCGTGGGTAAAATGTTATTACAATCAAATAAGTAAAAGCCGAGAAGCCTCGCTGGTCCCAGGGGACATGCGCTTTAAAGATTTAATCTACGCGAGGAAACTCAAGCGGAATCCAATAACTGTTTTTTTTAAACATCTGTAAAAAATATTAATATAAGGAGAAAAATTTAATATTTACCTAAGTAAAAATAATTGAGATTCGTGTTTGTGTGCGTCGTGGCGTCGTGAGAAGTTCTGTAACCTTTTGTACAATAAATATTGCCCACGTACAATAAGTTGAGCACTTCAATCAGTACCTATCTAGGAGCAACCTCCTTGATGTTTTAAAAATAGCCCTGTATTATCTTTCTTCACGCTTTTTCTTTTGTAAATCTAATGGATTGAATTCTTAAAATATCATACATACACACACTTCGACTTGCTTCGACCGTAAAATCTCTAGATTTAAAATTCCATATTCAAAGCTTTAGAAAAAGTGCCTCCAGTAGTCATTTTGTAGTTTTACAGCTTTAGATATTTTAAATTTCGAACTTGAGGTTGAAAATAATAAGTAGGTAGTATTTTATATACGACCCTTATTCTAAAAAAAATGCCAAAAGAGCGCTCTTTTGTGAATGGAGCCTTACACACGACCTACGCTGTACACTGAATTAAAGACCCGGTACCACTACCTCCGCCAGATAGTCACACACGTCAGCAAAGGCTTTAGAGCGAGCACATACGTGAAACATGAAGGCCTATGAATAGGCCCTCGTGAGTAGACCCGGTTCTCGACACGCGGCCGCCGCTCGCGCCTCAAGTCCACTTCATTCCCCTATGTCTCGAGGTAAATAATTGCGGCCTCACCGAGCCACACTCGCCTTGACAATTATGCGCACTTTATTCGAAGCCGCTCTGCGGTCTTGCGTCTCAAGGTGCACTTTTTCGTTAATGACTAGCGGTGTCAATTAACATTAGTTTCGGAAGTGTTATGTTTTACGGTAAAAGACGTTTACGTACAACGCTTCGGCTTGAGAATACTAACAGTGACTGCATTTAATAAAAGGTTGATAGTTAACAAATAATATTCTAATAATATATTTTTAACAATTAGCGGTTTGTTTTAGGATTTCTTGGCAATCTTGACTTAGCGATAACCCTGAAAATTACGTTTTTTTTTATAGGATAGGGGGCAGACGAGCAGACGGATCACCTGATGTTAAGCGATTACCGTCGCCCATGAACACCTGCAACTCCAGGGGCTTCACAGGTGCGCTGCCGGCCTTTAAATGTATATATGTATGTATTTATATGTATTTTAAACTTAAAGTATTGGACGGAGTCCAACACGTTGGTGGTAATTAATAAACTTGTGTTAAATATGCTTACCGAATACCGTAAGGTTAGTAAAACGTTGTTTTACGGAACATATAGTTTATGTAATAATTTTATCTCTAAAATCTCATATTCATGGTAAAAGGTTTGTAATTGTTTGTAATCTTCTAGGCATTCTCTAAGAGAGTGCACCTGTATAATGAATGTACGAAATATCGACTTATCTTTTATACGAAACATTTCAATTACAACTCATTAATAAAAGAGGTTCATATATGAAATTGCACAGAAGGACGACTGTACGGAATGAGTCTTCGAGTTAAGCAAAAAGTCACAAGAAGAAAATGTACAATTTACAAGGAAGACTAACAACTTAATTTTGCAGACACTACAGTACCTACTCTCGTTTACTGCCACGGTTGAACAACAAACTTCTTTTTATTTTAAGTAAAAGGTTCGATACTCTGCCCAAGATTGTGTACTAAGTTTGCATTTCCCGAGAAAAGAGCCAACTTTGCATTTAAGGATTGCGCTAACTACTTTTTTACGAGTTTTTCTTGTAGAACGAACAAATTGGGATTTGTGATTTACGTTATACGAGTATTAGCGGTAGAGAATGTGTTTTCGATTGTGGTTATTTTTATGGGAAATACTGGCGAAAGAGCAAGCGAGTCGCCTGTGGTGATGACACCATCGTCACCGTTCAGGGACAACGATATTTTGTAGTACTCGTAGTAACATACAATCATATCACCGGTTATATCTATTATATGTCGTAACGTGGCGTTGTCGTATTGCATCTGCATTTGAAAACAAATAAAATAAATCCTCCAACGGATATTCGGCTACGGCGGCAAATCTTAAAGATCAACTGTGCAACCTGTAAAAAAGATAGCACCTAGGATTTAAGTTATGTTGTCTATGGTCTTTTGTTTAGTGTATAATGTTTATAATACTAGAAGCCACAGAACAGCAAGCGCGTAATCGGATGGTAGATAAATATTCACCGCCACCTCTGAGTATCTGTGAGAACAGGGAGGTTGCTGGTACATTACCAGGAATACGCTCATCTCTTGAAGGTCCCTAAGTCTCAGTCGTCGAGGTATTCCGCTGCATTCAAACCGTTTCTCAAAACTGAGATGCTCGTTCGTTATTACGGTTTCACACACAAAGGTTAAAACGGGGCCCTATTATCAAGACCCCACTATCTCCCTCTACCACCACTATCTATCTACTGTCAGGTTGCTTTATTCGTTCGGTTGTTTTATTATAATGTTAAACAAATAAGTAAAACAAAATGTTATAAAAATAAATAAAATACCTTTTGTAAGCGCGGATGTACATCTTGACTAAACTAACCAAAACCCCACTGGTGACTGGTGCTGTTTTTAAACAGTTTTTGAAAGCACTTTTGAGAGAATTTTTATTACAAACACTAGAAAAACATTCCTATTATGTCTTTACGTAAGAGGATGCGTATTTTAGAAGATTTGAAAAAAAAATTAGATAAAAATACAGTCTTGGAATAAATATTCCACTTGAGTAGAATCGTATTCTGAGAACCAATGATTGTATACGTTTGCTTTAGTCTCAAATTATAGCAATTTTAGTTAACTTTAAAAGTACCTACTCGTATCTTGTTATTTTAACCGAACAGTCTTTTGTCACTAAGTTATTGAGCAAAAACCGACATATTCTAAAAAATCATTGTTTTTTGGGTAAAGTGCTAATAGCTCAGTTTAAATTTGGTATTCGTATAGGTCTAAATAACATTTAAAAAAAATCAGAAACGGCCGGAATTTGTGCAAACGCCAAAATAGGTATTAGGTAATACAAAAATGGTGGAGTTTTGTAAACGAATCGCTTGTCATGTTAACGGTTACCATGACGGCACATATTTAATAAAAATTCACTTTCATACAAACTATGGGAAATTTAACAGGCGTTCTGAAACGGTTTCATAAGCCTACTTGACTGAAAGACAAATTACAATACCTATTAGTAGTCATTACTAAAAGTACCAATATATAATCAATGTACATAATTTAATGGAAGTCGCTTAGTGATCCAGGAACATTTTCCTGTAATTTTAGGACATTAATAACTGGTAATAAATTAACCTTAGAAAAAAAATTTAAACCATTAAATAAATAGTGGATACTGGATAATATTTGGAAACTTCAAAAAGTGGGAAAATTATGGTAGTACAATGGATGAGCGCGTGTTCCTTCTATACGGAAAGTCTTAGGTTAGAATTCGAGCAGGAAACCTAAATTTATGCAAATCTTTGGATTAGCGCATATTTTTACTACCTTGACGGTGAGATCCTGCACGTTTTGAATAGTTTCTGAAAAATGTATGAGATATTGTATAAATTATTTTTATTTTATTGTATTGATGATAAATATTATTCCATTTGGTTTTATTGGGTTCCTCCGTACCTATAAGTACCTATATAAAGATAAGACGGCAAACGGCGGCTTTTAACAGAGGGGAGAAATCCTGAATGACAAATATTGTTTTCATCTAATGTACATTTTTTAATTTGTTTAATTAAAAAATCAGACCGGTTTAAAATTAACCTGTTTTTAATGTAAAGTTTGATTGGTATAGTTTATAATTTGTATGGTTGAAATATACTTGTATACATAAAGAAAATTTCGGTTCGACTAAAGAACAGACATACGTAAGCGTCCCAGAATTGTATTAGGGACTAAATGCACCGACGTAAGCTATTAGCATTCAGATATAGGTACAGGATGTCTTTGTTCCAATTTGCTTGTCGCGTCGACACTCCACACAATACAGCAATCACACAACACAAGCACGCCGCGTCAGCTTTCTCGTGCATATTGTGGGTCGCATTGCAGCGATCGGTAGAGAACACAGCTTACCTTAGCAATCACTTTTGTTAGGCTTTCACTTTGTCTATGGATGCATCCTTGTGTCGTTTTATATTCAAACGATTTAGGCGTGTCGCACACACACTCAAGAGTCGAGGCGGAAGCGTTCAAGAGGCGCACCGCCTCTGACTTTTCTATACAATCAAATATGTCAACGCATACTGCCAGAGTCGCGGCGCAGTCGAGGCGGCGGAGTCGGCGACGCGGCGCGGGCGCGCGGCACGCCGCCGCCCCGACCCCGCCGCCATTTTGTCATCGTCTTCTGACGACGACATATTGAATGGGTGTAAACGATGCTCTGCACCTCCGCATCGACTCTTATATCACACCACCGCCTCGACTGTGCCTCGACTCCGCCTCGACTCTGGCAGTGTGCTACCCGCCTTAGACTCTTTTGCCATATAAGTTATGCAAGCAAAGATTTTTTATGAATAGTTGATGTTTTATTGAAATAAGTTCTCACCAAAATTACTTTTCAACACTGCATTTTGTTGCGTGAAGCGGTAAAGAGTTTATATAAAAAACGCCGTGACCATTCTTTTGTCGGCTTGTTTAGTTACACAAGCCTAAGAATATGCAATAAAGGGTAGAGATCGCTGAAATTCTTACTCATACATTGTATATTACTAATTGTATTTGATTTTTTTGTGGCCTAGCACTAAGCGTTTATCACGAAACTTTGTGCCTCTTTTTTTTGAGTTTTATGGCCATGTATTGGGAACCCCCAAAATGTATTGTAATACATTGTGTTGTTTAATTTTTATGCGACAATCTTTGAACAGTAAAAAAACACAAGTGACAGTGACATACGGACGAGCAAACAAACAGACATGACGAAACTATAAGGGTTTCGTTTTTTGTTTGCCATTGGGCTACGTTTCTGCAATTTTTGCTACGAAACGCAAAAACCTGCTTATGGGTATCCTGTTTATTCAAATGTTCTGTATTGTAGGTAAATGTTATTTCTGTTTACAAGTGAAATGCAACATAGCATAAATTGACGTAAGCTTCTTATATCAGACAAGCTTGGTTCAAATGCGAATTGTTATGCCGCGATATTATGATATTGGTATTTGGATATCCCCTTATATCTAGGCATTACTGATTCAACGACCTAATACGGATCAAAATGAACGTATTGCATGGAACTACCGACTGAGTATTATTCTGAGTCTAGAAAAGTAAAATACAAACCGTGGGAGAGCTAAGCTTCGGCATGAATGAGTCGGCTCGACCGGAGTGATACCACGGCCTGAAGAAGACCGGCGTGAAGCAGCGCTGCGTTTCGTCGAGTCAGTGAGGATACCGGAGGAGGCCCAGTTAGGGGGAAGGGGGCAAAAGGTTGGCAGCGCACTTGTGTGTCTACTGGTGTTGCTAGCTGTTTATGGCCGGCGGCGTGCTGTACTATCAGGTGATCCGTCTGCTTGTCTGCCACCTATCACATAAAAAAACAAACAGTACAGTCGAACAATTTTTATGTTATACAATTAGGTTAAAATTCGTTTGAATATATTATTACTAATCTGTTTATCATTTTATTAGAAACTGACGATCACTGCCAACTGACTATGACCTATGCGGTTATGACCGCTATAATAAATAAATCGGAGTGGTAGACCACTGCACGGATTGATTTTAACTACACATTCTGCCCATAGCAACACTATTGACTTTATAGGTATGAATGAGTAGGTAGGTTTTTAAAAATGAATGCAAGTCATATCAAATCTGTTGACAAACTGGTTAAGTTTTTCGATATTTAAAAGTTAAAACCTGATAGTCACACACGCAAACCTTGTGACTCGAACACAAAATATGAGGGCGTTACTTTAAGCACGATGATCCATTATTATTGGTTCTCAGAACCTATCTGAGAAACTTTGAAACGTGCCAGTTGAAGATTCCAGGTGAAAGGCAAATCCATCTTCCATCTTATTTTTAGTTACAATCTTGAAAGATGGGACAAAAAGATTGATTACTGCGAAAAAAACGTATCTAGTTCCGTATAACACGTAATCAATTTTAGAACAACACTCGGTTTCGCTTAGATAAACATTCCAAACTATTAAAGCGAGCTCTTCCAAATCGAAAGCAAACTCATTATTTTGCATTTCACTAACGATTCTATTATTTATCGATAATGTTCAACCGAGCAAACATGTTTCGATGTTATCACATTTTACAATCCAATTATTTCACTGAACATTATTCAATAAACAAAATCTTACTTTTACTAAACAACTTTGGGCAGGCCATTAATGGAGAAGAGGAGACGGGAGGTGGAATAAGGATGTACTTGAATGGAGACCAAGAGACGGGAAGAGGAGTGTTGGTGGACTAACTGCCAGATGCTCTTACGACATCAAGGCTCAAACTGGGACAGCGTGGTCCAGGAAGTCCAACGCTAGAAGAAATTGGAGAAGCATATGCTCTGCAGTAGCCAAATACATGCTGCTGAAGAAGGAGAAGAGAAACAACTTTGTATTTTAGGTAGATATCGTATTGATGAAAAGTCATAGTTAGCTGGATGTCAAAAATGGTTAGGTAAGGGATAATTTTCAGATATTTCATCTAAGAAAGTAAGTTTCGTTGACAACGGAGCCTTTAATGAAGCAATGTTTTTACTTAGTCAATTGAAGTTCAACTATACAAAGGAGCAAGGCCGAAGGACTTTTTGTTCGAATTGTAATTATGTCGTACAGTTTTATGTAATGGGCCCTCGTCTCGAAACCCAAAAGTTTAGGATGGAGATTTAAAAGTCGCTGTCGTTCTGTTCATATTTTTTTGTATTTAATTACCAGCGGGTACAGTCAGCAACAATAATATACGAAACAATCTACACGTTAATTTTTAAACAACATACAAATAGCACTTATTAATGAGTTGTTAAGACTGGAGTGGATTCATTCATATCATTTTCATAAAACGGGAAAACTTAACGTAAATGTGCTTTACTGTATAAACGGATTTTCCCAGTCGTGGCTTTGATGCCGTTATAATATCACGGCTGACAGTCTGACTATTATGTTAGGTGAAACAATATGATACTGTAAAAAATTCATATCCAAAGCCACCATTAATGGTAACTGTACCGAGGCTTCTTTATTTAAAGTTGGTTCTGGTAGCAAGATATTTTAATTTCGCCGCGGGGCGTAAAAGCTGTGCAGTGGAAAGATAATGGCGGTTCTTAAATAAAGCCTTTGTGTCATTATTCTGTGACGCGGGCCAGTGTTGGCGAGCGCAGCTCAATGTTTACCGAACGTTTTGGCTGACCTCTGTTGGACGGAGCGTTGCTGATTCAGCTTGTCAACATTATGGCCTATATATCGTGGATGCTTATGCATAATATAATGTAGGGGTGGCCGAAGTAGGAGCCGAATGTGTGCTTATAGCGCCAATATCTTCCTATATATTGGTAAAGTCGCATGCGGAAGCTAACATAGCATCTTCTTTGATATACATGAAACTATTTCTAAGATATTCCTCTCTTTATTCTTATGGGATTTTTTATGTTATAGTATGTGGTAGACGAGCAGATCGTTCATCTGATGGTAAGTGATTGCCTCCGCCTATAGAGACTTGTAACACCAGTAGAGTCACAAGTGCGCTGCCAACTTCTAACCCTCTTTCCCCCCAATTGGGCTTCCGATGCCGTCACTAGTGTGGGTACCGGTGGGCCAATTGGGTGGCCCAATTGGTTGTCGTTGAGTGTGCCGAAACACGGAGCAAGCGCTGCTTACCGCCAGTCTTCTGTGAGGCCATGGTGTCACTCTGGTCGAGCCAGTCCATTCTTACCGAAACGTGGTTAAAAACTAAGGTTACTTACTCTCATCATCATCAAATACAAGAAACACCCCCTATGACAACTATGGGTATAAAACAGAATGGATTGCTTTAAATGCAGTTTCACCCGACAATTTTCTAGTGTGAAGTGGTGATTTCATCAAAGTTCATTTCTCAAGTGAAATGGCAAGTTTTGAAGCCAACATTGTAAGGCTATCATAGATAGCTGAGTGCATTAAAGCAATGGTACTTTAACTTTAGCGAAGTAGCGTGCAATGTAACTTATGTAGTAATTACTGAGGGAATACTGGAGCAAAATAGTTAGTTTAGAAGTCTTTAAGACGCCTTTGTGGTGCTGTAGACACCATCAAGAGGTCGCTTGGAGTACTTACCTACACGATATCGTAAGTACCAAAGTTCCTTCGAAGCAATAAGTTTAAGAATATATACATATGTAGACTAGAAGTGCTTATGAATGTAAAATGTTAATCGTTTTTTTAAGAAAACAAATGTAATTGTGGTTACAGAAAATATTAAAGGTTATATTTGTATTACCTACTTTCAATATCTTTCTTCATTCCTTTGGGGCCACATTGAATCAATGTGGTATCTAATTAGATAATAATTAAACTTATTTGAAAAGGTAGACCATAGTTTTAATACTCTGACGATAATATTATGTTAAATCTTTCATATGAAGAATAGATCTTAGATAGGTAATTGAATTCAAAACAGTAACAGATTTCGCGGAGAAAAGGAAAACATATATTTATTTTGTGTAGGTACACGTGTATCTCCTAGGCCTATTATTATATTTTTGATAAATAACAAGAATCAAGACGTAATCTTACTCCGTCCGTAATTTATATTTTGTCATCATCATCAAAATCTAAGACCAGGCCGTTCCCATTTCCTCCGAGGCCCTCCTAATCTTTATATACCATTCTTCGCTTATTTATACAGCATAAGCCGAGATGATAACCATTGTCTTAATATTTTGTGTTGTTCATCCACGTTATTATGCCTATTTGGAGGGTGGCAAACAGACCCAGGAATATTATTATAACTTCCTAAATAAAATAACTTAGTACGACAATACCTACGTAGGTACTTGTAGTACTTGAGTAGTTTAAACAACTTCTTAGATTAGGTTATTTATCAAAAAAAGTAAGTAAGTTTTTTCTTTGTTTATTGTTCAACGGGAAGGAAGGCTGTTCTCCTCGCAATGTGTTATGTGGACCGATGATTTGGTGAAGGACGCAGGAGTCTCTTGGATGCGGGTAGTACAGGACCGATCTGTGTGAAGAACATTAGAGGAGGCCTGTCTAGCAGAGGACGTATATGGCTGAAATTATGATGATGTTATATGTATTATAATTAGGTAAAAATATAGGTAGCAACAATACTTTATGCTATCTAACATCCGTAGAATAAGTGCTCAAGCTGAGTACTTAGATAGTATTAAATCAAGTGAATGTATGAGAGGTTGTAGGTATGCGTTTAATTATTTGGATATTCTTTAAAGAGAATTTGCGGGCAAAGTACGAACATGTGATGTTTCCAGACACATTTGTATCCCGCTTTAGAAGACAAACCTTCTCCAAATTCGGGAGGCGACTTCTCCAAATGACCTGGCCGCTGGCCAACGTAGTTGTCACATAGTTTATGCCGTCATTCCGCGATACGGCTGCGACAGCCGCCTTTGAATGTCGGGACCAATTGTTTTACGTACAGGCTTTGTAATTTGATGTATGTAGGATTTAATTAAGTATTATTTTTTATTTCGGTATAATAGGATGTGTGTGTATCAGAACGTTGTGTGTAATAGAGATGCATGCCAGGCCTATTCGCTCCCTCATTCTCCCGAGCCAACATGGCGGAATATAAGCTGTAGGACGCGTGTTAAAAGTGTTTTAATTTTCTAAATAAATAACGACGTATTCAGTCGGTACTTGCTCTGAAGTTTATAGGTATATGTTATTTCGTATACTTAATTTATATAGTGTTATTGTCCACACGGTTTTGCTGCAGCAGTAACATTTCTGGATTACCCATTTTTCAAAAGACGAGCGTACTCTTTTTTAAAAGCCAGCCATCTCTATCTCTCGCAGAAGTGCGCACTATTAGGTTGCTCACTTGCTCGTTTTTCGCCGGTAAAATAAAAATAAATCGGTAACTAATAATTTCTGAAAGTTTTATGACGCGCTAACTCCCCTTGGTCGACCTGATATAATAGCTACTAAACGTTTTACAAGCTAATCATTGTTAATTGCTGACAATAAGTCTTATATTCAGTATAACATATACGTTTCATTCTTAGCACTTAAAGCATTTCTGAGAAGATCAACATTTTAATTCCCTAAAATTTAACCAACACTTTGAAATTTCGCTCCCAATTTCCAACCGTAAAGATCCACTTGAAGCTGTTCTTTCAGTTTGCTTTTAACTAAGATTTTAGACAAACATGGTAGTTTGTTGTGAGTACCTTACGAATATTAAATACCGGGCGCTGACTTATTACGCGAGTAACGACATTAGTGCGATGCAGCAGGGTGTATATTGCGTTGCAGTGGTGATAAGCCTCTCTAATTAATATTATGAGTTTCCGGATATGCCACTGCCGTCACGCGAGCGATATCCGTACGAACATATTTACATGTTGTAGGCGTTTAAAGTAATATAGACCCAGTAGTTTGAATATTCCGCAACACGTAGTCAGTTTAATTCCAACGGGTTAATGGCAAGAGATTAAATATTAAATGTGCGATGTGTTTCGGCCTTTATATGTTGAAAACTATTTTACGAGTGTATAACTATTTCATTGTAGCTTTATTTGTCGGATTTTGTGGATAAACTTAGTGGTTTTACTGATTTTTGCTAGTTTATATTACCAGGTGTACCTAATTTTGTTGTCGGTTTGTTTTATACTATGGTTACCTAATTACTTAATTTGTTTGGTTATGTTTTGACGTGGAATCGAATTTTTAAATGTAATCGGTGGTAGACGGATAAAATAAGTGATTGACATTGCTCATGGTTACCGGCAACACCAGTAGTAAATGCTTTACCAACCCTTAAACTCCCTCCCTTTCAGATTGAGTCCGGTGGCATTCAATCAAATGCGCTCACTGTGCGTGTTTTTACACGCGCAGTGAGCGCATTCATCCCAAAAGGGAGGTGAACTCTGATTCTGTCGTGGCACCCGCTTCAAATTAGACCATCAGTACCGAAAATCTCGGTGAAATACAGCGCAGGCGCTGCTTCACGCCGGCCACTGTGTAACAAAGTAAATCCAAAATTAATTGCAATCGTAGGTTCAATAAGCTCTAGTATTAATCTTGAGTTACAAAATTCCTGCATAAACCCAATCGAAACTACCGTTATTAAACTACAAGTACGGCGTTGCAAAGTTTCCAAATTGATTGGCGCGAATGAGTAGGCTTTTATTACAACAATGAACCTGTCAATGAAGAAATTAATTAGTTCAGACGGAGTCTATAACAAAACACGGAGAGTTTCTTGTTTGATATTAAACTAGCTGATATTAGTTTTCTAACTAGGTACCTATTAATTGAGTTAGGCCGTGAGTTGATTTCAAGTGGTTATAGTCATCACTCATCAGCCTGTTAAAGTCCTCTGCTGGATATAAACCTCATAGTAAGTGGCTCAAGCATTTGTGTTACGGGTATCAATATCAACCATCATACAGTACCTATTGGTCACATAATTAAAGACACCACTCTATGTTCATACAAACAGACAAAGGGTTCGTTCTCCTTCAGGGATTAGTTGAACTGTGATCTGATGATGGTTATCTAAGGGGCATATCAATATCCAATTGGCCACCATTCATACGAGTGTTCGTATTAATATATGTATATTTATATAAAGGTACGAACCTTCCTTCATCATCATCAGCAACCACACTCGTCCACTGCTGGACATAGGTCTCCCCCAATGCACGCCACCGCTCCCGATTTTCTGCCACTCTCATCCAGCTCACTCCAGCCAGCCTTCGAATGTCGAACCTTCCTTATCTCACCACAATAAAAAAAATGCACACTTCATAGTTGTTTGATAAAAGAATTAGGCATCAGTCTTCAACAAGTCAGGTCATCATGTCACCCCATTTACTATAATAAAAAAACTATTTTACTTAAATAAAAAATTTGTATCGCATTACCATTACATAATTATGGTTGTTTGCTTAAAATGTATTTTCTTTAATTACAATATTTTAAAATTAAACAGGTACGGTAATTTTCTTTTCAGTGTCAGAGTAGTTGAGTGACTGCAACCATTTAGTGATTTGCATTTTGCTGTAGGTAAGGATTAAATACGTGTAAGGAGTAATTGTTTTAGTTATGTGTATCTGTAGCCATTCACATCCCTGTAACTACATCTTCTTCAAACCTTTTTGAACACCATTTGTTCTAGGACTTTGAGAATTCATCCAAAATTTTACCAAACAAAACGACGAAGTCTTGCAACCGACTTTGTATAAAAGGTTGAGTTGAGTTGATAGATGCGAGTTTTCAAAAGTCATAGAACAAATGTTGCTGAGAAATGGTTAGTAGAAGACGTGGTTAGAGGGATGAAAGCCTTCACCGATACACTCTGTAGAGGTAGCCACCCAAAAACAGAAATCAATCTATGCAAATTTCATAGAGTAGCCATAAATATGTGACCGTCAGCCATGATGCAAAACGAAACCGATCTAGTTATAAATTGTACTCAAATCGCGCTAGTTTTATTATATCTAGTAATTTTAAGGGAAATTTTATTATAATTTAATAAGTGAGAGATTAAGTTAAATATTGGAATTTTCTAGTGAGTGAGCTATATAAGGTAGGTATCTAATAGAATCTCCAGAAATCCAAAAAAGAAATATTAGTGATACTCTATGTAAACATCTCAGAAAAATCATGTAATCATTAAAGTGTTTTCTTCACACCCCTGGGTTTGTATTCGTATAAGGTCTTAGTAACTTGCGCGTACAAGGCATTAGTAATGACTTAAAATGACAGAAGAGTCGACAAAAGCTATAATCACAAAGGGTTGAATCGCAAAACATTTATTGAGAAAATATAGAGGCAATACGGCCAACAATATAAGCTCACTGACATAATATCGCGTGGTAAGTAGATTTAGTTATTCTAGAGATCTTTTTTCCTCTTTGTGAATAGAAATTTATTGTATGAGTATCACATTGCAACAGCAGTCAGCAAAATATAATTTCATATGTGATAGGTGGCAGACGAGTAGACGGATCACCTCATGGTAGGCGATTGCCGCCGCCCATAGATACCCGCAACACCGTGGTGTCACAATTTCGCTGCCAACCGTTTAACCCTCTTTCCCCCCGATTAATCCTCCGGTACCATCACTATACTCGGCATCACTCTGAGTAGGCGAGCGCCTACTCAGCGTAGGCGCTGCTTCACGAAGGTCTTGGTATCACTCACTCGAAGCGTGGATCTCCCACGGTCAAACCTTTCTTCAAAATCTTTTACTCTTTAGCAAATTTACATTTCACGAGTTATTTCACAAGAAGATAAAATATTCAATTCATCAAATTAAAGTTTAGCAACATCACAAAATAAAGACTTTTGACACAGAAGGCTGACTTAGCCTTGATTTTGAATTTAGAAGAGTTCGTTGACATATGCTAGGGTTGTTGCCTGGCATGAGTACATAAGCGCGCGGCCTCTACCATAGACCTCGACAGTTTGACAATCTTATGTCATAAGTTAGGATTAATCAAAGATTTTACATTATAACAAGATGGTGTACTATGAAAATGAATGCAATGTTAATTTCGATTCTATGCAATGAGAATAAAGATTACTTTGAAATGCCAAATCGCTTTACAGAAAATCGAGCCGAGCGAGATGGCGATCGACAGGAATATGTCCTTGTCTAAAGGGTTGACATCATAAAAAAAAAAACCTTTGTGGTATAACTTACGCAAAGTTTATATTTCTTCTTTTGGGGAACTTTCAAAATATTGAATAATTTAAAAGAATGATACGTTGGAATTAATAATGTCTTTTTTATTTTTTTAATTTTAAACCATGATAAACGACTAGTTTTATGTAAAAGTCGGTGATATGGTAGTTTTAATTATAATAAATATGCAACACTTGGCGTTTGGACATCACCATTATGGCGGCGGCAAAAATAATTTGAAAGATTGTATTATTGTGACGACAAAAATAAAGTGTAAAATTGTGCTTATTTATTTAATAATGGTTCTCACTTGTTGTGTGATAGGATGCAAAAGTGAATCATATAAAGGTTGCGGTGTATCTTTTCATAAGTAAGTGTTTAGTCAAAGTTTTATTTTTGCATTGAGTAGGGTGTCCATTTCGCTTGTCATCTAAAGACTGGATTTTTTACTGTTTCAGATTTCCAAAGAATGAAGAAATTAAAAAAGGTGGCTTACCGTCATACCGGGAAAAATTACTAAACAAGTGATTTTCAAACGTTTCTAATGTAAGTCCAACCTTTAGATGATGATCAGTTCATATAGATAGTGCATTCGCATATAGTGCTAATGCAATAAAATGTAAATTTTCAAAGCTGTATTTTATATTTATGAAAATGTAAAATTTCTTCTAGGACTGAGACTCAATGCTCATAAAATTAATACTTGAGTGAGACATGTGAGACATGTAAAGCAATATAAATTTAATATTTTGTTAAATTAAATAATGCTTTTATAAAGACACCGGGTTTTCATTTATTTCAAATTTGCATTAGAGAGATTTGATCCCCTAAGATCTAGTTTACCTGTTACTGGGATCAAGTTTCCCAGAATAGGGGACACTTGATCCTTTTGGAAAGTTCTGGGAAAATGCAAAAAAAATATAAATAAATAAATAAATTGAGACAACATCACATACATTATGAATATATATGAAGCACTAATAAATATAATAATAAAAAAAATTAGGAACAGTAGGTAGTTCACAAAATTGACTACCTATGTACGTTTTGTTTTTATAGAACTAACAATGGGGATCAAGTGTCCCCAGTTTCCCCAAGAGTTTGTGAAAAAAATTAAATTTTAGTCAATATTCTTGCTCCATAGAACCTTCAAATCGCAAAGTGTGTACGTTTGTATGAATAATACGCTATGGCCGGTTAAATGTGCCGCAGAGTGTATTATGATAGGTAGGTAAATAGAAAATCTAATAGGGCTAGCGCAAACTTTTCGAAAAGTCGGTAGTCTCTTCGTATCGTACGTATAGGGGAACCTGTTGTACCTTGACACCCTTTGTACCTAGAGCCCCCTACGTTTTTGAAATGTTTGCGCTCTTTTTAATGTCTCTTTGTCTATGATATAGTGAACTTTCACAAGACTAATCAACATGAAATTAGTTGCAGGCGGCCGTTGTATCGAGTTTGCATGGGAGATCACTTTAACTTTTTCGCGGCATAAAAATAAAATATTAAATATTTTTTATTTCTTTCATTACTTCTGTTATTTCCTACATATTTTTTCAAAACCATTTGATTGAAACAAGTACTTTATCTAAGTTTATGATGTAGTATGCTTATTTGGGTTCGTCATAACCCCCAAATTTTTATGTGCGAATAAACATGAAAGGGTAGGGGTGTTGTACCTTGATCATAGGAAAACAGTTGTACCTTGATCATATGGTCAAGGTACAAATGTACTCTGTTAATTCTGTTTAGGAACGCACAAATTTATAATTTTGTTGTATTTTGTACAGGTAAAATGTCTCGTAGCAAAAACAACATCAAACGAACCCCTGTTCCAAAAACAGCACTTTCTAGTGCTATTAAATTAGTTAAAGAAAAAAAATTATCATTAAGAGGGGCTGCCAAACATTTTAACTTGTCAAGATGTACTTTAAAGAGGCATTATGTACTTTAAAGTTTTTTAAAGACATGTTGAATCTGAAAATAATAAAAATATTTGCTATTTGTCGAGAAATATGGATTTTATTTGATGAGTTCTAGCTATGATCTAGGTACATCGACCCCGTTGTACCTTGATCCACATTCCAATTTTTTTTCAGATTATGTAAAACCTATCAAAACGATGATCTATGCTTGTATATAATTTATATTATGATCCACATTAGTTCTTCTAACAGCTAAAGTTGTTTTAATTGCTATAGTTACAACTGTTTTTTTTTTAAAAAATCGTTGAATGAAAAAGTGACCGAGGTACAACAGGTTCCCTTACATAATACGGTATTTTAATTTGGAACTTGTGTTTTTTTCATACAAAATTGCTCATAAATACTCAAACGATACTTTGAAACGTTCGTGCTAGCCCTTCTAGTTTGAATGGGCTTCACGAGTTTCCTAGAGAAAGCGATGTCCGACTCCCACGTGGGTGGACTGAGTTTGACAAACAATAATTGTAATCGAAAATCTAAATCGTGTGGTCACCTTATTAGAGTAGGATGCCAATCAAGTTATAGACATCTCACGAGGCTCGAATGCAAGTAATGAGTACGCCATCTAGTTCTTATATACAATATCTTTGGGATTAATGTGGTCGAAAAGGCGTTTAGTGCGCATGCGTGAGTAGGTACATGACATATTTTTAGCTCTTAGTGGGCATTCAGCCTTCTGTTTCAAAAGTCTTTATTTTGTGGCAACATTTTACTTACATAACTAACTAGGCTGGTGGCGCAGCTACCCAAAGTAAGCCTTGGCCTCTAATAATCTAGGTCGGTCCTGCGACACCTTCTGTCCATCATCAGCCTGGAGTCCACGCAAATCTTTCTCAACTTCATCCCTATTAGCGGTAACTTAACATTTTACTTGATTAAATTAAATTTAGTTATATAAATGAATACGCTAACGTTTTATTTTGATAAATACTCTTATATTATATTCCAAAACAATACCTACCTACTGAATCTTATTGTTACAAAAAAGATTGTTCAAAACAATCAATTTATTTTTTAAAGAGAAATAATAAACATGGCCACAAATTTTTTATTTGGCCACGCGCCCAAACTTCTAATTTAATAACTAAGCATCGGGAAAATTACTTAGCCTTTAATTAACTGATTCATCTTCTTTACAACGGCCACTAAAAATGTTAAAGAAAGCATCAAGTGAATATCCACAATTAATTTAACTTGTCCTTCTGATTTATATACTGCAAACTAATTTACTAACTCAGCCACGGAATTTGTAACTCATCACCATATTAAGTTTTACAGCTTCAATACAATGTCCACAAAAATAATACATTCCAGCTTCAATACTCAACATCAAAATGTTATAACTTAACATCTAAAAAAATACTTCATATTCTTTTATTGAGAAAATAGCCACTGTACCTACGATTTGGCGCCAGTGCGTGACATGATAGCAAACGGCAAGCATCTGATCGGCCTAGCAATCAGACTGAAATTCGTAATGGCGCCATTGGAGGTAAAAGCAGTGCTTGGACTGAAAAGAAAGCGTGAAAGGCCAACTTAAGCGCGAGCGCCATTAATTAGCCAGTAATACATATTTTCTTTTTCTTATAATTTCTGAATTACATACATATACGTGCTAATTTAAATTTGTTACTTACTAAAAACGATACAAATAAAATTGATTTATTTTAATTGTGAGGATTATGAGATATATTTCAAAAATCCAGCTATGAAAACATAAAGGAATCCATTAACAATTTTCTGAAATGCGTAATAATATTTTTTACACGCGCCAAACATCAATAATTTTGCAATAAAAATCATTGTGATTTGTGGGAAGAAATGATTACCTACATAAGTAAAAAAATATTCCATTTTGTTTTCATAGCGTGATTGTTTTTTAAATGTTTCTCATAATCCTCACAATTAATATAAATCAATTGGCGGCTAGTATCGTCGCGTTGTTGCCTTAAATAATTCATGTGTAATAATAATAGTGGCTTTAATGTAATATTCGATGACAATTTTAGGTAAATTTAACGAACGAATAAATGTAGGATGAGTTACATTTTATTCATACTAAATTATGAAATTAGAAGCTAATATCATTATTATTTTGGTGTCATATATTAATAATTTAGAAGGTTGCTATTTGAATGCATACCACAAATTTAGATGCTAAAAAATAACTGCCATGCTGAGTTATATTACAGTGGCTTACATAAAAGATATCTAGTGGCTGATATACTATTATTCAGACGCGCATTGGTTGTGGCTGACTTAGTAATTTAGAAGCTAACATATATTTTCTGAGGCGAAAAATGCTATTAAAAAGAAGCTCGTTTAAATAGTACCCTTTTTTAAACAGTTTTTTTGGAAGTGAAATAGTCTAAATTTATTAAACAGCGCCATTTAATAAATACGATTGTCTCTCTGATTGACTGTTACCAATTACATAGGAATAGTTGAGCTATTGTCGTTCTGATTGTTCATAATTTTATTTATTTAATTGCACATGTCACATTTAATGTGATGGGAGGAAATAGTTCGAATATCAGAAAAAAATATGAGCTTGCTGTTCCAAATCTCACATTGCATAAAATTAATTGTTGTATAGACTGCGGCCGCGGACGGTGCAGTCTCCGTAAGCCGCTGTAATCCTCAGCAGAAACAGCTACAGCCAGTGTTTAGTTGACCTGTCTGCCTACACAGACAGGCAGACTTGCGGTCACATTTTTAGTAGATTGTTAAATTTTTCGAGTAAAGATTTATTTTCCTTATTTTTTTTGGTGTCTTGTCGTTGGTTTGGCCCAGCTAGTAGCACCGTGCACCGTTTCTAGAAGGAACCTTGAAATGTATTCTAATTGATACATTTACACATAATTATATTTCACTGCCTCTTGGGCACAGTGGTTTATGCGCACTTGGGGTTTGATCCTCGGGTTCGGGCCATAATGTATATCCGAGTCTTCACGTTAAGAAGCTCAGTCTTAACCCGAAGTATGGAAGTGGGTGGCCCTGTAACCCCATGCCTCGTGGTACTGCGCCAGATCCCTCTTTTGTCATGTATTGCTGTCCCATCAAAACATTATCTTTTGCGAGTGCACTTGATTTTGCAGTTTTTGCACCCATACATGAGCACTACCTATACATATAATAAACTAGTGGCCCGCCCTCACTTCGCTTTGGGACCGTAATTCAGAAATGAGTCAATAGATGGCGCTGTTTCCAATTACATCGCGCAAGCGTTTCGTGTTTTTGGTTTACCTATAAGCCTTGTCGTTGTCTATAGAAGTTATATCTTTATAAATAGTATAGAAGATATCCTGCCGCCGAAGCCGAATGTGTTGAATGATATTACTTTTAGTTGTTTTTGAACCCACGTCTCCTCGGCTATAACGAACCTTAGCTCAGAAAATAATTTAGTAAATTTATATCAAGAGTCTTTGCGTCGACAGTAATTCGATTTCACTGAAACTAATCATATCGATTTACTAGCTGCTCGTAGGAAGCTGGGTTTGAAGCTTTTGCGAACGTATAATCTTAGAGCGTAATCAAGTTTGCGATATAGAAATAGAATATAATTTTTAATCTTTAGTGAAGCAAAACTTTTATCTGCATATTATCCCTTTCGACTTTTTGATGAAGTTAATTTAAATCAATGTTAAGGAGTTTTTTACTGGATTTGCATGCTTAAAAAAAGCACCCTTAAAAAGGCCGCATGCTGGTAGATTGCTATCAACAAATTGTTTTTTAACTTTAAAATTACATTGTTACAAAAATATATGAGATCTCCTAGCATAAGATTAAAACAAAATTGTTCTCTCTTTTTGGACATTTGTATTTTTCCTGTTTACTCGTGGTAACCCTGGTTGCGGCATACCTACTGAGAGTTGACAACCATTATTTTCTCTATTCTTTGTATTATTTCTTAAAAATGGCATAGCATTTTTTATATAGGCAATCCGACAATTACCTGTTCAATTTTATTAAAAAAAAAAAAATTGAATATTGAACAGGTAAAATTGTCGGATTGCCTAAGAATAGTTTCATCTAAAATATATCAGAATTAAGCAGTGGGATATTTGGTTATATTATTGAGAACAGTTTTCAGAACAACCTCTAACACCTCTTTTATAAAATACTGTGAATGAAATATCCCTAGACACTTTTGACATGCGCATTTTCACCTTTGAACGACTTTGAAATATTCCTCCGAACAACCCGAGAGAAACAGAGACATCAATAATACAGGCCAAAACTGAAAACAAACATCTATTCCGGAGCCGCCACAATACATCGTGTAACGAAACATCCATTAAGGCTCTACGTGTCTCTAACAACGTACTTGCGTCTGATTTACAGCTCAAATTAAACTACAACTTTATTAGTGGCTGAACTTCGACTGTTTTTAAAGTATCGTAAGTCAAATTAAAAAGGTAAGTTGAGGCTTTAAATTCCCAGGCGACAGATATTTCTGAGAAGTAATGAAACTAATTCATTTAAAAAGACACAACTCAACGTCTATTATCAACTTAGCGTGTTATTCCCGGTTATGTGCCATCCATACCACCTGGATGGTTGGCAATCCTCTACCGTGCGCTTTACACAATTTCTGCCGCGCACCTCCTCATTGTGGAATCAACTTCCCGCTGCGGTATTTCCGAACCGGTTCGACATCCAAATCATCAAGAAACGAGCCTTTACCTTCCTAAAGGGCCGGCAACGCATCCGCACTCCTTCTGGTGTAGCTGATGTCAATGGGCAGCGGTGTTCACTTACCATCAGGTGACCCGCTTGCTCGTTTGCCTTTCTATACTATAAAAAAAAATGTGCAAAGCTGGGTGGTGCTTAGACCATAAACTCGGATTTAGGAAGTCTGATAATACTACAACAAAAATAGCATACAACGTACCTACTTATTTATAAACAATCAATTAGCTCAAGTTTGGAAAACACTAACCGCCGCACTCACAGACGTCATTTAACCTTAATGTTCACTAATTTAATTATGGATAGTCTTTATGTCTATTAAAACAAAGGTCAATATTTTTACGTAAGTGACAATTAAGGGTTAACTAACGTTCCTGAGTGCGGTTCTAAATAAGTTAGTGAGTATTTTAACACACGTTGGTACAGAATATTTATAGGCCATAGGAAAATTTAAAACTCGTCAGAGTTTTCAATTGACCTATGACCAAGGCTCTACACATCATCATCATCAGCAACCCACGCTCGTCCACTGCTGGACATAGGTCTCCCCCAAAGCACGCCACCGCTCCCGATTTTCGGCCACTCTCATCCAGCTCACTCCAGCCAGCCTTCGAAAGTCGTCATCCCATCTTGTAGCAGGGCGTCCAACAACGTTTGCCGAGTCGCGGTCTCCACTCAAGGACTTTATGGCTCCAACGGTTGTCAGTTCTGCGTAATGTGACCAGCCCACTGCCACTTCAGTTTGCTAATTCGGTGGGCTATGTCGGTGACTCTGGTTCTCTGTCGGATTACATAATTTCTGATGCGGTCCTTTAAAGATACTCCGAGCATAGCCCTTTCCATAGCTCTTTGAGCGACTTTGAACCGGTGGATTAGCCCAGCCGTGAGTGTCCACACAGGCTCTACACACTAGATAAATATGTCGGAGAAAAGCCCGTGTCCTCGCGCGACTCGGACATGATACCGGGGAGGTAGTTAGTTGATTTTAATTAAACTGTCTTTTACCAACTTAAACGTTTAATCAGAACTCTAATAGCATAATCAAACAATGAAACAGAACTGAACAAAGAACAATCATTATAAACTCGAAGAAGGCAAACGATCCGTCGAAGCGATATCCGCGCCGAGCGCGTGCCGGTCCCAGACTGCCAGCGCGCGGCGCTCGCTCGACCCGACGTTCCGTTAGCGCGCGACGCCCTCTTGCGGACCGCTCGCGCACTTTGCCTTCCACAAAAATCATTTCCGCCGACACGGCCTTCCTGACGAACGCACGTCCCTGTGCGTTAATCATCTGGAAGCAACAACAAAGCCTCAGTTAACTTTTAACCACGGTTCTCTATGGACTCGTCTCTATCTATAACCAACCATCCATCAACTGGAACGCGTGTAACACTCGCTACGGCTCTGCGCCACGCACTGGGGACCATCACGCATATAGCGTAAGGCAAGCCAGCGGTTTGCAAACATACACGAGATGCTACTTAACGTACCTTCATCACATACGCCGGCTGGTCTCACTACCACCGCGTCTCTCTCTAATCCTCCATCTCACGATGCACCAGTACCTCTGTGGTACTCTCAACTCTACTATCACCTTCATCATCACTACTGTTCACCTCTGCACACACCACAACACTACCATCACTACTGCCATCGATTACATTTGGGTTCACGACTTTCCCATCGCCATCTACCTCACAACTAACCGCCGACACGGTTTCATCTTTTTCTAAGGCCTCATTACATAGCGCTTCGGCCATTTCGGTTAGTCCCTCGCGACCTTCAGGAACTCTGCGCAGACTTTCGTGGGGGTATTTGTAGGTTCTCTTTGAGCCGTCAACATGTTGCAACACGTAGCGATCATTCTCTAATACTCCGGTGACTTTAAAAGGTCCCCTAAATTTTGTATCTAATTTAGTCTGGTTTCTTTCACAACATTTTAAAAAAACATAATCACCTACACTGTATGGCTTTATTTGAGTTTTATTTTTATTAAAGCGTTCCGTATCTAATCTAGCCTCGTGTTCAATATTGTTAATCGCATTTTGACGAATTATGTTTAAGTCAGCTCTACATTCAGGAGTCTCATTTTCAAAAGCTATTCTCGAAATACCTAACGGCTGTGATTTGATTCCGAACATAAGCTCAGTCGGAGTGTAACCAGTAACTCTACATTTTGTGGAATTTAGAACTAGCTGTATTTCACCTAGCTCATCTCGCCAAACAGTGTCTGAATTATTTTCAGTAATAGTAAGAAGGCTCTTTAGCGTTTGCATTACCCTCTCTACCTGTCCGTTAGCTCTACTGGCCCCTACTGCAATAAAATGAAGGTCTATGTTGTTTTCAGAACAGAATGTTTTAAAACCACTACTAATGAAACAACGCCCTTGGTCAGCTATAACTCGCTTTGGCGTACCAAAGAGATTAATGGCTTCTTTAAGAGACTCTACAGCACAATTAGCATCCAAACTTGTTGTAAGCCGTAATAACACATATTTGGTAAACGCGTCAATTATAACACAGACGTACTCCTTTTTGGAGCTTTTCCCACTAAGCTTTCCACTTAAATCGATGTGAACTGTGTGCCACGGTAATGGGGCTTTTGGTATAGAATGCATTTGAATTTGTTGAGCGCCAGATGTTCCTTTGCAAGCTTTACAAACAAAACAAGCATCCACAAACTTTTTAACTGCCTTTGCCATTCCCGAAAACCAATACAATTCATACAATTTTTCAAGCGTTTTGTCATAGCCTAGATGTTTCACTTCTGCATGAACGTGACTTATAAGAGACCACACTAGTGACCGGGGAACTATGGGCAGCCATAAATTCCGTTTCTTATGCTGCACTTTACGGTATAGAATACCTTTCCTAATATCATACGATTTAGCCACATCTTTTGGCAAATCTCCTGCTCTCCATTTATCCATAATATTTACTATCTCGCTATCCCGTTGTTGTTCTACCGCTAACCATCCTTGCTGCAATGCAAGAGCCTGAACTTCCCTTTGCAAGGGACCTGAGGTCACATCGATACTTTCTGGCTTAGATTCGGGTAGTGGATTTCTAGACAGAAAATCTACATGGGGCATATTGCGCCCTTCCCTATATTCTACGTTAAAATCATAGCTCTGCAATATTGCCCACCATCTATGAACACGGGGCGTAAGGTCCTTTTTTGTGCTAGATGACTTTAAAGCATTACAATCAGTTCGAACAGTAAAATGGCGACCGTACAGATAGTGCCTGAAATATTCCACCGCGCGTACGACAGCCAGCGTCTCCAGCTCGTAAGAGTGATAGCGGGACTCAGCTTCGGAGGTACGCCGGCTGAAGTACGCCACGACATGCGACGTGCGCCCGCATCGTTGGATCAATATTGCGCCGTAGCCTAACGAGCTCGCATCTGTATGAAGCTCTATATCTTTATCTGGATCAAAAATTGTTAACACCGGTTCTGAAGTTAAAATTTCTATCACGCGCTTGTGGATTTCGTTGTGTTCAGGAGTCCATGTAATGTTGCCATTGTGTTGTGTAAGAGGGTATAAAGGAGACATTAGACGTGAGAAGTTCGGTATGAATTGTCTAAAGTAAGATGCGAGTCCGATAAATTGGCGAACCTGAGTAGCAGTGCGAGGTGCAGGAATCTCTACTAGCGCTTTTATTTTGTTAGGATTTGGCCTAATTTCCCCCGATCTGATATCATACCCCAAGTAAGTAATTTGACGCTTCAAAAATTTACACTTTTTCATGTTCAACGAAAACCCAGCCTTTGTGAGCGCTGAAAGAACTAACTCAAGTCTTTCTAATCCTTGCTCTACTGTCGTCGAAGGGATTAAAACGTCATCTATATAGACTAATGCAAATTCACAGTCTTTTAGAGCATTCTGAATGCATCTTTGGAAAACCGATGGCGCGTTTTTAAGCCCAAAGGGCATAGCTACATATTCGAATTGCCCGTCGGGGGTAACGAAGGCAGTGCGCTCTACTGACGCCGACTCTACACCAATACAATGAAATCCGGATGTCATATCAAGCGAAGTAAAGTAGTTCGCACCGTGTAGCCTGTCAATATGATCACTAATGCGCGGAAGAGGATAGTTATCGCTACGCGTATTTGAGTTAAGCTCTCTATAGTCTACCACCATGCGGTCACTACCGTCCTTTTTCTTTACCAGCAAGATGGGACTGGAAAAGGGAGAATTACTTTCACGGATAACACCCGCCTCTAGAAGTTCAGATACTTTGTCCTTAACTATCAATCGCTCACTAGCCGATAGTCGATATGGCCGTCTTTGTACCGTTTTATTAGGGTCGATAAGGTCTATTTTTATTTCTCCCGTAGTAACACGTCTTTTCGGCGTGCCCTCAACAAAATTATCAGAGTATGAAGTGAGTATATTTAGCAGAGTACATTTAGATTCACATTCTAAATCTGTGTCAACCTGCGATTCAATTTGAGTTGATGATTTACAAGTTAATAACTGAGAAAATTTTGACTTAAATAAATTGACACCATTACTATCAATTTCAACATGTACCCCCATATCTATTAGATCACGTCCTAGAAGGATTGGCTCAACTAGAAAGGAGTCGTCAACAATGTAAAATAATATTTGCAGGGTTAAATCTTGAACAGTAATTGTGCTTTTCATTTGCTTTGTACACTTTACGTCAGAGTTACCTATTCCTACCAATACAACATTGTCATTATAATACACTCCCTTAATTTGATCAGCAAGACTACTTTTGATAAGAGAACATTCCGATCCAGAGTCAAATAGAAAACGACAACTCATACCTGCAACATGTAGCTCACCAGTGACCGCCCGTTTGCTGCATAGTTTAACTTCCTTCTTAGAAGCTTGCGTGGACTCGCGGAGGGCGGCAGCGGCTGCACAGGCACTGGCAATGTGGCCCGTCTTGCCGCAGGCATAACATGTTGGAGGTCGTCTCTCTTCATGGCGTTGGAGCACCGGTGGCGGTGGTTTGTTGACCTGTGAACTTTCGCCACGAACTTGAGGGCAGTACATTATTCTGTGACCAATTTCACCGCAGCGATGGCAAGCGCCGGTGAAGGTAGGTATCGGTCGTTGATTATTAAAACGCGGGCGTTTATTTTCGATGTGAAGCGTCGCATCATCGTTATGGCGCTTCATAGAAACACCACGCAATACGCGACATAACTGTGTCTTTGAAGTAATGTTGTTGGAATTAAATTCACGTCTTAAATTGCTTTCACAGTTTGATAAAATTGAAACAGCAAAACCAGCAATCACTTCCTCATTTAATTCAGTTTTAGGTATTGTTTCGATCAAATTCCAAAGACGCAACGCAGCGTCAGCGGCGGTTTCTTTGTCGTTAATTTTGAACTTAATTATTCGATCAAAGTAATCTTGCAATAACATTGGTTTCGCAAACTTTGAAATTAGAATGTTTTTAACATTTTCCCAGGTAATGCAATCAGGCTGTATCTTGGTTAGGCATGATGTGGCTCGACCACGAAGGGCTTGCATTAGTGATAATAACAAATCGGTACCTTTTAAATCCTTGTGTTTTATGATCACCTCATTAATTTTACACCAACCCTCGATGTCGGCATCCTGTTCATCAGGGTCAAATCTGATGAGCGCAATCGGAGAGGGAGGCTGGAAGCCACCCGTCAGCACACGTAGCATCTTCAATAGGGCAGCGGCTTCGCCCGTATCAGTAGCGCTGCCGGGGCAACCCGCACTTGTCGAACTACCCGCACTTGTAGAATTGTTCGCACTTGTAGAATTATTCGCACTTATAGAATTAATTGCACTAGTCGCGGCATAGTTATGTTCGTTCATGTCCCCGTTATCTACAGGATGGCCTCCGATAGGCTCGTGGGTCCCTACTTCCACTTCCGATGTCGGAGAAAAGCCCGTGTCCTCGCGCGACTCGGACATGATACCGGGGAGGTAGTTAGTTGATTTTAATTAAACTGTCTTTTACCAACTTAAACGTTTAATCAGAACTCTAATAGCATAATCAAACAATGAAACAGAACTGAACAAAGAACAATCATTATAAACTCGAAGAAGGCAAACGATCCGTCGAAGCGATATCCGCGCCGAGCGCGTGCCGGTCCCAGACTGCCAGCGCGCGGCGCTCGCTCGACCCGACGTTCCGTTAGCGCGCGACGCCCTCTTGCGGACCGCTCGCGCACTTTGCCTTCCACAAAAATCATTTCCGCCGACAAATATAATTAAACGGTTATAATAACAAGTACATCATATTTGAAAGTATATAAATAACTCACCGATTCAATCTCTCCCCAAGACTTTAACTTTGTACTTCGTCGTAATCTTTAATTTAATTTTGTTAAAGACAGATTAGGGGTATTACATCAGTTGAGTAAGGATTAGTTGAACATATTCTCGTGGCTAAGTATTCGTTCAAGAATATTATATTTACTTGTTAATAAGTAATTGTTTTATATTATAAAGTTAAATAATGAATAATTTAATCCCTTGTTTCAATACTACTTTTTACAGTTTTTGCGTCTAGTTTTCCCTTTATGTAGTCAATTAGGTACAGACACATGTTTTGGGAATAACCCGCATGTTGCCATACGGTTCACTAGTAGTATTAATACTATTTTTTTTATACTAGAGGCGGCAAACGAGCAAGCGGGTCACCTGCTGGTAAGTAATCACCGCTGCCCATGAACATCTGCGAGATCAGAGAGGTTGCTGATGCGTTGCCGGCTAGAAGGAGTACGCTCGTTTCTTAAAAGGTCCCTAAGTCATAGCCGTCAGGAAATACTGCCGCAGCTAAACTATTCCACAAGACTGAGGTTCGCGGGAGAAAATTCCTCGAAAAACGCACAGTGCTAGATCGCCAACCATCAAAATGATGAGGATGATTAAAGTGAGAACGATAATGCAAAATAAGGGTGGGTAATATCATTAACTCACAGACTTTTTCAACTTAATGCTCTTTATTTTAATTATGGACAGTCTTTAGGTGTACCTAAGTAATAAGGATCAATACCTCTATATTTAAAAAAAAAAAAAGTTTATTGACGTCCCTAAATGCGGTAGCTAATTTTGCTACTTTTGTAATATATAATATACTCGTACGAGTGTACACAAATAAATAATATCCCAAAAAAAACATAAATGTAAAATGGTAGCCAAAGTAAAAAAAAAGTTTTGTTTGTCGAGTTCACCGTCAAAAGAAATGATATCTAAATAGGTGCTAAGATCAATGGTGGAGACTTACTTGGCAAATTCTCATTCATGAATTACCTATATGAATGCTGGTGGATGCAATTTTTAGTTTGTAATAATTCGTATAAGTTCCGCTCCGACCGCGCACCGAAATCTAAGCTACACGAGCGTGTAGCTTAAATTTCTGTGATAACATGAAAATACACTATTATTGGCTTACGATCTTGAGTGGCATATTTGGCTCAGTGCAAACAACCTCACTGGTGAGACTGGTCACGTCTCATTCACTTCATGACATTTTATGCAACTGCAAATAGGCTTTCTATTTTTGAGTCCGGTCGAAGTGAACCGCCGGTGTACCAAAGCATGAATCATTTATATATTTACGGTTTCCAAAATGATAATATCTCAACTCGCTGAATATTTTAGTACATGAAATGAAATTAACGTATTTCCATTTTGTATCGTGAAATAAAAATGAATTTCAACTGACTTCAACATATTTAAACCGAAATAATGAGACACTAGCGAATAGTACGAATAGTAGTAGCACACTGGTATCCCATCGAATTATGATGGTAAGGGAATAAAGAGACCACATGTGTTTGCGCACACACTTGAGCACTATAATACAAGGTGTATCTGTGAACATTTACATCCCTTTAACCACGTGTTCTATCAACCATTCTGAACAACATTTGAGCAACAACTTTTTCCAAATTCTTCGAAAAAATTTTCTACTCCCCATACAAAATGACCAAGTCACGTGACTGACTTTGTATGGAAAGTTGAAATTTTTTTATGCGAATTTCGAAATGTCATAGAACATATATTGTTCAGTATGGTTGGTAGAACACGTGGTTAAATGGATCTAAATGTTCACAGATACACCCTGTATATCCAGCGTACGTGGCTAATCGTTAAGATCGGCCGCCGTAGCCGAATCGGTTAAAGAGTATTATTTTATTAAAATAACTAAGTGTTATTTTTTCGTGCTAGCATTTTTATTTTTATTGAGTTATTGCACTTTATTCGCTATTCGATTTCACAAAAATCAGACTAACCAATAAAATCATAGATTTTTCACCTATTTTACACACAACATATAGTTCGCGCAAGATTCGTCTCGCTGCAAAATGCAAAAGTATAGATGTCGAGTTTTACCCAGCGCTTTATTTAAAAAAATAAAGCGCTTGACCGAAACTAATGTAGTCTGTTTTTAAAAAGACACAACCTGACCATGTGGTGGGCTCAAAGTATAAGGGAAGAATGGGGTCAAGCGGCGAGGCTCGCGGCACGCCCGCCCGCTCGATGTCGACGGAGTATTCGTTGTTCTCAAAATAACAGCCAGCGGGTGTGCTATATTTGAAGTGTCTCACTACTTGAATAATTTATAAGTGGAGCTCGTCTCTGTACAGGCTGCATTTCCGTTGCAAACCTTCCACCCACGTTCCCTGAGACTTTAAGATAACAGACTAAATTATCAAAGAATTTTCGACATTGTACCTACGCCGTCTGACATCAGCGCGCAGAATTTATATTTCATAGCACTAGAATTTTTTAATGAAATAACAAAATGAAATTCAAAATATCATAGGCGAAATATCTAAAGGTAATTATTTACTCCACTGGGTCAAATAAATAACGTATTGCTCTAAAATCATTATTAAATTGGAACCTAATTAATAATGTATTTATTGGATGTGAAATCTGATTTGTGATTAAACAAGTTCCCGGTCATTTAATATTTGAATTACTGTTTATGTATAATTTTGCTAATAATTACTGTTTGATATAGGTGCAAGTTATACCACAGAACTATTCTACAATTATTTTTTATATACTTTCTTGTTTTTGAGCTAATTTATAATTAAGCATCGCAGGGAAACTTTTTAGTATCTTAGATCCTACAACTTAGCTGTCAAGAAAAGTTAAATTCTTTGCATTTCTCAAAATGGTATCTTTCTAAGACTCCGTCCTGCTTTGCTTAACATGCTATATTGAACAAAAATGGCTGATTCGACGTAATCTTTGTAAGAAGTCAAATCGGTGTACTCAAATATTTATCTAATTATGTCAATTTATCTAATAATAATAATAATAATAATAAAGTTTATTAAAACAACATCAGCAAAAACACGGTACACAAGATTATCTTAACTAAATAAAATAATACATAGATGCTAAGGTTGTTTAAATTGATTAAATGCTTTTTTTACATTACCAATTTTTACAAAACCGAACGAATAAATTCATTTTCAAAACATCTATCAAAATTTGGAGTACCATATCTTATTAGTATTTTTGATACACGACGCACTATAGGTAGCTCAAAAATTAGTCGTAATATCAAAATGACAGCAGATAATCGAGGACTGTACTTTTTCATCATATAATCACTAGATTTACCTACAATTAATATGCTAAAAGCTGAAAGTGTTCACAAATGCCGTCATTAGTAGTCTTCTTCTCATGTCGTTGGCACAAAAATATTAAATTTTCCCAGCCCAATACGTCGCCACATTGACTGCGCTGTCGGTATGTGCAGCATTAGTAGTTACTGTTATACCTAGTTACATTCGATTCGATTTTCTTTCTTTCTTTCTAATGTATTTTTAACTATTAATTTCTACGCCATTAGTAACAGAATGTTATAATTTATGTCATATTGTAACATCTTAATGTCAGTGCCCATGAAAGTATAAAATAATGTATTTCATTATTTTCAAAATCTAATTTCAGGATAAGATTTGTCGCAAAATTTTTTTTATCTCGTTGATTTATTCCATCAGGGAAGCCTTGATTTCAAACGTCTTGGAATTTCACTTGCAAAGTTAGAGGAAACAGGTGCAATTTAGAAGTCTAGAATAATTTAAAAGGCGGTGTAATAGGGAATAATTAGATATGTAACGTCAGAAAACAGGAATGTAATAATTTGTTCCATTTGTGTAATTGATGGAGACAATGATATATTAATTGTGATAGTCATCTGCGCAAACTTATCGAGGATAAATTCGTAATCATAGTCTGACATAGATGATGAAGGTTTCTTTAAACTACGTCAGATATTCCTAAACTTTCTTGTTTTATGGACTACTTTCAGTAATGTGCTGGGCACGCGGGCTCCCTGCCTCTACATTACCACCGACTCCAAACTACCGATTTCCAAATCTCTAAATACTTAAGTATAGCTTATATTGATAATAGAATTCAACCAAACGTTAGTTCTTCACTATTGAAACCAAATAAATGTTCATTGTTGATTCCCCTTTTTGTCACGCCCAACGTGTCGTGTCCACTTGGACCATTTTGGGAAAAACTGATCTACGTGATAAAAGTATGTCGTATGAGCTCTTTCATATAGTTTGTCTCTATAATTAAACAATATTGAGATTACTGGAAGCACGCATCATATGTCCCTAGTTTAGCTCGCGATGTCGGCAGCTGGCATTCAGTGTTTAATTATTTTGTGTCTGCTCCATACCCACTAAGCTATTAATTTTGGGGTTTGGTCAATATTCTGTGTTTAATATTTAAGCGGGTCCTTGACAGCTTTAGTAGGTAGTTCATAATAATTCGTATAGTGAAATAGCCAAGTGTGTCTGACCATTAAACTTGGCACTAATTTAGATCTCACTTGTTTTGACGATGAAGTCATAAATAGGATGTACATATTTAAATTATGTAACATCTCATTTCACCTCGATTAATCCTCCGGTACCATCACTTACTCGGCATCACTCTGAGTAGGCGAGCGCCTACTCAGCGTAGGCGCTGCTTCACGAAGGTCTTGGTATCACTCACTCGAAGCGTGGATCTCCCACGGTCAAACCTTTCTTCAAAATCTTTTACTCTTTAGCAAATTTACATTTCACGAGTTATTTCACAAGAAGATAAAATATTCATTCATCAAATTAACGTTTAGCAACATCACAAAATAAAGACTTTTGACACGAAGGCTGACTTAGCCTTGATTTTGAATTTAGAAGATTTCGTTGACATATGCTAGGGTTGTTGCCTGGCATGAGTAATAAGCGCGGCCTCTACCATAGACCTAGACAGTGTGACCAATCTTATGTCATAAGTTAGGATTAATGTGGTCGAAAATGCGTTTAGTGCGCATGCGTGAGTAGGTACATGACATATTTTTAGCTCTAGTGGGCATTCAGCCTTCTGTTTCAAAAGTCTTTATTTTGTGGCAACATTTTTACTTACATAACTAACTAGGCTGGTGGCGCAGCTACCCAAAGTAAGCCCTTGGCCCTAATAATCTAGGTCGGTCTGCGACACCTTCTGTCCCATCATCAGCCTGGAGTCCCACGACAAATCTTTCTCAACTTCATCCCTATTAGCGGTAACTTGACATTTTACTTGATTAAATTAAATTGAGTTATATAAATGAATACGCTAACGTTTTATTTTGTTAAATACTCTAATATTATATTCCAAAACAATACCTACCTACTGAATCTTATTGTTACAAAAAAGATTGTTCAAAACAATCAATATCTTTTTTAAACAGTTTTTTTGGAAGTGAAGTAGTCTAAATTGATAAATTTATTAAACAGCGCCATATAATAAATACGATTGTCTCTCTGATTGACTGTTACCAATTACATAGGAATATTTGAGCTTTTGTCGTTCTGATTGTTCATGATTTATTTATTTATTTATTTAATTGCACATGTCACATTTAATGTGATGGGAGGAAATAGTTCGAATATCAGAAAAAAAATTTGCTTGCTGTTCCAAATCTCACATTGCATAAAATTAATTGTTGTATAGACGTGGACTGCGGCCGCGGACGGTGCAGTCTACATAATCCGTAAGCCGCTGTAATCCTCAGCAGAAACAGCTACAGCCAGTGTTTAGTTGACCTGTCTGCCTACACAGACAGACAGACTTGCGGTCACATTTTTAGTAGATTGTTAAATTTTTCGAGTAAAGATTTATTTTCCTTAAATAGGTATCTTTTTTTGGTGTCTTGTCGTTGGTTCTTTTATTAGAAGGAACCTTGAAATGTATTCTAATTGATACATTTACACATATTTATATTTGACTGCCCCTTGGGCACAGTGGTTTATGCGCACTTGGGGTTTGATCCTCGGGTTCGGGCCATAATGTATATCCGAGTCTTCACGTTAAGAAGCTCAGTCTTAACCCGAAGTATGGAAGTGGGTGGCCCTGTAACCCCATGCCTCGTGGTACTGCGCCAGATCCCTCTTTTGTCATGTATTGCTGTCCCATCAAAACATTATCTTTTGCGAGTGCACTTGATTTTGCAGTTTTTGCACCCATACATGAGCACTACCTATACATAATAAACTAGTGGCCCGCCCTCACTTCGCTTCGGGACCGTAATTCAGAAATGAGCCAATAGATGGCGCTGTGTCCAATTACATCGCGCAAGCGTTTCGTGTTTTCGGTTTACCTATAAACCTTGTCGTTGTCTATAGAAGTTATCTCTTTATAAATAGTATAGAAGATATCCTGCGTTCGCCGAAGCCGAATGTGTTGAATGATATTACTTTTAGTTGTTTTTGAACCCACGTCTCCTCGGCTATAACGAACCTTAGCTCAGAAAATAATTTAGTAAATTTATATCAAGAGTCTTTGCGTCGACAGTAATTCGATTTCACTGAAACTAATCATATCGATTTACTAGCTGCTCGTAGGAAGCTGGGTTTGAAGCTTTTGCGAACGTATAATCTTAGAGCGTAATCAAGTTTGCGATATAGAAATAGAATATAATTTTTAATCTTTAGTGAAGCAAAACTTTTATCTGCATATTATCCCTTTCGACTTTTTGATGAAGTTAATTTAAATCAATGTTAAGGAGTTTTTTACTGGATTTGCATACTAAAAAAAGCATAGATTGCTATCAACAAATTGTCTTTTAACTTTAAAGATACATTGTTAAAAAATTCCGAGATCTCCTAGCATAAGATTAAAACAAAATTGTTTTATCTTTTTGGACATTTGTAGTTTTGTTATTTACTCGTGGTAACCCTGGTTGCGGCATACCTACTGAGAGCTGACAACCATTATTTTCTCTATTCTTTGTATTATTTCTTAAAAATGGCATAGCATTTTTTTATAGGCAATCCGACAATTACCTGTTCAATTGAATATTGAACAGGTAATTGTCGGATTGCCTAAGAATAGTTTCATCTAAAATATATCAGAATTAAGCAGTGGGATATTTGGTTATATTATTGAGAACAGTTTGCAGAACAACCTCTAACCATTCCTTTTATAAAATACTGTGAATGAAATATCCCTAGACACTTTTGACATGCGCATTTTCACCTTTGAACGACTTTGAAAATATTCCTCCGAACAACCCGAGAGAAACAGAGACATCAATAATACAGGCCAAAACTGAAAACAAACATCTATTCCGGAGCCGCCACAATACATCGTGTAACGAAACATCCATTAAGGCTCTACGTGTCTCTAACAACGTACTTGCGTCTGATTTACAGCTCAAATTAAACTACAACTTTATTAGTGGCTGAACTTCGACTGTTTTTAAAGTATCGTAAGTCAAATTAAAAAGGTAAGTTGAGGCTTTAAATTCCCAGGCGACAGATATTTCTGAGAAGTAATGAAACTAATTCATTTAAAAAGACACAACTCAACGTCTATTATCAACTTAGCGTGTTATTCCCGGTTATGTGCCATCCATACCACCTGGATGGTTGGCAATCCTCTACCGTGCGCTTTACACAATTTCTGCCGCGCACCTCCTCATTGTGGAATCAACTTCCCGCAGCGGTATTTCCGAACCGGTACGACATCCAAATTTTCAAGAAACGTGCCTATACCTTCCTAAAGAGCCGGCAACGCATCCGCACTCCTTCTGGTGTAGCTGATGTCAATGGGCAGCGGTGTTCACTTACCATCAGGTGACCCGCTTGCTCGTTTGCCTTCCTATACTATAAAAAAAAATGTGCAAAGCTGGGTGGTGCTTAGACCATAAACTCGGATTTAGGAAGTCTGATAATATTACAACAAAAATAGCATACAACGTACCTACTTATTTATAAACAATCAATTAGCTCAAGTTTGGAAAACACTAACCGTCGCACTCAAGACGTCATTTAACCTTAATGTTCACTATTTTAATTATGGATAGTCTTTATGTCTATTAAAACAAAGGTCAATATTTTTACGTAAGTGAATAATTAAGGGTTAACTAACGTTCCTGAGTGCGGTTCTAAATAAGTTAGGAGTATTTTAACACAGCGTTGGTACAGAATATTATAGGCCATAGGAATAATTAAAACTCGTCAGAGTTTTCAATTGACCTATGACCAGGCTCTACACATCATCTATCATCAGCAACCCACGCTCGTCCACTGCTGGACATAGGTCTCCCCCAATGCACGCCACCGCTCCCGATTTTCGGCCACTCTCATCCAGCTCACTCCAGCCAGCCTTCGAAAGTCGTCATCCCATCTCGTAGCAGGGCGTCCAACAACGTTTGCCGAGTCGCGGTCTCCACTCAAGACTTTATGGCTCCAACGGTTGTCAGTTCTGCGGCTTAATGTGACCAGCCCACTGCCACTTCAGTTTGCTAATTCGGTGGGCTATGTCGGTGACTCTGGTTCTCTGTCGGGTTCTTGTCGGATTACATCATTTCTGATGCGGTCCTTCAAAGATACTCCGAGCATAGCCCTTTCCATAGCTCTTTGAGCGACTTGAACCGGTGGATTAGCCCAGCCGGGAGTGTCCACACAGGCTCTACATACTAGATTAAATAATTAAACGGTATAATAACAAGTACATCATATTTGAAAGTATATAAATAACTCACCGATTCAATCTCTCCCAAGACTTTAACTTTGTACTTCGTCGTAATCTTTAATTAATTTGTTTAAAGACAGATTAGGGGTATTACAATCAGTTGAGTAAGGATTAGTTGAACATATTCTCGTGGCTAAGTATTCGTTCAAGAATATTATATTTTACTTTGTTAATAAGTAATTGTTTTATATTATAAAGTTAAATAATGAATAATTAATCCCTTGTTTCAATACTACTTTTTACAGTTTTTGCGTCTAGTTTTCCCTTTATGTAGTCAATTAGGTACAGACACATGTTTTGGGAATAACCCGCATGTTGCCATACGGTTCACTAGTAGTATTAATACTATTTTTTTTATACTAGAGGCGGCAAACGAGCAAGCGGGTGACCTGCTGGTAAGTAATCACCGCTGCCCATGAACATCTGCGAGATCAGAGAGGTTGCTGATGCGTTGCCGGCCTTTTAAGAAGGAGTACGCTCGTTTCTTAAAGGTCCCTAAGTCATAGCCGTCAGGAAATACTGCCGCAGCTAAACTATTCCACAAGACTGAGGTTCGCGGGAGAAAATTCCTCGAAAAACGCACAGTGCTAGATCGCCAACCATCAAAATGATGAGGATGATTAAAGTGAGAACGATAATGCAAAACAAGGGTGGGTAATATCATTAACTCACAGACTTTTTCACTTAATGCTCTTTATTTTAATTATGGACAGTCTTTAGGTGTACCTAAGTAATAAGGATCAATACCTCTATATTTAAAAAAAAAGTTTATTGACGTCCCTAAATGCGGTAGCTAATTTTGCTACTTTTGTAATATATAATATACTCGTACGAGTGTACACAAATAAATAATATCCCATAAAAAACATAAATGTAAAATGGTAGCCAAAGTAAAAAAAAAGTTTTGTTCGTCGAGTTTATCGTCAAAAGAAATGATATCTAAATAGGTGCCAAGATCAATGGTGAGACTTACTTGGCAAATTCTCATTCATGAATTATATGAATGCTGTTGGATGCGATTTTTAGTTGTTTGTAATAATTCGTATAAGTTACCGCTCCGATCGCGCACCGAAATCTAAGCTACACGAACGTGTAGCTTAGATTTCTGTGATAACATGAAAATACACTATTATTGGCTTCATACGATCTTGAGTGGCATATTTGGCTCAGTGCAAACAACCTCACTGGTGAGACTGGTCACGTCTCATTCACTTCATGACATTTTGATGCAACTGCAAATATAGGCATTCTATTTTTGAGTCCGGTCGAAGTGAACCGCTGGTGTTACCGAAGCATGAATCATTTATATATTTACGGTTTCCAAAATGATAATATCTCAACTCGCTGAATATTTTAATACATGAAATGAAATTAACGTATTTCCATTTTCTGTCGTGAAATAAAAATAAATTTCAACTGACTTCAACATATTTAAACCGAAATAATGAGCACACTGGTATCCCATCGAATTATGATGGTAAGGGAATAAAGGGACCTCACCTCATGTGTTTGAGCACTATAATACAGGGTGTATCTGTGAACATTTACATCCCTTTAACCACGTGTTCTATCAACCATTCTGAACAACATTTGCTCAACAACTTTTCCAAATTCTTCGAAAAAAAATTCTACTCCCCATACAAAATTACCAAGTCACGTGATCGACTTTGTATGGAAAGTTGAAAATTTTTTATGCGAATTTGGAAAAGTTGTTGAACAAATGTTGTTCAGAATGGTTGGTAGAACACTTGGTTAAATGGATGTAAATGTTCACAGATACACCCTGTATATCCTGCGTTCGTGGCTAATCGTTAAGATCGGCCGCCGTAGCCGAATCGGTTAAAGAGTATTATTTTATTAAGTAAGTATGCATAAGTTATTAATTTGGATATTATTTAATAACTAAGTGTTATTTTTTCGTGTTAGCATTTTTATTTTTATTGAGTGTTTCACAAAAATCAGACTAACCAATAAAATCATAGATTTTTTACTTACTTTCATACAACATGTAGGTAGTTCGCGCAAGACTCGTCTCGCTGCAAAATACAAAAGTATAGATGTCGAGTTTTACCCAGCGCTTTATTTAAAAAAATAAAGCGCTTGACCGAAACTAATGTAGTCTGTTTTAAAAAGACACAACCTGACCATGTGGTGGGCTCAAAGTATAAGGGAAGAATGGGGTCAAGCGGCGAGGCTCGCGGCACGCCCGCCCGCTCGATGTCGACGGAGTATTCGTTGTTCTCAAAATAACAGCCAGCGGGTGTGCTATATTTGAAGTGTCTCACTACTTGAATAATTTATAAGTGGAGCTCGTCTCTGTACAGGCTGCATTTCCGTTGCAAACCTTCCACCCACGTTCCCTGAGACTTTAAGATAACAGACTAAATTATCAAAGAATTTTCGACATTGTACCTACGCCGTCTAACATCAGCGCGAACCTTAGTAAAGAATTTATATTTCATAGCACTAGAATTTTCAAAATGAAATTCAAAATATCATAAGCGAAACATCTAAAGGTAATTATTTACTCCACTGGGTCAAATAAATAACGTATTGCTCTAAAATCATTATTAAATTGGAACCTAATTAATAATGTATTTATTGGATGTGAAATCTGATTTGTGATTAAACAAGTTCCCGGTCGTTTATTATTTGAATTTATAATTACTCTTTGATATAGTTGCAAATTATACCATCGAACTATTCTACAATTATTTTTTATATCCTTTCTTGTTTTTGAGCTAATTTATAATTAAGCATCGCAGGGAAACCGAACGAATAAATTCATTTTCAGAACATCTATCAAAATTTGGAGTACCATATCTTATTAGTATTTTTGATACACGACGCACTATAGGTGGCTCAAAACTAGTTGTAATATATCAAAATGACAATTTATTACAATAATCTCTAGATTTACCTACAATTCTATGCTGAAAGCTAAAACTGAAAAAGTGTTCACCAATTTCGTCATTACTAGTCTTCTTCTCATGTCGATGGCACAAAAATATTAAATTTTCCCAGCCCAATACTTTGCCACATTGACCTGCGCTGTCGGTGTGTGCAGCATTAGTAGTTCCTGTTATACCTAGTTACATCGATTGTATTTCCAACCCAAATCCTTAGTAATAAGAATATCAAGTTTTAAGGATGTATTAAATGTATCTCTTATGTATTTCTATTAATTTCTACGCCATTAGTGACAGAATATTATAATTTATGTTATATTGTAACATCTTAATGTTAGTGCCCATGAAAGTATAAAGTAATGTATTTCATTATTTTCAAAATCTAATTTCAGGATAAGATTTGTCGCAAAAAATATTTTATCTCTGTGATTTATTTCATCTGGGAAGCCTTGATTTCAAACGTCTTAAAATTTCACTTGCAAAGTTAGAGGAAACAGGTGCAATTTAGAAGTCTAGAATAATTTAAAAGGCGGTGTATTAGGGAGTAATTAGATATGTAACGTCAGAAAACAGGAATGTAATAATTTGTTCCATTTGTGTAATTGATGGAGACAATGATATATTTGTGATGTAGATCAACATAGTTATAGTATCTTCTCCTTAGTCGAGGATAACTTCGTAATCATAGTCTGACAGAGATGATGAAGGTTTCTTTACACTAGGACAGAGATTCTCAAACTTTTTTGTTTTATGGACCACTTTCGAACATTTGCTGGATACGGCAGTCCCCCTGTCTCTACATTACTAACGATTTGCAAATCTCGAAATATAGCCTATATCGACAATAGAATTCAACCAAACGTTAGTTCTTCACTATTGAAACCAAATAAATGTTCATCGTTGATCCCCATTTTTGTCACAGCCAACGTGTCGAGTCTCTCATGGACATCTAGGGTGGAACCCTAGATGTCCATGTTGTCCATGTTGGACCATTTTGGGAAACGATGACCTACGTGATAAAAGTATATCGTATCAGCTCTTCCCTACATGTCTATGGTCTGTCTCTATAATTAAACAATACTGAGATTACTGGAAGCACGCATCATATGTCCCTAGTTTAGCTCGCGATGTCGGCAGCTGGCATTCAGTGTTTAATTATTTTGTGTCTGCTCCATACCCACTAAGCTATTAATTTTGGGGTTTGGTCAATATTCTGTGTTTAATATTTAAGCGGGTCCTTGACAGCTTTAGTAGGTAGTTCATAATAATTCGTATAGTGAAATAGCCAAGTGTGTCTGACCATTAAACTTGGCACTAATTTAGATCTCACTTGTTTTGACGATGAAGTCATAAATAGGATGTACATATTTAAATTATGTAACATCTCATTTCACCTCTTTAAAACCTTCTGTCACACACCTCGCCTATCTCGCTTAGGTACTCTCTTTTCTCGCTTTGGTAATTTCATGTCATTGTTCGATCAACTCCTTCGTACAACTTCACTCACATTCGTTCATTCACATCTTATTTATTTACATTAGGCTGCATGCAGCAATATTTCAATTTGAACTTGGCTCTCAATTTACATTTATGTTTTTGATAGGATAAATTAATATATTAATTCATTGAACTGTGTGTTATAATAAACAGATTAAATAAAATTATATTTATTTCACTATTATATTTTTATAGTAAGTACTGTATCACTACCACTCAGCATTCATCCAAAAAAGGATTTGAACGGGCGCAATTTCGATGAATATAAGTTGTAGCTTATTTACTCGATTACCGGTCCTTTAAGATTTAAGTCGAAATCAGCAATTAATATAACATACAGAAATACTCGTTTCCCTCGACATCTGGAACGGGGAAGCATGAGTTTTTATCTATAGGTCAGCATAAAAAAGTTTGTTAAATGATGAGTTATGATGAGGTTAAAATTCGCTCCAAATGGTTCCTGAAATACACGTTTGCAATTCGTTCATTATGCTCTGTTTGAACTTTTGCTTGACAACGCCGCAGCGTATCTAAATAACTATCCGACAAAAATATACCATGACGAGCAGGTGTCGACTCCATACAACAAGTCAAATTTGGTATAACTCCCGCTTAAATAATAACACAGGTCTGCAAAATGAGGGTCATAACTTCCTCTCTGGAATTTGATAGCTGATTCTAGGGTATTTTGGTGCGCTGATGCGAATATGTACTTAGTTTTTCGCCATCACCTCCAGATTTTTCAAAAAAGATACGGATAGAAAATAAGAAAAAATCACAATTTTTCACATACAAAAAATTATATTTAAAAAATTACAGTACTTTTAACTTAAAAAACTACTAAAATATAACAACAACTTATTACTAGTCTAAATTAACTATAATTTTTATTTGTGGAACCTCGTCCTTATTTCCTGGAGCTTCGGTTGTGCGATTTTCGCTTAAATTTCCGGTTTGGAATCGTCGCGCTTCAATAACCAACAGTAGTCCGCCATCATGCTAGTATTCCATCTTCCTTGATAACGGACTTCCAGCTCTTTCAAATCTTGGTGAAATCTTTCGCCTTGTTCTTCGCTAACGGCTCCCAGATTTTCTGGGAAGTAGTCAATGTGCGAATTTAAAAAATGAAGTTTAATGCTCATATTACAACCCATTACACCAAAATTTGTAATCATTTTGGCCACTTTTCTTTATAGTCGGAGCTTTTATTGTTCCCCAAAAAGTTTTTTACCACTTCCTTAATGACTGCCATGCTTGCAACTCGATATCATTAAGTTTTTCATCAAACTTTTCCTCCGACATTAATTTTCTTATATCAGGGCCTTATATATATATACTTATACAAAAACCCTTTGGTTTATCTTTATTACACCCTTTTCCAATAATATTTACAACAATTAGGTAAAATTACCTGATCATTATGTATTATGAGCTCATTACTAAATAAAGCCAAAATGACCCATTTTCGACATGATTAATGCGAATTACTTATATTCTTATGTAGTAATTAACAAATACTGATTTGTCTCGTAGCGTCATAGACATCTACATACATTGAATGTGCCAAAGTTTAATAGTTCCATACAAATAGATCCTCGTAACGATTGGTTTGACTGCGGAACGCAAGTTTTCATTTATATTTAGAGCAAAGTGATATAATATTACTCGTTAAAGCGCTGACCTTAGAGAAACTGGATAGACACGGATACTACGATACCCAATAATATTAAACAAATCAATATAACATTTATTCAAATGTTTTGTAAGTTGCAATTAACGTTTAAAATCGTTTAAAAGCAAGGGAGCCACAATCAGATTAATAATGTAAGTAAACAATCATTTTAATTATAAAACCCTCATCATGTATTCAAAGAAGAAGCTCAGAAGGCCGTCCGGCTACTTAAAGTATGGGGCCCTTCGTTTTATTTACCTAAAAGCCGGATTACGGGCAAATGCGACACTTTCCCGCTCACTATTTAATTTGCTTTAGCTTTTAAACGTTTTATCTAAGCTCCCGCAGCAAATAAGTCTTTAAAATGCTAGATTTGTAAGAGAAACTATTTCCACAAAACCTTACTGTAGATTTTCTTTACTCATTTTGTTTAGAGCGTTAAAAATGCCTGTGAATGTTATAATATGTAGGTATTTATAAAAATATGAAAAGTATTTTTTAGTAATGAGGTCTTTGTAAACGGAAAACCATGTATACACGAGTAGGTAGGTATATCTTTCTGTAAGGCCAGCAACGCATTTGAAATGAATTTAGTGTAATTGTACAGCACATGCGACCAGTTGGTAATTGTCAAATTACGGCGCTTCTATGCATTACAAATTAGAGGGAGGGCTTGGTTTCAAAGGGACCACTAATTCATTTCGTTGTACGTATCAGTGTAAGATGAAGAGAATGTAATGCTCTCCTCATAATTACTAGTGGAGAAAAAGCTTATTACAAGCGACAAATGAGTAAGCCGGTTACCTGATGGCAATTAAACACTGCCGCTCATGAATACCGTGAGATCCGATGAGTATGCTCCTCTTTCGAAGGTCCCTATACTACAACCATCAGGAAATACTGCAGCTGCAGGAATAGCGGTAGCTTACATAATATTTGACTTTTATAAATGTTCTATGTGGACTTAATTTGAATAAAGAATACTTTCTATTTCAATAATTATGTTGCATTATTAATATCAACAATCTGTGTCTGTCTTATACTGGACAATATGCCTCCTTCACGCTGTTTACTTTTGCATAGCTACCATTTAATGTAATATTTTATCACTACGGCCGCCCGCGACTTCGTCCGCGTGGAAAAGTAACTTTTTACCCCCCTTTCAACCCCTTACAACCCCTTTTCGCAATAAAAAGTAGCCTATGTCTTTCTTAGTCATATCAATTGTTACAGAATATGTAAGAAAGTATCCTTAGACACTTTTTGAATTTCCATTGATCCTGGGCTCAAACAAGAGAATGCTTTTGTCGTAGCATGGAACTGTGCTACGAGTGTCGTAGTAACGTAGTACGCCTACGGCGTAGTCACTGCTGATTTGTCTCGTAGCGTTATAGACATGTACGTATAGACATTGAATGTGCCAAAGTTTAATAGTTCCATACAAATAGATCCTCGCTAACGATTGGTTTGACTGCGGAACGCAAGTTTTCATTTATATTTAGAGCAAAGTGATATGATGATTACTCGTTAAAGCGCTTGACCTTAGAGAACTGGATAAACACGGATACTACGATACCCAATAATATTAAACAAATCAATATAACATTTATTCAAATTATTTGTAAGTTGCAATTAACGTTTAAAATCGTATAAAAGTAAGGGAGCCACAATCAGATTAATAATGTAAGTAAACAATCATTTTAATTATAAAACCCTCATCATGTATTCAAAGAAGAAGCTCAGAAGGCCGTCCGGCTACTTAAAGTATGGGGCCCTTCGTTTTATTTACCTAAAAGCCGGATTACGGGCAAATGCGACACTTTCCCGCTCACTATTTAATTTGCTTTAGCTTTTAAACGTTTTATCTAAGCTCCCGCAGCAAATAAGTCTTTAAAATGCTAGATTTGTAAAAGAAACTATTTCCACAAAACCTTACTGTAGATTTTCTTTACTCATTTTGTTAAGAGCGTTAAAAATGCCTGTGAATGTTATAATATGTAGGTATTTATAAAAATATGAAAAGTATTTTTTTAGTAATGAGGTCTTTGTAAACGGAAAACCATGTATACACGAGTAGGTAGGTATATCTTTCTGTAAGGCCAGCAACGCAATTTTAATCAATTTTATGTAGTTGATAGGTATAAGTACTAAAAAGGGTTATAACTGTATTAAAATTGTATTCTAATAAGGGTTTTATTGTTTAAGAGTAAATTGAATAACAGATTTCACAATATTTATTTTCAGAAAATGTTCTTTGAATTGCTTGGCAGTTGAAAGCTTGAGGTGACCTTAAAACTTTCGCTTACCAAAATTAACTAAACGAAAAATGTTTCAAATGTAAATGTTGTCTGACACTAAACGATTCATGAAAGGTTTCTGAGGCCTTAGGTTATGAGAATTTTAAATTTTAATGCAAAGTTTTTATTTTGCTCAAAGTTAAGTTAAATCACTACTATCAACTGGATTCACCCTGAATATTAATATACCGTGGATCTCTATGATCAACATGCTCCAGCTCTTTTTTTATCATCATCATCTTTCACTGGCCCGATGACGCATTTGGTAGTGACCCTGCCCAATGCGCCGGTGGTCGTCGTAAGTTTTACCTCTGCTGTCTGGTTCGGTCCAGTTCTCCCGGCTGTCCTAACCCCGACTCCCAGCTTGTCCGGAGGAGGATTTGCCTAGTCATAGCCCTCATTATAGCATCATCAGCTATAGGCATCCGCCCGAGGAATGTCGTGGAGGCGGGCTTACGAGGTGCCATAATTTATTATAAGATAAAGAAAAATCAACACATGTAGACGGAATCAGGTCAAGTTACTAAGTTACGCAGTGCAAAAATAGCACTTGTGTCATAGACATAAGGACGGTTCAAAGTCCAAAAAGGATATGTTGCCGTGATCCTGACCGAGTGTACCGAGTGTCCAACAACAGGTCGCCACAAAACACTTAATCAGGCCGACAGATACACAGACGCAACGAAGTGTTTAATTTTTAGTGATAAAACGTGAGTAAAACCTAATTTTTCTACGACTTTCTTCAGCCTTATCAGATTATATTATGTCCATACATCTTACACTCACTTCACTTCAAATTTCCATACGCTTGTAGAAAACGTAAGGTCCACATAAAACGTGAATTTTAGCTACCCATCTGTGCATTTGTGTACGCAAAGTGCGTCGCAGGCTTCCTTCCCCCACTCACGAGCATGAATATACATTAGTCATTACGCAATTTACACTCATATTTTCACGGAAGCCAGATAACGTCTACCAAATTACGACACGAGGCAGGTACACAAGCTCGTGGGGGGCTATAAACGTTTCATTTGCCCAAAACTCATTCCCCTAATTGATTTGCAAATAAGCCAATACAAATAATGCGGCCTGCCCATTGCCCGATCCAAATCCCGAACTTTCTTTATAGCCCGTCAGCTTTTTTCGGTTTCCACCTTTTTACTTAAAAGTTATAAAAACTTTCAACTAATTAAATTAATATTCGTGCCGTTGATTAAGTAGCTCCGGAATGCTTTTAGCGTCAATGTAGCTACGGAGAAATTTGGAAAGAAGAAATAATTTCGTGAATACTTTTTGGAAAATGTAATTTTAGCTTTGATATTAAGGATATTTGATTTGGATGGAGGTATGACTTTGATGACGTTAAAACAAGAAGCACTGATTTACTTCTGGTAAGAATTACATATGTTATGTGAAATATCTATGAAATACTCACTTAGATTATAATGGCGGTATAATGAAGGCGGTTTTTTATATATTATAACGAAGGCGGTTTAGTATTTCTGAACAGAAAAACTCAGGTACAAATTTTTAGCCCGGCCCAGGGATCAAACCCGGGACACCAAGCGCAGTCGTCACTTTAAAGAGCAATCCACTACCCACTGCGCCATCAGGGCAGTTGGCAAAGTTGGTTGGTTGGTTGGAGAGGCATGGTCGGTAAAAAACTTGGTTAAAGGGATGTAAATGTTTTCAAATACATCTACACCTAAACAAATTTCGTGAAATATACCATTATTCACGAATTTTTTTTATTATCTCCTTATTCAAATCCGGCTAAACAAGTGAGCTTAATGTATCCACCTAAACCAAGTTAGAGAGACTCACGATAAACCAACGGCTTTTATTTCAAAAGCGGTTCATATGGTCTGATTTATATGTTCCACTAAATTTCTTATTAACTCTTAATTTTAATCCGGCTAAACAAGTAAGCTGGACCAAATTAGAGAGGCTCACGATAAACCAACGGCTTTTAATTACAAAAGCGGTTCATATTAGATGACGAAGGAGTCCGAACTCAAGGCGAGTTAATATTCAAGGTCCGCTCGTGCAAGGCTAATCATTCCACTTTGCGCCACTCAACAACAGGTACTAAACTTCTTAATTTTTTTACGGACGCCACTACTACGGAGCAAAGAAATATCTCTATCACAGGGTAGATGGGGAGGGGAGTTTGGGGTGTCACCTGAGTGACGCACCTGGGTGAAGCACTCAAGTGACATTGCAAATGCTTTAAAATTTTGGTCTGATTTATATGTTCCACTAAATTTCTTATTACCTCCTAATTCAAATCCGGCTAAACAAGTAAGCTGAACCAAATTAGAGAGGCTCACGATAAACCAACGGCTTTTAATTTCAAAAGCGGTTCATATTAGATGACGAAGGAGTCCAAACTCAAGGCGAGTTAATATTCAAGGTCCGCTCGCGCAAGGCTAATCATTCCACTTTGCGCTACTCAACAACAGGTAGTACTTCTTCATTTATTTACGCTCGCCACTAGTATGGAGTAGAAGTAACTTTACCTCGTAGCTTGAGAACACTAAAGTGACATCGCAATGCTTTAAATTTAGTTTTAGTTCATACAAGATATTTGAAAATAAAACTGACATGGTTAATGGTCAAAACAAGAAGTATTACTTCTATTGGATAGCACTTTTTTTTATATCCAAGTACCTGAAACATCAAAGTTGAAACACCCTGACTTTACCTGTAAGAATTGTCATTGTCATGAAAAATAATTATTTCATAAAGATGAAGGTCGTTGGACACAATCTAGTTTTTTTTTATCTGATAGGTGGCAGTGGTAAGCGATTGCCGCCACCCATAGACACTAACACTGGAGTCACAAGTGCGTTACCAATCTTTAACTCCCTTTCTTCCCAATTGGGCCTCCGGTACCCACACCACTCGGTAAAACATAGCGCAGGCTTCACGCCGGTCTTCTGAAACGCCATGGTATTATTCTAGTCGAACCGACCCATTCATGCCGAAGCGTGGCTCTGCCAAGGATAAAAAGATGTCTCTTTTTAGTTGTCCTATCATCTACATATACTTGGTTCAACAATAAACAAATTATTTATCTACATTTATGTACCTACTCTTTCCCACCGATCTGGAGCAAGGTGTCCTTTGCTTCCCCTAAGACATTTGAACCATTTAATTTATTTTAATGAGGCAGTGATCTAGCGACCACTAGCGCCTCTTATCTACATATACGACCTGTGGTTGTCTAATGAAGTTATATTTTCATAAAAGTTAAATAAAGATGGTAAGTTATTTATTTTTTGTATTATTAGGCTAGTAGATGCCATACTACTGCCTCTTTTATTATGCCGTAATTAAAGTATTCATTATTTACTAATAATCACGGAAAAGGACCAAATTACAAACAATTTTCTTTTGATTTGTATAGACGGTCACTAATTAAACTCACAGGATCGTTTATTAAGGTCATTTTGTATGTAAGAGTGGGTATATACAAGTAATTTTAACTTATAAATAAATTGTAAAGTTATTCGAGTAAATTAAATACGAGTGGATATTAATTAAATTTTGCTTTTCATAAGAAAAGAGTTTTTTTTTATTCAACATTTTGTACAAGTACGTCCCGAATTGTAATGCCGAATGAGTGTTGCTAAACTTTTTACCGTTTTTTTATATTAACTTTAACTATTGACAGACCTATTGATGATGCACAAACTGCCCCGTGTGCAATCAATCAATTACGGCTTGATTTATTAGTTCAAAACCGTTACTAATAGATGGCACTGACTGTTGATTGCCATTGCACAAGTAGCTTTTTCGGTTTTTGGTTGCCTATTATTACACAGTTACGGCGCCTATTTACAGCGGTTTTAACAAGAGCCGATTAAAGAAGTAGATATATACCTACATTACTTAGTGCTTTTCAATTCTACTTAAATTATACAATAATTACCTACTATATAAAACAGAGTTTAGAAATTTTGATTTGCTAAATGTTACTTACCTTTTCTACACATTTCACCATTATGGCAAAAATGCAAATAAGGCACGTATAAGTTACGAATTGTAGTTATAGCATAAAGATGGAGAATTAGCCAAATTTATTGACAGGTATATCGAAATAATAAAAGACCGAGATAATTCATCTATTAAGTTCGGAGGCAATTACAATCGTAATGAATACTTTTGGCTTTCGCCAGCCGTGAGGCCATCGACAGACGTTCATAACTACTATCAGTCGCTCACGACAATACAGATTTACACATAAATTACGTTACAATTTGCCTTTATTCTCGAAAATTAGACATTCAAAACTCAATTCTGGGGCGAGAGCCCAATTCTGGATGCAATTTACGGCTAATTAGACTGTTAAGTACAGAGGCCAGGGCCGGTTCCCGGTTGTTCCCGGAGGAAGTTGGGACGGCGCGTTAATGCAGAGACGGCCGGCCCGCTAACGCGCAATAACTGAGCTACACAGTGGAAAGATTGCTAGGGCCAGTGACTCAACTTGTGTGCTTTTAAGGTTGAAACTATTTTTTCGTCGAAGGAACCTAATGTACAGTCGAGTTCAAAAATATATACACTTTAGGACCTTGTCAAAGTACATATGTATAAGAAAACGACTTCCACTTTCTTATAAATATGTATTGTGACAAAGTCCTAAAGTGTTTACAAATTTGAATAAGAGTTGTAAATAAATTAAGTGCTACCTACTACATTTCACTATATTTACTTACATTTGTGGTTTTCGTCCTCGAGGGTTCGAAATTTTTCGTTTCGAAATTCAACATTACAGCTGTAAAACTACAAATAACAGCGCTGTTGGATCACTTTTTCTAACACTTTCAGTATATGGAAAAGGTATCTTGAAATTATATCGATGCTTCTAACACTTTCTTGCTCATACGCGGTGGCACTCCGACTAGATGTGAACGCAATACAAATACAAATACAAAATTTTTTATTGTAGTAACTTAGTCTAAATACAATATTTGTATTTGATGCTCCCTTTTAAGCTTAATTGCTTGTAGACTAGAATCACTTATGCAGTAAATAATTACTTATGCAATAAGTCGATAGGAGCTTGAGGGAGGACTCCCGTGTTCACTATTTGTGATACGCGCTGCTATCTAAAATTTCGAAACAGTTTTATTGACGATTCGTTTGAAAGTCACCGCGGCGGAGCGGTACTTGTTGTAGTATCATATGTTTTGCCTCTGGTATTGTTGCTATTAGTATTATACTGTGACTGTCGCTGGCTAGCACCATGCTGGCAACTACACAATAGCATACGGCCCCTGTGAATTTCTCGCTTATTAACATATACAAACACAATTATTGTAACGCGCAAGCAAGTGTTGACGGAAGATTATCAGGGCTGTAGAAGTACAGCTTTATTCGTCTATAGACGAATAAGGCTGTAAAACTGACTGGTCTAGTGTTATGTAGTATTATCAAACGCGTTCATAAATTTACTTTCTCGCGCTATTATTAAAATATCAGACAAAAGCAAGTAGGTATGAACTTGGGGCTCAAGTTCATAATTAAGTAGCTTATTACACATGAAGAAATTACAAGTATTTAGTATTTGGGTATTTGTATTTTTTAAAATAATGTTTTCATCATCATCAACAGAGTCTGACGTTTATAACTGGATCGGTCCTGGGCCACCCACATCCAAGGAATTCCTGCGACCCTCACTAAATGCCCAGCGTTATGTATAATTATATTTTTAAACAAAAAAAACATAGAAGTAGATTTTTTTATTAGATAAATACCTACATAAATTATAAATGTGCAGTTTGATCATAAAATTAATAGCTGTAACATGAACAGCACAACAGTGAACTAATTAGGGCATCTACTCGTTGACAATATTAAAAGCCTCTTTGATTTTTTCAATCCAGCAAATGTACATAATGTGGTTTTACCTAATCTGGAATCAGAGTAAAACAATTGAAGAAATATAAATGAAATCTAAATGTAAAATAATTGAAAAGAAGATTATGACCAAATTACACTAGCGTGGGAGCCCGCCTCCAGGATCCAATACCATTTATTGCGAAAATCCAATTTTGAATCAAAGTATAGAAATGATTGCTCGTAAAAGGTTAAAAACCAATATAATTGGTCTTCAGAGCTTTAAACACAATTACAGATTTTTCTTCCAGAATATTTATTTTTTCCACAGGTTGTGACTTGTGAGACTTACTATTGATACAAGTCATAGTCAATTGGTTTTTGTAGTTGCACTCCCCGTCGATAATTTATCACAGATTGAAAAAAATATTGAAAAATAAATCACCTAAGTACTTACCTCTAAAGCTTAAAAAAAGTATGATTGTGGTAATAAAATATTGCTTCTTTTCAGTGAATTTAAGGAGTTTAATTTTACATGGTTAATTTTTCAATGATTTTTTGCAAAAGTATGTAAATGTCAGTAAAAGTTATTTTTACTCATATTTTTCTAGCCAGTTTTTTTTTCAGCGCAGCGATAGTAATTCATGCTTAGATTCGAACCAATAACCTCTCGATCGGAAAGTGCACGTTTTTATCCAGTGAGCTTCCCTCGCTATCATAAATAAAAGAAAAGATAAATGAAAGCAGAGATAAATGCTAAAAATAAAATCGAATGTTCCTTTTCAAATACGGCACCCTAAAAACGAACCTTATTTGTATAGACGTATTCTTTCCTACTATTCACCTTGAGTTTATAATACCGAGTGTAATTTTCAAAAGGGTGTAGAGAGCTCCCAGCCCTTTAACTAGATTCTTTTGTGTGGGAAGTGCAAAGTGCTCGAGTCAACTCACCTTGTAGAGCCGGCGCGGCGCGCCAAACCACATAATAATACTTCACCTTAGTATGTTTGTATGTATCTTTGTACGCCGCTCTTTCATGTGTGTTTTATTTTTTATCCCTCTTTCGTAGAGCGTTCATCTCACTTGATTGCAAGGGATAAAGCGGAAGTTGGGGTAAAATTAACCACTGATAAGGATAGATATTTAGGTTGGGATGATTTTAAACTTTTTTGTGAACGATCTTTAAAAAATCTTTAGGAGGTATGATCAAGTGACTTACAAAGTATTGGACATTGTGAAATATTATTATCATCTTTGTCATATTACATACTGGTGCGTTTTGATATTCAGCATTTGGTAGAAATAATACCTACTATGAATTGGCAACATTTAGTGGAAAAGTCGTAGGTTTGATTCTTAATGTGCGCATTTGGATTTTTCTGTGAAGAAATACTGCATATTTTGAAAAAGACATGCATAATGCGTTTCATAGTATTTTTTCCTAAATAATAGCTACGTTCCGTAGTTTACCTTCTAAATCTATCAAGGCATGCAGTAAGTGGGTCACCGCTACCGCTAATGAGTCGCCGGTCCTATTACAAAAGGAACAGCGTCAAACACACACGACTTTACAAGCAGCTGAAATTCTAAACAAACCGCTCTTCAGAAACTGCACGATAACGTTACCAAAACAGCATTGAAACCGATGCACTTAAGCAAATTATCGTGTATTGCAAGATACAAATGAAGCCAGCCAGAACTCAGGCTGCACTTGGAACATGATCCAGGATTTGATGAGTTTGGGTATTACCTAAAACAAAACGACTCCCGTCTGACATTTGCCACCCCCTAAGATAATAGGACTAACTGGATCATGGTGACACAATCATTGTCTCAACAAAAGCAGGTAAATAGTAATAGTAATTAGGTAGTTAAATTTACTATCCGAAACGTGTAGATTTCTTCACAATTTTCCCTCACCGCTGAGCGTGCGTGTGCGAATTAACGCACATAAATTTGAAAATTCTAGACGTGCATGTTTAATTTTAATAATTCATAATTCCTTTATTGTGGATTGTCGTCGTAACGCCCAGACAGCAGACACAATGGAAAATCAATTGTTTTAAATGCCTTTTGAAAGGCTTATGCTTACGACGTTAAAGTTTCGTTTAGACGATCCAACTTCCCGTTTAGAATGCGCATGTTGTTGTCCACTGAGTTACCAACGCTTACGCTTTTACTCGTAGGTAACGTTTTTATACCCCTTTAAACGGGAAAGTAAGTCGCTGCCGCTAATGAGTCACAGGTCCTATTCCAAAAGGAACGCTGACCACCTAACACGACTTCACAAGTAGCCGAGTCAAATTTCGAAACACGAAAAAGTTTGTGTAACAACAGTGCGCCGGCGGTCTTCCCCGAGGACGCGGCCACAACAAATTACTGGCAAACAACTTCGAAATAAATTAACTCTCAACTTTCAAGCGTTTTACTTTCTTTTTGTCCGACGAAAAACAATTTCCTTTGTGTTTTGTTTACGTTGTAGCGTGCTTCGGTGCGGAAATCGTTCTTAAGAAAAATAAAGAAATTTTGAGTAACTTTCGAGGCCATTAGCATATTTGCTTGAAGTGTGATCCCTAATGTTCGCGTGCTAATGTGGGGAGCCATTTGAATCATAAAACATTTCCAAGAAAATAATATTATACCTTCCAGATATCTTTCATTCTCAATTTATTTATCACAAACTAGTGACGTGCTCTCACTTTGTTTCGGGACATTAGCTCCACGTCGTGCCAATAGATGCCGCTGGATGTCGATCACATCGCGCAAGCTTTTTGCCTTTTCGAATTAGCTATAAGCATCGCTTTCTACAAATTTTATCTCCTTATAATTAGTATATGAATACCCATAAACGCCAAAGCTCCTGCTTTGGCGTTTATGGCTATCTATGGCTCATGGGTATATGGCGTTTATAAAATCAATCTGCTAGCTTAACTGGAAATCCAAATAACGCATTTAATTATTAATTGTACCTACAGTATTAGATGAACAGCTTTACCTCTTTTGGAAAATATTATTTCTAAATGTTACTTTCCTTCCTGAAAGAAGAAATTCCATTCATGTCCTCTATACAAGTGGTTTTGTCCAATGTACACTCCCGAATATCTTAATTACTCATGCAGTCAATATGATTGTTTTTACACAAATTCTATTTTGGAGGATTTTAATTAGCTTCCATACTTTACGATATTATTAATAACTTAATGTGGCTGAATATAGAAAAACCCTCATTTGTTATTTCTCGCATAGAATTCGGGTTGGAATGTGACTCGCTAAGCCTGGAGTTGAGATTTTAGCAAAAAAAAAGGGTTCTCTATAATTACGTAAAATACAGATTTATAAAATTAATGGTGATCGAATATTAAACATTATAATAAAGTGGCATAAGCGGTAAATCACCTTTCATCGTGTAGCTATGTTGTTGCCTAGCTTTCATGATTGACACTTGTGTTTGTTCAGTATCTGGGTGTTATTTATTTATGTTTTAAGTAATTATATTTGTGTTTCTTCTGTTGTCTGATATCTTTAACACAAGTATTGAGCTACCTATTGTACGGATATACTTAGTATATTTTCTATTGTGCAATAGAAGAAAGCATCAAGATTCAAAACACAAGAAACGACATGACGTCTCTTATAAGTTGTTGTGGTATTGTGCATGTTTGTCTCGTACCTAAATCCGGCCGTTACTTTATAAGGCAAAAGTTCATACGTAGCTCAGCGCATTTTACAAGGTTTTATGATAAAACTTCACAGGGGAATGCTTTTAGTAGTCGTGAAACAGACGCCGAGAAAAATTGTAAATATTCTTTAAACGCACTTAGACAGTTACAATTTCATGGAATGTAAGTAAGAAGGAAAGTTTGGCTGCTGTTTTTTACGGATTTTTCCGTAAAAACTTACTTGAATAGTATCAAAATTAGTTTCAGCTATGAATTAAACGCTCTGTCAAACTAGGTAGGCAAAAAAATAAGTTATAGTTAATGCTGTTTGAACATAATGGTAAAATTTTTGTTTACTTTACTTTCCAATATTAAAAAAAACTTAATTAACCTTGTTTAGGTTAATAAAAATTAAAAAAAAGAGTATAATTTGAAATTTAAACATTTTGCGTTGTTTGAATGTTTTGCTCACGCGACGAATCGCAATATCAGCTATGGGTTTTTCAAAATGATTAAAAAAAAACTTGATAGAGCTGTCACTCTTTGCCACTACTACCACCAGCAGTACTGTGTCGCGCCACTCGCCAGGGAAATCACACGTTAAGTATCATACCTGACTACGAAACTTTATGAGGCGGCAAACTCACATCATATGTAGGTAAACATTTTATACATTTGCTGAACATATTTGATGTTCCGAAGATATTTTAATAATCGTAAAGTTACATTATATGTGTTTGGGGAGTGCCTTTTAAGTGGATGATTGGTCTCAAGATTGCTACTTGATACGTAATAAAAAGCTTTTAATTTGGATCAATTTATGTAACGCAGTTATTAGGCGTTAGGAAATAAATTAGATAAAAATATAGCGGTTAAGAGTAGTAAATTATACTAGCCTTGGAGGGAAACTACCTTAATTAAGTTATTATGGTAGGTAACTTAAGTAAGTCAGCGAGTTTTACTTAAAGGAAACATTCTTATTTTAAAAGAAATAAAACTTAATACATAGCGTTATATTATGAGTCTATAACGTATTAATGTACGTTTTATTACACTCCATTCATTCGATGTTTTTTTGAAATGTTAAAATACATCTTCTTTCAACAAAATAATCTTTATATTTTCAGGAAAAAGGCTGTGACATACGGACGGACAGACAAACATGATGAATCTACAAAGATTTCGCTTATGCCATTTAGCTACGAAACCTTGAAAACCTAGCATGAATGTGACATAATTTCCAATCATAGTTGCCATTGATAGTAAGTAGTTTATCAAACTTTTTTTTATTTGGTAACAACTCGTATATTACGTATATTTTTAAGAAAAACCTTTAAAATAAAGCAGCCGACGCGTCGCATGTTATCAGGCGTCACCTTCTCACGGTTCGGATCCCGATCGAATTATGAGTGAAATCGAGTTCATGTCGAGCCTTCCCTCCCGTCAGTTCAGCCGGCAAATAAGGAATATAAATTCCCCTTAAAATAAATTCTTCCCTGCTGATGACGAAACACATTCAAGAGGAAAATTATAGTAGCGGTGGTAGCAAAAGATTTAGTGGTAATTACGGAAACTCAACTGAAATCAAAGGAAACTAAAGTCTTTTGATCATTAATTATAATAGCTGCCCTGTTACCTGTGTACTAAATATAACTTATTCGGTAAACATGTGATGAATGCATAAATAAATAGATAAGCAGGGCCGCTTTGATTAATAGCTTACCAAGTTGTGGATAAAGTCAATGTGTTTGGAAAGTGAATCATTCACTTCCCACTTCTCTTTTAGGATTCGTTTAGAAAAAACTTTCCGAAAAATATTGTTAGCCAAAAAATTAAGCGTTATGTTAATGAAGCGTAGCTATATAGGTGTTAAGTGTGTACCTATATATTATTATACGCCTATTATATGACTACTATACGACTACTTGCAGCTCACATTATGTTCAACATCACGGCGCATCGTAAGCTGGAAGTAGGGTCATCATTATTATAGATCCGCGTCTTTAACATTATGCTCTGTAAATAGTAGCACCATACAAACAATCTCTTATCTAAATCTAAATAATCCTTATTGCTTTTTTTTCAATGCTTTACCTATTTGCTGCCACCTCCTGCACTATAATAAGCACATCCTAAGACAGTCACTTTATCATAATAACCTGCTAATTAACCTTGTTCATATTTAATTTGGAGGCAAGAAAGTAATAATTCCTACATGTATGTTATAACTTTTCGAGGACATAAGACGAAGATTTATTTATCCAACATTCCCTAGAAGTGTTCTTGGGAATAAACTTACAAGTACTCATTTCCCAAATGGTGTTGTTTTGAGAATATCCACTTTACATGATTTAATTAAAATTGTACCTCATGATAAAAATAGGCTTCGCGAAAGACTCTACAGGGAAAATTCAAAGCTTTATTAAGAGGTGTCTTCTTTTTTGGGCACGTGATGAAAGTATTGTTTTGACACAAACAATAAATAAGCAGTAGTACTCGTAGCACCTTCCAACCTCTTATCAATTCCTTATTTAATATCGTACTGTGTCCAAAAAATTAAGTTAATAACTTCATAACATGCTTTCGAAGTGCTTATACACTCCAGATATTATATATTTTTTTCATTAATGATCTTTTTTATGGCTGCTATGCGTTGCGTAGTAAAGCGAACGCAGTCAAATCTGCCTATGTCAAGTTGATAAAGAGACACGTACGGTAATGGAAAAACTTACCGGTGATCTTAACAAATGGAGCCAGATTTTAAAAACAATGTGTCTTTTATTACAATTTTTATGTTGTCAACTGATCATTTCGTATGCTTTTGAATTTTTACTCTTCATTTTTGGAATGAAAATGTTTGATTTTTGCAGAAGAATAGCCTTGAAACTTAAAAAAAATATAGAAGTAACAAAACTCGGTGCATAAAGTGCTATAAACATGCACTAAAATAAAATAAGTAGGCACTCTCTTTCTTACACTTACGTATAATCTGAATCCAGGCTTAATAGCAGCAGCTAATAAACTTAGGTATGATTAGCCGACTAACTAAGTTTAACCCGCTTACCATCGTCTAGCGGCTAAACTTAGTTAAGCTGCAATCTATCTGCAAAAACGTGGACGTTAATTAGCGTGAATGCAAAGTGTGAGTCGTTTATTTTGTAAACACAGGCTGTATTGGCAAATCGTAAAATTGCTTTCTTTACTGTTATTCACAGAGTTTTCGATTTTTGTTAGGCTACAAGAGTTGCTATTGATTAGCTAGAAATATTTTGCAAAAATTGATGATATGTAATTTAATGAGATCTGTTGCCTATGTGAAATTTCGGGATTCGTGTTATTGTGTTTTTAATGCTTTGTTTTTAGTGTTTTAAGGTAATTTATTAAGTTTTATTGCTTATGGAAATAAACTTGGCAATCTTAATTTTTGGATGTTTTTTCCAGTTCAATGTCTGGACATAACAAGCACAATTTAAAAAAAGTTCCCAGTTATACTTTTTTAATATAGGAAAGGTTCCTTTGAATAAAATTTACCTACTGACCTAACGATTTAAGGTATTTGCTTCTAGAGACCAAGGTTTTTTTTTACCATGTTTTTTATGTGTTAGGTCATAAACAAGCAAATGGATCACCTGATGGTAAGTGATTGCCACCGTTCATAAGCACCGTAGTTTTTGTTATTAAGTTTCATAGTAGGTAGGTATATCAGTTTCAGTGAAAAGTTTATGTAACAATGATTATATTATCTGATAAAAAACATAATATAACAAAAAGATACACGGCACATTAAAATGCCGAATAAAAATATAAAATTGAGCTCAATTTACTGTTTTGCCACTTCTTCCTCTTGATAAAGTCCAGTTTCGTCTGGCCACGTACTCCAAAATAAAACCGAAGTAAATGTGGTGTAAATGCTATAATTTTTGCATTTATTTATAGGGAGACCGCCGCGAAAAATAAGAGATTCCACCGAAACAAGCAAACGATTTATACACCGCCGCGGGCGCCCGCATTGATAAATATGACCAATAAAGGAAAACAAAATGTCCAAGAGTATTTGTCATTATGGTTTCCGTAACTCACCTCTTCTTTTCTCCGTCTAAATTATTCGCAATTTTATATCTTTTGAATCGCGGCTATTCAAACTCTTGAAATAATTACTATTTTGATTAAGAGGTTTTCATTTGTTTCTTATTAATGCGGGAATATGGGTTACCTACTCTTACATAATTTATACATTTAACTACATTCTATAATTTTGGTGTAAGAATACAATTTGAGCAAATGCTGAAAAAGATAATGGTGAGATTAACGCTAATTCACCCTTCAAGTGACCATAGTCAATAGTCACACACACCTCACATAGTATAGTATCAGCCTATATTATTGGCTGTTTTTGTTACAAGCCACATTACAAACATTCTTACTTCAGTAGAATCTCTGTCTGGCTGCGTGTACAGACACAGACATACAGATGTCTGTTACTCTTTCACACCAAAACTACAGAACGAATCTGAATGAAATTTAGTATACAGATGGTCTAGAGTTCTAGACTCTGAGAAAGGACATAGACTAGGTTGTAAGGGGTTTAAATAGGGGGAAGGGGGGGTGTGGGTGAAATGGTTATATAATTAAAAATGCTACCCAAAGATACTTTTCTACGCGGACGAAGTCGCGGGTAAAAGCAAGTGAATAAGAGATTTATTGAATTCTTAATTTAGGTCAAGCTTACGTTGAATTCCATAAAATAGTTGTTAAAATTCACTTGTTTTAATCATAGTTTACGTGATGTGTGCGAAGCTTACTGGTGACTCGCACTAGAAATAACAAAAAGAGTATTCGACCAGTAGTGTTCTCATTCAAAATCTATCTCTGTTAAAATCACAATAGACAAAGTCTTTACAGTATAGTTTAGGTGAGAGCGTAAATTCCAATTTAATGTTTTACAAGGTAGTGTGAACCTCGGCACTTGCGTGCCAAAGGTTTAGGTGAATTTCATACAAACTTCCGCTAACCAAATAAGTACTCTGACGTGTGTTGGCATTACTGTACCCGTAGTAAGGAGATGTTTGTCAACCGTCACTTGATAATAACCAGAAGTTATATTTTTTACAAATATATATTTTGGGAATAGATTTTTTTCGTCTTATCCTAATTGTTTTGTCCTGATTCACTGATCGATCAACGACTAAATAAGCCGCTGATCTTAGAGGTGTGGAACTTAGAGCAAATATTCATTGTAATTATGACGCAGGCATCCTCAGATCAAAAAAGGGTTCTCTTTGTAAGTCATGTTGATTTGTTTTTTGCGAATTTGCCAAAAGTCATAGAAGTCATCGAAATTTTCCTGCTCTACAAGAAGTCTGGCAAAAGCTAATAAAATAGATTTGTTGATAAAAATTGAAATTATTTTAATAACAACAGCCATTTTGAAATTTTTAATAACAGTTTAAAAAACCTTTCTTAATTTTTGCACAATTTTGTCCCACAACACTAAATATACATAAATGTAGTATAAAGTTTTAGTGGAAAAAAATATTTGCCGATGTGTTATACGAAAATTATTTTACGATAGTGCCTTTTTAAATTAGTTAATCAGTGATTTTCCTAGATTAATAAAATAAAAAATATAGAAATCTCTATATACTAAGAGATGAAAAGATAAAAATAATAATGTACATGATAATGGATAAAGGAAAAAACAGATACGAATCTACCAAAGAACGAAAATATTTTACGCACATAGAATGTAAATCGCTTAGAAAATTCTGTGATAAAGCTGTCTGTATTGAATGAAGTCTTATAAATGAAGATGTAATACATACTAGTGGTTTCGTAGTAGCAAAATAACATAATCGCATACTCAACATTTCATCTTATTTTTCACATTGACAAAGTCCCGGCAAAAGCAATTTGCGAGTATGTATACATAGAGTTATTCTTTGTACAAATGTTGACGATTCAGTGCTGTCGTTTTTATTGAATTCTTTGACTAGAATAAATTTGTAAGTAAGCACAAATATTGGCGTGTTAGGACGATATTTATTTTCTATTATTTATCATCTTCATCAGTCTTCAATAACATTGAACTCGAATGTGCCTACCCTTTTGTTGTTTACTCTATTTTGTACGTAAATAGTTAATGATAGAAAACAAAAGCAAAGGGCGTCACTACATCCATTAGATATGTTAATAGTTTGGTCGGCAGTTCGGCACACATTAGGCGCATGAATAATAAACATAATAATTTTACTTGGTGGATAACAGCTATAAAGTGGATTTGATTCCGGAAATGCGGAGTGAATAATAGAGTAATAAATATAGGTACTCAATCCTTGAGCTCTGCTGAGGGATACACACCATTAGTTACTTTGGACACGGTCGGTGTTTTACTCGACACTCGAAGTTTTTGACGGAAAGTTATGTTTTGTACCATTAGCAAAAATGGAACATGATTTCGTTGAGCCCGACAATCGTTGAAGCTATTGTCGTGTCGTGGGGTGAAGACTGCAAGCTTAGTAAATCTTGATAGCCGTTGGGCTGCTAACTGTAGGAGGGCTGCTGAGGTACCTAGTCGCTGGATGAGAAAACTTTGGGATGAATATCTATGGCGTAGCATGAAAGAGGCCTACGGCCAGCTGTGGATATACACAGGTTGTTGATTGATCATCATTTCTTCCTCGTTCTCTGTTCATGTTTAAAATATAAAAATCGGCGGCAATCGCCTACCATCAGGTGATCCGTCTGCTTCTGCCACCTATCACATAAAAATAGAAGTTAGGTGTAGATAGGTACAGTATGTGTAACTACGACGTAAATCTTGTTACTGATATCGTTAGCGTTAAACCTTGTTTACGAGTAAAATGCAACTTGCAAGCAAAATGAAAATACGAGAACAAAATCTTCACATCCAACTAGCAGCATGAATCGCAAAGTTTCACGAGTCATACAAGTTCTTCGAGGATTCGATTCTTCATGTGTATTATTTTACACTATCACTCAATCTCACGACTCAATTTTGATTCCTTACTAAGTCTAATGTCAGGGATGAATGGATGATAATAACATACTGTGACGACCCAGATAGATAATCTGGGAACAGGGTAGGGAGATGATGATGACTAAGCAGCTTACGAAGTTTTATACTAGAGGCGGCAAACGAGCAAGCGGGTCACCTGCTGGTAAGTAATCAACGCTGTCCATGATCACCTGAGAACTTGTTTATTGATTAAGAGGATGAACGTTTTATTGATAAAGAACTACTTCATACAATTTAAAATGAAAGCTCCTTACAATGTATTTTTTGGTTACCCAAGGGAAAACATCATGGCCGCCACCTTGTCACATACAGGTACCAAACGGAGGTGTAGGACTATAATCTCAACATATCCCCTGGGGTGTCTGTCTCCATTGTCGTGGGACGGTAGGCTACTGCACTGTGAGACTGGACCGTACTGGTACCGCTTTCTAGTCCCGTCCGCCGCGTCAAGCACACTTAACAGACATCTGGTGTGACCTCCGTCAGATTAGAAACCAGTAATTAGTAATGATGACTATGACTGTTACACAACCCTATTTAGTTCTAGCTGCTTTTCTAGGGCAGGAGATCACGGCCTGGTACTTAAACCTCTAGACCAACATCACATAGAAACAGTTATTCTTTACGCCTAATATTATTACTTTATACAATATCTCGGTTTACTTTGTTTTCTTTTTTTACTACGTTTCTTCCATGTAAAGTTAATTACGACCCCTCTAATTCAAAACATTGATCGTAGAAAAATGTAGCGGTTTTCAAACTTTGTAAGTATTTTTTGCGAAACTTTGTTGTCCGTCGGTCTTATTCAATTACAGAGAATTGAGAATTTGTTTCTTTACAAAATAGAGCGTTCACCCCTCAAATGATTAAGTTTTTATTATATGGATAAGATAGGGACTTGTTGCCATGGTTCTCAATAGAGAAAGTTTAGGTTAGTAATAATAATTTGTGATAAAGTTATCAGAAGTTCCGTAATTTTAACTTCATTGTAGATAATTGTTGAAAATATGTAACTGACAAGTATGGAATTGAAAGAAACTCAGATTTTATTTACTTCATAGACGGTCTCTGTGTTATTCTGGTAAATGTAATTAAATAGAATGCCTAAAACGTCTAGGCTATGTGTGAAACATTACGGGCACTTGCCCGTCATTAGGTTGGCCGGTTAATTTTGATAATTCAATTTATTTTACAGATTGACTAGGCAATGTACGTAATCCATAATGGGTATTTCATAAATTGCCTAAACGCGCTAGACATTCAATACATTGCCTAAGCATTAATAATAATTCCTGAATTATACATATTGCGGGTGGCATTCACATTTACGAGTAAATTTCGTGTTTAAATTGAAAATAGATTTAGTGAAATAATTAATTAACAGACGAAATACTACGATGAATAAATAATAATACATTATGAATCTCATTATAAATATTATTTGAGGTTCGTGTAATCCTGTAATTTCGGACGAATAAATAAATGCTAAACATGATCAAAATTGATAACCTAATTTTTTATGTGATACCTAGGTAGCAGACGGATCGGTAAGCGATTGCCGCAACCCATAGACACCTGCAACACCGGAAGAGTCGCAAGTGCGATTCAACCTTTGAACCCCTTTCCCCTCTATTGGGTCCGATACCGTAACTCACTCGACGAAACACGAAGGACTGCTTCACGCCGCTTTTCTGTGAGGCAGTGGTATCGCTCCGGTCGAGCCGGCCCATTCATGCCAAAGCGTGGCTCTCCCACAGTTTGGGTCCGATACCGTTATATACTCAACGAAACACGAAGCAGGCCCTGCATCACGCCGGTCTTCTGTGAGGCCGTAGTACCACCTATCACCTCGGTCAAGGTGGCGTTTATGCCAAAGCGTGGCTGACCGACGATCTAGTGAAGGTCGCGGGAGTCCCTTGGATGCGGGTGGCAAGGACCAATATGTGTGTGTGTGTATGTGTCGATCTGCTGGCAGTGGACGTCTATTGGCTGAAATGATGTGGTTGTTCCACGGATCACTTCGTTTAATGATACAAATAGTAATGACTACTGTGCGTAGTTAGTCTTCGGGTTCTTGCAAAAGAACTCTTTTAATTTAGCACTTGATTAAAGGCTGCTCTCGCAACTTTATCCTTGATTACGTAATTACTTTCTCTTTGAACCTTTAAATAGACTTTTCAAAGCCTCACTACTTACTCAACAATCTTAATTTATTGGAAGCCGGATTAGGTATGTTTTTTCGCACTTTCTTAAGTACGAAAATGAATTTTATATAAAACCTTATTGCTCAAAATGTTATACAATAGGCGAACTTAATTCTAAGAGGCATACTCTACCAATCAACCAATCATTTGGGTCATAATGGTTTGGTAATTGTCATTATCATGAACTTTTTCAGTGTTCTCTAGTAGTGTTTAATTATCTTCTGTACTATTTATAAAGAAGTAAATTTCAAGGCTGAGAGGTTAATCGAAAAAACGAACCACTTGCGCGATGTACTCCACACCCAGCTCGGAGCGTCTTCGAAGTAGTGTACCAGTATAATTATTTTAGATTTTTATATAAATAAAAATGTAGGTGTACTTATATGGATTGACCAGGTCAAGAAGGATCTTGGTCACCTCCAAAGGCCGTAGTGGCAAGAGGTGGCTGAGAATAGAGCGGAGTGGCGAATTCTCATGTCGGAGGCCAAGATCCAATACGGGTCGCTGAGCCAGCGTAGTAAGTAAGTAAGTACTTATATGGTCTTGGTCTTTGAAAACAACACTATTACAGAGAACGTAACGTAAATCGCTTGACCTTAATGTACGGAGGAGAATCAGCAGCCTCTAAGAAAGGGTTAAATCACGTTCGCTCCTCGGTACACTCTAACATTTGTATTGTAAACGTAGTTATTCATGAATAATGTGGGGGGTGACCGCGCGAGGTGAGCCCGTGATCCTTCCACCTCGTAAATATTCAGGGTCCACGACGCGGAGCGATACATCAAAGTCGCCTCGAGTCTCATACTCACCCGTGCATCCTTATGTCACGACTGCCGGATATTTCGCCATGCTTAACCCTGCCACGCCACTAGAAATTAAATTTAAACAGAACCACGTTGAGCCGGAAATTACGTAAGCTCGGTGACATCATCCTCTGGAATGATATTAAAATATAAATCTAGCAGAATGGGTTGCTTAGACTGAAAACAGGTTATTTTTGGTTGTTGTGATAGGGACGAGCAGCCCTCATTTCTGGCGTTTCATCGAGCGCGTGTTATCTTAGCATTTTAATTAAGCCCACATTTTGGTCAGGGTTTGTGTGTAGACGACCCGTTTAAGTATATTAACTCATAATGGTCACTGAAGAAGCTAAAAAAAGTTCTTTATTCTATTTTAGACATATAAACTGACCATTTTAAAATTAGTTTTGAATTACAAATAATTACATTGTGTCTTGAAGCACCTACATACTACAAATAACTACATTGTGTCTTGAAGCTCCTTCATACAAATCGTCCTATCAGATTAAGGATGACCAAACTTGTCAAACAGAAAACTTTATGTATAATTACAATAGAGTTTAAAACCGTTTCAAATAGTCAACTAGAAGGACGTCAACACAGATCTGACCGACTCTCAAATCCGAACCAATTTATCACGACAGACCAGTATACTCGTTGACGCAAATGGTTGATATTTCTCACTTCAGTGCATTTCTATGTTGACTGGCTGAGTTGCATTTTAAGTTGCTATTTTATATTATGGTCACAAAATCTTTATTAGTCGTAGCATCCCATCACACCTACTATCGTACAGCTATATAAGTTTACATTGGCATTTCAATTAGTTACTGATAATAAACTACAGCAGTATTTTACATAAAAATATATTAGGTAAATGGATCCAATGGGATATTGTGCGCCTTTATCAGAATACAGAAATGCATAAACACTTTTGATTTCATTAATATTTTTTTATTAGTTATTGCTTGTGCTTTATTAGTTATTACATTATTACGAACACTTATAAAATCAGGTGTTCCATATAAGAAAATGCAAGAGTGAAGAATTTAAATTACCTACTACGAGTAGTTTGTGAAAAAAGGCAACCTATGTATTTCGGTGTCTTTGTAAACTTTACACATCTTTTTCTTCGGTACTTACCATTAATACCTACTCTCATATGCCTTATATAATCTTTCTTCAGTTATAATAAGATATTATTGAGACGGTTATACATACCTTCCTCTATAGGTACATATAATAAAAATGTAAGAAAACTGTGTCTGTACCATGAATATTTTAATTATCTCAAAATAACTTAGGGCGATCAAAAAACAGTAGCAGAAAATACACTGTTTTTGCTTTTGTATTATTGAAAAAGACCGATCATTACCTATTCAATTTCCAAACATTTATAAATTTTGAGGCAGGGGTAGTGTGTGACGTCACGGTATAATGCGCTATAGTAAAAACCACGGGCGAAGAGCTACCAAAGCGCATGAGTGGACTGAGCGAGCGTTTTGATGTAGGTACCCACTGTGAAGGCGATGACGTCACAGTACAACGTGTTTGTTCTGAAACTAAATATATTACACTACGGACCCTAACAGACCGTCTAATCTATAGAATTCAAGATTAGAGCGCTTATAAAAAGTGGATCAACATGATTTCCACTCGATTTTAACATAAAATACTCTGCTGGATATACCTTATGGGGTACCTTATATGTCCCATCCTAAAAAATATACTTTAACGACGTCTATAGACAAAGTTAGTCTATGTGATGGATGATGTATGGTACTGCCAATTAAAACAAAGCCTGATAACAATTTCACGCTGACAAAGCAGCAGGCAATAGCTAGTTTTAATAAATAATATCTTGAAATAAGTATTATTTGTAAAGGGAATGTTATTTCCAGATAATGAAGGGAAGAAAATATCCAATTACCAAAATAATACATACTTGCTTCCGTGACCTACCTAGTTATTATTGAAATGATATTATAGTCTGTTAGTTACGAAAAATAATATCATAAAGATGATTTTTACCTTTTTGTTCTTCTTCATTGCTTGTTTATTATATACGATATTTAGTGGGAAACATATCGGCTGATACGACTCCAAGAATTTAGTTTCAACAGAAAGATAGATTTTAGACACTAATAAAACAGCAATTTACTATGGAAATCATTTCCATTCTTATTTATGTAATCACCTGCACTCATTAGATACATAATATTGTCTAATAGATGGAGCTGAGTGCCGATTACAATGCGTAAATGTTTCGCTTTAGTTTACCTTTAAGAGTGGAGCTTGTAGTTTTCTATAGGTAGATATATATAGTCGTAAGACCCAAATATTTTAACAAGACTCAGCACCAGCCCACAAAGCGAAATCAACCCAGCGCTGGTTAGACCAGAATTTAACGGGTTTCATCGCGTCTGAAGATTGGCCTCCCGAGTCCTGACCTGAATTTTTTGGATTATTGCTTATAGAATATTTTAGAGGAGAAGGCCTGCTCAAAACCTCATCGAAATATCGAGTCGCTAAAAGCAAATTTAGTGAAGGTAGCAGCCTCGATACCATTGGATGTGATTCGTGCAGCCATAGATGAATGGCCAGGACGTTTGGAGAAATGTGTTTAGGCTAAAGGAGGACATTTTGAATAATTTTAACATTTGTAATAATCTATATAGTCAAACGTTTAAAATACATGCTTTTAAAATTTCTTTTTTTTTCACTAGGCATGTTTATATGAGGGACAGAATTTATGGCACGACTATGTAAACATACTAACAGACACACAGGCGCACATATAATGCTTATAAAACCCTCAGTTTTGGTTGTTTGTCTAAGGCCAAAAGAAAATGACATTGTCTGACTAAAAGTGAATGTAAAGATGAGAAATATACTCTAGAGACCTAGACTTACACCAAAGATTGGAGAGCAAATGACAATGTGTTCATTCTATAGAATGCCGAAAAACAATATTATATTTGCCTTAAATTATTCAATAAAATATATTGCTATTTTAATGATATTTACTCCGTCGTTTGGTTAGATAGGTCCATAATGTTTGAAATGTGCAATAAGTGCTACACCGACACTACGAAACCTAATCTGACAAAAACCAATTGCCGTGCCGCAGCAAACCCTAACTATCATCAATTCACGATCAAAACGGATCCCCGATTAAAGCGATCGCGTCGCATGTGCAGTATTTCTCACTTTTAAGGGTTAACAGCGAATTCAGACAAATATATACATACATCTTTCGGGCGATGGCCTGGAGGCCAATTCTCGGTGTTCGCCTTCTATGTCAAGTCGACGTCATGGAACGCACAACCAAATAGGAGAACACAGATTACAGTCGACTTTCCTTATTTGTTCTATTCCGTCTTCTCGTTGTCTTTGCGTTCCTTGAAGTCGACATAGAAGGCGAACACCTAGAATTAGCTTCCAGAGTCGCTGTATTGCGACTTTCAGTACCTACAGAATTTTTATAATTGGTCAAATTTGGTATAACTTGACCAATGCGCAGAAGTCCTATAAATTTACTCATACGCTTGATTTCGCTGCTAAATTACTATCTAAAACGTGGAATACACCCGGCCTGGTGATACGCAAAGGGAACTTTTAATAGCTTTAATCATTACAAATGTTTTCAACCTTCAACCTAATCCAGCAAAAAGCAATTGCGGCAGCATACCCAAAACTATCATCAATACCCGACCACAGCGGATCTCCCGAATAAAGCGACGAGCGCACGTGTGAATTTCCTAACTTTTTCTTTATGACGTCGGGTTTTGACAAATTAGCACGTCATCGGGTGATACGGCCCGAGTCGCCGAGCTGGCCATCAATATCGCGCCGGTGACCATTACTCAATATCACTCAAGTGGAACTGCCCAATTTACAGCTACATTTAACTGATTTGATTGAATCCGCTGGAAGTTATCGCCGTTTACACCAAAGTATATGCAGATGTGGGGTGGAACGCTTTTACGTAATCATTTGGTAATGGATTTGTTGATTGAATAAGAATGTTTGTGAAAAAATTAAGGGCTGCTGGATGTTCTTTTGTTTTGTTTTCGTGACAATATCTTTTTCTCTCGCTGCATTGAACAAAATAAAACAAACTAGCAATTTTTTCATAAATGACAAATAATACCAATTGAAATCTCCTCTTTTTTATGAAGTCGGTTAAAAAAGGAATAGTATTCATTTTTATCTATTGATACCATTAAAACAGTAGAGTTAAATCACCTGATTATCCAAAGCATAATAAATAAGCGAAATCACGATAAGCGAAATACTGATCTGAACTCCAGGCCAGATCAGTTTTTTTTATCGTGATTTTTAATATTAAACTATATTTTCGCGATATATAAATTTATTTTCGATAAATGTCACAAGCATGTTGAAGATTTCGGATTTGCTTAGATGCAAGCGGCACAGGACCTATCTGTGTAGAGAGGGGGAGGCCCATGTCCGGCAGAGGCTATGTTTTGGGTGAAATGATGATGGTGAAAGAAAATGAGTGATGTGAAAAACTTATTATGTATGTCGGTTCTGTAAACGACTTGGAGTTTTACAATTATAATAAGTACACAACATTACCGACTGGCGCGCGAGCAGGTTCCGTATATTACTCGTAAAATAATGAGATGATAATGATAATGAATCCGTCGTTCGTAAGTGCGGCCGCGGCACTCGCATGACGGCTCACATTTTAAAATGACGCACGCAGTTATAACTGGCGGGCGACATTAGTGCGGGCTGCTGACATGAAACAGAATCCACGGAGATAGAGACGGGACAATACTCCATAAAAAATACCTGGTATGAATGGGTAACTTTATATTTAAACAAATGAGTCAAGTGCTGCCCATTGGCATCCGCAATTTGTTTTTATTTCAGGTATTTCTACCTTCAATATGCTAACGCTTGCACGTTCAATTTTAACTGGTTTTTTTTTATGTGATAGGTAGCAGGCGAGCAGGCGGATCACCTGATGGTAAGCCGCCGCCGCCCATGGACACTTGCAACACCAGTGGAGTTACAAGTGCGCTGCCAACCTTTTATCCCCTTCCCCCCCGAGTGGGCCACCGGTACCCTCACTCACTCGGTGAAACACAGCACAGGGGCTGCTTCACGCCGGTTTTCTGTGAGGCAGTGGTATCACTCCGGTCGAGCCGTATAATGTACTTTTTAGTTTTTTTGGATTACTAAAAAGGGCTCGAGTTACTTAACTTGGAGTAAAAAAGATTGGTACTTCTTTTTGTATTATAGATAGCAGTCGGGCAAATGGATCACTTGGTTGTAGACTGCGGCCACCCATGGATACCACTAACATCAATAGAGTTACAAGTGTGCAACCTTTAAACTCCCCTGTCCCCAAGGTTGGGTCTCCGATACCCTCAATCTCTCGGTTAAAGGCTTGTCTTCTTACTTATCAACAACAATCGAGAATATTTTCTGACATAATCTTTATCTCTTTATTCGATACTAGTGGCCCGACCTCGCTTCGCTTCGGGACCGTAATTCAATAATGAACCAATAGATGGCGCTGTGTCCAATTACATCGCGCAAGCGTTTCGTGTTTTCGGTTTACCTATAAGCCTTGTCGTTGTCTATAGAATTATCTCTTTATAAATTGTATAGATAGAAGATAACTTTCAAAAAAACTAATTATTTTTTTAAAGCCGACAGCCCCCTCGTGATTCTGATGCTGAAGGAGTTCATAGATAGCGGTAATTGCTTGCAATAAGATGACCCGTCTGCCCCTGCCCCTAACCACAAAACAATACTTTCAACGGAGATGGGTAAAAGTGATTCATATTTACCGGGCAAATTAAGAATGAACGTCAACTTGAGCATTAACTCAAATTTGGGTTTTCGTGTAGGCTCATCTCTACACTGCATGCGACTTAATCCCAGGTAATGGTACGTAATAAAATGTAAGAGGCTGAGGGTAACGACAGACGTGCGCGCGTGACCTGTTATCTTTGCCTCTTAGGCGACTTAAGAAAACACAAATCCTTGTTTTGCTTGCTTACAAGGATGTATCACGACCGCAAGTGGGGCAAATTTATTTTGCTAAACTGTTTTTTAGCCTGCAGGCTCGTTTAGAGTGTATACGTCATTATCAAGAAAACACACAGCGTGCTTTGCTGTGGTGTTTTGTAAAAAATATCTGGCTCGGTTTAACCTTTTATTCTTTGTTGTATTAAAAAGTCTAGGGTGAATAAAAACATCTCTTTTGGTAATTATGTATACTTACAGCTACCTATAGCGATTTAAGTTTTTACTCATACGTTCACGTGTTCCCAAAATAAAGGATCTTGACTCTTGTCTTACAGATAGATAAACAACAAAGTGATCTTATCTATAAGGGGTCCATTTTACCTATTGAGGTTTAACCTAAAAACAGCAAAATATTTAACCAATAGCATGGCAATATGCTAGCAATTCTGCCTCATACGCCAAAGGTTCTGGGTTTGACCCCACCCTGGAAGAAAAAAAGAAGGTGACAATATTAAGGATACCGATGCAAAGGAAATTAGCGGGTACTTCTAGGCTGATGATGACAATGATGAATATGATTTTAAACGCAGAATTAGCGTTTTTTACATGTACAAGTATCATAAGTAAATTTACTCTCCGAGTTACAGGTTGACCTTATTCAAAAAGAGGTCATTTTTAAAACGGTGCTTTCCCGTACAGTTAGAAAATATCTGATACCGTTTAAATCGGGGAAGCGTTAGTGCAGTTGCAAAAAGCAGGTTGTAAGTACTGGGACTCGCAATATGGGACCTGTGATTTCATAATCAAGTACTGGCGGTACTACAGTATAACGTGGTAACAGTAGGGAATTGAATTAGTATTCTACGATAAATGGTATACGATTATACGGTCTACGATAATAAATAATATTGATACTATCTCTCATACATTGATGCCTAACGATACCTACTTGATTTTTTTTATGTACCCGGTGGGAGACGAGCAGACGGGCTACCTGATGGTAAGCGATTGCCGCTGCCCATAGACACCTGCAGCACGAGGCAATGAGGCAATCAGGAGATCAGTCTCCTCGCCTGCCACCTATCACTTATAAAAACCTTTTGGCAGGTTTTATGAGTACATACATATTTTTGCCTGTGTCTCAATATAAACGTACATAAGTATTATTAAACATTAATTGACAAGATTAGTGAATAAACCTCTTTGCCAATACGTTGTCCTAAATTTAAATTATCCGCTTAATAATATTGTTCATGCATAAATAAGTATAGCTAACTACAAATTGCGTATTCATAAAGTAGTTATCACGTGTATTTTATAGATGTTGAAAATAGGAATAAGAGTTGAAACTGTTTTATTAAACATCGACCATAGTCCTCTGTGAGGGTTACCCTAATCAGATCAGTGTTTCGCTGCCTCGCCGCTGCCACACTGTGGTTGTAGGTAATATAATTTCCGGTCCACGCTAATGAACGTGTATTTTGTTTCGTCTGCCGTCAGTGTAGCCGTAAAACGCGACGCAAAATCAACATTTCATTTGGCCTGAGTACGCGGGCTTCGCTGGGCTCTAGCTTTAAAATTTGTGTCAATTAATATTTTTCCCCGCTTTCGCTTCCTAAAAGTTCAAACTAATTTATTAATGTAATTGATTTGAACGGTCGTATGGAAATATTAAGTGTATTTATTTCATTGGTTTCGCTCCTTCTATCGTGTGGTCGATATTTTATATATTTCCTAGTGATTGTCAGTAGTTTGACATAAATTTGTTAGACGCTCAACAAGAAGGGGGAACTCGCCCGAGAATTTCAAGATTTTTTGGCTGGTCACTGAGAACAGTATAATATTGGTTAGGTTAGAAAACCTAACTAATATTTTTGTGATGAATATACTGACTAAACTCTACTAAACGAAAAAATATTGTTTATTTATTTTTTGAGCGAGTTATTTATTTAATGACTTGTCCCATAGCCCCTAAGGCCTACAACGAAATCGTTTCGTAACCCGTGGTGGTGCTGTACCCTGGCAGCAACCCCGTAAGGGTTGCTAGCGGTGGCAATTGATCGCACGACACTAAAGTCACTGTGTCACCCACTCCCCTCACTAGTCGGTTAAATCTGTCGCAAAATGCGATTAAGGGCCTATTAGGTAGTATAAACACAAACTCTAAGTCTTGGAGTGTGTGGGTTAAAACTTGAAGTGGAACACAGTTGTCTAAATATTGAAAATTGAAAAGACGATGCAGCGTCGAAAAACGCAGTAAAAGAGCATTACGCGAACGAGAATATACCTGCCCCATCCACACAATAAAGACGCGGAGCGAGTGTGAAAAGGACGGGGATAAGATTCGGTCGTGACAGAAATCACGATGTATGTAACATCGAATTTGAATTTTGGCCAAAAGATTTCTAATTGGCATTCTATAAAGCTCGCTTGACAATACAAATACACTACTATTTGTACATGACAGAGAGCTGTAACTAAAGTCCGCCTGCGCAATTAGTACTTATGTGATGACATTCTATATGGATGGCTTTGACGATCACTTTTCAGTTGAATCCCGAATTCAAGTGTCATCATAAATGTAGAGAGGGCAAAGCTATGAAGTGCGAGTTGTTGTTCGAATTTCACAGAATCAATGTCCTATAGTACTAACAAATATCCACAAAATGACTTTACTTTCCAGAAGAATCATTCCTCATTCCTTTTGTTTTAATTCAAAATAAGACAATGACAATTTTTTCTTAAAGTTGGTATTATACTGTATACACATCTGAAGACGAGATCCAAAATCTGTAGCACAAAATTATTTTGTTAGCGTGGAAGTATAACATTTCTATACACCTTTGTTAGGTTCCTTCCAGTAATATCTATTGAATTATTTGCAAACACCAGAACGCTTACAACAGATAAAAAGCTTGTGCTAAGTACTTTAGTATTCGTAGTAAAGGGATTTTTATTTACTTCATTTTGCTGTGAACAACAAACTATCGCCTCGGGGTAGAAGCGCGCTTTAGTTTACAGTTGAACTGGAAATAGGAACCACTTTCGTACTAAATATTTTTAATGCATGCAAGAACTTTTTAATTTTGATGAAGTTTTTGTTCTACAGTATAACTAAGTGGAAGCCTATTTGGCAAACCATCATAATTTTTTTTATCTTTTCATATACGATTTCGATTACATTTGGACTGGGACTGGACAGTGGATTTAGTTTAATTTCTAATAGTAAGAAATTTTTTTTTTATTTTAATTTTTATAACGCTAAAAAATTGCTACATTTTATAATGTTAATACAATATCTGCAACATACGTTTCGTAGATAAACATTAAAAAACCTTTCTCATCACATCTTTTATACGCAGTTCGTGAGCATTTCTGAAAGTTATTGTACGAGTAATGTACTTAGGTATACTGTTGTGGATTGTAGCCGTAGATAAAGGTAAAATATGTTATGTAAAATCTTGTGGATATGAAACCTTTCAATAACTTTATAATCATCTATCCCTACAGTTCAAAGGGTTCACTCCCTTGAGAGTGCTTTATTAATTTATGTAATGAATTTGAAAGTGATCGCGTAGGTATCCAATTAATTTGTAATATACATATGTGGGTAGGGTTGTGAAGAGTTCAAAACGAAAAGCGGAATAATCCATATGGACATTAAATCAATTGACTAAAAAAAATCCTAAGAAGAAACAACATCGAATAAACCTCTTAAAAGTGGTATTTATTAACATCCAGTCACTGTTTACCATCACAATTTTTGTTTTAAACAGTTAATTTGTTTACATACCCTTCAAATTTTTAAAATCCGATCATCGCATACAATATCAATCCTTATATCCATCGCATACAATAAATGATGACATGTGCAAAGGGGATTCGCTAATTATATCTGGAATCAACAGCACGTACACAATAAAATCGCTGGGCACATACAAAACGTTGCCTGGTATTTTATCTTATGTCCTTTCATCAGCCTTTCATAATAGTGATGTGAATCAATGCAACTCTTATCTGAGTGATATTGAAAGAAATACAAAAATTATTTTACTTTTCTGAAGATTTTACTCATTACTTTTGTTTTAATTCAAAATAAGACAATGACGAAACTTTCTTAAAGTTGGTATTATACAGTATACACATCTGAAGACGAGATCCAAAATCTGTAGCACAAAATTATTTTGTTAGCGTGGAAGTATAACATTTCTATACACCTTTGTTAGGTTCCTTCCAGTAACATCTATTGAATTATTTGCAAACACCAGAACGCTTACAAAAGATAAAAAGCTTGTGCTAAGTACTTTAGTATTCGCAGTAAAGGGATTTTTATTTACTTCATTTTGCTGTGAACAAGAAACTATCGCCTCGGGGTAGAAGCGAGCTTTAGTTTACAGTTGAACTGGAAATAGGAACCACTTTCGTACTAAATATTTTTAATGCATGCAAGAACTTTTTAATTTCGATGATTTTTTTGTTCTACAGTATAACTTAGTGGAAAATGGAAGGCTATTTGGCAAACCTTTTAATTATTTTTATTATTGTCTTATTTATGTCATTACTAGCGGCCGCCCGCGACTTCGTACGCGTGGAGTTAATTATTGACACTTACCGTCATATTTTGGACAATCCACACTATATATTATTATAAATTGTAGCCTATGTGTTATTCTGATGTATTAGCTATATTGTGGTAAACTTTCATTCAAATCCATTCAGTAGTTTTTACGTGAAAGAGTAACAAACATCCATACATCCTTACAAACTTTCGCCTTTATAATAGTAGGTAGGATTTTTTAACTTTTTAATTTATGATTTCGATTACATTTAGACTGGGACTGGACAGTAGACTTAGTTTAATTTGTAATTATAAAAAGTCAATCTTATATTTGAATTTTTAATATGCTAAAAAATTGGAAAATTTCATAATATTATGGATACACTATCTGCAACATAAGTTTCGTAGATAAACATTAAAAAACCTTTCTCATCACATCTTTTATACGCAGTTCGTGAGCATTTCTTAAAGTTATTGTACGAATAATGTAGGTATACTGTTGTGGATTGTAGCCGTAGATAAAGGTAAAATATGTTATGTAAAATCTTGTGGATATGAATCCTTTCAATAACTTTCTAATCATCTATCCCTACAGTTCAAAGGGTTCACTCCCTTGAGAGTGCTTTATTAATTTATGTAATGAATTTGAAAGTGATCACGTAGGTATCCAATTAATTTGTAATTTACATATGTGGGTAGGGTTGTGAAAAATCCAAAACAAAAAGCCAAATGATCAAAGCCAAGCTAGCTGGACATTTAATTCAATTGACAAAAAAAAATCCCAAAAAAAAAAACTCTTAAAAGTGTTATTTATTACTATCCAGTCACTATTTGCCATCAAAATGTTTGTTATATAGTTAAATACTTTACATGCCCTTTAAATATTTAAAAATCCTCGTATAAAATATCAATCTCTAAAAGATGTGTAAATGGGATCCGCTAATTATATCTGGAATCAACAGCACGTACACAATAAAACCGCTGGGCACCTACAACACGTTTCGTGGTATTCTATTCTATTGTCCTTTCATCAGCCTTTAATAATAGTGATGTGAATCGATGCAGTTTTTATCTGAGTGACATTGAAAGAAAATATAAAAATTATTTACTTATATGAGGTCCATATAAAAGACTTATAATTGCCCAAAAAATTAGTTTGTTGAAAGTGAGAGAGAGACTGTTGAGTTTTAGGACTTTATTGGTGAATTGGGACGCCCCGTTGGTCGAGTGGTTTAAGTACCTGGCCGTGATCTCGGGGTCCCGGGTTCGATTCCCAGGTCGAGCAAAAGTATGTTTCGAATTTTTCGAACAAAGCTCGAGTTTGTGATCACCAATCCGCATTAGGCAAGCGTGGTGATTAAGCCTAATCCCATCATAGTAGTGATAACTTGATTTCTATGATGGAGGCCTTTGCCCTGCAGTGGGACAGTATATAGGCTGATACTTTACTTTTTTTATTGGTGAATTAGAGTGGACAACCTTAATCGTCGTAATCACCTCTGATGGAGAAAGGGAAAGACTACTAAGCTAAATCTTCCTGGAAAAATATCTTATTCAGTCCGGTGAACGCCAATGGGTTACTCTCATGAGTGTACGTATGATTAGAAATTTCCTTAACAACCACTCAAGCGAATCTACTCATGTTATATTCGGCCGAACATACAGGGTGTATCTGTGAACATTTACATCCCTTTAACCGCGTGTTCTACTAACCATTCTGAACAACATTTGTTCTATGACTTTTGAAAATTCGCATAAAAAAAATTATATTTACATACAAAGTCGGTCACGTGACTTGGTCATTTTGTATAGGAGTCGAAAAAATTTTTCGAAGAATTTAGAAAAGTTGTTAAACAAATGTTGTTCAGAATCGCTGATAGAACACGTGGTTACAGCCTGTATTATTGTAAATATATTTTGTGTTCAATATAGAATCACTTTATATGTGAATACATTAAGTTGTCTTATTGAATTACAAATCAGACTTAAAAAATCTTAAGATTGGTTTACATTAGTACGATCTAAAGTACGAGTCAGCCTGTTGAATAGCTGCAGTGCCAGTAACTTGCACGTTCAAGCTAAAAAGTAGCTTGCATAACAAGCCGAGTAACTGTCTACTGGCCAGGCAGCAGCACTGTGCAAGCTAGTCGTTTTTAAAACAAAAAGATCATTGATGTTGCTGGTATCTAACAAGGTAGATATTCTAAAACTTTGGTTGGCAGTGTTGAAATTCACCTGGCGAAAATTCGCTCAAAGTATGCTCATTTACGTGTTTACAAAGGAGAACAATGTGCATGTTTTAACAAGCATTATGTATGTGATGTAATTGTACAAGGTGCATACAACTACATAATATCTAGACACTATTTTTTATTTTTTAAGTAGGACCCTGCCACTCGTGGGGCTACTCAAAGAAATTAATTACGTATCTGTTACTTGTTATTTAGGAAAAAATATTGAAACTTATTTTAAAACACACATTTTTTTTTAAATTGAATATTTAACACATGTTTAAATTACATCTCAGAGTGCGGTAGTCAGTAAGTAAATGTACATACATAGACTTAATAGTTAAGTCTATGTTACATTTTTGCTACGGAAAAACGACGCGAGCAGGAAACTTAGTAAAAAATTCACTTATAATAAAAATAGATACGTTTTAGGGCGTATACATAACCTATAAATTCTATTTGCCATTGACAGGTAGGAGAATATAGTTTCTGGTAACCCCATAAACTGATACAAAAGCTTGCCATTCGTGCGTGAGTTAAGTTTTTTGTTTGTAAATGCGCCTCACGGTACGGTCAAATCAACTAGGAGTAAAATAAATGCATTGATCACTAACCGTAATCTGCCTCAATTTTGTACGATATATTTTCTGTACAATTATTACCCAGGTACGACTAAGATGTTCCTCTGAAATTTTATTCAATAGGAATACTTGACGTTGCTCGTTTTCGTTCGTACTGTTCGCCGAGATAATCCAAGGAATGCTAGTGTATTCTAAGGGCTTATACAGACGTAAGATAAACTTGAGCTCGAGGGCGACTTACGTAGACCGTAAGTTGTTATGACAAAGTGAATTGTTTAGTCATTCTCTTGGTACTATACAACTGTTTCCATGTATCCTTGTTCACTTTATATAAGTGTATCATAGTATACATGAATGATAAAAAGAAACGATACCTAAAGTCGAAATTTGTCATAAACTCATTATGTGTAAAGCGATTGACAAAAAATTACCTTCAGAAGTATTAACAAGAGATTTATTTAGAAGCATTAACAATGCTCACGCGCTGCTACACTTACAGCACTGTGCTACGATTATGTTTGCTACAGCGCTACGAGTCTACGATAATCGTAGTCAAAGGATGTAGTGAAGTGCTACAAAATGTTATTTATACTTACTTTATGGTTGACTAGTTACTCGCTTGCAGCGTTCGTTATTAGATGTTTCCCCGTAGAAATGAAAAGTTTTCCTGTTGTTAAATTGGACCAATGTTAATAAATACAACATTTTATTTGTGAAAAATATTCACGAATCTTTCCTCTTTATTTGATTTAGTGTGCATGTACCTATGTGATGTTGTATAAATATAGTATTTGAGTATTTGTTAGTAGTAAGTATCATCATCATCATCATCAGCAACCCACGCTCCTAGCAGGGCGTCCAACACTACGTTTGCCGTGTCGCGGTCTCCACTCAAGGACCAAGGAAGGAAGGAGGAGTAGTAAGTATAATATCGATTTAAGTCGTTTTATAGACCAAATATTCAGAAGAATCAGACGTAGAAATGAAGATACAAATATGAAATTTCATGCACTCTACGTTCAAGTATTTCCGTAGGTAGTAAGTCATTACATGATCCGATGCAGTCTGCGTGGTAAAGCCATAAGTCGGCGCCGCAGGGTAATGTTTCATCGTCACACCACTCGTGACAGATCCATGAGTGCTAGCATCTCCTTCGGAGAGAGCTAGGTGAGTAATGCTCTCCGAGACATATACGGAATATGCAAATATTAACTACAACGTTGTTAACAATAAGTTATGCTTAGAAGCACTTGAAGGGTTGCATATATCATGGGGACTATGTTTGGAATTGCAAATAACCCTATAATGATAATAGTTTGCAATTTTTTTAGATATAATGAAACAGTTGGGGTAATATTATAATTGCGTAATAATTGTATTATGTGTGTGTTTCCTGTGTTATTTATAATACGAGTGCTTATTATGCTATTTAATACGGAGTCTTAACAGTGGGAGAGCCACGCTTCGGCATGAATGGGCAAGCTCGACCGGAGTAAAACCACGTCCTCACAAAAAACCGGCGTGAAGCAGTGCATGCCCTGTGTTTCGCTGCGTGAGTAGTACCGGGTACCGGAGGCCCAATCCAGTAGAATGGGGGTTAAAAGGTAAGCCGCGCACTTGTGACACCACTGGGCGGCGGCAATCGCCTATCGTCAGGTGTTCCGTCGGCTCGTCTGCCACTTAAGTATATCATTAAAAAAAATGTCTAATTACAGATCTTTTTTTCGTTTGTAGAGTTTGTTCGCAAACACAGGTGCGCTCTCTATTCCCTTACCCTCTTAATTCGATGAGACACCAGTGTGTCACGAAGAGAGATTGGGCACAGGACCAACGTCTTAACTTGCTCACCGAGACACGGGGGTATAAGATCACCAACTTCAGACTTCGGGCTGATATTGAGAATTTTTGACCAGAAAACACAGGTACAAATTTTTGGCCCGAGCCAGGGATCGAATATGAGACCTTAAGCGCAGCTAGTGCGACCCACTGCGCCACCGAGGCAGTAACAAAATACTAAGATAGTGCAAATATGAACAGAAAAAATATTTCAACTATGAAAATATTTATGTTCAATAGTACGGAAGACGTATCCAGCTCCTATAAACTTTTATGAACGTATAAATATAGTGGCTATTTTTGTCCACATGCCATAAGTGGATCTCTGACATCAAAGTTTTTCCTGCTCCGCCGAAGTTCATCCTAAAGGGGCACGTTTTGATAACAAATAATAAAATATATAAACAAATAATTCGTGCCGTAAACGCGAAGGCTCACAAAACAGCAAATACCACTCCGTTACTATACCTATAAAACTCACCGCTACCCAATAAAATATCCGATATTTTTTTATGATAATTGGTGTGCGATTATCCTCTTTGTGGTTGAAGCGCGAATTGGTGCGTGTAATAACTGCTTAACGAAGCGCGCGAATAAATGCGGGCTTAAAAGCGAACTGACCTTAGCAACATTAAAACATAATTAGAGTAAATCCACTCGCTCCTAAATAAATAAAAACTTTCCTCACAATAATAATAACAATACTTAATGATGAGATGAGTATAGGAACTGTTAAACCGTTATTGTTAATGTTAAGCCTTTTGTTGTACCAAATTAAACGCTCTATATATATGTAGATGTCATGGTAAACTAAGTCAAAATTATGTTACAAAAAACCAAAGAATGTATGACGGTAACCGTAAACAGAAGAAAAGGAAAACAGAAGACGGTATGAAGAAGCGCCTGTGGAGTATTTGTAGGGGTGACATATATTTTTATTATTTTAGAAGTGTCTCCCAGGCAAACTCATCAGTATAGAAAAAAAAAATATTAGAAACCTCATATAATTTTTGAAGACCTACTCATAGATACTCTACGTATGGGTGGGATGAAAAAAAAAGAGTTTCAGTTCTAAGCATCCCCGATTTTTTTCTCTATTTCTGTATGGAAATCTTAATGCAGTTCACAAAATACATCTGTTTACCAAGTTTCAACAATATAGCTTCGGAAAAAAAAATGGATGTGACATATGGACGGACAGACAGACAGGCAGACACCCAGACATGACGAATTTATAAGGGTTCCATTTTTTAGCCATTTGTCTCCGGAACCCTAAACCGCCAAAATCACAACCTAATAAGTTGTTTTTTACTTTATCACGTAGCAGGGAAAGAAGATTATACAATTATTTTAAATAACACCTAAAAATCACGTAACACTTATACATTATCGCTCTTAACAGCTGTCGTCAAAATTATTCACTTAAAGGTGTTTATCGCTCTGCGTGCGTTAAGCGCCCGATTCCGGGTTGCGTTTTTGTCTAATTTACAAAGAATGGATTTATGAGCGCCTGGTGTTGGGGAAATAGGGTCACGCAACGTCTGTGCGGTTCTATTGGTTACGTGCGGATACGTCGGCAACACGTAGAGAGCCCATTTATCTCTGGAGTGGGAGGATTTTGAGCGGACACTTTAAGTAAACTGGCTGCACTGTTCCATGTCGTGTTTTTGTCATTTTTTTTATGTGATAGGTGGCAGACGTGCTGATCAGCTGATGGTATGCGATTGCCGTCGCTCAAATAACACCTGACGGAGTTACAAGTGCGCTGCGATCTTTTACTTGTCCGCCTTTCCCCCTGATAGGGCCTCCGATACCCTCACTCGCAAAATATAGGCCAGGCGTTGCTTCACACCGGTCTTCTGTGAAGCGGAAGAAAAGTGTTAGAAGTTCCGACCGGCCCATTCATGCTGAAACGTAGCTCTCACATGGTCAAATGTACTGGGCTTAATAGTAATCTGGTTACACTTATTCCACCTCCTCCTTTTTCTCATCAATTAATTCATAAATACATAATTATGAGGTGGTTGTCCAATCGTCCGATTTTCATATAACATCAAATTCTTTAGCATTGGAAAGCGTTACTCTCCAAAACCACGGTCCTTTATTACAAAAAGCGATGTAAAAAAAGTTACAGAACTAAATTCGTTTCAGCTCTTCTTACATTGCGTGTTGGAACGGAATCTTTAGTCGCGATAACTCAAGATTACGTTTTGTAATAATGTGGATAGTGCTCGAATATCGTAAGGATGATATGAAATGCAACCAAACTTTAAAGAAATCTAAGTCACAGTTACCTTACAATGTTAAAGATAGTATCAGTAGTTAGAACGTATTCCCACGTGCCCTTAACACTACACTCCCAACAAGTTAAATTAACTCCGCGACAGAAGGAACCGAAACGAGACGTGTCTTAAGCATTCCATGGAGGAATATTTGTAAGGAACAATGTGGAAGTACCAACAACACTTAAGTTTGTCTACATTGTCGCGTTCATGCTCATGTTCCCAATGGACTGTATTTAAGTTGGTGACTGTAAAACTCATTATCAGAGTAAGATTGTGATCAAGGTAATAACAAAATACATTTATTTTAAGACCGAAACTAGCTAGGCTGGCGCAGCGACACAAAGTGAGTTTTGGCTTTTGATAGTAAAAGCCTAATTCCTAAATCTAGGACGGTCCTGCATACTCCAGGCTGATAACTGGCAAGAGGTGGACCTCTTGCCAGTTATCAGCCTGGAGTCCACGCAAATCTATATCAACGTTATCCCTCTAGCAGTGTCTTACCAGGTAGACTCTTTTTGGCACACGGTCTTAACCTATTCTCTCGAGGTGGCTGAGCCAGTGAAGTCTGCGTGCTTTAGTTTTGCCGATGATACTAATGTCATCGCATTTATCCGATTTTTAGGCTGCCTGAGCAAAATTGAGCAGGGCGGAGCGGAGTGAAATCCACCAATAGAATGACATAAAAACTCCGCTATTCGACAAACAAACATCTTCTATTGGTGGATTTTCGATTGGATATCCACCTCGCTCCGCTTCGATGGACATGCAGGCTTAGACACCAATCAAATATGGAATTATTTCCACATAAATTAGTTTACCCTGTCACATTATGCTAAAATTTTCAACGGGTCGTGTTAACCCCACGGTAGCAAGAACTGTAATAATTCTCATTCCCATTGAGTAACATTTGATTGGTGGCATGAGATAATATTTGGGACAAGCAACATGGAAGTGTTTCACTCAAGGGTCTTTACCGCACTTTTAAGCTAAATTAGTTTTTGCCAAAATGCGGAATGAGCTTCTGTGCGAGCGACGAAATGTAAAAAATGTTACTCCAGATTAGACGTATTTTCACAACGCGGAAAATGTTGTTGGTTTCGCGCGGAACCTTCAATTATGCATGAGACATTAGAATTTCAATTTGTTCCAAGCATTTTTTTTACTAATACGGACCTGAGGCACTCGTTAGACTGTTGAGACGTTGAGAATCTAACTCATAAATTGCTCATTATTTTTGTATTTTGTTACGTTGAGTATGTACTCCACCTACTGACTGCTAAAGACTACTGAGATGAAATTAATTGGACTTATACATGTCACCGTTAAAAAGACCGAATCGTAAGTTGATCAATTTCCTAGATGATTAACGTATATTCGGACTATTTTACGGTAGACATACATTTGGACTGGACTTTCGATACAGGGCTATTATAAAAACGGTACCAAGATTAGCTTCGATTGGTCTAGGTCTTAAAGTCATTATAATAAGTAGATAGAAATATTTATGACCTCCCTTAATGAATTGGTCAGAAGATCAAGCTCTTTTATGATAAAGAGTTGTTTTTAACCTCTTGAACCATAAGCGGTGCTCACTGGTAAGAATAGCAACTTTTTTCTTTATTACCCAGCATTTGGAATGGAATCATTAGGCGGTAGAAAGTTAATAACTGCCCTACTATTTGAATTTAGACTAACTTTGACAGAAAGGAAATGAAAACAATATAATGACGCAGATATCGGGTTTGGGTAATTTAGTCTAAAACTAGGGCATTGAGGGTCAACCGTCTTAAAACATCCATCACATTTTCTAGGTGTCACGAACACCACAACTGCCACAAACCAATTTTGAAAAGTTAGATTTAAATTGACCTGACCGAGAAACGTGCCTTCCACAAATAGGGTAGCGAAATTACCTTTGTCATTTTTACGAATTATCGTACCTACCATTAATTGCTTAGTAATTAACAACAATCAAATCATTTGATTTGTAGTAGGAATGTAGCTAACATTTTTTAATTTTCTCTTTTGCAATTAAAATATTATTCCAAAAATTTTCAAAGTTACTAGGCCTAATAAAGCCATTCAGTGTGATCCAAATCTTTGGTGTAGTCGGTAGAAATAGTGGTTGATTTTATATTAAACTAGCGGCCGCCCGCGACTTCGTCCGCGTGGAAAAGTAACTTTTTACCCCACTTTTAACCCCTTACAACCCCTTTTTCGTAATAAAAAGTAGCCTATGTCCTTGCTCAGGGTCTAGACCATCTGCATACCAAATTTCATTTAAATCCGTTCAGTAGTTTTGGCGTGAAAGAGTAACAGACAGACAGACGGACAGACAGACAGACAGACAGAGTTACTTTCGCATTTATAATATTAAGTATGGAAGTATGAATATTAGTATGGATTATCCGCTATTTCATATGCAAGACCTGTACTCGTAGTACCTACCCAACGTTGGAATCAACCGATTGATTGCTTTTAGCATAGGCCAAAGTAATACTTTTGTATGGTGTGATTTCTTTTACACTTTATGTATTACCTACATAAACTTCGATAGTTCGACTCCCTCGGTGACGCAGGGGGTAGTGAGTCGTATTTTAAACCATTGTGTTTTTCGACAAAATATATAATTTTCTTTGTTTTTTCCAATTGATATTTTATTTTTTAGCATTATCTATCATTATTATTAGCATTTATTAGGAGGTATTTATTTTTTTAGCATTATCTATGTATGCAATTTCGGTGGCAAAGAAGCTTGCAGCAACCTGCATACGTATTGCCAACCCTTTAAGAACCTTAGAACTCCTTTTTTGGAGAACCTCATACTGTTTTTCTTCGAGAAAACTTCTTTATTATGCCATTGTAGTGATAGAGCGGCAGAAAAATTTAATATCCAAAGTTTTTCAACGGGTAGCTAAGAAGTTAAAACACTTATTTATCCGACTAGAGTAAACTTCGTCAACACAATTTTGTATTACATGTGTCAAAAAACCGCAAAAGCGGCAAGTGACCAGACCAATCGATCAATGGTTGATCGAGGGCATTGATTGATGGTAGAATAAATAAGTCAACGTCGATTGATAGTTTTCCAGACCTATCAGTTGATCGCCGATTGTGGGTTAATGAATACTCATGTGCAATATTGTATGTCGTATGGCAAGTTATGTTTGTACTTTCAATTGGTGTTAGTAACTAACTACCCAATGTACTTATGTAGGTACATGCAACTGAGGCAACCTTTAACTCCCTTTTCCCCAATTGGACCTCCGGTACCCTCACTCACTCGACGAAACACAGCCCAGGTACTGCTTTACGCCGGTCTTCTGTGAGCCCGTGGTATCACTTCGGTTGAGCCGGCTCATTAATGCCGAAAGCACTCCTACGGTAAAAAAATGTGTTCGATTGATATCCGTCAATCAATCGAAGAACTTCGATCGACATTGATCGATGTCCTCGATCAACAATCGGTCTTTTGGTCTGAACACCCTTACGCGCGTAATGTTTTACTAACAAAAACCAATCCGATTCAAGTTGAAACAACAAAATATGTAAGTGTAATTAAGTGATAACACAGTTGGGCCGGCGGGTCGGGTCGCGGTAAATACGATAAGTGAGCCAACTTAGCTATAATCCCACAATTAAGCAAAGGCTTAGTTTAAGTCGTGTTTCCCAAACTTACTAGGTTAATAACACTGAGCTATAGAATGTACACGTTTCGCTGTTCGCTTAGTTGAACGCTTTTGGCATACCCCTCATTTTGTTGGCGTTTGTATAACGATTATGTTCTTTCGTTTCATATTGTTCTTTCCAATGGAAACGGTTTTGTTACGTAGATTTTTTCCGTAATTTCAAATTTTTTGCAACAGTTGCAGTGATTTTGAGGAAGAGATAAATTAATACATCGTTATATTTTATCGTTTTAGGGCTGATTTTTCAATCGTCTGATAACAGTTAACAGACCGATAAAATGTAATCTAACTGTCACTCTATGTTATACAATTATAGTAAGATGTAAGACAACTTTAATTCGCCGGGTAACTCTTTATTGGTCTGTTAAATTTTATCAGACAATGGAAAAATCGACCCTAAATGTCCCTAACCCTCTTAAACACCCCTTCAGCATGTTAGGTCAACAATAGAGGCGGTATAAAAATCAGCTGTTCCATACAAATCCACCATATGAAATAGTAGGCTTTTTTTGCTTATATTTGTTTACCTAACATGCTAAAAAAGAGATATAAAACCTCTTTGAACACTAAAACATGATATCTTTTAAGAGATCTTTGGCATCTGCAGTATCATACTGAGGCTGAACCATTTTGGCCGCAACTTCTATGTTTCTTTATTTTGTCTTTTTGTCTATGTGTTGTGGTCAATAAATGTTTTCTTACTCTTACTATGTGCGGTTTTGTAATGAAGCGTCACGATAAACATTAAAATTGTATCATTTGTCTGAGTTCGAAATACTCGTATTTACAGCTAAAGTAACCTTTATTTCAGACAATTAAGGTAACTGAGTCAAAATTTCCGCTCTAATAAGTTGCTCCACATAAAGCGCCATGGGAAGGGCCTGGCGCGTTATGCGGTCGCCACGCGTCTGTGGCGCGATCCGAGATATCACGCACCGTGGAAAGCTGCGGGTAGTAATGCCCTAATACATTAACTTGCGCGTTAAAAGTACAAAGGCCTACCTGAAGAACATTTTGATGTAATAAGCACTTAAAAATAATAGGCAGCAAACGCTCAACTTTTCAGGTTTGTCGGTGATACTGCAATAAGTTCAATGTTTGCATGGTAATGAATATCATATCATATCCTTTTCAGTTTTATTATTATCTTATTTTAGAAGAGAAGGGAAAAGGAAGGGTAGGGTAAAGAAGGGGGGGGGGGGGATTTGATCACTTTAGATTTAAAAAAAGTAAAAGCCTATAATCTTATTGTCCCACTGCAGAGCAAAGACCTCCACCATGGAAATCAGTCATCGCTACTAAGATGGGATTAGGCTTGCTTAATGCGGATTTGTGATCATAAACTTTAGATTTCCCACTGCAACTTTAGATTATTTATTATTAAATTATTTTTGCTTGAACTTGTATAATAGCAGTATATTACTCGTAATAGGTTCATGCAGAAGTTTTCTAGTAAGATAGGTAAACTATATCAATACTGTTTCATTATAATAATATAGTTATTTTTATACTACAAAGGATTGTTTTTAATTGAATCTTGTTATCAGAGACGAAGCCTGAAACTAAATCCCTTTGCTTAACCGACATCTAAATTAACCTACCAGAACAATTTCCACCCAAGACTCGAAATCAGACCAAGCGAAATGAGACCCAATCTAAGCCCACTCTAAGGAGCTCTAAATGTCAACAAGAAATGAAGCCAGATTGAGCTATCGTATGAAACATATTACGTACTTAAATAGTGTGGTTTAAATTCAATTATAATATTATAATACACAATTTAGACCGAGTGGGATTGGTTTGGAAGCGTGAGTAGTAAATTGAATTTACCCTGACACCTCCATACACACATTAATGTATCCGGGAGGGGCCGCATAAGAATACTCAAAGTCACTCAAAGGGCAATGGATTGGCCTCGGACTACGCTCGTCCTATCGTATCATTATGTTGATATTCAAAGAATTAACTGGTAGGTCGATTTCAAAAATTACTACTGTTCCAGAGAACAATAGAAGTGAGTAAGCAAGCGAGCTGTTAAGGTCACACACATAACCCAAAGAATTATAAGTCTCAAGTGGTAACTGGCACATTTCGAGGACAACAGATGGCCGCTGGGGCAGAAAAATCCTTGAGTGGAGGCCGCGCACAGGGAGTCAGAGCCGCACAAGGTGGATCGACCACCAGGTTATGTCGCGGGAGTTCTCTAGACAAGTGAATTGTCTCTAGATTAAGAACTATTTGTGTTTTAATTTTGTTCATGTCGAAAAATTTTTCTGCGCTATATTAAATTGTTAGATAGATGTTCCTTATCATACTTTTGCTTAAATTAATCTAACTTGCTGAAAGGACCTTAATAATTACAACCGTGACTATTTTGCAGTATTTTTTAATTTAAGATAGAAAGCAATATAGGTTTAATTGTAAATCACTTGAACGTCCTCATTTTACCTCCCACAATATTTTTCAGGAGCGCTTGCAGAACTCAACTTAAGCTTAACAAAAATATGATATAGCCTTAAATTATGGTCTGTTTTGTGGTAGATTGCGCCCATGTTTTCTTCAGTTGGCACCGTACAATTTAGAGGTTTAATATAAATAAGAGTTAATTATTTAACTGTGTAGTGTTTAACGGATATTATATACATATACTTAAAATTGCTCCGTACAATGCGATTATAGCTACTGTGCTAATATTTTGTATAGCGGCCACTCAAATATTAGTTGAACGTGACCTTCATGTCGAAAATGGCTAAAGGCTAACAGTGGCCTGCGCCTATGTCAACTGGCCGGTGTCGAATAACAGTCGCCAATGCTATAAATATATAGCTAAAGATAGTTTATTTGAAACAGTCTGCTATGAACTGATATTATAGCTCGATGAATGAATAGCTTTAAGGTTGCTGTTTGCTTATAATGTTGGTTTAACTGCCTCAGTAGCGCAAAGGCCAGTGTTAAATTTCCGAGACCGTTGGTCCATTTAAGGTCATGTGACACTAGTACCCCATCAGCATGTAAGGGTAAGGGAACATATTTATCTATTCACAATAATAAACCCTGAATCCTAGGGTGAGCCACATATGCCAAAGATTATGGGTTTTATTTTTAACAAACGAACAATCATAATGGGCAATCCATTGTCATCTAGTACTTTTTTATGTGATAGGTGGCAGACGAGCAGATGGATCACCTGAAGGTAAGCGATTGCCGCCGCCCATAGACATCTGCAACACCAGTAGAGTCACTTTGAACACTGAAAGGACGTTATTAAGTAAATAATGCACTTAAAAATTAATCGATGGGTTCAGATGGGACTCGAACACATACTTAACCCTCCACAGTCACACACAGTCACAGATGATTTTTTAAGTGCACTGCCAACCCCCTACCCCTTTCTCCTCCGGTACCATCACTTATAGTTAAGTGAAAGCATAAGTTTGTGAATAAGTGTGATTGCTGAGAATTGTCAGGTATTTACATTTGCTTTAAAATATTAGAGCAGCATTCTGGACAAAATACTCGTATATGTGAATGCTTCTCAAATGAAAAGGTTTAATGTATCAAACAAAGCTGTGCCATGTATAAACCGCCAGACTCGTACTCGTACATAAAGAAGGAGGGTGGTGGTTAGAGGTCAGGACGCAAAAAAGGTTAAACTGTACTAAATCTACGTACTAACATATTCGTATACATATTGTAGGTTCACATATGAACTTAGTGATGCGAATTGGGTTAAAGGACAACGTCGGGTTTGGATCAAAAGGTCTATCCATGCCGGAAGAGATGATTCTTTGTTTTAATATTTATTGGTATATCATATTTTGATAATATAAACTTATTGAAAATAAGGGTTTATTTAAGTGATTGTATTTTCTTATGGTACCTATTTTTAACGGTGCTCTCTCTCTTTCTGTTACTAGCATTCGTTATCCATTTGTTTTTCGACTTCGCCAGCGTCTTCAATATGCTTTATGACATACAGCATTTATTTTTCCTAAAGTTTTTTAAAAGTAACAAATTGAACATAAATCCATAATTTTTACATCAAATGTAACCTATCCATTTGTTGTTGAACCAGCCATCCACTAACGCCACTTGTCAGATCTCTAATTTTCCATCAAACCTTCGTAAAATTGATTGGAACTTACTTGATCCATTCGAGCCCACACCAAAAATTACCTACTTCCATAATTCTTCCCGATTAAAGGCACATCCTTACGCGAACTTCGCACCTATTTATATATGCTGAAAGGCTACATTAATTCCGACTTGCAACCGTGTCTTGTTTTACTGTCTCAGCAATAAAAAGGATCGGAAAGTGTACTAGGTGAGAAAAGCGGAGTCTTTGGTCGGCAATGTAAACAACTGCAGCTGCGGTTTTTGTGATCCCGATCGCAGCTCAGAGAATGTAGATACAAGGTTTTTATTTTTTTCTTTAGTTTCCTACTATACTTTGCAGGTAATGATTAATAAGATCTTGCAGACATTTAATTTTGTGTTAGAAATATAATACTGGGCGATACAATTTTGGTTTTAATCGATATTTTTAGAGGTTACTTAAAGGATATACCTTTGGTAAAAGTACCTTTAAGTAAGTTAAGTGTTTGTTTGTCGTTTCGTTTTATTCTTTTAAAATATCTGCCTCTGTAAATGAATTTACATAGTATAAAGTAAAAAAAAAAATTAAAAGTTTAAATAGTTTATATCCTTATCTTCTTCTATACTATTTATAAAGAGATAACTTCCACTGAGCAAGTAATCACTACGTTTTAATAACTTCTATGGACAACGACAAGTCTTATAGGTAAACCGAAAACACGAAACGCTTGCGCAATGTAATTGGACACAGCGCCATCTATTGGTTCATTTCTGAATTACGGTCCCGAAGCGAAGTGAGGGCAGGCCACTAGTAGGATATAAAAGTAACCAATGTGTTTTACAATAAACAAAACCAAAAAAATATTTACATATGAATTACGTACCTATTATTATATCCTATTTGTTATTATATCCGATCTGTCACTTTTCAGAATCAGTTTTAAACCTAGACGAACCTTAGATTACGTTTTGTAATAAAGGGACAAAGTCAAACGTTTTCAGCGTCCTATTTTTTTGAGTTTAGTTTAAAAACTGGCAGGAAAGGAAAACTTGTGTTGATTAAGTATTTTTTGTTAACAGTGAAGTATTTTGGTTGCCTTCAGAAAAAATGCACGAAGGCACTCAGGTGGCTCAGTGCATCGAATGTAAACCGCGCTTTCTGTGCTCAAACCAGTGTAGGATTACTAGCTTTCAAGCAAACTGTGAGACACAGAGAGTTTTTTTTTGTTTTCCCAGGGAGTATCATGGCCTCCAACTTGTCACTTGGGGGGACAAGGTGGTGCACACACCTATGGTACTGGTTTTGATTAAGATTAGAGTCACAACTCTAACCAAAACCCCTGGAGTTCAAAACCATGTGAGAGTAATAGGTGGCTTATGTGATAGGTGGCAGACGAGCAAACGGATCACCTGATAAAGCGATCAAGGTAAGCTATTGCCGCCGCTCATAGACACATGCAACACCAGTAGAGTCACAAGTACGCTGCCAACGTTTAACCCCGTTTCCCCCAAATTGGGCCTCCGGTACCCTCACTCACTCGACAAAACACAGAGCAGGCGCTGTTTCACGCCGGTCTTCTGTGATGCCGTGGTATCACTACAGTCGAGCCGGTAGGAAGGCAAGGGAACAGACGGGTCACCTGATGGTAATTGATCGCCGTTGCCCAAATGCGTTGCCGGCCTTTTAGGAAGGCATAGGCTCGTTTCTTAAAGATTTGAATGTCACACCGTTTCGGAAATACCGCTGCTGGTAGTTGATTCCACAATGAGGAGGTGCGTGGCAGAAAGTGACGAGTAAAGCGCATGGTAGTGGACCGCCATCCATCCAGGTGGTATGGAAAAATGTCGAGCGCTTTACTCGTAAATCAGTATGCGTTTTTCTTCATAATTTGGGATAACTATGAGTTATCCCACCTTGATGGAATTACCTAGTCACTGCAGACTCGGCAGGCAGGAGTCAAACACGCGGTGGCGGGCTAATAGCACATTAGAGCCGCCATCTCAGGGGCGCGGCTTTAAATATTAACGCGAACCCACTCCAGGCCTCCCTCGAAAAGCCTTTTTATTTGTGGATAACGAGATCGCTCCACTGCTACTTTATAATGAGGTTTCTTATTTCCTAGTAATGAGTTTCATATAGTTATTTATTAAATTTAGTGGCTGTAACTTGGGCAGGAGTGTTGGGTTTTATATAAATTTACGTTTACGACGCACCGTTAAGGTGGCGTTTAATTATATAAGAGATCTTGTTTGCACAGATTCATTTTGTGCGATAAATTATTTATAATATTCTTGAACGCGGGTTACTCATATTGTTGGAAAAAATCTCAAGTTTAGCGGAGATTTAAATGCTAGCTTGTTTGGTTTAGAAAAATGTAGCACGTTTTTTAGTTTAATGCAGTTTTTAGAATAACTAAACAACTCCTTTCTATTATATTTAGATTAAAACCTCCAAAACTGATGCAAATAAATATTTGAGTTCCTTTTAGTTTGAATTCTCATTGAACAAGCTAAAAGAGAAATAAAAACGATTTAGTCCGATTACTCTTTTGGAATCCATCATTCGCTCACTGTTTTATAGTTGCATTTTTTAAGCTTAGATTTTAATCCGCTTTCATTCAATATCCCACTTTTGTTTGCAAATGAGTAGACGGGTCACCTGATGGCAAGCGATTGCCGCCGCCTACAGATACCTGCAATATCAGTAGAGTCACAAGTGCACTGCCAACCTTTAACCCCCTTTCTCCAATTGAGTATCTTCGCTCACTCAGAACACAGCACTACCGCTACTTCACGCCACTTGATAAAGAATTCACATTTTTTTATCACCCATTGTATTAAATATACTTACATCGTATATTTTTGGTGACCACTTTATCATCACAGTAAATGAACCGCCTGTTAGTTTAGTGATCTTTAAAAGAAACATTGATTGATAGATTATGTGCTTTACTACTTACAATACAAGCGTCCAGTTTGAAAGATTTACATTCGAATCAGATTGACACGGTACACGGTATACGGGAACCTTTTACTCCCCCCTGGGTCTACACCAGTCTACACATACAACCATACGAAACATAACTCTTACACAAATGTTGATGCTCGAGTGTTTTCGTAAATTGTCATCGACACGTGGCAAGTTGTCATTGGGCAAAGGGGAGGATACACGATGCGTTTTTGTGACTGGTTTTAAACTGCTTTTTACGACAGCAACAAAAAGTTGGTTAATAGATTTAGGGAGGAATGCAAACCAAGATTGGTTAAGTAAAGTCAAGTAAGTTTTTACCGTGGGAAAGCAACGCTTCGGCATGAATAGGCTGGCTCAACCGGAGTGATACCACGGTCTCAAATAAAACTTCCGTGAAGCAACCAATGAAACTGATTGTGCTACGACAGTATTTGCTACGTATTATGACATGTACTACAAAAGTGTATGCTACGTACTATGAGTATGGCATGTGCTACGAAAGTGTATGCTACGTACTATGCCATGATGTGCTATGAAAGTGTATGCTACGTACAATGGCATGTGCTACGAAAGTGTATGCTACGTACTATGCCATGATGTGCTATGAAAGTGTATGCTACGTACAATGGCATGTGCTACGAAAGTGTATGCTACGTACTATGGCATGTGCTACGACAGTGTATGTTACGTACTATGGCATGTGCTACGAAAGTGTAATGCTACGTATTACAGTGTGCTACGGTTTGAATACTATGCGGTATCATTGCTAATAATGACATAATATCCGAATACAGTGGCACCAAAATCATCACCTTACAGTACAACGCGTCAAAAACGCACGTGTATACTCGCACTAATGCGTAATTAAGCGACAAACAAAATTCAAGTGGAGTTATGCGCCTGTTTCGACCGCCCCTCCTCCAACAGATGTGCGAACCTTAGGCATGAATATTTATGATTCAATATGTAAACGTCACTCATTAAAGCGTTTATCTGATGCGTGGTTGACGCGAAATTATTGTAGGTACAGCTCAGGCGTTGAAGTTTGACTTGCGGTTTGCTATTTAGAAATGAATATTTATCATCAACATCTCAGCGTTTCAGTTATTCCCGGTCGCGTCCAAAGCCATTGTTTTGTAGGATTATTGTTAGGATTTGGTGAGTCTAGTATTTAAAACCTTGCCAGTGTCGTACCTTAGCTTGACCTTGGTACCTCTATGCACCCCAGACCAATTTTATCATGGCTATTTATATTATTTTGCAACTAACTTGAACGTGCAGGTATCCTCACGATGTTTTCCATTACCGTCGAGCTAATGGTAGAAATATGGACATAAATTTGAAAAAGTCCAAAGGTGTATGCTCGGATCGAACTTACAACCTCTCGTTAAGAAGCCGCACGCACTTATCCATTGAGATATATCATCGCATTTGAAGTAAATTTTTATTTATAAGATTGCTAAACCCTTTTAAAATTCGTAACGTAACCTATACATAGTCGAAAAAAAAATTAGGTCCCGGAGGGAAGCTACCTCAGTAGCATATCATGCTTAATCTTTTTCAGGATTTCAGCTCACATCACATTTCCAAAGTATTTTGCCTTTGATACTTTTCAAACAACCAAAGACTTTTCCTTTTGAATTTCCTTCATTCCTCCTAAGCAGGAACGTTCTGCATAATAGCTGTCATTCAGTGTTTGGCAACGCGAAACACACGTATGCATAATTTAGAATACACTCATATCTTCGTTATTTACGAATGACACTTCACGTATCTCCTTCTCCCAAGGGAGATCTCTATTGCTTTTAGTCAGTAAGTACCTATTTGAGTTGCATAGCAATCATCTTAATCGAGGTAATCCTACTATGGATTTTAATCTAACGTTACTGCTCCGAAAAGACGAGTATATTGTGAAAATATTTTCATCATTTTAAGGCAGATAAAAGGCAGACGAGCAGACGGGTCATATGATGGTAAGCGATTGCCGCCGTCTATAGACACAGGTAACTCGAGTATAGTCTTGAGTACGCTGATGACCCCTTTTCTCCCAAACTGGACCTTCGGTACCGTCACTCACTAGATGAAATACAGTATATTTAAATTGGTATTTTTCAAAACTATCAGTTGACCAATAAAGTTGTTATTTGCCGTTGACCGATGGTCTTGACAACCATCAAAACCAAACCGCTGGGCCGCCGACACAACCCGAGTCCATACTCCAAAAAAAGGTGATAGCGCACTGGTGACTCTACTAGTGTTGCAGGTGTCTATGGGCGGCGGCGATAGCTTACCATTGGGTGATCCGTCTGCTCGTCTAGCCAGCTATCACAGAAATAAATTGACAGCAACTTTCATTTTGTATTGCACTTATCATACTTTGCAAACAAATAAAAATATTTGAAAACTTTTGGAAATAACTAAAACTATAAAGTAAAAAAATGTTACATTGTTTTTTGTCGACTGAATTGAAATATTTTGTTTAAAAAAAAAGAAACGCTAAACAATTAATCCATCAAGTTTTTTAGGAATTTACTTTATGTAGAAGCACACATGTGAATGAATTTATACAGTTGCTTTTATTTATTTTAATCGACATTCAACGTGGGTAACTGTTGTTTAATCAATATACAAGAGTGTTTCAAAACGTGAAACAAAATTTTATTGTATACGTATTAATAAATACAAGGACTTGCTACAATATGTATATTTACAGATGTCGTGAGTTTAGTAATTGGTTGTAATTGTGATGCAATTTTTTTATATAGTAGGTGGCATACGAGTACACGGATCACCTGATGGTAAGCGATTTCCACGGCCAATCAAATAAGTTATTCTACTTTATCTATTCAGCACCGGATATTGAACATAATGTTGATAAAGTATAAGTTGCTTTAAGGCGTTTTAGTTTTGAGCGATATAATAAGCGTTAATTAATTAATTATCCAGAAACAGTGACCTGAATTTCTTGAACTTGAACTTGACAACCTTTAGACAGGGCAGTTTAAGTTGGATTATTGTTATTACACGTTAAGGACCATTATTTTACCAATGGTGGTGGTCCTCAATTTTGAGAAACAATGCAGTCAAAAAGTGCTGGGGGCAATTCTCGTACACTTGACATTGAACGCATGTTTGAAATCTCTAAATTAGACAATTTAGAGATTTCAAACATGCGTCCATAGGTAATTCTCGTACTCGACTTCAATGTCGAGTGCACGAGATTGCACTCCTGATTTCCTCGCGATACTCTCGCTATTCGCTCCCTCACTATTTCTAATAATAATAATTATTATATATTATCAAAACTTACTATTTGTTCAAAATTCTGTTACATAACTGACACTCAATCATCTTTGCATGTTTCAAGTTCGGGTTTCGGCGCGACGATTTCGCCGAAGCAATCACGATCGTTATTAAAAACTTGTTCACGATTCGTGATTTTAATTTTTCGCTAAACTTTCGCAATATTTCTCTCGGGGGTCGACGCGAAACGGAATTTGCATATTCAACAGTAAAATTTACGTCACAAACAATGCCCTATTACGGTACAATGGAAATGTCTTTACATTGTTGCGGCGAGGCGTGCGCGGAGAGCTCACACGTCACCGGTGTTGCCAGGCGTTAACGGTTTAGCCGTATGTGTTGGCAACTTACTCCTTGGTGTTTTTTTTATTTATTGGACAAAATAAAAAAAAGGATGAAAAGAAAAAGAATAACTAAAAAGCTATCAAAAACACAAAAAGAAAAATTAAAACAGAGTAGGCCTCTGTGGTAATGTCTCCAAAATGCTAGCAGCATTACATCGTTGGATAGTGTGATTCGCTGGGCAAAAGTAGCTGCCAGCCTTTAGGTCTGTCAGGTCATTCACCGTAATTGTCAGACTTACCATAATTATTTTTCTCGGAGTTAGTCTAAGCTTGCACAGCTTTGTTTGAAGCCAGGAATGACGGGCTAGTATATATTGATGATCTGACGTCTACATCTAAATGTACTTGAGAAAATGTAATTGTGAATGACTATAAATGTTATTAAAAATAGTAATGATCAGAGACGCTGTGTATCTCCACTGTCCATGCTTGCAACCCCAACTTACACGTCACTGCAGAGACTCAAAGGGCGACCGACGTCGCTGATTTACTGCGAGGACCTGTGGCTGCTCGTGTTTAAATGAAAATTATACACGGGACCCGCTATGGGGGCGCGACCTTTCCCTCGTAAAGTAACTAATTTATGAACTCGTGATACTCCAGTGAGGTGGCCGCGCCCCACTCTTGAAATTTTAAACGCCTCCCGCTACTGTGCAGGTAGTGAATTTTTTAAGCGGCGTTACACATCTTGACTTTTGGGCGAATCAATGCTTTTAGACATGAATATGTCAAAATGTGCGCGACATTTTTATCAGCGCTCAACGTTTGTTATTAGATACATTTCTATATGAATAAAGAGCAAAGTTAAGCGAAAGGTGACTGTTTGTGAACATTCGATGTTTTTATAAAAAAAAAATAGAAGACGGGCAGTGCCTGGCACGTTATTTCAAAATCACTTCAATTTATACTAATTTGCAATTGGTCGTTTGTAAATAGTAACTTGTTTTCCGAAGAAATCTACTTTGAGATTTCGACCCTGTATGCTACAGTCTAAAAAACTGTTATAAATCCTTGAAAGGTATTTCTCTTAATTTATATTTATACTCTTGTTTACTTTAAATGAGTTTGAAACAATGAAGTACTAATTATTAGCTTAATACTGACAATCCAATGCAGATCAGATGAACCAATATTAATGACATTTGCATTAATTGGACGCCGCATGAATGCACATAATGAACACGAATTTCATTAGATAAACATATTTTACTAAAATTTGATTAATGCAATGTCCATCAAGATGCCCAGTGGTTGAACTTAGGTGATCAGTGGACCCATGGCCAAGGGTGTATAAAATAACTATTTATTTGTATAAATATACCTTCACTAGATCGTCGATCCACTTTGTGGGGGCCTGTCACGGCTGCGATTCGGCCTCTACTCAAGAACCCTTCCACCCCAACGGCTGTCTCCTCGCAATGTGCCCTTGCCCATTGCTATTGAGCCACGCAATTCTTTGTGTTGGGTAATGTCTCCGACTTTAGATCTCCTGTGAATCTCATAATTTCTCTGACGATCACATAGGGAGGTTCCGAAACAAAGGAATTGCGAGTGAATCTCCTTAACATTCAGAAATAAATGCCAAAGGGAGAGTATACATTCAGCAGCGGATGGCAATTAACTGATGGACATATTAATTCAATAAGCCTTAAATCTAACATAGCTTTGACATATTTTTATGATATAGGGGGAAGACGAACAGACGGATCATCCGATGGTAAGCGATTACCGCCGCCGCAACACCCGCTACACCAGAGGAGTCACAAGTGAGCTGCCGACCTTTTAAAAAGGAATATCAGAACCTATATCAGTAGTTTACTAAAAAACATTTGTTATTAAAAAACTGGCATCGTCTAATTATAATGTCACTCAAAAGGGGGTTAGGTTTCCAGAAACATCATTAATTACTGTAACAAAAAATTAATTACACTAGACATTATGATATTATTTTACAAAATATATCATTCATCATGCTTCTTTTATATAAATAACATTGTGTGTCTGGTTGATTAACTTCGTATATTATAATACCTTTGACGATTTACACCCACATTTTCATTTTACTTAATTAAGTCAAAATAAGGTCACGATCAAAGAGTAAGCTAAATATAGTTTATTCGGCCATCTCTGCGTTTAGTCCTAAACAATCTAATTCATATGCAAAAGAAAAAATGTTAATAAGCACGAACATTTAGCAACGTTTGTTTGAGCGGTTCGCTGAATGACCTCGGGTTTTGTATGGGTTGTGTTGGCGTTGGAATAAGCCATTTTGTAAAATAAATGTACATATGACCTCACGTGGAGTTACCTTTTTAGACTTTGGATCGTCCTTATGTCTGAGATACAGGAGATATTTTTGCACTGCAAGGGAGTATCTGACGCCATCTGTACGAACGTTAAAATGTTTCTATCTAGATGACTTAGGTGCTCTTTTAGTCGAGGCATTGTCATTTATAATATGTAATTGTTTGTATTTTCAAACATGTCACAACAGAGGGCTTACAACCAAAACTGATTCCACGACTGAGTCTTTATCCGCGACCCTTTCACACGGGCTATGCGTCTCTTTTCATTGAATACCTTGTGTGCTAATTCGTTTGGTTAAAAAGGTTTTATTGTTACACTGTTGTCCTACTATCGGGATTACAGATTAAGGGAATAAATAGTGCACTTACACTCTTCTCCCTTCTATGTCGGCAATTGGGTATCCGATCGGTACACAATCAATTGGAAGACTTTATTATCGGATGAAGGTAAATTAAACCGGGCAAAGCAATTTTCCCTGTCACCTTGCCATAACATACTTCACATGTGCTATACCTACAATAGAATTTATGGATGTGAGTATAATAAATTTATGCGTAGGTGTGTCGGAGTCGGTATATCCATTATAGCACAGACCACCCGTTTCCATATCGGGCCTGACCCGGAATTTTGATTAAGCGCAAACTAGATTATAGTGAGGGGATTGAGACCGTTTCTTCAACTACTAAGCAGTTAATAGCGTTGCCTCAAACTTGGAGTTACTTATTTGCTCTGACATCGGCTATGAGAGTTATGAGGCAAGTTTCCTCGCTACCTCTATGTAATCCGAGGCCCTAAAGCTATGCAAATCACGGTACAAATCGGGGTTGTATCGCCACATGTGTTTATGTTATTCAAGACACAGTTTCGTGTTATTGCACTGGGTAATTGCATGTCTGAGTGGTTATACTCGTGATACTTTGATTCTTATTGCTTGGGATGATAAACGTTATGACCGTGGGAGAGCCACGCTTCGGCATGAACAAACCGGCTCCACCAGAGTAAAGCAGCACTCTATGTTTTGCTGGATACCGGAGGGGCCTCCGGTAAACTCTATATTTTTAACTTCATCCTTAATATTGAAGCTGATGATATTAGGCTAATGAAGGTCAATGAAGGTCACACAATACAGCTTTATCTGCAGCTACTTGTGTTCAGTTTAGCCTTGGATATTTTTCGGGGAAGAAACTTCCCATAGAATTATTCACAACACACTCTACTCTCTCTGTCATCGAGTGAATGGAGTTGTCGTAAATACAAATCTACCTCTGTGAATGTCTACTTTCTAGACGTCATCTTTAAAATCTGTCAAACAGTAGAAATAGAAACAAAAAAAATTTATTCAAATTAGGTCCATACTAAGCATGAACATTGGCAGGCACATAATAGACGAGTGAAATCATCCATTTATTAAAAACAAAACATTCATGAATCTCTACTTGTTTAATTCAAAAGACTTAAAACTTTAATGACAGTTTAAAACAATAAAGTCCCAAAAGGTTAAAAATCCACTAAGTACCTACATTGAAAAGAAAAATAAAAGGACGATTAATTTACCGAGACGACCGGCTAAACACATTAGCATCTCGCATAAGAAACTAAATTGTCCATTAACGAGCACTACAAAAACGGTTACAGCTTGGCCGAACAAATTTTACGAACATTTTAATGGCAAATTCTGCGAGCGCCCGGAACTATTATAGTTTCGGCGAGTTATAAACTCTCACGATACAGGTGGAAGGTTGGAATTAATTCGCTGCACTTTATTCAAGATTGTAAAGGACGCCATTTGTTTGGATCAGGGTTTTCCAAACTAGGGAGTACGGATCCCTAGTGGTCGGCTGACTTGTTTTTTTAGGAATTCATCGAAGCGCGACCATTCCTTGAACCTGCCGAGCCGAGTGAGTGAGGGTACCGGAGGCCCACCCGGGGAGAAGGGGATAAAAGGTTGGCAGCGCACTTGTAACTCCAATGGTGTTGCAAGTGTCCATGTGCGGCGACAATTGCTTACCATCAGGTGATCCGCTTTCTCGTCTGCTACCAATCACATAACCTTAAAAAATCTTAGTTAGTTTCGTAATAGCGACAAAAAAAACGAACAATCGAACAAAATAACGAACAATCATAGCACGGGTTTGTCATCACCAATCCAAAAATAGGCAAGCGTATTGATTAATAGTATAAAGGAAAAAAAGATCAAGGTTTTTTTAATGTACATTATGATGTGATAGGTGGCAGACGAGCAGAGAACAAGTTTTATTTTACAGCGAACTGGGCTTGAACAATGAATATCTGGAGAGACGTGGGAGACTATGTACCTAATGTGTGATTTGATGTTATTTTTTAGCTGAGGACATTTATGTTATCGTTGAATATAATATTTTAGTATTAGAGCTTTACCTCAAAAAGGTTGAGAATCAATGTCTCAGCCTTCCTTATTTTAGATAGCAGAAATGTTACCGATGGCCTCCTCTTCGAAGCAAGCAGTTCCCAGTTTCAATATCCTTTATTTCGTCAATAGTGACATCTCAACTCCCTTTAGCTGGGAAAGTAGGTACGAGTACAAAAGCGAGAAAATATTCGAACTCAACTATTTGGTATCTTGTGAATATTTGTTTACACACATTTTAAAGTTTTTTTTATACATGATAGTTGGCAAACGAGCATGATTGAATGATTGTATGCGTTTGCCGCCGTTATCTTCTTAGGCATCCATTATGTTGGTGTATTGGCACGTATGTCATCCTTCACGACGTCAAACCAAACCTTTTTGGGACTAATCATTTTCGCCAAAAAAAACATAGACACTATTTCAAAAAAATACACCTTCTCACAACCTAAACCGAAATCAATGAGTAGGTATTGCGATTTATTTTCATCTAACCCTCAGCTTGTATATATTATGTAATGCCTCGGATGTATACTTACTGTCTTGTTTGAATCAACGCGTCCATAAGTCAGTTGAGTGTCCCTTAAACTGAATATTTATGGAGCGGCGCGATGTACCCATCTTAAACGCGCCACCGAGACTCGCGTCAAAACGATTTTGCATAATTTATGTACTAAAATATACTGCAATTTATGCAAATAAACCTCTCGACTGACGCAAGGTGTCTCAAAACGACCTTTGCGGTTGTTTAAAATTTAAGCTCTTGGTCAGCCGCAAAAGAGTTTACTATAATCGACATGGCATAAACAAAATAAGTGAAAAACAAAATGTTTTTACTTTTTTATGTAATGAAAAGCTTTTATTTAAATGGTATAAAAGAAACAATTGTTTTATTCACTTCGCTTCGGGACCGTAATTTAGAAATGAACCAATAGATGGCGCTGTGCTAAATAACATCGCGCAAGCGTTTCATTTTTTCGGTTTACCTATAAGCCTTGTCGTTGTCTATAGAAGTTATCTCTTTATAAATAGTATAGAAGATAGAATTATTACTTAACTCATTCATTATATACTTTATTTTAATTTAAATTATGTATAATGAGGCTTTAAGTTGATAGTTAACATATTCCAGGAAAAAAATATTTTCTTTCGTCTGGAGTAGGTAAATTAAAGCTACATTAAAAATGTTCAAATTTATATTTTACAATTTAGTTATGTTAACCTTTTACTGATTTTACCCTACTTTAGGCAACGTATGCGTCGTCACATTATTTATTCAGTTAGTCTTAACGAGCCTTTTCATTTGATTGGATATCAAATGTAGAAATGCATTAAAATACCTACTCCACCATCTTGGATGGTTCACCCACCATATTGGATTTAGAACATTCTGCTTCAAAATTGAGTAGCAAGATTCCACCGGAACATGCATGCATACAAACATTGCAAGTTTTAAACAAAAGCTTTTATCTTTAAAAAAACGGCGGAGTACGAGTTGGACTCGCCCACCGATGGATCCGTATCTACATATCCTACCTACATACATATTATATTAAAAGGACGTTTATCAATAGCTCAGGTCCCGACATGTTGTCGTTGTTACCGTTTCCGTTTTTCCGTTTTGCGATTTTTTCGTACATAAAAATCGAATGACAGAAAAAGTTTACTCAGTCATGCATTTTCAACTTCGAAGCATTTTCTTTAAAAGCACATTCACAAAGAAGTTAACTGTAATAAATGGTCTGTTGATATCTTAAAGTTCGTTAGCATCGTCTATCACATGGTTAGGGAATGTCATCGAAACTGAGTTTCTACTCCATTACATAAACTTTAACTAAGTTCTTTAGAGTGGACGGGCTTCGGTGCTGAACTGAAATTCATTAAGAAACTTCAAGCTTCTAGATTTCACGCATGCACTAAGTAATATTACACTTGGTGAAGTCGATCTAAGTTGGATTTTAGACTGTCTTTTCAACAATTATGAATAAATTTAATAGATTTTGAGAATCCACTAGAATACGTCTACGAGTAAGTATTATTTACTCGTCGTACCTCTTCGAAGTAAGAATATAAAATCCTCTGATACAAAATATAGACTAAAATAGTTGTAAAAAAAAACTAAACGAAACTAAGCTCAAATCAAATCAAATCAAATCAAAATCACTTTATTCAATTTAAGTCCTTTACAGAACATTTATGAATGTCAAATTTTATAATCTACTGCTGATTCGGAAGGTCAATTTCTACCGAGAAGAATCAGCAAGAAACTCAGTAGAACTTAATCTTTTCAAATTTGTTATCATAAAATTTTTAAAGAATTAAATAAAATTTAAATTTCATAATACATAACACTGTGTAGGTGAACAGTTTATCATTTCCACAAATTCTTGTCATTTAGGTATTCTTCAATTGTATAATAGGCATTTGCCATCAAATAAGATTTAACTTTAGATTTAAATTTATATATGGGTAAATCAACAAGGGTTTGTGGTAATTTGTTAAAAATTTTAATGCTCATTCCGACAAATGAATTACCAATTTTATGAAGTCTGAGATTTGGAACAGCAAGTTTGTGTTTATTTCTGGTGTTTAGGCTATGCTTATCAGATTTCTTCGGTAATAAATTGAGATTTTTATAAACATACATTATACAGTCAAAAATATACTGTGATGCTAATGTTAAGATGTTGATTTCTTTGAACAAATTTCTAAGCGAGTCTCGTGGTCTAAGTCCGTATATGGCTCTGACGGCTCGCTTCTGTAGCACAAATATGGCTTGAATGTCAGCCGCAGTTCCCCACAAGAGTAGACCATAAGACATGACGCTATGGAAATAACTGAAATATACAAGTCTTGCTGCTTCAATATCGGTCAGTTGTCTTATTTTTCTGACTGCATATGCAGCTGAACTGAGTCTTCCAGCCAGAGCTGCAATATGAGGGCCCCATTGTAATTTTGAATCTAAACTAATGCCCAGAAATACGGTAGAATTAATAACTTCAACATCTTCATTGTTCATATTGATCCTAGTGCTGACCTGTCTTACGTTGGGCAATGTAAATTTAACACATTTAGTTTTTTTAGCGTTTAGAAGCAAATTGTTTACAGTGAACCTAAATTGGTTCACTTGGGTGAGAGCATTATTTACATCGTCAAAGTTATCTTTCTGTCTATTAGTTTTAAAAATTAAAGAAGTATCATCTGCAAATAATACTATGTCACACAAGTCTTTAGTAAGGTAAGGAAGGTCATTTACATATATAATAAACAGTAAGGGCCCTAATATCGAGCCCTGGGGCACTCCCATGTGTAAGAGGGCACCGGAAGAGTCAATTCCATTAACATTGACTTTTTGAATTCTATCACTTAGGTATGACCGTATTAAGCTCAAAGAGCTGTCTGTGAGACCGTAATGCTGTAGCTTCATTAATAATGTTTGGTGATTAACGCAGTCAAATGCTTTAGAAAGGTCGCAAAATATACCTACAGCATCTTGCTTATTTTGCCATGCATCAGAAATGTGCTTGATGAGTGCAACTCCTGCATCAGTAGTAGATCTGCCCTTAGTAAATCCAAATTGTTTATTATGTAATAATTTATTGAGATTAAAATGACCCAATAATTGATTGAATATAATTTTTTCAAATATTTTACTAAGGGCTGGTAGAATGGATATCGGTCTATAATTAGATGGGTCACTTCTATCACCTGATTTGAACAGTGGTAGAACCTTGCTATATTATTTCATCAAATTTGGAAATTGACCGATATCTACGCATTCATTAAATATAACAGCTAAATAAGGGGCAATAATGTTTATTATATTTCTTAATATTTCTACTGATATACCCCACAAATCTTCTGTTTTCTTTATATTTATATCTTTAAAAGTTTTAAGTATAGTTTCCGAGTTGATGTGGTGGAAACTAAAAGAAGTTAAACACTCATCTACACTCGATCGAAGATGACAATAAGCAAGCTGAGGGCTAGAATTTAAATGACTAGTAGTAATAAGGGGTACATTAGAGAAGAAGGATTCAAACGCCTTTGCCACTTCAACATCCTCATTAAGTTGTTTATTATCAATTTTTAGAGAGTACTTGTGATCTTGAGTAGTATTTTTACAAGTCTCTTTATTAATCATATTCCAAGTGGTCTTTATTTTATTACTAGAATTTCTAATTTTTTCTTTTAAGTAATTAGCCTTTGCCATTGCACATACTTTTTTAAATAGTTTAGAGTAGTTTCTAACATATTCAATTATTTGAGGATCATTCGTGTTTGCTTTAGTATCATATAATTTGAATAAAGTGCGTCTACTTTTAAAGATGCCTTTGGTAGCCCAATCACTAAATTTAGTTTTAGTGTTATCTACTTGGACTTTTTTCTTTGTAAAAATTATTTCAAATTCCTTTTGAATGACCTTAAATAAAGTATTGTACAGCTCATCAATATTACTGTTCTTACCAGCTTGCATCAGGGAAACCTTGTGTTCAACATTTCCCTTAAATTTTTCCACACGACTGGTGGTGATTGGCCTATAGACAAAAACGGAGGGAGCAGTTGCATGACGGTGTTCAAAAACAGCTATCTGTCCCGTATGGTCAGAATTGACAAAATTAATTATTGATTTTTCAATTACCTTACAGTTACAAAAAATATTATCAATGCAAGTAGCTGAAGTGGGGGTAACGCGTGTAGGTTCAACAAAAAGGTGGCGCAAATTAAAAGATTTAAATAGATTCAGAAGCATACCCGAGCTTTGACTGTTTTCTAATAGGTTAATATTGAAATCCCCACATACAATTACTTGCTTGTTGCAATTAGTTACTTTCCTCAATACATCTTCCATGGCAGATTCAAAATCATGATAGTTACCAGAAGGAGGTCTGTATACACAAATAATGATAAACCGTTCAATCTCTACACAGGATAGTTCAATAGTTCGTTCAGTTGAAAGTGCGACTATATCTTTACGTTCCTTTGCTTTTAATGTATTGTGCAACAAAATAAGTGACCCACCTCTAATAGCCGACTTTCTTGTGAACGCACTTATGACTGTATTATTATCAATATTAATAATAAGTTCATGTTGCCTCAACCAGTGTTCAGTTACACAGAGGACATGTATATTCATTGTATTTAAAAAAAGTTCCAATTCCAGTTCTTTACCGGAGAAGCCCTGTATATTTTGATGAATAATATTTAAATTATTAGACTTCCCCTTTGTCCCTAAATCTAATTTGCAAGAGGTATTCTCTATTGTCTCAAAATCACATTTAAATTACTTGGAACTAATTCCAATGTCTGATTACACATGTCAGGTTTTTTCTGCTCAATAGGAGCAGGTGTGGTAGCCAAATTTTGGCTGAACAATCTAAATAATAAGATAGCGAAATAGCTATTAGTCGTTTATAGTGTTTATTAAGATAGTAATTATCTTTCGTCAAATAAAAGTATTTTTCAATATAATTATTTATGTCAATAACATGAATTTTATTTACATTATATGTCAAAGTATGTAATGTCATATTTATATTATACCTATGATTATTTTCCACTTGTGGCAAGCTGTTACTATAGGGAAGTGTAAATATTACAATTTGCTTAACATTTAACCTAGTAAGAGAATCAAGGTAGTTGGATAAAATATTTTTATTTACACTTCCTCTATTTCCCACCATAATTATTAATGTGGTTTCATTGTGAAAATTTGTTTTTATTATTTTATTCATGACTAGTGGCCGCCCGCAACTTCGTTTGCGTGAACTTTATGACTCTTGGCTTAAAGATGAACAAACTTGGAACCCCCTTTTCGCTCCATTAGGGGTTTAAGTTTGGAATATCCTTCCTTATAGGATCTCATCCAAAAATGCTCATCACATTTGACAATTTTCCATTCCATTTTATTCCATATTTGTTATAGGGGAGCTGGGCTCTTAGAGTCCCAAACCAGATGTTCCATGATCTTTGATTTTTTTCATGGCATCATAAAATGCTCATCAATTTGAACAACTTTTGTTAAAGTGCCATTGACCTACCTCTTATAGTTTAGCTAGGCTGTTGTGGTTCTACATCAAGGAGCCTGGTCTTCAAAATATAATATATCCTATAAGTTGCCCTGATATTACAGCTATACAATAAAAAAAAATCATTCGAATTGGTTCAGTAGTTTCCGAGATTAGCGCGAACAAACAGACAAACAGACAAACAGATAAACAGACAAACAGACAAACAGACAAACAGACAAACAGACAAACAGACAAACAGACAGACAAAAACTTTAAAAATCATTGATTCATGTTCTGTTACTGTTTTTTAGTCGTCCTAAGTTATTTTGAGATAAATATCTTCAATGTACAGACACAGCTTTTTTACATTTTTATTATATGTATAGATATAGATATCGGAAAGTGTGGCACCCGGTATACAATGATTGATCAAAGATTGTCCATTGGTAGTAAGAGGGTGTCCCATATCTTTTCCCAACTCGTCACTATACATAACAATATTACCGTTTACAGGGGGTGTATTGGTCATGCTTTTGGGTGCGGAACTATTGAGATTACAATTTGTGAACTTATGGCTATTATATGTACTATGAGTAGTGGAGGACTGATCCTTGGATGGAGTACCGCTTGGCATTAAACTATCTTCATTGGAGGGGTTTAAAAGGTCCTGCATTGCAAGCATCAGCTCCCCATACTCATTTTTAGTTGAATTATATTTATGAGTCATGTTATCAATGACTCCTCAAGCTTTAGTATTTCAGATTGAAATTTTTTAATGTTATTTTCATGATTTATCATATTATTTTCTATCAATAACGCATACATATCTAATTCATCACCTAGTTGTCTTCTTTGCTTAATACATTTCACATTATTAAAAATGCATTTTGTTTCTTAACTAATTTCTGGGTCTTTTTAATATACCTATTTATTCTAACATATTTTTTTAATTTATTTCTGCTGCAGGTACCTAGTCTCTCTTTATTATTGGATTTTAAGGTGTCATCACAAGTAAGATCTATGGTAAAGGGATCACTGTTACCCGAAGCAGACAAATGGCTGGGCGCACTACCTACTAACTCATCAAAGAGACATGGGTTTGGGAAGTGGAAATGTCCAGTTTTTCGGATTGGAGGTGGCTTATGGTATGGTGGGCCTCTTGTAACTCGTGCTCCAGGACTGACATACGATTGAGGCCCTGGGTGTACTCCTCACTGCATTCCTTGAACCGGTCGATGATGGATAACAGTCGGTCTCGCTCGTCGACTAACAATGTGTTTTCAGTGTGCAACTCAGCCATTTCTTTCTTAATCTTATTATTATTTTCGAATGCTTTCAATAGTTCCGCCTCATTATCATCTCTTTCCCTATCCAAATGTTCATTCAACTTTCTGACTGCCTGCAATTGCTTCAAAGCCTGGTCGAGTTGCTTCGAAACGAGTTCGAGTTTATTCTCTTCCTGGCGAGCACAGGCCATGCTACGTGTGGTCATTCTGTTCATATCTACGTTTTAAGTAAGTAAACAATATCAGAAAGTAGTTTGAACACTGAAAGTAGGTTACGTCAATTCAAGACTAACCTCTTCGCGAAAGTGAATAAGTCACTGTATTAAATACACTTCGAGCTATTTCTAGTTATTTAGTCGCAAATAATTGGTAATAGATCAATAATAAAGAGATAATAATGATTCACAAGATATTACTAACTTCAAATGTCAAAAGACGCAAGGTCATCGACCGTTAGCCGGCTGCCGTATACACTCAATCACTGATAATAACACTCTGTTATGCACTAAATATTTCTAAAAACACCTTATATTACTATTGTTATGATAATAGTGACGATTTATGGACAATTTAAACGTTTAAACAATATAAATCACAAAATTTTAGTCGGAGCAATCTCGATCAGATGTTAGCGGTAGTGTTGCCACAAGCAAAAAAAAAGCTGCACATTGGATTAGAACGCGCCTTCCATACGGAGGTTCAAGATTCGAATCTGATTTCCCAAATCTGTGTCTGTATTTCTACCTCTGGTTGATGGTTTGCTCTGCGGCGAGCAAACCATTGTAAGGAAACCTTAATGATTCGGATAGTTTCTGTAACCACAGTTCAGTGGGTCTGGTTAGGTCAGACGGCAGTCGTTTCATTGTAATTACCAGACTCCCCAAATCCTGAGTCATGGTCTAAGTGTATCCTGGGCTCCAGAATGACAGCTTTGCGCGCAACCAATTTTTTATATTAAATGGGTTTGCACTTGACCTCATCTCACCTGATGAAGTGACAATGAGGTCTAAGATTTAGCGTGCTTTCCCAGACGAAGCCTATTCACTCATTAGACGAAACACAGCGCACAAACTGCTTCACGCCGGTGTCATTACACGTAAAGATGAAAGAGTGAACTCTGCATTATTAAACATAACTTCGATATTTAGTTCTAATATGATAAAAATAATTGAAAACTAGGAAAGCTTATTTCTTACTGTATCTTTTAAAGGAAACGAACCTAATGTTTTGCTAAGCACGGTGCGAAATTCCAATCTACTAACGAAAATGTTGGGGTTGCCCAGGTCGTAAGTAATACGGTGGCTCGGGTCGTAGATCAAACATTTTCATGATATGGTTGCAATTTGCGGAACCGTTACATCGTAATAGTGGTTATCCTCGACGAGATGAGAATATCTCTGGCGGACAGGCGAGTAACGCAGCGAAGCAACGTTAAGTCCTGTGAGCTGGCCATTTTACTGCATTACACATATTAGGGTGACCTAAGTAAACAGTAATTTTTTGTAATGGAGCATATTTTCATCATATTTTTTTTTAATTAAGGAGACTGCTTGCTACTGACTACTTTTTAGTAGGAACGTATGTACACTACCTACTAAGGTAGTTATAAGGAGTCAGAAAGTATGCAAGAAAGAGTCGAATGTGCTAAGAGTCACAATAATTTTGCAGCGACATAAAGTCACCTCAATAAGACTAAAAATTACTAGCTGTTGTTTAGAATAATATACCTTCGCTTATATTCGTTTTTGTTTATGTGAAATATTCTTCGAAATTATACTTAATACTATGTATATGGTAACTACTTTTTTAGGTAGCCAAATGTCTAGACTTGTTTACTAAATCTTTCTCAACTAGGTACCTAGAAAATTCTGAATTCAGACCCAATATAAACAAGTGCTCATTTTTATACGGTCTAAGTAATAATTTCATGTGACTTACGACAAAGTACGTCGCAGTACGGGTAACGATGCCTATTATTTTGTTACAGAATAATGTTATGATTGAGCCTATGATGTCTTGAGCATTGGATTTGAAGGTTTGTTACTTTTGTACATATAAGCATACGAGTAGTTTTGTTTGTGGTAATAATGAATAGCTTTACAAGGACATTGTTTCCTTTTTCATTTTCTCTTAACCTCATGTTTGCCCTCTATTCGCACTTGAGTACAGGTGTAGGCACACAATTGTTGTGAGTGATTTTTCGAACATATGTAGCTCGGGTTTGTGATCACCAATCTGTATTAGGCTAGCGTGGTGATTAAGCCTAATCCCATCATAGTAGCGATGACTTGATTTCTATGATGGAGGCCTTTGCCCTGCAGTGGGACATTATATAGGCTGATACATATTCGATGGAGGAGTAAGAGTAAAATAACATTTCACTATGGGGAGCTCATGGGATGAGAAAGATTGAGTTGAATGGGTAAGTCAGTGTAGAATGCGTCTATGTATATTACTCACAAAAGACGACATGAAGCAGCCTCTGCGCTGTCTTTCGTCGAATGAGTGAGGGTACCGGAGGCCCAATTGGGGAGAAACGGGGTTTTAGCTTGGCAGCGCAATGGTGACTGTACTAGTATTGCAAGTGTTTATGGGCGGTGGCAATCGCTTAACATCAGGTGATCCGTCTGCTCATCTGCCAACTATCAATTAAAAACAATGTACGTACTGCCTTAACCCAACTATGTCCATTATTGATACGAGTATACAGGTTTGTATGTTGCGTACATTTTTGAGCAAAAAATTGTGAAGCTGTAGTACTTTTTACTGCTTGAAGTTTCTACTGGTATTAACACTACTCGCAACTTATTTGTGAACAAAATAACGTTGTAATTAACCATTACATTAATAAAGTGACTTATAATCTGCTTAATAATGCAACGCAAGATTTAAAGATCCCAACTATAACGTACAAACCTCCAAGCCTTGCAAAGGTGTTGGCCTCCTAAAATTAATTCGCAATCCGACGACCAACACAAAGCACGCAATTCATAAAGAATATTTTTATGAAATTTTTAATACTCGCGCATACACGGGGCCCAGTCTCGTAAATCAAGTACTTCCGAGCGCCCTTTGAATTTCCGCGCTGTGATATACCGCCAGTGACAATGCCAGCCTTCGTCATTTATACACCAATATTCCTTTTGATGAAAAACGACACTAATTGAACAGGGAAAGTGGAGCCTATTGAATCTTTTATTTGGCCCGAACCCATTATTATGAGTTTCCGTCAAGCAATATTGACTACAGTTAACACTTAATAAAATCAATTGATTTATTTTCTGTTTGTCGCCGACGACTCTTTACGGTAATTAAATTTGTCGTCGGATCGGACCTAATTAATGAACTTGGACTAACAAACACTGTCCCTCTTATTGAATATGAAGCGCTATTGTAAAGTTAACAATAGATACGCAATAACAGATTCGTAAGCAAGTTATTGCGAATAATGTCATTTGACAATAACCTTTATTCATGTATTTTGGGTTATATATTAAACTTTTTTTAATTAGCCTAAACTGTCCCACTGCTGGGCAAAGGCCTCTCCCAAACTCTTCCATTGAGAACCAGTGCTTCCTGTTTGTGATGGTCTAAACTGTCACCAACTTCTGCCACTTATCACATAAAAAACCTCGTTTCTAGGAATATTCGCTACACGTTTACACCCGCAACACCGGTGGAGTCAGAAAGAGTGCTGCCAATTTAACCTCTTTCTCGCCGATTGGGCCACTGTTACCGTCACTCACTTCGCTAAACACAGCGCAGGCGCTGCTTCACGCCGGTCTTAAGTGTAGAGTAGTTGCGATAATTATATTAGAATGGTGTTTCTCAGTCATTCAAGAGTTCAAAACAATGAAATTTGATTCTATCAAAATGTCAAGTTCGAATTTTTGTACAACCGCCTCGCCTTTCCCGAGTAAAAAGTTACGGGAAAGTGTGTGTCCGCTCCGCAGAGCAATGTGGAGAGACGGTAGGGCTGCCAAAGATTTACAACTGCTGGATAATAATTTACATGAATTTTTATGTGTCAATTTAACTGCTCCTTCCACGTCTCTCAAGGTCCAAACTGAAAATCAACGCTGCAGTGGCTTCTTAAAAAACAGCTGTAGCATATTATGCTGAGTTTGAACCTTATTGACCACATTTAACTGTTGACTTGTGTTTATGTTCTGTACTTAAATGATCATAATTTCCTTTATTTTATTATATGCGTGAAAGAGTAACAGACAGACAGACAGACAGACAGACAGACAGATAGACAGACAGACAGAGTTACTTTCGCATTTATAATATTAGTATGGATAGTATGGATACTTACGTATTTTTTAAGCTTAATCATGTATTTTGTCTGTGGTCTATAAATGTTTTACTTACTTTCTTATTACGATTTATAGATTTTGTAAGCTTTTGCTGTGAAATGATAAAAAAAAGGGGGGACTGTAATTTAAATTTAATTTTTTATCAACTTTTATTTATTGGATTACCAACATAAGATACCTACTACTTACATAAAGTAATGTTTCACCACATACTGTTCCACTGCAAGGTAAAGGCCTCTATCATAGAAATCAAGTCATCGTTACTATACTGGGATTAGGCTTAATCACTACGCTTGCCTAATGCGGGTAAACTTACTAATAGAAGTAAAAAAATTTGCTTTAAGCTAACTTTACTTTTATAGGTAATCTCAGCATGCAGACTACTGATAATTGAAAAAAAAGGATATTGAATGTATAAAACGATGATTATAATTCGGAAGTTTTATACGATTTCCAATTATAGCAGCCCTAAGTCAGAAAATATTTCTGGAACGTAACTGCGCCGTGCATAAATCACGTCCCAGATATGACAAAGTACAAGCAAAGTTATCAATAAAACTTACGTATTTTAAAGGCCAAAGAACTTTCTGAGCGTAACATAATAATAATAATGAATCGTGACCTCTTTGCTTGCCATATTATTAACTAGTTCCCATACGTATGGGATAAGCTAATAATATAATGATGGTCTTCTGTAAGACAGCAACTGTTATTACTACTACCAAGGGATTATTATTGAGGTGGGCAGCGCACTTGTAACTCAACTGGTATTGCTGGTGTCTATGGGCGGCGGCAATCGCTTACCATCAGGTGATCCACCTGCTCGTTGTCGCTCAAAAAAAACAAAAAAATTTTTTAAAACAAATAAATAGTTCTTAATGGAAGATAAATTATACAGAAACAAACGAACTCTACTTTAAAACATCAGGTGCCAATAGCTTTTTGAAAATGTTTAAAAGCCTACTCATCCAAAAATGTCAGCAAAAAGACTAATGTTTTATTCAGAGATATTTGTTAACTTATTTATCGACGTTCGCCGCGCTACGTACGATTAGAGAGCGACTGGTCGAGATATATCGCCGATTGTCGACGATACACGCGAGCGACGGACCAACAAATTATTGTCGTCCTGGGACCGAATACCAGGCCCCTAGAAATATATCTATGCTCTTCAGTGGCATCGATCGAATTCATGTTACAAAAATGTTTCACAATGCGAATACCAACTTAGTTAAACAACGTTCTTGCCAGTTATTGTTCTGTTCTGAAGCTCATCAGTCTGAACGACTTTCCAGCGACGCTCGTGCTTTTAGTTTAGAACCCGGGTTCTTTCTGTATTATATCGGAACTGTACCCAATAGATGACGTTGGGTATCGATTACATCTCACCAGAGTTTTGTGTTTTCGGTTTACCTTGTCGTTGTCTTTGGAAATTACTTTTTTATAAATATTATGGAAGATAGATAAATAGAATATCTAAAAGTATTCTGAGTAAGGCCGTTTCTCACAGGATAATTCCCACAAGCCGTCTCTTTCTGCCACGGGAGGGCGGGTTACACAGGATATGCATGACAAGTCATGCGATACGGCAACGTGCCGGATCGCGAGGTATGCGGTAACGTGCCGCATCCGGGATTCTCCATTTTGAGTGTTTCTTTCGAGTGCGTAGCGAGTGCGAAGCAACATCGTACCCCACGAGGCCGTTATGGCATTGCAAGTAAGAAAAATGCAGAGGTACTGCTGCATGCGGCGGAGCTTTGTTTCATGATATGGGAGCAGATAAGCAGACGGATCACCTGATGGTAAGCGAATAACGCCGCCCATGCGGACACCGCTGGCCCTTTAAAAAGAAATACGCTCGCTTTTTGAAGGTTTGCAGGTCGTATCGGTCCTGGAAATACCTAAATGCTTTACTCAGTTATCGATGATGGGAATGCCCGAGCGTGATTAGAGAGCTGGACGAGATATCGTCGGCGATCACGTGCGCGACGGACCAACAAATTATTGTCGTCCTGAGAGCGAGTGGCTGGCTACCAGAAATATATTCTGCGCTCTGAAATGGACGCGCATCATACCTATATGAAGCAGGCACACTGAATGTGAATAAATTTAGTTAAAGTGCTCAATATATACCTACTCAATATTTTATTGCATTCCAAATTGCTTTAGTTTAGCATGTCATAGAAATGAATCCTTTTTTATTCAATTAAAATGTTTTGTTTCACATTGGTATACCATCGAAATATGAGGGCACCTGTGATTACGCACACACTACAGTACATCCTGCGTACGTGGCTGATCGTTATGATCGGCTGCCGTAGCTGAATAGGTTAGAGGATATTATGAATGTACTGATGAAAGTATAGAAACCATACTAACCTTTATTTATCAATATTTCACATTATTCATATCTGATTACATGCAAACACTATATTCAATTACAATGAAAATGTTCAATCAGTTAAATTGAATGTATGCAGTTAGTATTTATCAACAATCAATTTATGAACAAGCATGGGTGGTATTCATTTTGTGAATAACATAACAAAACAGTAGAATAGATATTTTCTATTTTGCGTTTATTTAATGTCATATGAAAAAATATTGTTGATAAAATACGAGTATTATTTAACTTTTTGATGTCCATAAGAACATTACCCGTACACCAAGAGCATTTGAGAGGTTCGTATGAATAACTTTATGAGCCACACTTGTAATGCATCGCGAAGTAAATCTTGGCTGGTGTCTCCTAGACCACGTTCCCCCAATATTTGAGCCCGCTCGTGTTCGTAAAGCTATTTGGTTTACGACTACTGCCATATCCGATGGCTCAGTCCGCAAGGAAGTATCGTTTATTATATTGTCATAGCTGAAAATACAAACATTGTTTGTGGATTTTAGCGCTGCGGAAACGGATTGTCAACTGAGTTTCTGGCGGCACCTCGTCTCAGAAGACATTTGATATAATACTATAACAATAATAATAAATTGAGCCAGCATCACAAACATTGTCCTGGTCCTAAACTAAGGTTTTCCCTTGTGCTATGGAATCCACAAACAAGGATGGAACCACAAACACCCAGACCCAACACAAATATCTGTTTCATCAACAATCATTTGTTGGTGCGGGAATCGAACCCGCGACCCTTACGTCTCAACCGGCGCTCAAACCATTGCGCTAAAAACGGGTCGACCCGGCCGGCAATGTCGTCCATAGATAGTATTTTTATGTAATAGGTTCCAGACGAGCAGACGCATCGCCTAACGGTAAACAACAGCCGCCACCCATGGACTCCAACAATATTAGTGGAGTCACACGTGCGCTGCTAATCTTTTAACCCCCCTTTCCCCCAATTAAGACTAGTACCCCCACTCACTCGGTGAAATACAGCATACCTAGGCGCTGCTTCAAAACTCGTTTCCTGTGCGGACCTGTATCTCCATGCCTTCGGTCCGGCCATTCGCCCCGAACCGTGGCTGCCTCACGCCACCACGAAGTCTAGTAAAACAAGATAATTTGACCTAATACCGTATAATACCTAGATCAATATCATTTTAATCCATATACCCAATGGTTTCAAAAGATTGAAATTTTCACTTATAAATAAATATTTCACTCTAATTCTCTACCATCCACATTCTAAAACAAAAGTTTTAACAAAGGTGACCTTATTTCGATACTATCATATTCCGCATGTATGCATCAATCATATAGAATTTTCTCTAACGCCCCACTCACAGTAGTTACTAGCTTGGTAGCCATTCCACGCGGTAAACGAACACTTGTTCCTGTTTTTCCGAAACAAAAACAGCAAAATTAATAGTGAGAGAGTCCATTATCCTGCATTAAGCACTCAGTGGACCGAATGGGACATAATGGCTCCTCCTCGCCCCGTATAGGCCCTTTTATGTTTCCTAATAAAAACGTCACCACTACCCGATACACATTGTCTGCTTAGTAAATAGATTATAACATGGGTTTGGGAGACTATAAAGTTAAGGATAATGAGATTTATCAGCGTTAGATGATAATGTAAAAGGTTAAGGTTGTTCCCACACAAATTGAGCTGAAGGTATGGCGCAGTATTAATTAAGAGTACATAGGTTATTTAGTAACAAGCTTTCGGTAATGAACTTCAAAGGGTTGACGCCGAGGTTTAGATGGATTATTGTCTCTATCGGTTCGATTTTCACACTCATACGTTTCTCTTTTCGTGCATTTAATCTGCGACGTTCTTTTTTTGTCCTTCGTCAGACCCTTGTCGCGTCATGTAATAACTAGGTACGGTGGCCTGCACATAAGTTACTACAATCTGTCAAATTTCTTCAATCAAACCTCACTTTTATGTCAAACGTGTTTGGTTCAATATCAACTGAGGAAATTTGACAGATTGTAGTAATTTGATGTGCTGGCCACTGTACATATGAGTGCAATTTTATCATATAGGTCGATAAATGTCTTACTTAAGGTTTTACTTCTGAATAAAGTAGAAAAAACTCTGTATCAATGCAAGATACAAGTATGCGTTTACGTTGTGTGTTTAGTACGAGTATCCTAATAAAGCGAACCTTATTGCATTAACGTATTAAATCAAACAGCCAATCGCATCCGTCAAAGAAAAAGAGAATAAATCCCGCCATATTAAATTAATTTATTTGAATTAACAAATTGATAAAATACATCAAAGGAAAAACACTTTAATTTACTTAAAGCAATCAGAATTAAAAGCGTGTAAGCTGTTCATGGTAGGTACTCAATCGTAATATCCATACCGATTCCAATTGAAATGCTTTTTATTAACAATTGGAATTTAAAAAAGATGTTGTTACACAGAACAAAAAAAAAACAATTGTTATATTGTAATCAGAAATACACAAGTTAAAATATCTTCGTGCATTCTGAAAAAGCGACTTTTCGTTTTACGAATGAGGTTTCGATCGATGTTCAATTTTACTGTCTGGGTGACATAATATAATATGTAAATAACTTTTGCAGATTTATATAAAAGCCCCTAACCCAGAACCCTGTTCGCGATGCAACATTTTTATAATAGTAAAAATATGTAAAACATTCTGTTCCATAGAAAAATCATCTTAATGTAAAGACTCAAAACTTATCAGTATCCAAATAGAAGCTCGAGCACAGTCAAAAATTCAGCTCAGTAATGAAAAAGGTGCCATAAATAAGAAGCTCCTAAATTCAGTGTTCAAAGATCAAAGCTAAAGCTAGCCACTAATAGCCAGCAAGAATTAGGGCTGGCAACCGTTTAGGGGACACTGCCGGTACAAAATGGCAGTTTCCAATTACAGGTGTAGCGACTCGCAGGGTTTCCAATTAGAGCTCACTGATATAAAAAAAAAATCGGTCAAGTACAGGTTGGACTAGCGCGGCGGGCGTGCCTTATGGCGTGAGGCAATTAGAGTGCTGCTAAGGTTCGTTTTTCATGTGATGGGTGGCAGATGAGAAGACTGTTCACCTGATGGTAGCAAGTGCTGCCGCCCATAGACATCCGCAACACCATTGGAGTAACTGCCAATCTTTAACCCCCTTTCTCCCCGCTTAAGCTTCCGCAGCGCAGGCTGCTTCATGCCGGTCTTCTGTGAGGCCGTGGTCGAGCCGTCATATCACTCCGGCCCATTCATGCCGAAGCTTGGCTCTCCCAGGGTCCAACGGTTCTAGGGTTAGATTCCCACACATATAGTGATTTTAAAGCCAAGTAGTTTGCTTTAAAATCACTATACACAAAAAAGTACACTATGTAGTACACAAAAAAGTACACAAAGTTGTATGTGGGACACAAAAAAGTATACACAATGTCACTTCGGATCACCAAAGTGATCTAAGGATTTCGCTTTGTTCATTGGTTGACCGGAACCCTAAAATAACTAGGCCAAGAGTTTGAAACTAAATGAGACCCGTCATGAATGAAGAGGCCTCAAAAATAGCTCGGGGCTAACGTTTTACACATCGCATTTGCGGGTTATAGCGGCAATAAAAATAGGAAATTCGAATCGATCCCGGTGTAGCAGTGTTATAAATGTAAAGTGCTTTCTATATGTCCGCCTGTTTTTACAGTTGTGGATACTATCAATCTTTCCCGTATGTCGATTTGAAAAATGAATTCCTACAATAAAACGGTAGCCTATTTTGATCTACATGTTTAATGTTCGTTGAAATCATACTACAGGTAATAAATGTTCTTCGGAATCTTACTATAATAAATTCGAAATACCTGTACGTTATTGTGCCGGTACAACATATTGAAACACACACTTAATCGACAACGTGCCCTTGGAATACTATCAGTAATTGATAGCCAAGAACTTAATTAACTCCATTAAATTGGGTTGGAAGTAACATAATCAATAGGTTCTTACCTACAATAATTCTTGTTAACGAAAGTTATTGTCACAACATACAAGCGGCCGAGACCCGCTATCCCATGATAATTTTCATAATAAAACGTCCCTTTTCTCAGGCACTTTGCTGTAAATCAAGTTTTCCGGGCGCCCTTTCAATTTCCTGACCGCAACACTGCATAAGGATGAAGGATTATTTATTTATCATCGGCAACCCTATTATAAGTACTATGTATTCTTAATATTGGCCCTATAGCGAATTGGTGGTGACTCTGGATCACACTTTTTACAAATCTATTTAGGAATATTCCAATAACAGCAACAAAAAAAGTAACTAAATATCTACCGGAATAGTTCGGAAGTTATGCAAAAACAAGACAAAACTCAAACTGAGTTTCTACGACAAACTTAGGATCGGCGAAGCTAGATAGCTCAGGAAAAGTACGTATATTTTCCGTTTATATAATATAGGTACATACTTAATAACTTACTTTATTTTCAGAAAAAATATTTCCTTTTGAATCCAGAAAGCTAGAAATTCTCAGTACTCCACTGAGGGCCCATTTATTCTATGAAAATATTTACTATGTTTATTTTCACTATAAGCACATAATAATATTTACGAACACAACAAACAGCAGTTCTTCTTCAGAGGAAAAATTTCATCCAGAATTTTAAAAATAGCAAAATGAGAATAAAAACCAATATTTAAAAAGCTTGAAACAAAAACGATGCCAATTTTATGATACCATGTAGGCACTTAATTTCGCTTCGTTGTAAATTAATAAGTCCACCTTTTTCTCCTAACCCTTTTATTCGTTTGCGATGGTTAATTGATAACACAATCGATGATTAATTAACATCAGTATTTATGCTTGGGTTCAGTTTTAACGAGTTTTTCATTGGAAATTCGAGCTAAAACGATTCGATCGGCAGATCAGGTAATATTAAAAAGGATGTGTTCATACCAGGAATATTGCAGACTCCGTTTTTTTTAAAGCTGCGGTACGGATGTGGTTGTGAAATTTTGTACAGTCACCTCCATGGATGCTGATCTTAGTAATTATGCGCTACTCAATCGTCTCACTCACTCACTCGTATTTAATATACCTGCAGGTTGTACTGTGTCGGTGATGGAAGCAGTTTGGTCTAATATCTATTAATGAATGAATTTTAACTATTTTTCAAAAGTGCCTGGAATGAGAATTAAATTAAGTTGATGATAAACATCTATTAATTCTGAAATATGGAGAGTTCTTAGGAAATAATTTATGAAATCATGAAAAATCAGTACTATTGGAAATTCTTTATTGGTTCGCCACTTTTTGCGGTGACTGTACTTTACCGGTAAATAAATTGGATCTGTCAAACCATTTGCATTTTACTGATTACATATTAAACAACTTTTGTTCCATAAAGTGGTTTCGTGTGCCTCTTACAAAATGACCAAACCATGATATCAGTTAACTTGTTTATGCAAAAAGGCGAGTTATGAAAAAACATATTTAGATATTATTATCCACCGAAGAATCAGTCGCGCACGTAGTCCTTGAGTGCAATATGCTGTGATAAGTCAACCGAAGGAAATCCTCGGATCTGCGAGGTCACTCTGCGAAGCCTGTGAAGATCCCAAGAAGCTTTGCGCTTCTGGACGGAGTAAGGCTGCCTAGAATGGCCAGGACCCTACACATACAATAGGACCAAGTGACTCCTACTTACGGACTCCTCCTAAGTGCGGAAACAGGAGTCCACTTTACATTACATACATCCATGATTCAGAATTTGGAGAATCACAATGAAGGGACTGCCGTCTGATTTTCGCAGACTAGATTATTTCGTATTTATGATGACTCCGAGATTTTAAATTTCATTTCCTTTACGACTCTTGTATTCATTAGCATGCTAGGTGCTTGGCAAATGTGCAATGTGCATTGCATTAGGTACGTGACCTAGTTTTAATTAAAACATGTCATACTTAGTTAAAATAATAAGACTAGTTGTGTAAAACGTCCAAAGTATTTTTTTGTCCAAAGTATTTATTCTTATAAATTACTTTTATATCGTGGCGTATCGAAGAGTTGCTCACTTCGTCTTTTTTATTTGTGTAGGAGAATAGAAGCCATTCAAGGCATTATTTAATATTATTTCATTTTCAAAATGATTATGATTCATTTATGTGGTTATTAACGTAACTTTTTTTACGTTATGATAAACGATTGGTTATTTTGATCTGCCCAATTCACAATACGATGTGGCCAACGCTAAATTCATAAAGAAGTGAGCACATCTACGGAAATGACCTCAACCATACACTTTATATAGTATGTGCTAAATTTACCCCGTCTAAGAGGTTCATTACTATCTTTTCCATGAGGGTGTATGGTGTGCGTATCCCCTAATCTGGCAAGGAATCCCATAACAGTTCTTATATGAGGTGATAGACGAGCAAGAGGGTCCCTTGATGACAAGCGATCATCGCTGCCTCAAACAACTGCATTATTACACTAATTTGAGATGCGTTGTATATTATACCGACTTTTCAGATAAATGTAATAGAGTAGCCAGCCAATCAGAAGCAGAGGATTAACCTAACTTAAAAAGCATTTCTTCTTTCTGTTTCCATTTACCAGCTATTTTATTAACACTTTAACTGTTTAACTATGGGAGAACCACGCTTCGGCATGAATGGGCAAGCTCGACCGGAGTGATACCACGGCATCACAGAAGACCGGCGCCGTGAAGCAGCGCGTGCGCTGTGTTTCGTTGAGTGAGTGAGGGTACAGAGGCCCAGAGGATTGGGGGGGTAAGGAGTTAAATATTGGCAATGCACTTGTCTTGTGACTCTACTAGTGGCGCATGACTATGGTCAGTGGTGGCTTATGATAAGGTTATTCATCTGCTTGTCTGCCACCGATCACAAAAAAAAAATTTATAATTTCGAATAACTTAAAAACTACAAAGTTCATGAAATATCGTAACAATGAGGCGTTATTCGTGGGACACCCTCTCTGTCCCACGTATGTTGTCACTTTGTCACTCACATTTACTATGTATAAAGCTAAAAGTGTACAAACGATTTCAGAGAAAATCTCCCTTTATGAAAAGGTAAGGCCCTTGAATCTACTCGTAACCCTTTATCCTTTTGTAAACGGGACAAGTGCGTTCGTACTTCAAATAAAACTCTAAACAAACGGTTTGTTCTCAAATCATCAGAATTCAGTAAATTGCTGCCAAGTGCATGTTAACTCGGAGTACAAATTGTTCCGTACCATTATTTATGGAACATTGGATATTGAATTTTATTAAATTTATGATAATGTGTTAAGGCAGGGTACCATTAATTTATTTTATTCGAACTTAATCAAATAGACCGACTCGACCGGAGTGATATCTTCTGAGAAGGAGAATTAAAACTAGATTTTTTTTCTAGATGGTTTCCGTTTTTACCCTTTGGGTATTAAACCCTAAAAACAGTCCTTATTTAAAACCACACAGACATAAGTACTAGTGTTGTAACTACTGTTGGATTTTATCAAATTAATATCTGGTCTCTAGTATTTGCAACAACACGGCAATGCGGCTTTTGATTTTTCAAATGTGCAAAACATTTTCAATCGGATAACCATGTAGATATATATATTAATATATATATATATATATATATATATATATATATATATATATATATATATATAATATATATATATATATATACATTTTTAGTATTCATACACGATCACTTGAACGACTACGTAAATTCTCACAAAATCTCATACACTGTCCTGGCTCCGTACTAAGTAGCAAAAGCACTTGTATTACTATTACAGATATCAAACAACAGAAGCAACACGAATATAATACTTAAAACATATACCTATTGCACCCAGACCCTGAACAAACACAAGTGTTCATCACACGACCTTTGGGTATGAGACAGGGTCAGTACAAATGCGCATTCGGCCAGTCAAGTCAAGTCAAAGTCACATAATATTCATACCAACATAGTTCTGTCAATCAGCTCTTACTTGGTGTAATAAAATAACGCTCCACTGTATACTATCTTATTTTATGAGTCAAGCAAAGGTATAAATTCCCTAACATAAATAAAAAACCAAAAATAATACAAATATTTGCAAATGCTCGTTACATCCCTAATAAGTACTTACGAACGTTTACTTTTGCAAATAGACGCCAAAGTATGTAATGGAAAATTCCTTTTTACTGCTCCTTTTATACATTTCGATCAAATATTGCCCGATTCGTTTGGCGTAATTGGTATGGAAAACGTAAAAGAAAAACATTCTGAATCAGCGTACGGTTGTAGGCGGTCGTAGGCAGTTGTTAGGGAACATAATAAGATTTTTAATTTTAAATGAGTATTCATTTCAGATGGCCGAATGTGCTCACGGCGGGTGAGTTTACGTTATCAACAGGGTTGCCACGTAATAGTACATAATGCATCCGATTAGTATTTTTAGCTTGGGACTGGGACAAAACGCTGAGATGATGATTGATTGATTTCGTACGACGTAGGTTTTAATGACAAAAAAGATTTAAGTATATTGATTTATTTATGATGCATGTATTTTAACTAACTCCTTATTTAACTGCTGATTCATATGAGACGAATTGAACACCTACATAAAAACAACTACTTAGACGTCAATATTTTTGTGATGATGGAAGTGTAAGTATATATATTTTCTTGGATATCATGCCCACTCAGGTATATCTGCTGCTGACTATACTAAGAAGGTGTTAAAGAAGTTTGTACCTACCTACACATGTAATAATGAGATAAAATCAAGGGGTTCACTGGGTATCAGCTAGATAATCGAAATTCCAAATCCGTTAGCAAATCAACTAACTAGACCAAACTTAATCTACCTATTCAAAATATCCTCAACAATTCTTATGTTTGTGAAGCTAATGAATCAACCACAATCGTAATGGAATTTAAAATAGTAAAAACACTCTACTAGTCGAAAAAACAGTCATATATCTTTCAAACTACGTGACAACCCTAGTTATCAAAGGCACTGCAGGCCGCCAGGATCCCCCCGGATTTCAATGTTTGAGAATTAAGAGTTGTTTGTTTCATTTATTTTTTAAGATAGCGCGGCGTTTTATGCTAATTTTATAGTGTAATTTTCTTACTAATACGAACTAAGAGCCTATTGTGAATTCCACTTTCTTTTCCCGCCTTTAAGATGGCTGTGCTTCCTACGAATCAGGTTTTCTCAATTATTAGTGCCTTTTTCCTTCTGCTTTATTAACTGGCTTTTAAGCTATATCTCAAATTGCGGGTATTTTGTATAAAATGTTGATAGAATGCTTTTTCTACTCTCTTTACTCTATTTTCTCTACTCTTCTGAAAGGTTTTTTCTTAGGTTGATTAGGTTTTTCTTTGTATGACAGTAGCTCAGTGCGAGGTCGTAGGTTAATCCGAGCATCTATTTTTGAATTTTTAAATCTAGGTACGTATATGCATTGTGTATTTCTACCATCCATTTGTCGGTGTGAGAAATAACCATGATTCAGTTGTTCTAGCTCGTCCTTTAAAAGAATTACGGAGGTCAAACAGCAGTCGCTTAATTTTCACAATCATGACTCTCTACATTCTGAATTTATGGTCTAAGCATACGTACCCCGTGCTCCGAAGCATTGGATGAATGAATTGTACACCCTGATATGAGATGAGAAGTTAGTTATATTTCACTCTGTTTAGTAAGTTACGGTTATAATAACGAAAAATCGCTTTTATCCGCAAACTTTTCTTCTTGTTTCGAAGAGTCACTTCGTCAACCAAAGTTCATAAAACTACGTTCCAGTGAAGTTCCCAAATGAAGTTCGCATCGGAAACTCAAACAACTATTGATCGAATCGAAAGGTGAAATTTCCGTCGCTTCCCGTATTCTGTAGTTTTCTTATCTTTGATAATAAATCCCGAGTATTCTTAAAGCTAGCGTGCCTTCTAAAGTCGTTTTCTTTACCTGGTTATTTTTACTTCTTTTTTATTACGTCTGCAGTCTACCTTGTCTTATCACAAAAAGGACAGCAAAAAGTTTATTAACATTTCCGTCCGTACAGAGTAGTCAGACACAGATAAATTCCCTTTAGGCAATATTTCATGAGGTCTAGACTGACCTATAAAGGCTGACATACAAAATGTAATTTGTCATGTTGGTTATTATGTCCGATGTAATAAAGGCCCGCCGTATGTTTCATTAGGCTGTAAAACACAAAACAGAATAGAACTCCCTGCGCGAATTAAAACTCTTATTTTGTCATGAATTTAGGCAAGGGTTTTAAGTAATTAAAATTAAAGTACCCAAATACCTATACATACTTCATTAATCATTCAAAGACCTGGGAATATGGAAATGAGAAATATGTCAAATATTTATTAGATTCATTATTTTTGAAATGTGTGTCTCCATCAGAACCATATTAGAACACGTCTAGTTGATATTTAAATGACCGATAACTTTGTAATAACGATTTAATAAATTTCCCGACGGCTACAATTTAGGGACCTTTAAAAAAATAAGTGTACTACTTTCTAAAAGGCCAGTAACGCATCAGCGACCCCGCGGATTTCGCAAATAATCATGGGCGGCGGTGATCACTTACCAACAGGTGACCTGGTTGCTCGTACGTCGCCTCTAGCATTATGTATAAAAATACTTAAATAACAATCCATTTATGATTTGTTGCAGCGAAAAATTAAATAACTAAATATTACGTGTTCAATTGTGTTCACCATTAATTTAGGATCCAAAACGGATGCTTAAAAGATTGATAAGGTCTCCGACAGCTAAACGTATAAATAAGTAAATTTCAATATTTTTGATATCTGAGACACCTTTGTCCGCTAAACTTAGTCTCTAAAAAGATCTATCTATCTCAGATTGATCTTTTTATCGACAATATGTTCGCACCTTTGATATTTTCAAGGTTCCAAAAATGGAGTCACCTTACAAAAGAACACGGTAAGAAAATTTTAAGAAAAATATAAGGACCAAATGAATAGCCACCGACACTTCCGTGTTGAAGATCAAACGGGCAGGGCTCAAACGATCCAGCTGGTCCTTAAGTCATTGCTTTTAGCTTGTTAAGTACGCAAAGGGGCGATTTTCACGGGGTGCTGGCTTGGCAAATAGAACACATCTTCTAAATTTCTGATGGAAGTGAAACCGAATGGAAAATACGTTTTAATGGTAGTTGAACATAAAAAGAATGGCAATAATTCCAATTTTTAAGGAATGCGTTTGACGTGTCGGTCTATCTGTCTGAAGAACTCAAATCCTAAAAATACGATTAAGTAGCTATAATTTGGCTATATTGATAAAAAATAAGATAATATGCTCATACTAGCATTATCTTATATACCTACTATTTATAAAAAGGTAAAAATATAATTGGGCTTATAGCTAAATCGAAAAACAAAACACTTGCGCGATATAAGTAGACGAAATAGACGCCCAGCGCCATCTATTGGTACTGTTTGGAACTAATGTTTCAAAATGAAATAAAAGCGGGCAATTAGTCAGTTACATTTTAAAGACACGAAAATGAGAATATCATACATAACTAACTAATCTGTGAGTGGACTTGCGATTACACACAAAACAACACTAACCAAAATACACCAAAAGAAAAAGAAAAACAAAACAAGTTCGTGAAAACAAAATATTGTTCGCTTTACAAACAAATAAAACTGGAACTCAAATAGCCTTTCCCTCAATGAACTAGGTTATGAAACGTCACAGTTAATTCTAGGTTTCACACAAAAACGTTGGATTGCGTCGAGCGCGCGTTCGGAACAATAAAACCTTTCTCGTGTCCGGATTATACCACCATGTGCGGGGAAATTTCTTATAAAGGTAGCTATACGTTAGATTTAATATTAAATTCTTGCTTCGTGCTCGACGTGCTTCACCCACTGTTGTCGTAGGCTAATTGTACGTCCATACTTGACAACCGAGCAGGACGACTCAGCTTGCGCTTAGCTCGTGGTTGGCTCGTCTAATACACCCAACATTAATGTTTAGGCACAATTGTCCGCATGCGAACCGTTTTACTCGGTTGTCAAGTGTAGACGCAAGTACAACGAACCTACATTAATTTAGTACTCTCTCGCAATATCTTTGTCTTAATGGAAAAACGACATTTGGTACAGCATAGTCAAGCACAAGATAAACGCTCGTTTGGGGCTCGTAAGTTGGTTCACACACGTATTTTGGCTGGGCTTATGTTTCGCTCGTGCTCAAGGCGTCTAGCGTAGACCCACCTTTATGGTCATGCCTACAGGGTTTCAGCTATGAGTAAATGGTTCACCTAACGAGCCGAAAAGAGGTAAAAGATTAAGATTAATTTTTAGATTTTTCTCAGAGAACTCGATCATTTGGGGCAATTTTTCACGACGCGATGTGGCAATACCTAACATTTGGTGTTTTCATAGGTACTTTGTACCGATCATATAAATAGAAAATCTTAGAAGCTCAAATCTTTTTCTTTACAGACTCGGCATCCGCTACACTAGTGGAGTCAAAAAATAGTCTTATCTTGAGGTTTCTGTTACTTACTTTATAGAAATTAACTACTGCTTCGTTCCTTTCTGATTTGATGACATTTTGGGACTAGTTATTTGGTATTACTTCGCCGTTCAGTTCAGATACTCTTTGCACGGTGTGATTTAATTTTGTACCAATCTAGACTATTAGGTAAGTACTTAATTGTACCAAAACTAAAACACCCAAAGTTGACATCCGTAATAGTTGAATAAACGGACCAAATAACCTCATTGTTTGCCAGGCCACGCCACATCTATCTACCAGTAGCACAAGACAATTAATCATACCGCCGTACACCCCACCGGTATTACTGTGCGTCCACAAAGCGATTCAATGAAGAGCCCATAAAAACTGTTGCAAAACATTGCTATTATTCTTTGTTATTACAGTTCAGGTGTGTTCGAGTGATATATCGGCAAATCGTATCGTTTTTGTGGTCGCCGCATAACTTCGCCAGACGTTTAGATAGCAACTACACGTACGTGGAGTGTCGTAAATGGGGGATCGTTTTTCACTAGGACGATTGTAGTGTCTTTGTTAGGGGACGTAGGCGAAAACATCAAAGCCTTATTGCTTTTTCTTATTAGTTACCTACTCTCAACTTTTCTCATTTGCTGTAAGTAAAATCATAATTTTGTACTTAAAGTTGGACCAAAGAGCACATTTTTTATAAGCGATCTAGCGTTCTTGGCAGACTGTCTCGGAAATATTTCCGAGCTAGGACTTGTTCCACATTTTGTATTCTTTCTGCAACTTGCATTACTTTGTATGATTGCATTCATAATAAAATTTGAACCCGCACAAGGTTTTATGATTGTATACTGTAAAATAAGTCGATACCTATGTTTGTTTTATTCTTACTTGATGGTAAATGGACAACAACCTCATACACTTGAATAGTTAGTTGATTAAAATTATAACGTATGTTGATATTATAATGTAAAAGCGTGTTTTTACAAGCACCATGCAAACATTTCCTTACTGTTCTTGATGATAACAATTCTTTCAAAAATGTGCTAGCCTATTTCCAGTTTCATTCAAAGCTATCACTTTTAAAACAAGGGAATTAAATATGAAAAAATGTATTGAATAATACACAGAAGTCTAAGAGATACCTACATACAAAATATTTTCAAAGAACACAAAAAAAATGTTTGGTTTCCCTTTTACAAACTTCTTAAGGAATGAAAACATGAGTGTAGATAAAGTCATGTATGAGACTGCACATAACTTAGTATTCTCTCGAACGCTTTTACAAAACTTGCCGAGACATTTTTTTTATAAATCTCGCTTGTGTTTCAATAATCGTTATTATGGGACAGTCACATATACTGTTATGAGACCACAGAACCGCTTTGAATATCTAACTCGCACTTTGCTGACTTTAAATCCACAAATGGACAAACATTCAACCTTACTCACACTTGATGGGTAAGTTTTAAGATGATTTCTAAGACAGCGAATGTTATTTCAGAAATTTTTTCGCCGAGTCAACTGAGAAAGAAAACTTGTGAAAATTGCTTGAACTCTGATCTTAAACCACTCTCGTTTTCATTGTCGTCGAAAGTAAAAAGCATTCTAGCATAAAAAGTCGGACTTCGCGTCCAGGCAGTTTGTACGAGACAACGGCTTTTATGAGGCGATGCTTATTGCCCCTGAGTAACGACGAGGGTTGCCAGAGTAAATTAATAAAATTTCCAAAGAAGTCCAGCAAAAGAGGACCCAATACTAAGTTATATTAATATAAAAATAGTCTAAAAAAGACACACTACGATAAGTGCTAATTGAAATATGTGACGCTGCTAATCACAATAAATTTAAAGTTTGACAAAATATTCGTGTTTGAATTTTCTAACTTCTGATTTTTAAGGTTGATATTTGCCTGATGACATTGTTGTCTACAAATTTTTTTGATAAGGACGTCACAGTTTATGCCACATTTTTTGATCCCATAGCATGACATGAGGGAAAGCATTGCGTTCAGTCTTTGACATTAACAGTGCTGCAGAGCGCGTACATACTGCGCTTATCATAATCTAACAATCCACGGAAACCGGTCTGCTGCCCGAATGCGCGTGGAAACGCACACTTTCGGAGTTTTCATCCTCGAATTCCTGCCTTATTCCCAAATTAACTGGAGTCGACGCAGTATGTTTTCTTCTTCCTGGAAAAGTCCCTAATATTCATCCTTGTATCCTCCACCCCTTTTTCAGTCATGTCATTCTTTACACAATCTATCTAACTCTTTTTCGGCCGTCCTCTGTTCTTGCACTCATTTACATTACCCATCACTCCTTTGGTTACATGTTCCTTCTCTCGGTTTAAAACGTCCATTACGTTTCCGAAGTATGATGTTATGTAGCATACAATGTGGCGTCCTAATTAAAGCAATATGTTGTAAGACAGCGATATATCAGGCCAATACCAACCTTGAAAATTAGAAGTAAGAAAATTCAAACACGATTGTGTCTTTAATTTTATTGTGATTAGCGGGGTCATATACATATTTCACTCATTTACAATACCCATCACTCTTTTGGTTACATGTTCCTCCTCTCGGTTTATAAGGTCTTATTACAGTTTCGGAGAATGCGTTGCCAAGTTCTAGGTACCTGGCAACCCTAGTTACGAGAGGGACGTTTTTCACCTAGCCCCGGAGCTGCGTTGATATAAAGTTGGCGCGGTCTCACGCACATTACGCGCACCCGGCGCGTGCCCAATACAAGCAATTTATTGTATTGTTATAGATCTGGGAGCCGTCTTTGGGTACATATTGGGCCGAAAATTGTGCGCTAACAAAGATGTTTACTGTGCACCTCTTTACCTCGTCAAGGCTTAAGGTACGGAAATGTTGGGAGTTTCTTATAACATAATCAGATATAGCACTATCCTATCACGGTCCTATCTGTATAACTTTGTTAATTAGGATTGTGGTTAAATAGTTTTTGAAGCTTCGTTTACGTCATTATAAAATAAATAAAACTTTATTGCAAAAACATTAGAGCTACAAAGACTTATAATAAGTAATCTATTTACACTAACGGACATACTGCTTACCTACTTATTATGACGGACATACGACCGGATAATCAACTATTCGAAATCTAGGTCTGAGATTACAAACAGACGGACTAAGTAGCACGGGTAGCCATTAACTTGATATCTACAAGTTCGAAATGCAAAGGTGTTGGTGAAGTGGACGCTTAAACTAGTCAGATAAATGACAAAGCTTTCATGGGTACAACTAGGGCAGGAAATACTGTAACTTGTGCCCAAAAATATAGTCGCATACATCAATCTAGAACTCTAACCGAGTGGCACTGTTAACGGATAAAATGATATATCATCTCATTCGCTGCATGTAATTTGCAATTACTCTCATTTTACCTACCAACTAAAGTTTTTTTTTTATGGTAGCAGACGAGCAGGCGGATCACCTGATGGTAAGCAATTGCCGCCGCCCATGGACACATGCAACACCAGTGGAGTCACAAGTGCGCTGCTAACCTTTTATCCCCTTCCCCCCCGATGGGCCTCCGGTACCCTCACTCACTCGGCGAAACACAGCACAGGAGCTGCTTCACGCCGGTTTTCTGTGAGGCAGTGGTATCACTCCAGTCGAGCCGGCCCATTCATGCCGAAGCATGGCTCTCCCTCAGTTAAAGTGAGCCATAATAAAATAAATATATCCGTAGTGGGTGCCCCTATCGATGTTACATAAACATTATGTAAATCACTGTCCGGCTATGTAATTAGATTAACTGACAATTAACTGGCAGTGGCACTTAGTAAAACACTTAGCAACACAAATTGGGAACGTTGGGTAATGGCCTCTCCCGCGTGAACTGATTAAGGCTTGCCCTGTTCTTTGAGTCACATACTAAGCGAGCTCGTGGTCACCCTACTAAATGGTATACATAGTGTATGACCCTTTGCTAGAATTAATTATAGAGTTTGTCATCGCGTTACTGAGTACTATTGGATACAAGATATGGACTCGAATGAGGGTTTTAGCATGATAACATCTCTAGCTATTGGTAAGCTCAATAGCTCATTGATTGAAATGAAATTGAATTCAGATTAGTTCGCTAATAGTTTATACCTTAAACTCAGGCACTCATCAATGAGCATACACTAATGCAAAAAGTGACAAATGAGAAACAAAATGTAGAGGCATTGGCATCTTCATTATTATGTTACATACACAGCTACAGCAAGCTAAGGCTTTCCGGTAGCCGCCTCCCATTTTAACTCCACAAACCCGCGGTCACGTTTTTAATGACATCTTTATTGCGTTTCAGAATAATTATCTTCTTATTTAAAAGCGTCACTCTTGTTGATGGGACTGGTACTTGTACGTCATAGTATTCACCTTCTCCTTCACTTGTTCCTCTTCCTTTTCTAAGAAGAATTACACGTTCTTAAAATGGAAAATCATACTTTTATTTCAAATAGTATTTGTTGACTCCATAAAATTAGAAAAATCAACCTAAGCATTAAACGAGTAACCCGGCATGTTTTCACAAGTCCTATCACCAAAAAAACTAAGCGATTGCCCAACCATCTATCTGTCACAGCTTTTTGCCAATTTCGAACCTAAATGGTGTGTCACAGAGATGAATATCACACATCGTATTAGTTAGCTCGTGGACTTGTGTAGCTCCTGAGCGAGTAGTTCAATGGTACTAGTTTTCCTACCAACTCAATCTATTTCACTCACTTTTTCTTGCCATATACTCGTATATGCAGTTGAATTAGGTTGCTGAAGCTAAAACTATAAGAATAAAATAAATTAATAAACAGATGATTCATTATAATCAAACTAAAACTGAACAACACGGTTGCAAGATTGATTAAAAGTGGAGAATATTAGGAATGGCCTAACTCATCGTTACGACTACAATATTACTCATCTTTAACCTGTGCAATTAGATACCTATAAGTAACTACTTACAGTTGCCAACCATTACCTATACATTTCTTGAAAGAATTACTGAACTAGATTAATGAAACATAAAACAATATTCAAAAGAACTGCATCATTATATTCAGTTCAGTGAACTATTCTGCACAAGTCTACGTCGGTTGTGTGTAACATTGCAGCGCGGATCCTTCCGACGGGCGGAAGGGCGTGATATATCGTACGAAATCCGATTAATTTGCGCAACCTGTTAGTGGTACAATAACGTTTAAATACATTCCCGTGTCGGCATTGTCTCGTGCTCTACAGTCGTCCTAATTAGTTACGCGGCGCGAGCGATGTTCGTCGATGATTGAAAATAAAGCGGTTAGTCTATTAAAACAAGCATCCACAAGTTGAGATCGCAAATGGATGAGTGATCTTAATTATTGAATGCACGTCGCTCGTTTTACGAATGACTTTCAAGAAACCATTTATAATATGTAGTGGAGATCCTATCGGGGGAAAAGGTTGCTGGCGCATTCGTGACTCTACGGGTGTTGCGGGTATGTATGGACGGCGGTTTACGATCAGGAGATCCGCCAGTTCGTCTGTCGTCCACCAATCACATAAAAACATATAACCTATAAATTATTATTTTATTTGCAGTGAATCTAGCTATTGAACTAACTGACGTACTCAGAGACGTTAATGACACCTTAAGCCTGTACATAATTAAGATAATGAGCATTAATATTTAAATACGTTTTTTTATGTGATAGGCTAGGTAGGACAGACAAACAGACTTAAATTCATAAATAAAATCTAATCAATTCAGACCGCAGACTAACTAAATTTCGGAACTAACCATTGAACTTGAAACATATTGCAATTTCACATATTTTGTCTTTGAAGTCAACAACCAAGGCATCTACTCACAACCTAATATTGATCATGGCTCCCATGTTTTTGATGTGATACCCTTAACCAAACAGATTGTATTGTCGATCAAAGGCTATGGCGTTTTGGATAAACAGGAGTGATTCAATAATTGCTGTTGTTTCACCCAAGCGCCATTTATGAGAGCAATTTGCCACATGACAGGATTACTGTAAATGCAATGTTTGTCCACATTGATATTCATATTTTGATGCAGCTTACATATCCGTGGAGTTGTGAAATCGTTTAATGCAGATGGATTAATAAATGTATGGTGTAATGGAGATGTCATTAATAGGTATAATGTGTGCAAGTTCTGCAAATTTAAAGGTGTTTGAAGGTAATGTTCAGTGACTTCTCCGCCAATCATAGTCACCTTGTCAGAATCTAATGATGGAATCCCAGACAAATAAGGGGAACATAACTATGCTATTGTTATAAATTGTTATGTAAAGTGAAAATCAGCCTACAGTTTGGAAATCTATAATTAAATACGTGCCCACATTAAATATTTACGTGTGTAATGTTGACTGATGCTCGGTCATCCATCCCGCAGCCTATAACGGGCGCTTTTAACGAACCAGTAATTAGCTAAACCACCTTTGTAAGTGATTAATAGTTGTTTACACTCGTATGTCGCAGAGAACTGTTTGCCTCATTTATGAACGCAATGGCCACAGGACAGGACTATTATAATGTAATCTGTGTCTTGCTGAGATGAAATAGCCACTGTTTAGACTCCCCGCAGACTACAAACTTTCTATCGGCCGATAGTATAATCGGCTTCTTAATCAGTGTGAAGATGTAGGCGCACATTACAGTGATTGGCTGGCACTGGGCATCAAATCATGGGCATTACATTTTTGGGTAGAAAATTTTTCCGATAATATGGTTTGCCTAATATACTTATATTCAATTAGTTGCAAGAGTAGGTACTTGAAAAATGTCTTGTACACATTTGAGAGAATGGTCCAATATTTGATTTACTCAAAACTACTATACGATAGACCAAGTTTTAAGACCTTAAAGGTTTTGTAGCCAAAATACCTTAAGTTTGATTTGCATATTACAACTTTGTTATAAAACTATCGCTTCTACAACTTATTTCTTGTACTAATATTCAATTATCTTATTTCTGTGGAAGTTTCTATCAAACTCGTTTAGGCTTGATAGGTAAATGTACACAAATTTTGGAGTATATATTTTCCTAAACCTTTTGCTAACAAAATCCCAAGCCTTTGTTGTATGAGCAGGTAATTTGTAAGCTTAAGTCAATGTTCCTATATTCCTTATCGTGTGATTCGGATCTTATCGTAAGCAAATTGCTTGCTACGTCTAGCTTTCAGCCTGCCCACTATGTAGTCGGGTAAATTGTATTTACATTTCAAGGTAATAAGCATCAACGAACAAAATCACTTCAGATCAGCCACCCGGTTTGTAGAAGGTGGTGGATTCGACCCTACAATGAATTTTTAAGTGCATTATTTACTAAAGAAATAAAATTAATTACAAAGAATTACAATAGTTATTCAAAATAATTGCTGATTTCCTAGAAATATAAATAAAATAAATAAATAAAGATTTATATGCAGTTTTGTTTCATTGAAAACGTAAAGGAATGTTTCTTTAAATAAAATGACAATGTAAACATGGGTAGATAGTGTAATGTCTATATATTTTTTTATTATTAAGCTTATACTGGAATAAATGACTGTACAAGTTAATCTACTCGTATATAAGTACATAGAATTGATCGTACATTCTTATTCAAAAATAATAACAGTCTGAAAAAGTAAATTTGACATAATAATAATGTTAAGCATGATCATGGATAGAAATATACATCGTATATTTCTATCTCTTTATTAAAAGTATCGACGTAAGTCTTTATTTTTGTCATGCTTTATTATTTGCCAAATGCCCACTAACTTATTTGCTTAACAGTACACATACTGACATCAATATTTCCACATTCATTTAATCACTGTGAGTATTGAAGCAAAAATATGAACTGTGATAAATAATTCCAGCGCTTCAATTGAAAGCTGGGATACAAAACCAAACCAACAGTCCAATAATGTGATTTAACATTGTCAAACACTGTCATTTATCCAGCGACAAAACAGCATTAACGGAAAATGCACCTATTATTCGTATCATTTGATATTCCCCTACTGTCGAGATTCCTTTGTCGCTAAATACATTGTATTTAAGCATCCAATTGGGTATACTAGCACTGTCAATATTTAAGAGAGGATTTTCTCGAGTGAAAAAATCGCTACAAGAAGAAATATTGCAAGAAGTTCGAACATTCGTTTAGGTTAAAAAAAAACGAAATGTTCTAAACCGTCTCAGGTCTGTTAGGCTGAGAAAAACTAATGGAATTATAAGCTATTGGTTTAACCGTGGTATAACATCCGAACACGCCTCAGTTTGTTGAAACTACATACATGATTGGTGCCAATGGTTAAAAAACTAAAATTTTACTTCTTATTTCGTGAGTATATTTATTTATTTTTTATTTTATTTTAATTTATTATTTATCATTTATTGTATTTTTTATGTGCCAATAACTTCATTAAAATTTCTCTGACGCTAGTAAGCTCTATTTTAAAGCTCGCGGTCTCTACTCATCGAATTGAATGACAAATTATTTCATGTTTAGTTGATATTCCCTTTTGACATAATTTTAAAGCGTATTTATTTTAAGGATGGTATTTGCAGAGTTTGATTAAAATGTGCTTTGATTGCCATTTAATAAATATTTTTAGAGCCACTTCGCCGGGAACAGTTGATTAATCGTAGAGGAATGACGGTGCGCTTAAATGGTGTTTATTATGAACCTATGATATTGCGATACTTATTTTTTTTACATAAACGTTTGTTTGTCGCTTAACTTAACAATGAAAGGTTATAAAGTCTGCTAGGTACGTAAGTACTTTTGACTCCACTGGTGTTGCCTAATTCATACGAAATTCCTGGGAAATAATTATTAAAAAACCAGCACTCAATTAAAATTTACGATTTTCTTTTTCAAAAGTGCAAGTAGCTATTTTTGACTGCGCTACCATCGTTCGAGTCGTGTATCAGAGTTGTTGAGGTATTCTAATCCTTCAAACATCATAAAAACGAAAGTTTACGCGGATGTATGTTTGTTGCTCTTTGAACGAAAACTTGCGCGATGCAATCGAAACCTAGCGCTATCTATTGGCAAATAACTAATATGAAATGGCAAATCTATGCCCCAAAACAAAGTGAGGGCGGGCCAATGGTGTAAAGTAGACTTCATTATCTTCCTGCCCTAATCCCATGCAGGTTATGGCGTCGGCGCAGTATGTTTTCTTCTTCCATTCGTCCCTGTCAATTCGTCATCGTATCATCCACCCCCTATTCAGTCATGTCATTCTTCACACAATCCACCCATCTTGGATCTTTTTGGCAGTCCTCTGCTCCTCAACCCATTTACATTCACACCCAAAGAAGTGTACCTAAGTTGACTTATCTACTACTCGTATTTGAGCTCCCGTTCAAAGGCACACGGATCTAATAAGGTACCTACCATAGCTATCGTTCACTACATGGTTAAATATGTAACTCGTAACGCTGAGGTATTCTAATGCAAATTAGTTGCATATTCCAACCACTGGCCCATTCACATGCGGTTCGTTCACGCGAATAGCACAGCTTCAAGAGCAGCAATCGGCGCACTCGGCGGGCTGTGATTGCCGCACTTGCCGCAACTGCGGCCATTGCGGTTGGAGATAGAATGAAATGAGAATGTTGCATTTTAAAAGTATCTAGTGATGGAAAAGTAATGAATTTCGGATGTATTGTTGTACAGTATAGCGTATAAGACTGGCCGGATAGCGCATTTCATAGTGACCATGCCAAATACGCCAAAGGTCCCTCTGTTGTCTGATATCTGTAAAACAAGTGCTTAAGTTACTTATGTTGATGTTATGTGAATTTAATAACTGAATAAATGAAATGGTGCAATAACGAACGTGTTTACGATTTTTAGACTTAGGAAAGATTCTAAATCGTTGGAAAGAGAAATCTGTTGTATGATAGTAGGAGAAATATTTTGTTTGATAGTAACCAATTCCAGTGGCCTATAGATACTAGTTACCTGCCGACTTTTTAACCCCCATTGACAAGTTAAGTAAAATTACAATACAAAAGTTTGTATAAACACTTATTAATTTTTCTACAATTGATCAACTGTCCCCAGCTAAGTGGTTCTAAAAATATTTCCTAAATAGCAATAATAGCACATTTTAATCAAAATCTGCCAATACCATCCTTGAAGTGAATACTTACTTCAATGGCTCAACGACACAAAATGTATCTTCGCCTCCAATATAAGACTCCTCCATTGCTCTCGATCGTTCGCTGTGTCACGCCAGTAGCTGACATGCTCAGCTCACGAAGATCTACCTGCACGATGACGTCATGCCAGTGACATTCATTGCTTTAAAAAAGGACGCTAAATTACGTGCAGTGCCTAAAGGTTAATTTGAATGTGTATGACGTTTTAAACAGCTCCACTGACCGCAACTAGTCAATCTGATAGCCATGTAAAACCGCAATGGCACCCGGACGCTACGGTTGCGGCAAACGCAGCAATCATCAAAGCGACCAATAGGGATGAGACACAAAATAGATTTAACAAAAATCCTATTTTCACTCAAACAAACCTTTTTATATTTTAATGTAGTTATTGATATTAACTTTGATCAAAAACGGATTTTTTTGAAATATAGCCATACATTTGGCCGCAATCCCATCTGATGGTAAGTGATGATGAAAGAATTTTCACATGGGTGTACTATTTATTTATTTATAAGGAGATAAACTATATAGACATCGACAAACCTTGTATGCACACCAAAAAGCAAAACACTAGCGCGATGCAATCAACACCCAGCGCCATCTATTGGCGTAGACAATTAAATTACTGTCCAAAATAACTTTGTTTTAGGGCAGGCCACTGGTTAATTAATAAATGGTGACATTAAAATTGGATTCATACGAGTATGATTTCGTTTATACTAAATAAAAATAGCGTTGTAAGACCCAGGCAGCAGGCACAATGGAAAAATCAATTGTTTTATGCCTTTTCAAAGGCTTTAGGGTCTTATGACGATAGGCTTAAATACTGACTAGCAATCGGTTAGATTTTGATTATAACATTAACACATCTCTAGCTCGGAATGCTTAGCTGCTTCGAGGAGCCACAATGTGCATCAATAAACGCGTGTAATCGCGGCTGAATATTGGGCTAATTTGTATTAGACGATTATGGCAGCAATGGAATAAACGGATCAAAGTTTGCGGTGTGTTTAGTCCTTTGACAATGTATGACTACATCTGTCATACCTATTTTAAAGTATTATAGAGCAACCATTTAAACCCAATATTAGTAATAGGGACATAGTTAAAAATTAAGAGGTGTATTCTTGTATTCGTACCACTACTTCCAACTATTTGTTAAAATAATATTATCGTGAAATTCTGAAGACCTGCCCAAACAAACTGCCCAAACTGTGCTGAAGACAAACAAATAATCTGCCCTGAGTTTTTTGATCGTAATTTTATTATGTTATAGGTAGCAGACGAGCACATAGATCACCTGATGGTAAGCGATTGCCACCGCTCATAGACACCATTCTATAAATGTCGATTGACACTAGCACTTGTGCTAGCACCTTTGACGTGGCAGCGAGTTGTAGCTATATTTGTTCCCGCTATTATGTTACCACTTACATGCAAGTGATAACATAAAAAGTGGCATTCTGTAAGGAACATTTCGACGTTCACTTTGCAGTCGAACCTCGAATTCAAGTGTCATCGAAAGAGAAGCGAGGGGGAATGGCGGAGTGATTTGGGAGTTGTTCGATTTTTACGGAATCGACATGCTATAATAAGCTACAGTACCTACCTAGCGCGCATGAAAGTACTCCCAAAAAGATTATTTTCTACCATTGCATATTTTCCAAGCTCACCACAGTGCTAGCTTTTATATCGGGGAAATAAATTGTACTTACTAGTTAACTTGCTAGTGAACAATAACACATTTTAACAACAATTGTTGCCAAAACCAACCAATCGGCTATGTAAAATTTAAAAAAACGAAATAAAAATTAAATACTACTTAAATTAATTCACGCAATACCTCGTTCTTTTGTTTTAGTTTGGGACACTTATAGTAACACAAAAGTGCGCAAACACAGTGGTGTCAGTTCTCTAATTCATATTCTGATAGAAAATATAAAAATCTGACGATTATTATAAAAGAGTTATTAGAATGATTCAGTTGCATTTATATTTCGATAAAACTCATCTTGAATACATCTAATTTTACAATAAACATTCTGTGGACTATTAGATTTGGTACTTTCCCTTTGCAACCGCAGAGGTAAATAGAAGTCTGTCAACGCAGCTGAAAACCCACGAAAGCGTGGCCTTTGCTTCTCCAATCGCGCACGAGATGGATGGGCGAACATCGATCAACGTTACATTACCCACGTAAATATTTGTGGTTAATAGTATTCATTCATTGTGTACAAATATGCAGTATTTATTCATGAGCGAACTGCATGCCCTCCGGCCTGCTTGCGCATATTATTCGTTTGATACGTGTTTACTTAGATCGAACATTATAATGCAAAACATACAGTCGAATTGATAACCTCATCCTTTTGGGATTGAAGTCGGTTAAAAATATGAAGCACGAACTTTGAGATATGTTTGCGTCTGTTTGAAGTAGGGCGGTAGTTTATTTTATAATATTGCACGTTTGATATTAAAATTTCGAAGATATTGCATGTGTACGTACAAACTATGTTTATACTGTAGGTACTGAGCTGAAAATAAACTGAACCATCATCATAGATTCCTCACAAACTTTTGGGCGACAGTGATAACTTACCATCAGGTGATCCGCTTGCTTTGTCATATCTAGCATTAAAAAAACTTACTAAATTCAAATTCTCACAAAATATGAATGTTATTCTGCTACAATAACATTTTTTATGTGAATCGATGTCAAAAATTAAAAATAAATTGAAAAGTTAACAGAGTCAAATTGCCCTGTTAACTTCAACCTAAATTGGCGCGCTACTGCGTATCTAGATTTTTTAAGTGAGCTTGTCAGCTGACCCTAAATCGTCTCATTTCTAAAACAAGAACGTGTGTATTTTACATATCTTGGAATTTTGTATAATGCGCACAAAATACATTTTTAAATAGTATATAGGTAAGTACCTATGAAATGTAATAAATGGATACAGAGGAACTAACACTTTCATACTCGTATTTATAGGTCTTTGAAATAACCATGGACATGATGGAATGAAAATGCTGCTCTATTTTATTTGAGGTCTATTATTTCATTATCTGTGAGGTTCTCCAATCTCTTCAGTTTTTAAAGTCAATTCCTAATCTCATTTGGGATAAAATTTCAAAAAACAATACCCTTTTGATTAAAATAAAGATAATTGGCTCTTTTTCAATTTCATATCGTCATATTATTTGCTTAATTCTATTGTATTAAGTAACAACCAAAACAACAATTCTCACTCACTAAAAGTAATAACAAAATTTCCTTCCTATGTATAAATTTTGTATTTACTTACTTCGAAGTTATAACTTGGACATGAATAAAACATAACCAATGTATAACAATAAACTTAATGGTTCGCCAAATAAATCCCCAGGGTACAGAAACAGGCTTTACTGATTGCAAATTGTGCTTACAGAGGAATATAAATTGAAAGCGAATTTCTTCCAAGTCAATTCACAAACGACATTTTGACCTCAAGTAGACATTTTTGGTAAAAGGACAAATTCCAAATTGGAAAGAGGCTCGGCCAGGATCTAGGCATTGTACAACTGCATAAATATAAGCTAATATACCTACAACACTTTGAAATCGTGTGATTCCTTTAACAAATCACAAAAACAGAAAGAACTACCATGACGTAGGTGACATTTTACTTAGTAATTTAATCAGTAAAATTTAGTAATATGATCAGTTTCTTAAATTGGCTTATATTTTTCAAATAGCTTCTGGTTTTGGCCATTGTGATATTGTTTTATAAACATAATTATATCTATTTACAATTTTAAAAACACTTTTAAAATGCGATTGTTTTTTAAGTAGTAGCAATACTGCCTTGGTCACCCTACTTTCGTTTGAGCCATTTCCATTTTTATTTCAACTGGGGCTAAATTCAACATTTTTTTTCTGTGAAGCAAAATGTCAAGGCAAAATAAACAGTGTTCTTAATCTTGAAAGACAGAGGTCTTTCGTGCTTGAGAAAAACGTACGCTTTTAAGGGATTTGCCATTGTTAATTTTTAAAAGGAAATATTGATTACATTTCGCAAGCAGTTTAAGGAAAACGATTTTAAGTGTAGTTCTATGTTACCAGAGGAAGAACAATTAAAAATTATTGTGTTGTTTGGCAGTCAAGAAAATATCGAATCCTTGAACCAACTTGTAAATATTTTTTATGTTGGCCTGATACTTATCCTCTTCTTTATGAAATTAACCTATTTCTGCCATTGTCAAGTGAAAACCGATTTCGATGGGCTCGGCTCTTTTTTTATTAGAAATTAATTTTCCAGGGGTATCAAGTAAATAATCTGAGTGAAAGTCATTTAATAATACACCGTTTTATATAAATTTGTAAATTCTCAGGTTTCAACACTGTTTTCTACATCTACATCTTGTATGAATTTTTGCTTTTACTTTGTCACTCTTATAATAAAGATATTGGTCAAGGAAGGGTATTTATTCTGTAAATAAAACCAAACCTAGCAATTTTAATATCAATATTCTCATGCGACAAAATACCATGATCTAGCTTACGGATAGGATGTATCTGTAAACATTTGCATCTCTACCAAGCGTCTGAACATTTTTTAAACAACTTTTCGAAATTCATTGAAAAATTTTTCGACTCTCCATACAAAATCACCAAGTTACGAGACGAATTACCAAAAGACAAAGAACAATTACACAACATGTGGTAAAAGGGATTTAAATGTTCAGTGGCCTGTATAAAATGCCCACTTCGAAGAAAATTAAATAAAAAATGGTATGTAACATCAATTTTTCAGAACAGAATCCGTAGCAAAGAATACTTTTCAAATAGAAGTCCAATAGCCGTCATTAAATTTTAATATCTGTAAACCTGCCATTCATATTTATGAAGGCGACATAATAACAGAATAAGTACCTCGACGATCAATCTCTTATCCGAGTGAGAAAAGAAACGTCCTTAAAGGTGCCCATACCACTCACTAGCGCCACCACTTTATTTTTTTTGTGTCATAGGAACAGACGAACAGACGGATAACCCGATGTCAACCGATTGCCACTGCCCATCCACACCTACAATTTTAGTTCGACTAATTTATAGAATCAAATTTTTTTTAGCTTACAATTGTTTAGATAGTGTTTTAGAACGCATGATCTTCTTGGTCTGATTTTCCTGTTAAGAATTTATTCAGCTCATAAGCAGACTCATTTAATCCTGGATCATAGTCTTTAAGTACCGATTGTAACACGGGGTCCAATATCAAGCAGAAGACTATAAAACGTTTTAAGTAACACTGTCCAAAAAATTGCTTATATTCCCAGGCAAATTCTGCACACACAGGGTCACTTTTTCTTTTTCACCCCTCAACTGATCACAATTACGTTTTAAAACCAATGAGGCGCTAGTGGACAATTCGATAGTACCGTTTTGACAAAAACCGCCGTCATCTTAGAGGCTGCGGGCGGATTGCAAATTGTGGAATGATTACATTTTCATTACCGCCCGTATTGCTTGGGGACAACTCAGATTGCTTATCAGGGCTTCTCAAACTTACGGCTCGGCTTGGTACTCGTGACAAAGAACAGTGGTATTAGCCATGAAAACAAAAAAAATGTGTGATATCACTACGTTACTGTAGGGGTTTGGGAACTTGAAACCCTCTTCTTATTTCTTATAAGGACATTCCTTTATGTTTTTGAGCGAAAGAATCAAGGAGGTACTTTGATGAAATCAGAGATCAGTCTTGCGGACCAGAGACTGATGTGTGCATTACTGGTACTTCACAGAACCAAACTTCAGACGCATACGAGAGATATTTCTATTTGTTGTACATGCTGTATTTCTTTTATTTTATCAATACTTCGGCGGTGAAGGGAAACATCTTGAACAACCGCTACGTTTTGAATAGTTGCCCAAACATGTCTTTTTACCTCATAGTCGTATAGTTGTGATAATGATTTCTGAATAGGCTAAACATAATCCAGGTGGCGTATTTTCTAATCTAGGAGTAAGGGTAAGGGTTGCGAAGGTCAGACCACAGGCGCGTAATTTTAACTAAAAGGCTTACCAATTACTGGATAACGGTATGATTTCTCACAAGTACCTGTCTGTACCTGAGTGTAGCATTGACATCCCTTTAACCACGTAGATATTCATCACCACCTAATATGCCATCTTAATAACATTGCTTCTGTAACTTTCGGAAATCAGCAAAAAAAAAAACTTTTTCTTTTATACTAACTCGGTAACTTCACATTTTGTATGGAGAATTGAATACATTTTCGACGAATTTCCAAAAGACGTAGAACAATAACTGTTGTTCAGAATAGTTGGTAGAAAATGTGGTTAAAGGGTCGAAAACTTCTCCAGCTACACCTTGAATTATGTATATTCAAGTTTAAAAAGTTTAATTTCAAATCTAGAAAAATAATGACACTTTTTTCACTTTAAACCTTTTGTGGTTTTATTTGAGTAGTCTTACTCAAAAATGTTAACAAAAGAAAACAATTTTATTTGATGTGCTCTTAGAAAATAAAAGTCATTAGACTTTGATTGTGTTGCATAGCCTTTAGAAACTCTCAATTTAAGTTACCATTGAAAATTCCAGTTACTTACAGAGTACCTACCAAGATTTTATTGAATAAATGAAAACAGTTTTTATTCACTTATAAAAATCAAAGAAACCCTAAGAAAGAGCTAAAAATGTTACCCGTAGACAAAATTTAATAAACGAGTATCTTCAGACAATACCTTAAATATGAGAAATTTTCTTCTACCATGATTAATTTTTTTGGTATTTTAACTACTAAATAAATGGTAGCAGCCCTGTGAAAGTTATGAAGTATAAAAATTAAGAACAATATTAAATACCTATGTATTCAATTGAGAAATAGTAATAGATATTATTGCATACCACTGCTGTTTGAATTGTTAGAAGTTTTAATAACATAGCGATATTATTTAATTCCTAGATTAACTCAAAAATATTCTATGCATATCATAAAAATGTAAAAAAAAGCAAGCAAACGAGCAAGCGGATCACCTGATGGTAAGTGATCTACGCCACCAATGGACATATCAGCAAAACCAGAGGGAAAAAGGAAAGTATAGGCTCGTATATTAAATATTTGAATCTTAAAATAACTTGGATATGTTACTGTAAAAGCTCGAACTACGGTAAATTTTAAGATTTACGTGTAACCTAACCAATATTTTTGTGATGATGATACTGACTTAATTCTACGAAACGAAAACTACTTATCTCGATAACTACTGGAAGGATTTGAAAGTTTTTTTTTGCAGTGTCATTGTGTAAATGAGAGGCCTGGGGAATATAGATTAATTATAGGGTTTAATTTATTTGGAAAAATCTTTTAGTTGCAAACCGAAATCCTCGCGATCGGAGCTGCAGGCGTGAACCAGTTTTATTATAAAGTCCTACTTACGAAACCCTTGGTTGGCGAGCCTGATAAAGCAATTCGCTAGTTTTTCTTCCTAAATCGGTTTATTAAAAATGCCTGTGTTTCGCGCACACACTTGAGCACTATAAATATCCTGCGTACGTGGCTGATCGTTAAGATTGGCCGCCGTTGCCAAATACCTTTAGGTTGGAGTTTTTTTTTAATTGAATTCTTCCTGGTCGATGAACTTAATGAAACGAATAAGTTATAATATTTTGCACTGAGAGGGTACCATTTACTTAACATGAAATGAACATTTCATCTGCTTACTTAATCCTATCAAAGTATACATTAAGGTTTGTTATGGCCCCACCGGATTATACTCCCAGGCTCCAGCGATCACTCAGCTCCTTTTACTACCGGCCTGCGTAGTCCCTAGAAAATGAATAAAACCTTAATTACCTTACTTAAAAATAAATCTACAAAATTACCTAACTTTTTGTTAATATATTTTGGCTTCAGTACTTCAAAATGTAAAATTTAACCCGAGATCGTAATGTTGTCTGTCTGTTTGTCTGCCCGTTTCCTAAAAGCCTTGTTATCAGGTTTACGTTTAGGTAAGTTTCAAAATAATATTTAATATAAAAATTTTGAGCACTACCTCTACAAACCACCCGTCTCCCACGATGAACCAACTGTTCTGTAACACAAGTTCTTAAGCTACTTAGTATGGAGTAAGATCAATATTCATACATTCATCATGATTCATCTCATGATGTTGTGTGAATTTATTTATTTATCTTTTGTTGTAGGTACTCATCAGTGGTGAGAGTCGTGACATGCTTGCAGGGAGCGGAGTTTTCTCAAAGCAACAATCCCCGCCCCCCTTTCCTAGTGACCACGAATTATTAGATGCGCCAGGTTATGATTGCACCCGGGCGTTATATGAGCCACAGCTGCCTCTGGTACCAACGCAATAAATAAAATAAATAAATCACCTCAAATCCGTCAATAAAAGTAGAATAGTCAGTAGTTAAATTTTTCCAAGCAAAAGCCACTTACTTATAAGACATTAAGTGTACTTACTGCATAATCCTGCTAAACCCGCAATAACGATGGCCATAACCCGCATCGTGGGTAATGCTGGCATCCACTAGTGATGGAACCAGAGTCAAATGCTAGCTCAGATTGATGCAGTCATTTTACAAATGTAGACTTTATGACTTACTTGCTGTACCCGTTAATTACGACAACGTAAATCAAAAGAGTAATTTCAAATCACTCATAATACCATAACAGTTGTTTTAAGGAAACGACCTCATTTGGAGCAACAACGGATGCATCTACGGTTAATAGATAGATAGATAGGGGGAGTCCGGGATAGTTGAACCCCCTTTTATACTAAGATTAATATTTTTGTATATATTGCGTTATGCTCTTTATTTAACGGATGAATGAATGGCTTAGGGAAACAGGCACACTTTAATATAAAAAAAGTTTTGAAAAGTTAAATAGTTAAAATTGTAATTAACTTTTTTAAAAATTGGAAAGTGGTTTAACATATCCCTAACCAATGGGATAGGTTGATCAGGGGGGGTGGGGATTATGTCCATAGATAGAGATTTGACCACACCTTCATTTTTTGAAGGATAACAATTATAAAATACCCTTTTAAAATTAAAATAGAATTTATTGACTATAATCAACCATCAAAAGTTTACATATTAAGCAACTAAGCAAAACAAAAACATATAAACGAAATGCACAAAAGTTATTCCTTAGTGACAAACAGTATAAGTAAATAGATCAACAAACCACTGTACATACACATTAACATAATAATCACGCAACAAAATGACAAAAGTTTTCTATATCATAGTATCCCTACACCAACCTGGTTCAAGTATCCCACACCCTACCCGTAGCAAATTTATCTATACTTAATATAATAAAGCTGAAGAGTTTGTTTGTTTGTTGTTTGTTTGTTTGTTTGTTTGTTGTTTGAACGCGCTAATCTCCGAAACTACTGGTGCGATTTGAATAATTCTTTTTTTGTTGGATAGTCCATTTATCGAGGAAGGCTATAGGCTAAATAACATTACTTTTCCACGCGGACGAAGTCGCGGGCGGCCGCTAGTTTGTGATATCTTAAAATCGACACTTCACAAGAATATACCACTGTACAAATTATTCAACACGTTAATCACACAATACAATAACAATGGTTACTAGATCGTACCTTCATTAATGGTAAAGTAATGATGAAAAAACGTAAAGTTAAAAATATTTATCCCGGCACGCAGAAATCACCTTGTTGCCACTAGCAGTCGCGTGTCTCTGGTTTTGCCCAAGATGGCTACTGCACGTGTTTGGTGTGGCGAACGGCAACCGTGAACACGTCTTTGACCGTCGCTGGCACGAATATTCAGTTTATATTGGAAGTGGCTCAAGTATCCCATATGAGCAAGTATCCCGGACTCCCCCTACTCTTTATTGCACAACACATTACAGAACTTAGTGCTAATAGTAATTTCCAAATACAATATCGGCGGCCTTATCGCTAATCAATCATAAGATGTAACTAATATTTTTTTAATGTGAAAGGCTGCAGCTTGCAGATGAGCAGACGGATCGCCTGATGGTAAGTGATTGTAGCCGCCCTTGGACACCTGAAACCAGTAGAGTCAAGAGTGCGCTACCAACCTTTAACCCCCTTTCTCCCTAGTGAGACCTCCGGTACCCTCATTCAATGGACGAAACAGCGCAAGCACTATTTTACACCGTTCTGTGAGGCCCTGGTATCACTACGGTCAAGCTGACCCATTTATGCTAAAACGTGGCTCTCCCAAGAGTCAGTCAAGCGGCTTAAGGTGAACCTACGAAAACAGAAGAATAGCAGAGAAAGAACAGCCGGCGACTTACCAAATCCTGGTTGATGGTCTAAGTGTAGCTATCTTTAAGCCGAAGCGACAGTTTTGGACCGAACTGTAATAATACGCTGACTCAAGTCACTCGAGTAGGTAAAAGAAGTCTTGAGTCGCATCACTAATCCACTCAGCTTCTTTTTAATGTCGGACACGGCCAATCCCTGGGATTGATGCATTTACTCAATTGCCTTTTACTCGTGCCACAACACTCACTATAAAACTGACTAATGAATTACTGAACAGCAATTTTCTGATATTGAAATTTTTGCCGATACGCAATTTTGGTAACAGCTACTCGCATGAAACTCAAGAGTATTTAAATACAACATGTGTAGCATGCTTGATATGTGTAAATTTTTATTATGCGTTTATAGAGGTAACATAAAATAATTTATTTAACATTAATGTAAAAGTAAAAAAGTAATAAAGTCTCAGCCTATATACCGTCACACTGCAGGGCAAAGGCTTCCATCATAGAAATCAAGTTATCACTACTATTGCAGCATATGTGTGTGGCCAACTGATACTTTACTGTAGGTGCTTTTATTCAGCTTATAATTATTTTTTGTTAAAGTAGAAACTAATTTTGCTTTTCACTCATAAAAAGGGTAGAAACATATTTTTCCAGGTGAGTTGAGCTTGATTCAAATATCATCATTTATTTTCATATCAGAGACTTACTTGAAAAAAAATAACTAGGTATAGGAAAATATCTCATCGTTTTGGCGATGACAAATAATTACAATAAATGCTCCATAATATTTTGGATTTGATCTCATTACACATTTATATCGTTATATTAACGAAATTCGACATTTAAACAACGTGAGGGCGTAGTGATTCATTTTAATTTCCCCTCATTGTTCCGGCATTACGCGAAATCAGCGGATGCACTGCTTCACCCGGTTTCTGTGAGGACGTGGTTATTACTCAGTCAAGCCGTTTATATGCTTACATGCTTTACTTTCCGCGCTAAAAGGACAGAACTGCGATAGATTTACTTGTACAAACAAAGTTTCGACATTCTATTCTGTATAAAAGGGCTGTTCCTGTTCTCTGAGTATTACTGCCGCCGTCAATTACCTGAAACAATCACGCGATTTAACATGAACAAATTTCCGCCTGAACGTATAAACTAAAGCTAAAGTACCTACCTAATGCGGCCGGTTCGTGGCATATTTGATTATCAGTCTGTGTTAGAGTGCGTCCACGGCAACGTTGCGTTACATCGTCGCGATGCTAATACCGCGTCGTTTAGGTAAAAGTGGAGAGCCACGCTTCGGCATGAATGGGCGGTTCAACCGGAGTTATACCACGACCTCACAGGGTTGAAGCCGAGCGTCTGCGCTGTGAGTGAGGTACCGGAGACCCAATTGGGGGAAATGGGGTTAATGGTTGGCAGGCAACCATTGGTTGGTGACTCTACTGGTGTTGCAGTATAATCATAAAAAATAAAATAATAAAATAATTTTTATGGCTTTAACAATGAAGCAGTCTTAAACTACAATATCAGTGTTCCTTTAAGCTATAATAGCCTGGTCAGGGTACACGCTGCTCTTCCATTTAGAAAATATTTACTATTTGCTTATTTATTAACAGTAGGTATCTATAAAAGTTTAATCCAAAAATTCAAAGACATTTAGACATAGAATGGTAAGTACTAAATGTTCAATATTCTCATTATACATTATCCCTAAATTATTATCATTTTTACTACTATTTGAATTGTACATGTATGAGTATGGTGTGTGTGTATGTGTGTGTGCGCGCCGCGCGCGCGCGCGTGTATGTGTGTGTGTGTTGGTTGTGTGTGTGTGTGTATGTGGTGTGTGCGTGTGTGTGTGTGTGTGTGGTATGTATGTGTGTGTGTGTATTATGTGTGTGTGTTCTGTGTGGTATATAATAAACTAGTTTGCTATAACTTAACATAAATTTAACTGAAATTAAATCAGAAGAGACTCAATACAATCATACGTTTTGATTGTAAAACAAGTCTTAAGGAGTTCCTACTGCATAGAATTGTTTATTGCATATGTCCAGTTCTTATCAAATGCGTATTAAAATAAACTGATCGATTCTTATATTGTCTTTTGGCAAAGACTGTGTTGACTCGATTTGTTGAATCCTCTTGTTCCTTCTTTTGTTAGCAGTGATATTTGGTGGAAATGGTATCGTTTTATGTCTTTTAAGAACCGTTGCATTATATATCGTCACTGGAAGGCAACTTCTGCTGTGCGAAAGGGTCGTTTCGAGAAAAAGCCGTTTAAAGTTTTTTTTTTTAGAAAAAAATTCGTACCTTTTTGTCCTGTTATCCGATTTTAACAAAATAAATTGACAATTGCTACGGCATTTTTTGTTTATTTTTACACGTATATTGCATACTGTTGTGATAGCCAGAAATAGCTGTGGGTTGGGTAAGAGACACGCAAAAGAAAAAGTGACCTCAACTTTCTTCAAAACTTGGTAAGGCAAAGTTTCTTACCAAGCAGTTAATAATTTTATTGCAGTTTAAAATACTGACGTATTCATCAATAATCCATTGAAGTAAGTTAAAATTTCTTTTCACGTGGGTTTGAATCAGTGAAGTAAAATTACTTTTAGCACTGTCAGTATATTTATGTAGTGCTATAAAACTTATGTGAAGTGAATTGCCTATGTAAGCGCACAAAAATTTCTTTAAGATATACTTTGTTGCAGTTTAGTGCAGGGTAAAATTACTTCGTACACGAATGCAACCTTAATGTGATTATTTTTTTATTACTTACTTCTGGCTTTTATTATTTCATGGAATAGTTTAATAGGTGTTACCTTAGTAAATACTTTCCTAAGATGATGAAAGATCTTTATTACAATTACTACCTACATAAATTGGATTATTATTTTGTCATTAACATGAACTTATTTGTAGTGAACTATATCTATATGAACCAACAGAAAAATATGCTAACGTAGCTATATCTTTGGACAACAGTCTGAGTATCATTGTTATTACTATCCTACTATTAAAGGAAAAAATAAATCAAGTACCATTTTGAAAATTACGCTGTTTAGATCACAAAACAAGCTATGTATAACCTCATTTGAAGGAAGTTTTAATATGTAGGTAGGTACTCTTTAATCATTATCAGGATTCTTGTTAGGTATAAAACTCCCAGATACGAATAGTCTCTTCTGTAATCTGTAGCTTAGTCAACAAAATGACATTTTGTTGAGGTACGTTGAACAAAACGCGTAAAGTACTATGAAAATCACGGCGCTTACGCCTTTTCGTTCGCGAACAAATTTTATCCTAGAAGCGATATAGCGCTGCGTGAATTTCGCATGCTTAGACGATTGAATTATTTTTCAGCGGTACTTTCAAAATGGAACATGTCTTTTGCATACGATAGCTCCTCTAGTTCTACATTTACCTCAATGCTTTGAGATTAGCAAATTTACTTACATATTATTAGTAATCAGACTACCAGTAGCCAATTTTACTCAAAGTGCAACTTGTATTTATTAACGGTAGGTAAAAATTACTTATATAACATTTGTTTAACAAAATCCAGAAATTGTTTTATACAAGAAATTGTGCCAAACTGGAAATACGAAAAATCTCCTTTTTTTCGGTTTTCTTAACGCCAAAAACTTGCTCTGATCGTAATGGGACCCAGACAGAACGACGCAGAAAAAATCGCTGATTCCGAATATATAAATAACTCAAAATCGACATTTTGTTTGCAGCAGAAAAGTTGCCTTTCCAGTGGACGATTTAGTTTCTAACTGATAAAGAAACCACTGATTCATAAAGGCTTTGCGTCGGAAATCTTAATCTTTTAAAAAGCATCACTTTAATTAGACTGGGTTGTGCCCGTTCTAGACTAGGTATCTGTGGGGCGGCATTCACTCTGCGTGAACAAAAAAAAAAAAAAAAAAAGGTCAATGTTCATACATTCATCATGATTCATCTGATGATGTTGTTGTAGGTACTCAATCAGTGGTGAGAGTCGTGACATGCTCGCAGGGAGCGGAGTTTTCTCAAACAGCGAACAATCCCCCCCCCCCCTTCCTCTCCCCTTTCTCAGTGACACGAATTATTTGATTGCGCCAGGTTATGATTGCACCCCGGGGCGGTATATAAGCCACAGCTGCTTCTAGTACCTACGCAATAAATAAAATAAATAAATCACCTCAAATCCGTCAATAAAAGTAGAATAGTCAGTAGTTAAATTTTTCCAAGCAAAGCCACTTACTTATAAGACCATTAAGTGTACTTACTGCATATCCTGCTAAACCCGCACTAACGATGGCCATAACCCGCATCGTGGGTAATGCTGGCATCCACTAGTGAAGGAACCAGAGTCAAATGCTAACTCAGATTGATGCAGTCATTTTACAAATGTAGATTTTATGACTTACTTGGCGTACCCGTTTAAATGAGACTCATACACGGTGGCAATTACGACACCGTAAGTCAAAAGAGTCATTTCTAATAATAAAATAATAAATTCACACAACATCTCATACATTGACTTGACTCCGTACTAAGTAGCTTAGTTACAGATATCAGACAACAGAGGATCACAAATATAATACTTAAATACATATATAACAGCCAGACTAAGAGGAGGAGCCCTAAGAGGAGAAATCTCGGAGCCAGCATATGTTACCTCTGGTGTGCCACAGGGATCTCATTTAGGCCCTTTGTTCTTTAATGTATTCATCAACGACCTGATTGACAATATCAAGAGTCCATGTCTATTATATGCTGATGATCTCAAAATTTATTCTTCTATCAGTAGTAGAGACGATGCTGAAACTCTTCAAGGGGATCTTAATGCTGTATCTCTGTGGTGTCAAGAAAATCGGATGTTTTTAAATGCCACTAAATGTTTTGTCTTGACATTCACGAAAAAATCCAACAAGATACGTTTTGATTACTTGTTAAATGGACAAACCCTGAATCGACAGAGTGCAACCAAAGATCGGGTATAGTTTTCGATGACAAGTTGTCTTTAGAGACCATTACGACTACATTTTTACCAAGGGGTCAAGAATGTTGGGTTTTGTAATGCGGAACACAAAGGAATTTAAGAATCCTCGACACTGTTGTCCATTTATATTACTCCTCGTACGAAGTAATTTAGAGTATGGTGCAACGTTTGGTCACCTTTCTACGGAGTTCACTCTGACCGAATTGAATCAGTACAAAAAAGTTTCTGAGAATTCTTTCGTATAGACAAGGCCTTCTAAGGAAACTACAAAACTTATAACGACAGATTGGCTAAGTTTAATTTGATCACTCTTGAGACAAGACGAAAGCAATTTGATCTCATATTGTTACACAAATATTGCATTCTATCGTAGATTCACCATCACTTCTGTCATCAATTAATTTTAATACTGTCTATAGGTCCCGTAACCCTAAACTATTTTCTTTGAAAGTTTATAAAAAATAATTCTTTCTTCAACCCATAGTCCGCATGTGTCGTGAATATAATGATTTAAAACATGATATAGATGTCTTTTCTGCCAGTCCGGATGTTTTCAGGAAAGTCTTAAAAAACTCTTTAGTACTTAATTCATAATTATTATGTATCTTCCTTGTATGTATTGTTTTTTTTTTTTGTGTATTTTTATGTGTATTTAATTGAAAGATTTGAATTTTTTATAGTAATTTCTGCATGCTCTGTATTTCCCACAATGTTTCCCCAAATTATATGTAGGTTATTTTTTTTTATCAAAGAAAAAAAAAAACACTGCTTATGTTATACGGCTATATCGTTCGTTGCGCCAATTTTTCATTGTATTAAACTTAAGTTAGATAATAATTGTCAAACATGCTAGGAACACTTCTTTTGGATTACGATCTAGACTCAAAGTCATTGAACATGATATTATATACTTTTTTGTGATTGTACTCTGTTTGTGTTCTTATACAAATAAATAAATAAAAAAAAAATTAAAAGACACTGACAAACACAAGTGTTCATCACACGAAATGTTTGTCCAGGGTGGGGATCGAACCCACGACCTTTGGCGTATGAGGCAGGGTCACTACCATACCACCATTGCGCCAACCGGCCAGCCAATTTCTAATCACTCATAATACCATAACAGTTGTTTTAAGGAAACGACCTCATTTGGAGCAACAACGGATGCATATACGGTTAATCATAAGATGTAACTAAGATTTTATTAAATGTGATAAGCTGCAGCTTGCAGATGAGCAGACGGATCGCCTGATGGTAAGTGACTGTAGCCGCCCTTGGACACCTGAAACACCAGTAGAGTCAAGAGTGCGCTACCAACCTTTAACCCCCTTTCTCCCTAGTGAGACCTCCGGTACCCTCATTCAATGGACGAAACAGCGCAAGCACTATTTTACACCGTTCTGTGAGGCCCTGGTATCACTACGGTCAAGCTGACCCATTTATGCTAAAACGTGGCTCTCCCAAGAGTCAGTCAAGCGGCTTAAGGTGAACCTACGAAAACAGAAGAATAGCAGAGAAAGAACAGCCGGCGACTTACCAAATCCTGGTTGATGGTCTAAGTGTAGCTATCTTTAAGCCGAAGCGACAGTTTTGGACCGAACTGTAATTATACGCTGACTCAAGTCACTCGAGTAGGTAAAAGAAGTCTTGAGTCACATCACTTATCCACTCAGCTTCTTTTTAATGTCGGACACGGCCAATCCCTGGGATTGATGCATTTACTCAATTGCCTTTTACTCGTGCCACAACACTCACTATAAAACTGACTAATGAATTACTGAACAGCAATTTTCTGATATTGAAATTTTTGCCGATACGCAATTTTGGTAACAGCTACTCGCATGAAACTCAAGAGTATTTAAATACAATATATGTAACTTGCTAGGTATAGAAATATTTTTATTATGCGTTTAGAGAGGTAACATAAAATAATTTATTTAACATTAACGTAAAAGTAAAAACGTAATAAAGTCTCAGCCTATATACCGTCCCACTGCAGGGCAAAGGCTTCCATCATAGAAATCAAGTTATCACTACTATTGCAGCATATGTGTGTGGCCAGACTGATACTTTACTTTAGGTGCTTTTATTCAGCTTATAATTATTTTTTGTTAAAGCGGCAACTAATTTTGCTTTTCACTCATAAAAAGGTAGAAACATATTTTTCCAGGTGAGTGAGCTTGATTCAAATATCATCATTGATTTTCATATCAGAGACTTACTTGAAAAAAATAACTAGGTATAGGAAAATATCTCATCGTTCTGGCGATGACAAATAATTACAATAAATGTTCCATAATATTCTGGATTTGATCTCATTACACATTTTATATCGTTATATTAACGAAATTCGACATTTAAACAACGTGAGGGCGTAGTGATTCATTTTAATTTCCCCTCATTGTTCCGGCATTACGCGAAAATCAGTGAACATTGTTAAATACACTACTGAAATTGTAGGAGAAAATGTTAACATTTCTCGTTTGAGCCATAATCGTTATGTTAGGATATACTTTTGCGTGCCAATTCTGTTACAAGGTAATATGAAATGAGAATAATATCCATTGCAGTGAATGTCACAGCGTTCATTATTAAGTCATGCCTATTTCGCCGTCTCTTTATACGGGCCCACTTCATTCGGGCAGAAATAAATTACAATCGCAGGGGTCTCTGGGGATAAGTCAACTCTGCTGTGAGTGTACCATTGATTTCACTTTGAAAATCGAACCATTGTGAAAATAGTGGTGTTAATGCACTGCGAGGGAATGGTGTGGAGGCGGCGACTGCGCTTCGTTCAATATTCATGAGGCAACTTTGTAGATAGAGCCTCGAGATTGGCGTTTGAACACCACTTCTGACCTTAACAGATGACTTGAGCGTTGGAATTCTTGTTTTACGTAATCGTTTAGGGTAGAAACTAAGTTGGTGGATTTCTTAGAAATTGTAACGGCTGGATGTACGGTGATGTGCTCAATTTAAAGCTATTAAACTAATACGAAATTTATAGCCTCTTCTTCCTTCTGACTAAATAATAGAATTTCACGTAAGTAAGTAGTACATAAATCATAAGGTAATTTAATTTTTAGAACAAAAATAAATCCATAAAGCTACTACTATTATAGATGAAGATAACTCCCGGATGGAGTTAGGACCATTAAGCAAGCGTATAGTGTAGGAATTGGTACTTTAGACCAGTGGGAGAGCCACGTCGGTGAATGGGCCGGCTCGACGGAGTGATACAGTGCATCAGAAAACCGGGTGATCAGCCTGCTGTTCCGAGAGTGGGCGTGGCCACTAGGTGAAGGGATAGGAAGGTTGTGTAATCAGGTGTTGCAAGTGTCCAGGGCGGCGGCAATTGGTAGCCATATGGTGTCAGCTGTGCATGTTTTAACTATATCTAATAAAAAAAATCGTATATATTTAGTAAGTAGTGATTATTTGTATAACAGGGTTTAGGCCCGGACGCAATGAGAAGTAACAAATACACTGTTACCGGTTATATAAATAATTATTTGAATAATTCAACGCAAAAGTTTAAAATAGAAGTTTAGAAGTACCTACTTACAGTTAAAGCCTTTTTCGTAGCCACATTGTAAGTGCCGTGTTCGTGGATAGTTCCAGCATTTAAAACGGCCATAATCATAATAGCATTTGTGTATGTTTGCCTAAACACATTCGCGTACATACGTCGGATTTAATTGTTACAAAGCTAATAGGATTTTCCGTTTGCAAAGTTTAAATTATTTTATGACTGAAAGATTTTGTGTGGCAGCTGAAATTAAATGATATTAGCTAATTTCACACTGCGGTACACATGACAATATTTGCTACTACTATTTGGTACTCAAATTCAAATCAAATTGGTCAACTTATATCTATTCAGATTGTAGAATAAAGGTAGATTTAGTAGGTTAAATAACGTTAAGAACATTAATATTTTTTATAGTATAGATATTCTGTAAAAGTTCTGAAAACTTCAGTATTGTATAGTTTGACGTGAAGGACAACAATTTAGTAAAATGTCGATGGTTTTATTCCTGAAAGCAACTTATATCAGAAAACCATCAAGAAAATGACATTCCGTGTTAGGAGAGGGGTAGCTCATACATTAATCAATATTTTTTAGTATCACGTTCAAAATATTGAACTAAGTATTTTTAGACGCAACGATAGTCATCGTAATATTAAATTTTTTGGATAAAACCGTAAGCGTATCTTTACACGGATACTTGTATATTGTACTTATAACATTGAAAAAAATTACGCTAAAAGACAAATGATACAAATAGTAGTAGCCGAAGATCGATCTAAGTGGCAAACATTAGGAGAGTATATCCAGCAGTGGACTGCAACAGGCTGCTGCTGATGATGATGATGATAAATATTTAGTGGTATATTGTTTATTGTAACAATTTTAGTTTTGTTTATTGTGAAAATTAGCTAATATTAAAACCCACATCATCTTAATAATGTTGCTTCCACCAAGCAGTAAGTAGCCAATAAAGCGTCACAGCTGACACACGTGTATTTTTGTGTAATAATTATTATACCCCAACAGTCATTTTCCAAAACAAAAGTGTTAAAAAAGAAATTCCATTGATACTTTTAATAATTGTTCTATACTTACCTGCTGCCGAAGCTTCATATAAGACAAATCAATATCCACTGATCAAGCATTCGAAATGTATGAAGTAATCAAAACAATATCAGACGTTATTGAAGCTACACCGCTTCCGACTTAAAGACAGCAATTAACATGTATAACAATATCCAATCTGTTCGTTCGACTAATTAACCCTCCTTCCCTTCCAGCTATGAACATCCGATATTATTATCTTCTGGCCTCATTCGAAATTAATTCATATTACTTATCTAACCCTAGAATTACTCCAGCAGTTTCCACCCACTTGCCTATGTGTGTCGGGACAAGGGTTTATGTCGAGACTGTTACATCCGTTTAATTACATAGAAATTATCTTTCTAAGGAATCTTTCTGCACCATACTTTCATACTTATTTTAAATTGAGATTCTAGAGATTTTTTTTCGTAGAGTTTCAGAACCAACAATGGGCGATGGTATCTCAGATCAGTGGATAAGAACGTAGTAGGCGGGAGGTAGTAGGTTCGAATCAGAGTATCATCATCATCATCATCAGCCCGGTAGTACCCACTGCTGGGTATAGGCCTCCCTTCCCTTTCGCCACTGTGCCCGGTCCTGCGCTGCTCGGATCCATGTAGCCCCTCCGATTTTAGCGATGTCGTCGACCCATCGCGCCACCGGACATGAATCAGAGTATACACCACTGGAAATTTGAAATCTTTGTGCGTATCACCATCATCTACCATAAGCTAACGGCGAGGGCAAATTTTCGGATATTTTATAAACGTAACCTATCTTTATTTTTTAGTCTGATCTCCTTGTTAAAGGATTGTATAGGTGAGAGTTAATAGTTTTTATTGCAATTACAAGTCTCCTCAAAATCCTGGTCTTAGCGTATCCCAGCTTCGAAGCCACAGCTTTGGATACGACCGGGAGAATGCGGAGATGAGATAAGGCAGAAACTATACGACTCAATTAAAATGTTGATATATTTTTTAAATAATTTAGGTGGCAGACGAGCCGACGGATCACCTGATGGTATTAAGCGATTAAAAGCGATTAACGCCGCCCAGGTGTCACAAGTGCGCTGCTTACCTTTTCAAGGGGAAGGGGGGGGGGGTCCCCTTCCCTTTGATTGGGCCTTCCGGTACCCACACTCAAGCAGCGAAACACAGCGCATGCAGGGCTTGAAATCGGTTTTCTATGAGGACGTGGAATTACTCCGGTCAAGCCATTTTATGCTTACATGCTTTACTTTCCGCGCTACAGAAGACAGAACTACGATAGATTTACTTGTACAAACAAAGTTTTCGACATGCTATTCTGAATAAAAGGGCTGTTCCTGTTCTCTGAGTAATTACTGCCGCCGTCAATTACCTGAAACAATCACGCGATTTAACAATGAACTAAATTTCCGCCTGAACGTAAGTAAACTAAAGCCTAAGTACCTACCTAAGTGGGCGGCCGGTTCGTGGCATATTTGATTTATCAGTCTGTGTTAGAGTGCGTCCACAGCACGTTGCGTTACATCGTCACGACGCTAATATGGCGTCGTTTTAGGTAACACGTGGGAGAGCCACGCTTCGGTCTGAATGGGCTGGCTCAACCGGAGTGATACCACGGCCTCACAGGGTGAAGCAGCGTCTGCGCTGTGAGTGAGGGTACCGGAGACCCAATTGGGGGGAAATGGGGTTAATGGTTGGCAGGCCACCATTGGTTGGTGACTCTACTGGTGTTGCAGGTATAATAAATAAAAAATAAAATAAAATAATTTTTATTGGCTTTAACAATGAAGCAGTCTTAAACTACAATACATCAGTGTTCCCTTTTAAGCTATAATAGCCTGTGTCAGGGTACACTGCTCTTCCATTTAGAAAATATTTTCTATTTGCTTATTTATTAACAGTAGGTATCTATAAAAAGTTTAATCCAAAAATTCAAGACAATTTAGACATAGAATGGTAAGTACATAAATGTTCAAAGCAGTACATATTCTAATTATACATTATCCCTAAATTATTATCATTTTACTACTATTTGAATTGTACATGTATGAGTATGTGTGTGTGTATGTGTGTGTGCGCGCGCGCGCGCGTGTGGTGTGTGTGTGTGTGTGTGTGTGTTTGTGTATGTATGTGTGTGTCTGTGTGAGTATATAATAACTAGTTTGCTATAACTTAACATAAATTTAACTGAAATTAAATCAGAAGAGACTCAATACAATCATACGTTTTTGATTGTAAACAAGTCTTAAGGAGTTTCCTACATGCATAGAATTGTTTATTGCGTTATATAAATAAACTGATCGATTATTATATTGTCTTTTGGCAAAGACTGTGTTGACTCGATTTGTTTGAATAACTCTTTGTTTCCTTCTTTTGTTAGCAGTGATATTTGTGTGAAATGGTATCGTTTTATGTCTTTTAAGAACCGTTTGCATTATATATAGCTTTCTAACTGATAAAAGACCACTGATTTCATAAAGGCTTTGCGTCGGAAATCTAATCTTTTTAAAATGCATCACTTTAATTAGACTGCGTTGTGCCCGTTCTAGACTAGGTATCTGTGGGCGGCGGTAATCGCTTACCATCGGTGATACGTCTGCTCGGCTGCCACCTATAACAAAAAAAAAATGTATACTACTTAGTCTTCTCATAAAATGTTATTACCGTGGCAGTCTTCAAATCCATCATCATCATCATCATCATCAGCCCGGTAGTACCCACTGCTGAGTATAGGCCTCCCTTCCCTTTCGCCACTGTGCCCGGTCCTGAGCTGCTCGGATCCATGTAGCCCCTCCGATTTTAGCGATGTCGTCGACCCATCGCGCCACCGGACGACCTGGACTTCGTCTGCCGTTTCTTGGACACCATTCGGTCATAGTCTTGCTCCACCTGCCATCACCGCGCCTAGCTAAATGTCCTGCCCAATTTAGTTCTAATGCCCACTTTAGTTCTATCACTCTCAATCCGACGTCCTGGACTTTCAAATATCTCCGAAATTGACATCAAAATCTTAAAATTTACCTATTACCTACTCGTATACAAAAGCTTTAGTTTCTTCTATTTAAAACAATGTTTATAGATTCTGATAGTCAATGTCGAAGGAATAAGGATTGATAGCCATGGTACTAACGTTTCGATAAAAATGACCCATGGAATTTGTCGGCACACTTTTCACGTGCGATGGTCGAGACTATCCAGAAAGGATGGCAATGTGGTATTTTGTGGAAATTCAATTTCAGATTCTAGCCATCGATAAAGCAAGCAAAATTTATATTTTATTATTATAACAACGTACCTAAGAACAAAAGCAATTCAGAGCGTTTCATAATAAGAGGTATGCTTTGAACATTTTTAGTTGTGGATCAAACAACTTTCCTTTGTAAAGGTTTTATTTATAGGAACTCATTTTTAAAATAAATATATTTTTTCTTTATAACTAGAGACGACAAATGAGCAAGCGGGTCACCTGCTGGTAAGTAATAACCGCTGCCCATGAACATCTGCGAGATCGCTGATATTTTCTTTTTTTTGACAATTAATTAAACAAAAAAGACTTTAAGCGTTTAGTTGTCGGTTGTGTCCAAAACAGTCGCTTTTAAACCTGGGGTATTTATTTATTTAAACCTTATTGCACTAAATACTATAAAATGGTGAATTTAATGCCAAGAGGCATTATCTACGAGCCAAACATTGGATCATACAGAGAGAATTACCATGGGGTACGCTTAGACCATAATTCAGGATTTGGGGAGTCTAGTAATTACCTACAATGCAGCGACTGTCCGTCTGACCTCGCAACTCTTCTACGGGGAACCAGAATCATGGTTACACGTTTCAAAAACTACCCGAAACGTGTACATTTCCGCACGATGTTTCCCTCAACGAGCTAATGATAGAAATAAGTACACAGGTTTGAAAAATCTACAAGTGCTTGCTCTTATCATCTTAGGTACCATCGTTCCCACCCGAAGGAGAGTCCGGCATAACCCGCTTGCCCCCCGGCAGGTAGCATAAGGAGTCGCAAGACTACGTTGGCCCACTTCGGGTCAGCGGCATTCCCCAGCGTCAACAAAAAAAAGGTACCATCGTAAGTAAAAATATCCTCAGCAAATCATACGGGATGGAAGTAAATAATTATACTCGTACTTACCTGCGAAAACTTCCTACAGTATTTTTTGATGGCCCGAAGCAAACACAGCCTCGCCTCGTATCACCAGAGGCGGGACAATGCCAGGCCAGCACTCGTATCGTAATCTGATCTTATTTTCCCAAATAATTCACTGCAGTAGGTATGTGTCTCATATTTCGAACATATAAGGAAATGAAATATTACAAAATGAAAAGGTATCGATCCCACTTTATTCGAAATGGACGTTCGACCTGAACTGAGTTTTAAACAAATGCTTGTATTAAGAAAGACCAGGCTATCGTTATAGTTATATTCTAAGTAGGGAAAAGGGGTTTTTGGCATTGTAAAATCAATAGTTGTACAATGTAATAATACAAAACAGCCACATATCAACAACAACTGGTACAACTGTCAAATTTCCTTGAAATTTGAACCAAATGTGTTTGACATTAAGATTAAAATAGGCTGAAGAACTTCGATAGATTTATAGGTATTATATCTACTTATTAACGTGAAGCTGTCCTTAAATCCTATAGGTCCAATGTATGTCGTCTACTCGTATTTATTACTTCACTTGTATATCCACATTTACAAACAATAGCTACAATCAAACATTAAATTCCCAAACAGTTTAACGTTGTATCGCCGCTTTATCTATACGGACTCGAATATAAGTTTACAGCTAACTTGTTGGAGGGCCCCCCCAGGGCCGGAAACCAACGAGGACTGTACGCCCCTGGGGGCTCGCGGGCGTTGCACTAGAATCCGCAATCTCGCCATCTATGTGACCGCCAACCATAAATTGCAATAGTCGAAACTTTTTTGCACGGCTAGTGTACTACGGTGACTTTATGCAATTATGATATTGAATTGAAATTTGGTAATAACAATCCAATGGCAATTTGTTGGACGGTTAAAACGTTTATATTAATTTTGCGAAGTTACAAAAAAAAAAATGGAAGAGCCGATACGATATTTTATATCAAGTAACGTCCTGCCACTTGGTAGAAATGGGTTAATAAGTCCATTCTTACTAGGAAGCGATTGACTTGCTAGTGGATAAGGAAGCACCTTCCACGGATGGGTCGAGGTTCGAATGCGATTATGCACCCAATTGTTTTTCAAATCTATGTGCGTATTTCTAATATTATCTCTATCGGTGGTTGTGGGAAAAAACGTGAGGAAACCTGCTTGTTTCGGTGAATTTCTAACACGTGTAGCCATGATTTAATTGGTTTAGTTCCCTTGTTAAAATTACTACCCTGGCTCCAAAGCGACAACTTTGGACTTAACTGGGAATTACACGCTAAGATGAGAGGTGAAACACTGAGCTAGATGACTATTCATCTACATGTTTAAGTCTACCTACTACTTGTAGGTAATAGGCATCGAAAGTAGGAAAAGGGGTTTTTGGCATTGTAAAATCAATAGTTGTACAATGTAATAATACAAAACAGCCACATATCAACAACAACTGGTACAACTGTCAACCAAATGTGTTTGACATTAAGATTAAAATAGGCTGAAGAACTTCGATAGATTTATAGGTATTATATCTACCTACTTATTAACGTGAAGCTGTCCTTAAATCCTATAGGTCCAATGTATGTCGTCTACTCGTATTTATTACTTCACTTGTATATCCACATTTACAAACAATAGCTACAATCAAACATTAAATTCCCAAACAGTTTAACGTTTGTATCGCCGCTTTATTCTATTACGGAATCGAATATAAGTTACGATAACTTTGTTGGAGGCCAGGGCCGGAACAACGAGACTGTACGCCCTGGGGGCTCGCGGCGTGCACTAGAATCGCAATCTCGCCATCTTGTCGCAACAATAAATTGCAAATAGTCGAAACTTTTGCACGCTAGTGTACTAACGGTGACTTTATGCAATTATGATATTGAATTGAATTTGGTATAGAAATCAGTGCAATTTGTGGACGCTTAAAACGTTTATATTAATTTTGGCGAAGTTACAAAAGAAAAATAATATTTTATATCAAGTAACGTCCTGCCACTTGGTAGAAATGGGTTAATTTTTTTTTATGTGATAGGTAGCAGACGAGCAGGCGGACCTGATGGTAAGCAATTGCCGCCGCCCATGGATACATGCAACATCAGTGGAGTCACAAGTGCGCTGCTAACCTTTTATCCCCTTTCCCTCCGATGGGCCTCCAGTACCCTCACTCACTAGGCGAAACGCAGCACAGGAGCTGCACAATTTGTTACATATCTGTACTAGGAAGCGATGATTGCTCAGTGGATAAGGAAGCACCTTCCATACGGGTGGTGGAGGTTAGAATCTGATTATGCACCACATTGTTTTTCAAATCTATGTGCGTCTTACTACTATTATCTATATCGGTGGTGTGGGAAAAAACGTGAGGTAACCTGCTCGTTTCGGTTAGTTTCTAATACGTGTAACCATGATTGAATTGGTTTAGTTCCCTTGTTAAAATGTTGCGAAGGTCAGACGGCAGTCGCTTCATTGTAATTATCTGACTTGCCAAATCCTGAATCAAAGTCTAGGTATACCCTGGCTCCAAAGCGACAACTTTGGACTTAACTGGGAATTACACGCTAAGATGAGAGGTGAAACACTGAGCTAGATGACTATTCATCTACATGTTTAAGTCTTGTCATAATAGGCATCGGAAGTTAGGTACTTAAGGAAAGGAGATTCGTAATCGAAGTAAAGTGATAGACAAAGCCCAGTGGAGTGACATGTTTTACCCATTCACTGCCAATAGGTAAGGACGGGACTCTTAGCACGAAAAATTTAGTCGCTAAGGTCATATCTGGAATAGAAGGAATACTAAGCACAGTTTGGGACGCCCAACCACGAAATGAACGGACGACCTTGTTAGAGTTGCAAAATCTTACACGTCGGATTCAAACACTGGAAGTCAATGGGCCAGGCCTATGTTCAATGGTGGAATTGCCTAGGTTGATGTTGATGATGAAATTATACCTCTTAATAAGGCAATGGAAAAATAGTTGCCACCTGATTGTTGAACCTTATCTGTCATATCATAAGAGTGAAAACCAATAAAAATTTTCGTTGACTTATATCCTATTAAGTGTATTAGGTAATCAAACTTAACTTATAAATTTACAAACGAACGTCGTTAAGGTATACAGTTTCAAAATATGCATTAAAGCCCATAATGGAAAGTGTTCGTGAAATAATTATTATGATTAAAAGGGTTTTGTAATATGACTTTTAATAAAATAAAGTCCTGGGAGATTGTGAAGCTTATTGTCATTTTAACTCCATCCATTTTTAATTAAGGTATGAATAAAATATCGGATTGTACGTTGTACCATCGCTTCGATGATACCTAGCAAATTAATGTAGTAGTACGTACCTACTATACAAGTATCAGCCTATATATACTGTCCCGCTGCAGGGACAAGGCTTCCATCATAAAAATCAAGTCATCACTACTATGATGGGATTTGGCTTGCCTAATGCTGATTGGTGATCAAGTACCGAGCTAAGTTCGAAAAATTCGAAACATTTTTTACCTACTATAGAGTGAAATTTTATTTTCTCTCTCCCTGAATGTTGAATTCGACTGATGGTAATACGGCTTTTATAATTAAAAACGCCTGTTAAACCGGCCAAAAGAAGATTAACTATATCCAGCTTTCGAGTGAGACCCTGCGACTGTTCAATATTCATGACGGGAAAACGAGGTGGTCGTTAAGCACTACCAGATTCCGTACCACGGGTTCTCGCTAATGCGTTTTAAATAATAACTCGCCTCATCTGCCGAGAGCAGTGAATTTTTTAATAATTTGCCCGAAACATTGGGGTAGAGGATTTAACGAGTAAAGTTCTAGAGAAATTGTTAATTTTGCTTAGTTTTTGTCGGATATGTAACGCATAAATTAAACAAAAAGTAAGGTTTGTTACCATTTACCAAAGCCATCAGGCTCTTTTTATTAGGTACCTATACTTATAGATTTCTTAACTATATAAGACAAAATCTATTGCATATAAGATAAAGAACTTCGAACAATATAAAAAAGATACTTACTAATCACAATATACATAGTAATGATCAGCTCTTACTTCGCTTCGGGACAGTTGTTACAAACTGAATCAATAGATGGCGCTGGGTGTCGATTACATTTTGTCGTTTCTGTAGACGTTCCATTTTTAATAAATAGTACCTATACGTATAGATATTTACTAACATACTAGGCCCCCAAATCGCTGTCCACAGTGGTCGTCAAACTAACTTCTACATACCTAACTAATATTGAAAAATAGCTAAAACCCTACTGATAAAGATATAATAAATTTCAAAGCTAGCCTTCGGATACCTCTTCTATTAAGTATACAATACATTGAAAATTGCGTTACAAAAAAAAATACATACTTCTTGTTTCACTTCGAGTCACGCAAAAGGCATTCACTAGAATACCCTTCAAGATCAGATGGTAGTGGTACTGGCACACTGTGCAGCCACCACAATAACAGTTCTTACGTACTTAGTACCTCTCCGCAACTGCGATTGCCTGATAATAGCCCGCCGACAGCCGTTACCACGCCACAGGTGATTTAACTCCAGCTAATGTTGATTCAAGTTGAAAATTAATTCTCCTAGGTTACCATAATCTCTCCGTTCACAAGTGGAGCTGTTGCGACGTCAGAGCATATATAAATAATTAGTTTTTGCTTAGCATAGCTCGCGTTAAATTCGGGGTAAGTAGCACGCGTCGGGGCAAAAAGTAGCCTATGTTACCCTCCATCCCTTCAACTATCTCCACTTAAAAAATCACGTCAATTCATCACTCCGTTTTGCCGTGAAAGAAAGACAAACATACAGACAGACAAACAGACACACTTTTTCATTTATACCTAATATTAAGTATGAATATGTTGCTAGAGAAAATTACAATTGATCACTTTAAAAATTCAAATGTTTTTATATTAGCTTTCTAAAACTTGCACATATCGTTTAAACGACAACGATTAATGATATAAGGTTTATTTATTTAAGGTTACTAGCGTTTAATTATCAAGGAATTCCATTGATTGCCACGGGATTGGGATTGGCGAGTTTGATACACGACACCTAGGCACAACGAGAAAAAATGTTCTTTCTATACCTAGGTCGCTTTGTTGTATAGGTTGATTGTAGAAAATTTAGTGAGTGCCACATTCTGTGATTGGTATTCTAAAACAAGACTGGCAAAAACCTGTTGTTTTCCAGGTGAGCAAAATTTTTGATGACTGCGGGCCACTACGACTAGATTTGTTAGACACAAAAAAGCGCGCCACGGTGACAGCACGCTATGAATTTTCCCGACAACGCGTTGGCGGGCAACTTCAGATCATAATCATCATCACCATCAGCAACCCACACTCGTCCACTACTGGACATAGGTCTCCCCTAATGCACGCCACCGCTTCAAATTTTCGGCCACTCTCATCCAGCCCACACCAGCTACTTAGTTACTTACTTAACTTCGGATGCCTTAAGCCGTAATGCCTTATGCCTCCGGAGAGGTTTCTGAATAAACTATTTGACTGCTTTCTAGGAATTAAAACCTTAATGGTGATTTCAAAGTTCAAATAAAGCGATTAATTTACTTAGGTTGTTAATATTCTGATACGAGGCACATACGTGATGATTACTATAATAAATTATGCTTTAAACATAATTTTCCATCTTGTGGAATGTTACATGTATTTTAAACAAACGAGTGTGAATCAATTTTAAATTAATGTCATACCTTTAGGTTATCTGAAGTTCATATACACGTAGGCAATAGGTACATGTAATACATGCTTTTTTAACTGTTCCCATGGTTTGTCTATTAGCTAATAGGGTAAGCTTCTAATCCGTTTTACTTTTTGGTTATTTTTATAAAGAAATATTTTTCGCAGCAAAGACGTTTTATTAAGGTCCTTTAAATTACTCCCCCTCAATTAATTCAAAGCGTTTAAGTCCTTTCAAAAGACAACGAAAGAGTTTCTTATTGACTATTTCCTGAATACATTATGAGAGATTGTAAATGACACTTCTACTTGTACCATTATCACTAGATGTTGTCCCTATAAAATGCGTTTTTCTATTGAGGTACCACACTCAAGTGTAGTAAAATAAAAGGAAATGAGGCGGTGCTTGAAGCGATCGGAGTTGGCTAGGATTTGCACCAAACGGTTTAGAGCAAGCTGCCTGTGGAAATCTGTACAGGAATGTGACTACTTCGCTTTTAGAGGTGATACAGAAACAACGTTACAACTTAGTGTAGGGATAAGCATGAGAATTGTACCTGAGTTTTTCTGTAAGTCATTCACTGTACTAGTTGTAACAGTTCGACAATAATGTTTTGTACCTACTATTATTATTATAGACAAGAATTAACGCTACGTTAATTTTTAAGCACACAATTCTGTACTCACCTACTGTGAGACGTTCGGGTTCGTCATACGTACCTTTTAGAGCCACTTGACGCCTATCTTTTGTAAAATAATGTTACAGATCCCTACGAAGTAGAGCCTTATACCTAATATTTATTACAATAATGGAACTTTGGAAGTAGGAAACCAGTCTTAAAATGTATTTTTGCATCTTTGAGTATACATGCCACATGACATTTACCCCTTTTGATGGAGCTGATGCATAATATCCTGCTTGGTTGGTTATGTTGTAACATTTTCGCAAAATTTATTTGGTTGCTTGAATAAAATCGAAATCACAATCATAACAGCTGGTCCTGTTATTTAAGATTCTGTTTAACTTTTAATTTTCAACGTGCGTTCGATGAACGTATAACAATGCACTGAAACTGGAGTAGATACATAGTTTTAGTTGTGCGGCAGTTAAAAATTTGAGCCATAGATCACACGGCTAGCCCATCGCACGGCCGTAAACAGTTTCACTGCGTTGCAAAATTGATGTGGCCGATTGGCGCTAGTATTCCTCTTACACACGGCTCGCCGCTTCCGCGCTATTTTGGAATAGCGACCTATGGAGCTATATACTAGGCATCTCTATATTGTGACTATAGGTACGGGTATTTACTATGGAGTAGCGTGTTTTTAACGTAATTGGTGACAAACGAACACCTGATGATAGCGAATTCCACCGCCAATGGACATCCGCAACACCAGTGTTTTTTTTTTAATTGCGATCTATAGAGTAGCTTTGATAACAACACGTATGAGTGAAACAACAAGGATTTAATATGGAGTCCTTGTTGTGGAGATGAGTAGTCAGATGACCTGATAGAAAACAATTGTCACCACCCAAAGATATCAGCAGTGTAAGTCACAAATGTGTTTAAGCTCCTTTTCGCCTTAATTGGGCCTCCAGTACTCAAAACACAGGACATGCTTTATGCTGTTTTTCGTGAAGCCTTGTTAACACATAAGTCGACCCGGCCCATTGATGTCAAAACTTAGCTCTGCCAGGTTAGTCATTATAAATCTGAATATCGATAATAATATCCTACTAACCACCGACACTTTCAGACAGAGATACGATTCTTATTCCAAAGTTTTCGTTATCCACTTTTCAACCTTGAAATAAGCTCAAGACGTGGTTTACCTGTTTTTATGATGTTAATACCTCATTATGATACCTATTATAACTACCAGCAATAACAATAGTATTGATATCTACAAGGAGTACACTAGAAAGTTGACGGATTAAAAGAAAAATTGGAAACAATACGCGTGAATAATTTCAGTCCGCTACAAAATGTATGCAGTCAATTCTGCGCGTAATCTCTTTGCGTGCGACTCGCACAGCAGTATCAAAAATAGCAGATTTTTTAAATATTGATACCAACAATAATTGAGGAGCAGGGGAGGACAGCTTTTATTCTGCCTTTAGCGTATTATGTATTATGCATAATAGCGAACGTTTCTTAAAAGACGGCGCCGTATGTGACGGTAGATATATTCAAAACTCCTGCGACATACATACACCTACACAACAATTGCGTCGTCTTTTACGCATTATATGCGCACCAGATAATGTACTTACGTGACGTAGCTTTATAATACCTAGGCACAATTTGGTTACCAATTTCCGCCTGGAATTCGGTTTTAGAAATATTTTATAGGCATCCGCTGTCAATATTGAAATTAGAACGCAATATTTCAATATAAGCACATATTTGGCCTAGTTGTTAGACCGTTGATGCAAAAGTGACGGGTTTCAAATCATAAAAACGATTGGCAACTAATCTGATATACGAGTAATTAAACGTCGATGATTAGGAAGTAACCTTTTTACCATCCGGTGACCCGATGCTCGCTAGTTTTAATTTTTAATATTGTCGCATCTCAATTAGAGATAGTAAGTAGATATATTAAATACCTATGTGAACAAGGTGTTTGTTTAATTAATTCATGTTATTGCAGATAAATTCAAGGTATCTTTTAGTATTCAACTAAACATGCACTCCGTCCTTACATGACTTTTTAAGTTGCGTGTTTTAACTTAGAATATTGTTTAGCATGCATAGGTTTCCAATAAATACTCCTATCTTTTTCCAGTACCAACCTTAATCTAATCTAAAAAAATAAATAGGTAGATCGCTAGTGCTTACCAGTCTTAGGTACCTATATACATTCAAATATAATTGTGAACTATTTGTTGAAACTTTAATGCTTTTGGTATTAACTTGATAGAATGAAAAGATGTAGGTACAAAGTTGATGATATCACATAGTTTACATATTTCCGACTAAAACAACGTGTAACTATTTTACGTTACGTAGCGTGTGTCTATTAGGATATGCCTTTGCATTGCAGATAGCTAGACGTTCATTAATTTTAACTAAGCGGCGAGCAGAAATTCTGCATCAAGATAAGCATCAAAGCACCATGAAAACACACGGGCTATTACACGCAGTTGTGTTCCAATTTCAGCTTCATCGAACTTAAAAGTATTCGACAACATTACCTCAGATAGCATGCACTTCGGAGCGTTCTCGAGTTGAATTCGCAATAGTCGCAATGCGCTCTATTTATTCGTGCTTAAAATGCATGTAAACATGTACGTAGGTACCGAAAGTATCGGCCCTGGCAATACAATTTTATTGAGCCCGCTCAGAGCCGCTTGCGACGCGGCGCGACACAGCGGACCTAGAATTCTGCATTGTCGGATTCCGAACGGCATGCATTGCTTACGGTCGAGCACACCCAGGCCTTCTGGCGCAATGTCAATTTTTGTTGGATGCGACCGTATTATTCTATCGTCTGGGTGAAATTGAAATCACGGGTGAACGGCATTGAGGTAAGACAAATAGAATATGGCATGATTACAAAGTCTGTAGACTGGAATGTAACATAGGTTGGTGGGCTAATATTATCACGCTATAGAATATTTTTGTACAGACAAATCTTTTTTAGCTATTTTCTTTTGACAACAATATTTGAAATCAATTTAATAGTGTCAAAACATGATCAAATTAATCAACATTATAGGTATCATCTTTTTTTTGGGAGAAAAAAATCATAACTAACTAGGCGAAGCGAACCAAAGTGAGCCTTGATCTAGAACGATCCTGCGCCACCTCCTGCCAGCCATCAGCCTGGAGCACTTCGTCCCTCCAGCGGTAGGTACCTTGGATGACAAAAATCATATTTTTATTTTTTTATCAGGCGCACAAATAAATAACTAAAAGCAACTAAAATTTAATCCAAAGTTACTACTTACACCTAGCAGACTTTGAACCCATGAGAAACTGCACAGCTACCTCATTTAACAGACGGGCAATTTAGAGAAACCTTATTATATTAACCCCACTCCAACTTACTCCCAAGAGTGCAAGTAAAAAGTATACACATTCAAAAATTCAATTTAGGACCCAGGTTTACAGGTCTATTTACTTTTACTAGGTACGTACCAAACCGACAACTGTCTGTAGCGCTACCATGAGTTTACAGTGACCGAACTCGCTAGCGTCTGCGTAAAAAAAATCTATGAAAAAGTGTACAGCGCCTCTAGCGGTCACTTGAGAAACTAAAATCTGTAGTAAATGAGTTGTCAAATAGAAACCTATCGAAATGTATTCGCTAGCGAGTAACGTTTTCCGTAGCGCTACGAGTTGACATCGAAAACTGACATAACGTAAACTATTGCTCTGTCTCTTTCAAATGCATCACAATGAAAGAGACAAAGCGATAGTTTTCGATAGCGAGGATAGTATTTCAAACTATGGAAATACGTCACAAATTTGACGGTAGGTATCGAGAAATACGATTGTAGTTAAGTAACTCTATTCGACGCCCGTTTACTCGCTATCGACTGTAGTAACGTTACGTTACTTTTCGATGCCAACTCATGGTAGCGCTACTGGTCTCAAATTAACAAAAAACAACACAAGTTGTTTGTCTACCAAAAAATTACTGCTCGGGGAACGTCTCCCGAAAACTAATAAACCTGAATGATAGAAGTTTTGCGCAAAGTTACATTTAGTTTGTAACATGCTTAACTTATTCAATAGGCAATTCGAAATTATAATACGGTCGCGGTATAGTATCCACAATATAACGTTTCATTAATGTTTTAGGAGAGTGCCTATGCAAATATTGATATTCAACTTTGTCTGATAGTTTCGGGGGAATTCATTTCGGTACTTTCACATTCAATGAAGTTATAACACGAGTGTTTGCACATTTACATTTTGGTACGAGGGCATTTAGTTTTGGAGTATATATTATCTACTTACCCACTGATATACCTACTCGGAGTTATTAAATCTGAATAAAGTTCGATTGTTTGGTTTTGTGTTTGATTCATGTAGTTTTTATATTGTTTTTTAATTTGCTGGGGTATAAAATACTCGTAATAACATAAATCAGCATAAATAATGAATATATGAGTTCATTAATTACCGTCACCCGGTAGTCACAGTACAGGGGTTGCCCTAGTTTGAGATCAGGTTGATTGGTGTGATTGTATGGCGCATTTATTTTATTTTATTTTTAGTATTATCCCTTTAATAAAAAGTCCTAAAACACATTGATCTAAGTCATTTTAGTCGTACAGGCACTATGAAGCCTTAGACAAACTTAAAACAATCTTATAACTTACAACAATTTCTTGTCCAGGGTTAAAAATAAAACTCGTAGGCACCGGCTAATAAACTACATGGTACAAAAGTTCCCCGCCACTTTCAGTGATTCAGTTGCTTGTAGTTCGTATTTCTTTTCGCCGTGTCAAAGCGGGGTGGGGGAAGGTAATTGTTGTTGGTAGGTCTACGACCTGCCGAGGCTGTAATTGCCACCGGCGTTGTATACCTACACCACTAATTGTTTCTCAGAACGAAAATGCCGATAGAAGCCGTTTATAACGCCCCGCTTTGTGAAGTACCGATCGGCACAATTTGTCGCATACGACTAATAGACCAACAATAGATACGTACGTACAACACTCATTGAATACCAACCAACTTCTTTCTTACATTTTAATGGCCTTCTAATTTAGGTTTTTTTTTTATTTGTTTTATATGATGATTTTTTAAAATGAATTGAATTGTTTGCGTTTTGGTTTACTGCCAATAATGCGCAACAAAATAATGGCAGTCCTAATACATAATGCAAGTGATCAGTTTGGCATTTAAATATTATAATTAGTTAGAGTTTTTTATTCAGGAGGACATAAACCATTATTTCTTTTTAAATGTAGTAGGTAGATAGATACTTTGATTTTCCATCATAAATAGATACCAAAAATATAAAAGCGGTTTTCACGTGGTAAAAGCAGGAAATAATTTTAATTAGCGATGTCAATATTAATAAACGTAAACATCCGGGAAGCAGCCAGCAATATTTAATTATAACTTAGAAGACTGTTTAAGGAATATCTTGATAAAGCGTGGAGTATACTTACTCGTTGAGAGATTGAAAACTCATTGTTGTCGAAACTGGCGTTATTGGTTGCAATAACGAGAGTGCTACAGGCCTAGAGTAGTGCAGCAACGTCAATTTGACGCGAAAATAGCGAAACTTCTTGCTCTTGGTACAGGGGCACATTGCAAAATGTATTATATCATAATACGCATTGTAAGCCTTTATTAGATACGCGACACGCGTGGATAATGACCTAAAATTTGGGAAGTGTGAGCGTCACAACAAAATGACTACGACTCAACAATAGTGGATATCTATAGGTTAAGAAACTATCTGATTCATGGAGGTATACACTGCAGAGCTAACGATAAAATCGGTTACCATCAGGAGATCCCTACTACTCGTCTGCCAACAATTACATAAAATAAATACGCACATAAAATTGTACAATCCAGAGGTGGTGCTAGGATTATGAATTTTATAGTTTCGTCCCATAATCTTGCATCTACTGCATCTCTTGGCAAATAAATTAATTTTGAGAATCCAACCTTTCGTTGAAAAGGATCACAAAACTTCGCCTTTATACTCTTAATTCTTCGGAATGTTTTCATTAACTACAACACGGTTTCGTAGTAAAGAGACTTTATTATAACCCTGGGTGGCTGGGTGAAATTCTAGTAATCCACCCCCGCACTATTTCCACGAAGCTCAACAATTTGTTTTAAAGTTCTTTAGACAAGAAAAAGTTTTAAGAATAACGAATGGCGGAAAAGACGTTGGCGGCGGTTGGAAGTGCTCCGTTTCTGTGAAGATGTCGATGTTTGGTTCGACGCGCTGAGCGATGGAGGCAAGGTAACTCGTATTTTTAATTGCTAACAACCGGTACTCTTGAGAAAAGCGTTTAAGAGTTTTTTTTACACAGACATTAGCAATCAACAAATACTTACCTACCGAAGCATTATTGACTTTTTTTTTATTATTCTTCGTAGATCGTTGCTTTTTAATTGGACTTAGTTTTGAAGTTAACATTAGGTATTGCTTATGATTATCCAATCTTTCCCAACTCTGCCGAGAGGGGGGCGCCCAATGGAGCGATATAGGAAGTATAGGAACACGTAACAGCGCCGTCATTGCAGAGGTCCCTATGATAGGGACGACCACTGGTAGGGACAAACATCTCCTAACCTTCTTCTTAGAAGAATGGACGAGAAATCATGGATGAATTATTATGATAATGATCATGGCATCTCCTCAATATTAGCGATAGGTGAGAACTGCAGAGGCTATAGCGTATATAAAGGCACCGACATCTAAGCAATTAGTAGCGATCGAACTATAATACGAGTATGTCTATTAGAAACCATAATTTCTGCTGCGGCGCCGCAGATAGCGCCGTAGCAGCGAATGCTGAGGTCGGGACCTGATTGACCACACATACTCACACCTTCTTTCTTGTATTCTATTGTTATCTGTACGTGTTATTATTATATTCTCGTGTTGTAACCTGCTGTAAAGTTGCTTTCCGTTCTGTTTTGTCATGTTGTTTTCTGTGCTGTGAATGTTGTGATGGTCAATAAATGTATTTTCTTTCTTTCTTTCAAAGTCAAATAAATCTTTATTTGCATAGGCTTATACACAGCACTTACAAATCATGATACATTAAAAATATAAATAAGTTTTAAATACTTCACCTAGATAATCACATAGAAAATGCAGGTTTTATGCAGATTCTATAGATTTATTTCCGTGGCAAACTTAGTAACTGTGCTACAAACATTAAGCTTTAATAAAATGCAAAACATATTTCGTGTTTTGCCATTTCAGCATGAGATTAGGTGGAGTATAATTCTGTTGGATAGGTTCGTGCGGTTGCGGCCGCGGGTAGGACCTCACTTAGTGATGTACATATCAAATTGAAGTACTAACTCGAGTTGGGCTTCAATCAAAATAGCTAGAGTTGTTTCTTCTTGGATCGAGTAAAAGTATTTTAATTTTGTTATAACAATTATTTACAAATTATAATGTGTCAATGAATACTTTACCAATTAAACTAAGCCGACGAATTTTTGTAAGTGCTTGATTTGCCATGAGCCATGATGCAATTGAATGATTCATTTCAAGTTGTTCTTAAATAAATAATACGCACTTTAAAAAAATACTTAACTTATTTTTTTAAGTGCGATATTTCCTTGAGTTTATACACCTTCCTTTTAGTGAATTGATTCGCATTCTGGAGTAGCTTTAGTTACTTTTTGTTGGACAGAATACCTTGAGTACTTTTTGCATCTTTGATGTAGGATCGGCATTTATGACAATGTAAATTAATGCAATAAAACATTTGAATTTGATTTGATGATATTTAAATAAAGTAGGTTTTTTATATTGAAGTCAAAGATTTAGATTTAAATCTTGGTTTGAAGTAAACAAAACGAGATGTTGTCATGTTTTAGGCAGTAAAACTTTTTCATACTTAGTATTTATTTTTTGTAAATACCACTTGTAACAATGTCTTCTAAATTACTTGATCTCATTGTGTTATGTATGTCTACATATTATACAGGACAAGAAGTAAACATTTTACTCATCTGATTCGAATGTCTAATCGAGTTAAAGCGAGTCACGTTTATCTTTACTGTTAGTGTGGTACATCTCTAAGCGTGCTGCTCTTCACTTAATTAATGTTTGGCCCAATTATAATGGGAACAGGACATACAAAATTTTCCGCATTTTTCCCCAACTTTGCTCATTCGCTGTTAGCTCTTAATCATACTTGAAGATTTCTCAGGAGGCCGTGGGCGCGCGGGGGTCAATAACGGTAATGTCAGTCATCGCTACATACTGTAATGAGTACAAATAGACGAACCTATCTAGCCAGTATACCCTCAGGAGGGGGGAGGAAGGTCGGGACAAGCGGTTTTTGTTTTATTTTTACTTCATGTTGTATGATCATTAATTAGGTTCTTCTGCCCTGCCATACGTGTTTATTTATTTGTTACAAAAGAATTTCACAATTTTAGATACAACAGGTATAATAATTAGTTTTGTATTTTATGCAATATCAAAAGAAATCTACAAAGCACGTAATGTACATACGTGCATTATATAGACTTTTTATCAGTATTTTTTCAACTGCTGCTTTTAAAATAAAACATTGTCAGTCTTAGTGGCATAGTATATTGGTAAGCAAAAGGAGAGCTCCCGCTGCAATTGCCATACTGGCCCGCAAGATGTTTATTCACATTTCGTTTCAAGGATTTCATATTGTAGGACAGATAATTCAATTTTTAATGGTCGGTACGTGGTTTTACATTATAAACGACGTTCTAACGTTATTTCGCAGGCCTAGACCGGTAGCGATCATGGAAACATGTAAAATCGGATAGCTCTCTCCATCTCACGCTTAGTGGCGATACTTGCGTGAACCGTTTGGCGCAAATTGCAGCCAGTACCAATAGCTATCACAGTATAATGTTTCAGAGTTGCAAGACAGACAACTTTTACGATTTGTATTCTGATGGCCTTATAAAAATAATAATAAATTCACACAACATGTCATACCTGACAGTCATACCTGATTGACCTGACTCCGTACTAAGTAGCTTAAGCAGTTGTGTTACGGATATCAGACAACAGAGGAAACACAAATATAATACTTAAATAAATATATTACACCCAGATACTGAACAAACACAAGTTACACGAATATTTATCCAGGCGGTGGTATTTGCTCACCAGGAGGTGATTGCCCTGCAGACCTACCACCTACAAAAAAGTCGACGTATTCACAGACTTCCAAACGTTTTCTACTGGGTATCTTTAACCCTTAACCAGGCCACTAGACATATTTTTTTCATTGGTTTTCAACCTTATCATAACTGCATAAAGTTCAAAATCTGGTGGTCTCATATGGTACATAGCCTGGTTAATGGTTAAACTGTGCTTCCACTAACACGGCTCACCTCACGTCGATTGTGTGTACATAAAACAAGATTTCCCTACGTCCCACTATCCCCAGGCCAGCCAGCTCCTGTTTTTATGCAAACACAAAATGACTAGGACTTTCGAATATTCATGAGTCGCCCCTTCGCAAGTCATCAATGTTCTTTATTCGACGTTAGCAGTTGTTGAACTGTTGACGTAGCGTGTTAACGATTTATAGCCTCACAATGGAGGAGTAAATGAAAACAGTTTATCTAATTTGCTCATAAAAGGTTCCGTATTTGCTTATCAAGTTCTTTTACGGAAGTTAAAATGTGTAGGTACCTAAAGAACTTCTTAAATGTAGGTTGTAGGTATTTCATTTACAATGTTATCTAAATAGCCCATGAAACTGAACATCTTTCATTATGGGGCAACACTGAAATCGTGAAAAATAACAGCTGTTTCACACAAATCGATCAGCACAGATTAAGCCCATTCGTGTTAAGAGTTGATGTTGCGCCAGATCTAAGAGGTAGGTAAGTATTGCGCTATTTACATAACACGCTCTATACTTTAGGTAATTGAACTACGCTTCACTGACCATTTTAAACAATAAAAGGAATTCTTTTAATAAAATCAAAGAGGAAACTAATGAGAAGTTACATATAATTCGTACTTGTAAGTTGTCTATCAATAAAAAAGCAATGCTTTTTGTTGCAGATATGAGGAAAAGTATGAATTGTTTCATTTTCCTTACAAACACTTAAGTAATAGGTATGATGATGACCATAAAAGCAAACTTTTTACTCGAAATTACGTGCTTCCCTAAAGTTATCTAAGTACATCACAATATAAATGCTCCCCAATCCCAGTTGAGGGAAATAAATATTAATGAAAGTCGTAAGAATTTCAATTCCGAGTCTTACAGAGCATTCAAAACCTTCTTATAGTAATGGATTTATAAACCTCTGGCGCCTTTTTATCCGTGTATAAATGTTATTTGCCATTCAACCACTTTATAAAGTAAAAAATGTTACAACGCTCGTAACATTTATAATGAAACGACGTGACACTTCATTTTTATGCTGAATAAGAAAGTAGTTCAAACATTTTTGTGATTGTGCATTCTGTTCAGGCGAATCTGAAGTTGTTCCGAGTCCCCTTTACGTCTAGAATGTGAGATGGGATGAAAAAAATGGGGGACCTTTTGAAATGAAAGTCTTATGAAGTTAATGGGAAAGTCAAAGTTTCAATACGTTTGTCTTTCTATTAAGTTGGATGTCTCGGTGTGTGTTCGACTGGCAAACATTTGTTGAACGTGATCCAACTTAAAAGGATGGATTTATGTTACTCTAGTAAATTTGGGGCCCAAGTGAACCGAACCGATTTACGAGTGTGTGTCTTTTAGGACCGGCAAGATGGATGTTGTTACGTCTCCATTCGTGAGTTCATAAAGTAATCAAGGAGATAACATTAAGACGCGCGTGACTATAGGTACCTAGCACCAGTTGTATTTGGGTAATTGGTGTGGGTAACTCAACGAGATGTCTCTACCGTGGCAGTCCCGAAACCCAAATTTGCGTCAGAATCTTAAATTTTACTCACTATAAAGAAGGCCTCTTCTTTTAAAATAAACTTTTCTTTATTTAAAGATTCCGATGTACCTACATTTTGGAGGAGCATCGATTTAAAAATTGACATGGTAAGTGACATCTCGACATATTTATTTATTTAAATTCGTTTTTAATTAAATTATTATAGCAAATATTTTTTTAAGTTAAACATAACAAAAGTACTACACTGCAGTACAATATTCCATTCTTACTCCACTCTTCCAAGAAATAAACTCTTTAAGTCGTCGGTGGCTCTATTCTTTATGACTTCAATTTTCATTACAGGAAACAAAATTGTTCTTCCAAGTCCCAAATCTAATAGAAATAATAAGCGAGCGAATAAATAAAGACAAAGCGGAAATGTTATATTCGTAGATATCTAACATTTCTGTTACTTATTTGCGTGAATTGATATTTATTATTATTTTTATAAATAAATAATCAATTCACGCAACATCGCATATATTGACCAGACTCCGTATTAAGTAGCTATGAATGGCATTAAAAATAATACTAGAAACTAAAAGTTAGCTAACAATACCTTTTTACCTTCTCAGTATTATTTATTTAATCACAATGAGTTACATTGCGGCCGCTATTTTCCCAAGCTCTCGTCAACTATTCTAAATTCAGGAAACCTTTTGTTGTCTCAGCACTATTCAAGATTCACAAGACAGATCCTGTGATGTCAGTTGGAATATTAACAAGGGACGTTGGACGGGCTCCCTGGGCAATCCTTTAACATCCGAGTAGGACGTGTGCCGTCTAGGCAGGGAGTGGACAGTGACATGAGAGCTATCGAACGATAATGTCTTGGTATCGGACTGCCAGGAACTTACCGTCGTCGCACTTGTTGTGACGTCAGTGTCAATCGGGCTTCAATTGTTTTACATAAGTTGGAGAAGTTGGAAACACGTTGAATACGGAAAGCAGTAAACTTTCGGTGCTCCTTTTGCCACCAACTGTCAACTCATAATGATGATTGAGCTATCTAGGCACACATCACCTCGTGTTTTTCGCGCGCGAAACCAAAATGTTCGATAAAGTATTTTGGAAAGGTTAAGAATAAACATATCTACAACATACATAATATTATGGCGTTCGTCGAATCGGTTGACTTGCTAAATCTCATTGATGTCAGCTCCTTTTTTTTCTCTGACTCTATTTCTTTTTCTTTCCCTAGGATACCATTCGGTTACTGTCTTTGTAATAGAATTTTGTAACGTGCTCGTACTTATTTATTTTATTACCTACATAAATTTACGACGACATACAAAAACTTGTGGAAACGAATCACAAAATTAATACCCACTTCTTGTTTTCGTTGAAGAACCAAAAATCACATCATTAAAATAGGCTTTATTTAATAGTTATTTATTTAAGAACCACGCTCAAGCTTCGTTAAGTTTCAATTAAGACAACAAAGACAAAAGATATCTTAATTTAAGCTAATCATATCAAGGAGTAAATTATTATGTTTCTAATTAAATAGTCTCGGGGATTGGAATTTCATTAATAATTTTCTCTTGTCATGTTATTACAGAGGAGATAAAAGAAAACAACAGCAATTCATTAAGAATATTACCATAAGTTAATTCTGAATGCAAAGGTAAATAATAGCAATACAGACAAAACACTTATTGTAATGCGGTTTGAACTCGTGGGATCAATATCTCTTGAGTTATTTTCACATTGAACAAAGTTAAGAGACAGCAGTCGTTAGAGTCGAGTTTAGAGTGATTAGGCTACTCTAACTCTAATATATTTACTAAAATGATAATGTTACTCCATCTATACTATTTGTATAGAAGTAAAATGCATAGGCTTAAGTATAGCTATTCGTTAAGGTGAAATACTTGTGTGATGAAATCGATGCCCAGCGCCATCTTTTGGTTTAGTATGGAAACCTTTTCCGGAAATATTAGCACAAAATAATTACATACAGAAGGTAGACTCAGCCTGATTTTGAATTTAGAAGAGTTCGTTGACATATGCTAGGGTTGTTGCCCGGCATGAGTACATAAGCGCGCGGCCTCTACCACAGACCTCGACAATTCGACAATCTTATGTCATAGGATTAATGTGGTTGAAGAGCCGTATTTCCCCGTTAGTGCGCATGCGTGAGTACATGACACGTTTTTAGCTCTTAGTGGGCAGCCTACTTTCTGTGTGTAATTATTTTGTGGTATTAGTACGTAATAAAATCCGACAGTAAAGCGTCCCGCATCCAACGCTGCGTTAGTCCTGTAAAATATATAGCTTTATACACAGATACTGTCAAAGACGTCAAATTTCATTCTATGCTCTAGCGGGTAGTCGAGTTTTGACGAATGACTCTGTCTTTCAGCCGTAGGTATCAAGCAATATTTTATTTAGAGACTATAGTTGAGTCCTATGGCATAGTATACGGTTTTTACACTGCGCCATTTTATACCTAAGTGATAAGTAGCAGACGACCAGACGGATCACCTGATGGTAAGCAATGGCCAACGCCCATAGACACCTGCAACACCAGAAGAGTCACAAGTTTGCTGCCAACCTTTAACCCCCTTTCTCCCCAATGGGCCTCCGGTGCCCTCTCTCACTCTACGAAACACAGCGCAGGCGCTGCGTCACGCCGGTCTTCTATGCGCGTACTAGTAATCAAATGTGTGCCTACACACAGGTACCTACTTTAAGCCATATCAAGCTTGTCAAAGTGGAAGCTCACAATACTAGTTACTGGCTTGCTTTGTACTTTAGTAACACATTACCATAATTACCTATTGCGTCTACCCTCCAAGCCTTCTATGTGGGTGGTTGTAACCCTTCACGGTCCTATTTTTAACCAGATTACAGTTCCATCAGTACAAATCACTATAACTCTATTATCGAGTTAAGAAGTTCAACCATTATCATCTAAATTCGCTATTTCTATCATTACGAGACTGTGCCTTTAAGATTGATGACGATTCATACATAATAATATATACCACCTATACCTGTTAAACCTGCATGGTTATTAGATTGTCAAAGCCAACACGGCATTCAAATTTTAAATATAAAAAATAATAAAAACAACAGTGTGTCAATAGATATCGTGTATGTCAAGAATAACAGCAAGTTATAACTAAAACTTAAATGTTTTCATTTCCTGCCTCCTATCCCTAAAACAGAAGGTTATGGGCAGCGCAACGCATTGAAGAGCGCAAATTACACAAATAACGTGCTATGGATAACCCATCGGTGCCTCACGGCACTCGGCACGAATCCCATGGTGTCTCCATCAACAAGTTGAACGGAAGAAATTTCAACACTTGGGTATTTTCAATAGAATGTTTGCTCACGGACCTGGATCTATGGGACGTCGTAACATCACCCATCGACTCCGAGGACCCTGACGCCAAGCGTAAAGACGCCAAAGCGCGAGCTAAAATATGCTTGACGTGTGACGAATCTATATACCCAGTGATTCGAGGAGCTAAAACAGCTTATGACACCTTTAACAGCCTCAAGAAGGCTTATGCTGATAGTGGTCTAACTAGGAGACTGCAACTCATGAAAAAGTTGCTTTCCAACCAATATCGTGGAAACCTCCAAAGCTATGTACACACTTCCCTTGGCATACAACAAGAATTACAAGGAATAGGAGCAGGAGTAGAAGATGAGTTCCTGGCGATCATCATCTTGGCTGGACTCCCAGACGAGTACAAACCGCTCGTCATGGCTCTCGAGCATTCCAACGCTCGAATAACGTCGGAGAATGTAGTGGCAGCTCTTCTAAAGGAAGACTCTCGACCATGTCGCACTACCAGTACCAGACCTGAGGATCCTACGGCGCTACTGACTAAACCGAAGAAGAAATTCTGTACATACTGTAAAAAGTTAGGTCATTTAGTGTCAGATTGTAGGAATAAGAACAAGAAAGCTTCGGCAAAGGTTTATTCTCATAATACATTAGAATTTACACTTTCATCTTGTTTAACTCATCCTTCATCCACAGGTTCACAAGATTGGTTCATAGATTCTGGTGCAAGCTCACATATGAGCAATCGGAAAGATTGGTTTGACTCCATGTCCTCCCACATCATTCCCATCCAAGTAGCCAACAAGAACCAAATTCTGAGTGAGGGTAAAGGTACTGTAAATATTAATATTTCCGACAATGTACATAAAATAAGCGATGTACTTTACGTTCCTCGTTTAGCCACTAGTCTTTTATCTGTAAGTAATTTAACCAAAAAAGGCTACGATGTTTTATTTACATCGAAAGGCGCGACAATCACTTTGGCAGGTGGATGTCAACTGACGGGTCAAGTCATAGCGACAGGCTCAAATTATAAGGGCATGTACAAGCTAGATGTCGACAAATCTCATGCTTTGTACACACCTACGAAAGAGTCACCTTTGTTGTGGCATAGACGTCTTGGCCATCTCAATGCCAATACTATGCAGCTTTTAAAAAGTAAGTTAGTAGGCATAGATTTTAGCGGGAAATTTACGGAAAAGTGTGTTCCGTGCCTGCAAGGCAAGTTAGCTAAAAAACCTTTCAAAAGTTCTTGCAGCAAATCGAGTAAGGTTCTACAATTGATTCATTCGGACCTTTGCGGACCTATGAGTACGCACTCGTGGGGCGGTGCCCTATATTTGCTAACATTTACAGACGACTTTAGTCGCAAAACTTTTGGATATCTTTTAAAATCGAAATCAGAGGTTTTTACTAAATTTGTAGAATTTAAGCACTTAGTAGAGAATCAGACTGGTGAAAAGATAAAAGTTCTGCGTTCTGACAACGGGCGTGAGTATGTAAATAAGGATATGTCTACCTTCTTAAAAGAGAACGGTATCATACACCAGACAACGGTTCCGTACACTCCTCAGCAGAACGGCGTCTCCGAACGCGCTAACAGGACTATCATCGAAAAAGCCAGATCCATGCTCAAAGATTCCAACCTACCTCTAGCGTATTGGGGCGAAGCAGTAAACACTGCAATTTATCTTAAGAACCGATTGCCTACACAAGCGTTAAAGAACAAAATTCCAGAGGAAGTGTGGAGTGGACGAAAAATCAACCTCTCTCACCTGAGGGTATTTGGTTGTGAAGCCCACACTTTAGTACCCAAAGAGAAACGTACTAAGCTGGAATCTAAGACGCAAACATGTATCTTCGTCGGTTACTCTACCGAAACCAAAGGTTATCGTCTTATAGACCCCCAATCGCCACGGAATATTATTATATCGAGAGATGTCGTCTTCTTAGAAGACAAAAGGCTGCACCAGCCTAACCTGCAACCCATTGACAGCAATGTGCCATCTCCACCACTACCTCAACCTGAACAAGTTTTTATACCAATGGACGAAGAACCAATAGTTTCACAAAGAGAACGCCAACCGCAACCAGGTACATCTGTGACGTCTGACACGTCAACTTTAAATACAGATTCAGATGCACCTGTGATCCCCGAGGTTTCGAGTTCAACCGAAGATCCTGATCCTTCTCCAGAGCCCGCACCTGAAGTTCAGAGAAGATACCCAACTCGGGACAGGCGCCCTCCTCAACGGTATGAGGAGCAGCTCCACATGACCTCAGATTGGGAACCAGAGACCTTCAAAGAAGTCCTCGATCACCCGGAGAAAGGCAAATGGCTGGAAGCCATGAAGGCTGAATTTGACTCTCTCAATAAACATGGAACTTGGATTCTTGTCGACAGACCCGCAGGTAGAAAAACTACCAAATGTAAATGGGTGTATAAAATAAAAAAGGATACTAGTGGTAATGTCACAAAGTACAAGGCCAGACTAGTAGCTAAAGGCTTCACTCAAGTAGCGGGAGTTGACTATGGCGAAACTTTTTCACCAGTTGCTAGACTGTCTTCTGTTAGACTTTTATTTGCATTTGCTGCTCATCATGGATTGACGGTAGACCACCTCGATGTAGAAACCGCCTTTCTAAATGGTGACTTAGAGGAGGAAATCTACATGGAGCAACCTGAAGGTTTCTCCACTAATCCTAAAGATAAGGTGTGCTTACTTAAAAAAGCACTATATGGTCTCAAGCAAGCGCCACGTCAGTGGAACGCTAAAGTTTGCGACGCTATGCGCAAACTCTTGCTGAAACAATCGGCAAACGAGCATTGTCTGTACTACAGACGAGAGGGCAATGACCTGCTTCTCGTTGCTGTGTTTGTTGATGACTTCTTCGTTGTGTCAACTAATGACAGAATGAAGAATCTGTTCAAAGACCAACTGAAGAATACTTTCACTGTCAAAGACCTTGGAGTATGCAAGGATTGTCTTGGCATGAGAGTACACCAGACTGCTGGTAATATTTATTTGGATCAAACCAAATATATCGAAAATCTATTAAATAAATTTGGCATGACAGATGCATTATCTGTCACCACCCCTTTTGAACCCGGTCTAAAACTGACTGTCCCTAACAAGGAAGAGGACAATCCAGAACTACCGTACCAGGAGCTTATCGGCTCACTAATGTACATTGCGATATGTACTAGACCCGACATTGCCCATGCGGTCTCATACCTCTCTCAGTTCAATGCACATTACGGGGGGGTACACTTCAGGGCCGCTAAGCGAGTTCTTCGCTACCTGAAAGGGTCAAAAGCACTTCGGCTGCATTTTCACCGAACAGCCCAGTTCTGTCCAGTAGGATACGTGGATGCGGACTATGGAAACAATCTTGTGGACCGTAGATCATTCACAGGGTTCGCTTTCCTGATGAGTGGCTCTCCAATCTCTTGGGAAGCACGCAAGCAGCGTACTGTCGCGCTTTCTACCACGGAAGCCGAGTACATGGCTTTGGCTGAAGCTTGTAAGGAGGCTATATACCTCCAGTCACTCATCAGTGAAATCTTCATCATCGCCCATCCCATCGTCATCCATACCGACAATCAAAGTGCACTGAAGCTCGCTCACAATCATACATTCCATTCACGCACCAAACATATCGACATCAGGCACCACTTCATTCGTGAATCACTTTCACACCATAACATCAACCTTCTGTATATATCTACCCACGACATGATCGCCGACATCTTCACTAAACCTTTGCCGAAACTGAAGCATAATAAATGTACAGTAGGGTTAGGTTTATGTATAGTGTAAAGTCGCGTTCAGAATATTTTTTTTTGTAATCATGTTTTGGTGTAGATAGTTGATAGGTGTGTAAAGTAGGTTTAGGTGTTTTTATACAGGATGTTTTTTTTTTGTGTGCGTTTATATATAGGATGTATGTGTGTATTGTATATAGGGTGTGTTGTGTTTTTGTATGTGCTGTATTTTATTCGGTCCTCTTTTATACAGGGTGTTCGCTTTGCGGGGGGGTGTTAAACCTGCATGGTTATTAGATTGTCAAAGCCAACACGGCATTCAAATTTTAAATATAAAAAATAATAAAAACAACAGTGTGTCAATAGATATCGTGTATGTCAAGAATAACAGCAAGTTATAACTAAAACTTAAATGTTTTCATTTCCTGCCTCCTATCCCTAAAACAGAAATACCCATGAGCATAGCTCGAGTTTGTGATCACCAATCCGCATTAGGCAGGCGTGGTGATTGAGCCTAATCCTATCATAGTAGCGATGACTTGATCTCTATAATAGATGCCTTTGGCCTGCAGTGGAACGTATATAGGCTGATCGTCTACTTTTACATATTTACGCCCTTGGTTAAATCAAACACTTTAATACCACTTCATGGCTGAGAGTCGTTGTCTCCCTTTTAAGAGTATCTTCTTTGACTGCTTATTTATATTATATATAAAATGCCTACATCATAAAAATTTAAAAAATCTAAAACATCAGTTTAGTGAGTATTAAGATAAACAGCTATCAAAAACTGAACAGTTAATAATACACGTTTAGTAAGTACGTATATTTTTCACTGCGCTTTATTTTGGGCAGATATTAGTCAACACGGAGTGGCCCACTAATCTGTTCAGTCGCGGCACGGCCAGCATTTATACTTGCCGCCGGCCATCAGTGGATACAGCTCAGCGCCCTCACTAATACTCACTACAGAAATATACAGACACACATTGTTTTAATCAACATGAAATATACAGGATATCTAAGTGAACATTTAGGTATGTACATCCCTAGAACTATGTGTTCTATCAACCATTCTTAACAACATTTTGTTCTATGACATTTTGAATCTTCTCAAGAGAACATTGAGTTTTTAAAGTGAATATTTTGTATCTTTTTAAGAATCAAAATATCTTTTGAAATTTAAAAAAAAGTATAACTCGTAAACTATAACTAGAGTGTCAATTTTGGTTGTTCATCAAAGACTAAAACATACCAACTAAAAATAAATCACATTTCTGTAACGTATAAGTGCTGTAAATGTTGCAAATACATATCTATAGTATTTGTATATAGCATCACACTTGTATGTACATTAATCTGCTTCATTTCACAGCACGAATTACACTAAATTGCATAGGCTTGAAGCAAGATCAGAGATATCTCTCCACTCTCAAACCCTGATGCACTAAGTCCACATTTGTTGTCGCCGAGGGCAATTAGTTCGGCTTACATTTCACATGAATACTACAGTGCTAATATGGCCAGCGGCTCGGTATATGTAGTAATGATAATGTCCACTTTGTCGATATATCGGTTGTGTACAATCAGGGTACATTTCAGTGAACCACCTTAAGGACGATGTTGTTTGGCACGCAGTGCGCCTATTGTGGCCCTCTTCAACCAATCACGATGTAAAGGTACGGTTAGACCATGAAGGATTTGAAGAGTTTGGTAACTGACCTTCGTAACCCTTTAACAGGGGAACCAGACCGACTAAAAATCATGGTTACTCGATTCGGAAAGTAGAAATACACACATTTATTTGAAATATCCAGAGGTCCATGCTCGGAGTCAAACCACGATCTCCCTCATGAAAGGCGCGTTCTTATGCACTGCGCTACCATCGCCGGGGCGGATTTCTTCTCTTATTCTCTTTACTGTCAAATATTTTATATTAGAAACCAGTAAATTCTTACATACCTAGGATTAGGACTACCAGCATTTATTCATATACTAGCAAAAATGGCCTGAGAATTAGCCTTGCTGACTCTTCCCTACCAAAAGTATTATTAGAAAATTACAAAAAGTAAAAAGACATCGGACATTACACCTCGTCATTTTTGAAGTCGGTTAATAAATAGCTGAAGTTTAAAGACGCTCTGGGCTAAAACATTATGAAACTTTTGGTGATTTAGCTCTATAAATAAATCTTTGGGCAATTGTGTTATTACAGTCATTAATATTTAGGTTATTTATACAGTAGACATAATTAAATTGTAAATCTAATTATGCTAGAAATGACAAACAGAGCAAACTGGTTCGCCCAAAGAACAATATAACAAATAACAATATTATATTCTGCCGGTTACATCGTTTATACTCGCAACAATTTCATAAGTAAATAGTTCTCTCTTATATTTGCGTGTCATCAGCAAATAGTTGTCCTTACATAATCCATAAAATACAACACTGACAATGTAGGTATACTTGTATTTAACAAAGTTAAACCACATTTAAACTTGCCTGCCTGGAATGCGTATGAAATATTAAAACACTGTAAAATTTTTAATCGCTAACGCAAATTGAGTTTACACGGGCGAGCAACTGTCGAGAAACAAAACTGTTGATGTTACCAATTTATAAAAACCTGATGTTTTTTGATGAAAATAGAGAAAATTCTCGCCCTACGGTAGTGATACGACTCATACTAACCCTTGCTATAAGTACAAGCACTATCCAGGAAAGCCATACCTCTACTTGATAAACTGCCCAGAGCTGTCAGTACCTATACCCTATTCCTACTATATCTACTAGTAGTAGTACCTAGTGTAAAATAAATGTAACCCTCGCCATATGCCATTAAAAATTACACCCAACCCGGATTCTGTGTGTAGGTAGTGTGTCAGAGTGACTTCACTGACATTTTATTTAGTGCCAGTCTACTTATATCTAAAATGAGAGGCTATCCGAAGATGCACAAGCCAGGTGTAGCAGAAGACGACTTGCGATTCCAGTCCGTTTTAGACTAACTTTACTACTTTACTTATATTTAAACATCTTCGCGTTTAGTCCCCGATTACATTAATTATTACCGGTACGACATCCAAATCTTCAAGAAACGAGCCTATACCTTCCTAAAATCAGGCAACGCATCCGCACTTTTTCTGGTGTAGCTGATGTCCATGGGCGGCGGTGTTCTCCTACCATCAGATGACCCGCTTTCTCGTTTGCCTGTATAAAAAAATAATGCAATGCGAAAGTTTAATAACATATCTGTTACGTGTATCGTGAAACGGCGAATTCAAAGCGCCAGCGAGTCTTCTAGTTCCATACAAGTGATACGTTTTTCGTTTGTCCTGACGTCCCGGAATTGAGAGTCCCGGAACGTAAAACTGTTTCGGTTTTTCGCAGCAGAGTGAAATTTTGTCGGCCGGAAAGAAACTTTTTAAATAAAAGCGATAAAAGTGTAGCTAAATGAAGTATTTCATTCTTTGAAACATTCCTACGTTCGATGCCCGGGTCATACTTACATCAGATGATATCTAGGTACATCTCGACTTAGTTGTCTTTTACCGCGCTCTGCTCCTGCAGATACTTGCAGTATTTCGTGCTATATACAGCACACTGTAATTTTTTTATCCTACAAAGATATGTCTTCTATAAACAAAGACAAGGCTTGTAGGTAAACCGAAAACACGAAACACTAGCGCGATCTAACCGACACACAGCGCCATCTATTTGGGTAAATATTGGAACTGTTAACAAAATTAAGTACCGAAACTAATTCAGGGCAGGCCACTCGTTACTTCAATAAAGAAAATAAAAATAAATTTAAATAATCAACAGTAGTTGAGGACCTATAGATAATGTTGGTAAAATACCCATTTCCAGTTTTAAGCGTTACGCTAAACGCATACTTTTAAGTTATTAAAATGATTGGTTACACGCGACCTAACGTGACAGCATTTCATTTGAATGCCCTCCTTAATTTTTAAGTTATTTAATTGCAGTTAAACGTAACTTCAGGTGCCAAACGGAAATGGTAGTTACCAGGTACTAAAAAATAATAGGTCTTAAAAATCGTCCTTTAAACTCAGGTTGACATACCTACCTACACGTCCATTATTTGATACTTCACTACCATGCTAAATAGGTACCTATTGGATATTTTTTTATTTACTGTCACTGTGGCGCACTGGTTTGTGAGTCAAGTCCACTTTTGTTTGCACTCACTTTTTTATTATTTTATCCTGTTCCTATAAAAAATGTTTAGAAATTACCCTTATATAGTACTAATACAATATAAAGGTATATTTCTGAAAACCGAACTACATATATTACTAGCGCGTAATTCTGCTTTTTTCAAATCTAGGAATATATAGTCTAATAATTATTAACTTACATTAAAACGGTTGCCTCCTCTTTCGCTAAATGAAATAAATATATCTAGATACTTACCTACTAATTCCGACTTCAGTTTTTCTTTTGCGAGCAAGCGTACGGCGCGACGGTCGTGATTTTTAATAAATTAAATAAACCGGTAGCCAGTCAGGAGTGTTGGTTTTAAAACCGTAGCGAGACCGTGTCGCCGCCGTCCATCCCCTCTCATAATGACGCCAATTAGTCGCCGTCTCTTGCTTAATTTATGTGGGGGCCCGCCGAACCTCCCTAACTTACTTGCCTCATAAATAAACTGCTTGAAAAAATCTGAGCAACAACAATTAATTTCTGCGATAACGACCACAATCACATTTGTGGGGTCGGAAACATTTTGTTACATCTGTCACTGGATTGCTTTTTATAGCGCTGGCTGACTACTACTACTTGTAGTTGTCTTTGAGTATTCTGAGTTAGTATTAAGGTAGTAATTAGCCTTAGGTATATGTGCTTACAATTCAGCCAAGGGCAGCATGTGCCTTTTAGATAACGATTATCAGAAACCAACAAATTAGAACCTTTCGTAATTAAGAGTGCAAACTATAAGGAAGGCATAAAAGATCCCATAGGGACTATGTGCTACAACAAAGTACCACGACTCATAAGAAATAAGTACAAACAACACTCATACCGAATAATACATACCACCGCATGTTAAATCTATCAATATTTCCTCGATGTATATAAAGAATCTTTCAAACATAGGATGAGTGTTGTTGCCGGTACTTAACTAGTTATGAGCTATTTTTATTTCTCGTCTGTGTTTGATAACATGTTGACATAAAATCTGAGACATTTTTTTTTTTTTTTTTTTTTTTTTTTTTTTTTGATGTTTCCTCGGCTAAGAGGAAACTGCCGAATCCTTCAGGCATGGGTGGCCCGAAACTGTTTTTGCCGATTGTATTATTAGACTGGAGATTACTAAGTGCCCGGTCACTTTAAAACTTATTGCCAAATTTTTGCCAAAGCCGGGAAGAAAAGAAGTATTTTAAAGAAAATTTTGAAATTTTGATTGTTTTGGGTGGGCCTTGGTATTTTATGAGAAAGTAGTACTTTGGGGGGAGTTGGTTTTAGGGGTTTTGGGGTAGGGGGTTTGGGTGTTGGGGTGGGGTTGGGGTTGGTTTGGGGAGTAAAGTTTGCGTGATTGAATGGGTTTGGGGAAGGGGGAATGGTGATTTGAGAGATAGGGTGCAAGATGGAGGGTCTAGTTTTTTAAATAGATTTGGGGTAGGGGGACTGGTGGTTTTAGGGGAATTGGGATTTAGAATGGGGAGGGGTTTTTATCTTAGAGTGGGTTTGGGGTAGGGGGACTTATGGTTTAAGGGATGGGTGATGGGATGGGGTAGGGGTTCTGGTTTTGGGGGATTGGTGTATCAGGGATAGGTTAGTTTGGGTGGTAAGGGGTATTGAGGGATTACAGGTCAGTTTCCTCTATGAGACGCCGGATCATCCTTTTGATGAGGGTGCAACGTTCCCTATCTATTGCGGAATGGTCCGTAGTGACCTCTAAATGGGACCTGTTCTGCTCCTTTAACACACCATTTAAACTGAAGCAATTGAGGCAGATGGGGTCCTCGGTTGCTTCTCGGGTGGTGTTGGGATTAAGGGCGTTATTGGGGCAGTCCGCGCCTGTGTGGTTGCGCTTTCCGCAATAGTAGCACCTTTGTACCTTGGTGCACTTCTTTTTCGTATGACCAAAGGCCAGGCACCCCTGGCATTGCACGAAGGGGATGTATTGTTCCGTATGTACCCTCTGGTACCCTACGTCCAGCCTCCCTCGTGCAATAGCCTCCCTAGCCTGTAATGGGGTGGCCTCCACGACCGCATTATAGTACTCTGGCTTCCTGTTGGATCTAAGGAAGCAGAGCCGGAGCCCGCTGAGACCATTCTGCCTCTCAAGGGTCCCGATCAACTCCTCTGGTGTGGAGGCGTCTTTCGGTATCCCTTTGAGAATTAGCAGGGGTGGTCTCCGCCTAACCGGTGTCGCCTCAACGTCGGTGAGTTGGTTGGAGGCACTCATCAGCTTGTCCAGCGCCTCCTCGAAATCTGAGACATTTGAAATGAGATTCAATGTTGTAAACACATATATAATTCCATTTTTCAGGTTACACAAATAGACTAGCCAAAACAGGCTCAGGGGAAAAGGTAAGGTCTCTGTGGCGGCCGAGTGTAGTACCGAAGTAAGAGTAAACACATACTCTGAATGCCTAAATGGAACTAAGGATGGGCAATATATCGATAAATATACGATAGTAAATGTTATAACACAGTACCCGTATTTTGATTACGTAACAATACTGTGATATGTAAGTAAAGTATGTTTTTTATGATTTAGGGGGCAGACAATCAGACGGATCACCTGTTGGTAAGCGATTACCGCTGCGCGCTGACCTTCTAAAAAGGAATACGCTCGCTTTTAGGGTAGTACCTCAAAAGGAAAAAACGGAACTCTTATAGGATCACTTTGTATAGTTTTATATTACGAGGTAGAAAGTTTTGATAAAATATGATACCTACTACAATAAATTACCGATAATGTGAACGCAAATCAGCAGTTTTAATCCACGTACCATTAATTTTTTCTTGGTTAAAGAAAACATAACGCTTTTTAGTGAGTCTAAAGAAGTGGCTAGCGATCAAATCGGATTAAAAGTAAGACAATCATGTGTCTGCCTTGGAAGCGTATTTTTAATATTATTTAATTTATCGAGACATGTAGACAGTTGCCCAGCTCTATCCGAGAGAGAATGGCGTTGGCTAACGCGTGTATTTCGAATGGGAATTACACTGTAATCCGCACAGTGGTGACAGACAATACGCCGCCCGTTGTAATTTCCATGTAGGTAATTTCATAGACGTATAATTTAGTGCTGTTTGTATTACAATTATTAGTTTGAATACACATTTACTCTAAAGTAAATTTGGCTGTTGGAGCAATGGTAGCGAAGTGGATAAGAACATTCCTTCCATACGGGGGGATTTTGGTTCGAATACGAACATTCAGCTGGGCTTATCAAATATACGTGCGTGTTTCTACTTATTATCTCCGCGGTAAAGGAAAACATCGTGAGGAAACCTGAATCACGTAACTCTTTAATTGGTTATGTTTCCCTGTTAAAGGGTTGCGCTCTGGTCAGACGGCAGTCGCTTTGTTGTAATTACCAGACTCCCCAAATCCTGAATCATGGCCTAAGCGTACCCTGGGCTTTGAAGCGACTGGTTTTGAAGCAACCAGGAATTGCGCGCAAAGATGAGGGAGAGGTTTAAATGTCTCTACATTTGTGTGTAAATTCTGGCTTATTATATCTAATACTAGTAGTTATTTACATCGATATTTCGCCAATGGCGATAATTTTCAAAGATCAGCCAACAATGCAGAACATCGTATTGAGTAAAAATGGGTGCGCAGACTCTAGTTCACTTTCTATTTCTTTAGATTGTCTATATAACTTATGATTACTCATCTCATCAACCGGCACATGGATTAAGGACACAAATATCTGAGCTATCATAATATTCACAAATATCGTAATAAATGTGATCTCGATAATGCAATGAAACCTATAATACCATTTTAATTATTGAGTGTACCGACCGCGCTTATACAATTTTCGTGATTATGGTTATGTTAACTAATTATTAAATCACACGTTTTAATTTCATTGCTAATTAATTGCAAATTTATCAATCGCAGTTGTTATTTTACATAACCTGAAGAGTAATAAAATTATGTTCAAATTTACCGCATTTGTACCTAGAACGTGTTTCAGATTATGGCTGTTTAATTACCTGCTAACGGTATTTGCTGAATTGTTAAGATTTAAATGTATAATGATATGCATTAAAAACCAATAAATGAATGAGTTGTGTTCATGTGGGTTGCTACGCATCCCATTAGGTACCCATATTACGCAGCCTTTATTACATGAAATAGCAACAAAGATTGCGTCGAATCAATTAGGTGATCCGAAAGCCTCAGGGCTGGGATAAAAGCCACGGCATTTTCCTTTATACCGCGGTTAAAAGAATTCAATTACATAATACTAAGAAGATTAAAAAGGCTAACACAACTCCTTTGAGATACGGTAGCTATTTAATTATTGGAAACGTTCTTTCTATCGCAATGTTTTCGTGTAATTTGAAGTATGAAGTTTTCTTCAATCGATATCACGAAATTAATTTCCAGTTAAGAAAATCTTTGATCAGGAATAATTATTGAGTTGTTTAGATAGCGAATGTTTTTGACAGCGGCTCAACGGTGCTGGGAGGGATATAAAAGACAGCAGAGAGATGCGTGTCTAATAATAAGAGACTGCAAAGAGATACGACCCATAATAAAAGATAACCAAGAGATGCAACTCATAGCAAGTAAAAAAAGGCAAACCAATGCGACGTGCGTCAAATAATAAATAGTTTATTTATTTTTAAGAGATGAGTTTCATGTCAAATAATAAGAGAAGGCGAAGAAATGCGATTCATGTCAAACAATAAGAGAAGGCGAAGAGAATACGACTCATGCCAAATAATAGGAGAAGGTGAAGAAATGTGATACATGTCAAATAATAAAAGAAAGCAACGAGATGTCTTTAATGTTAAATAATAAGAGAAGGCAAAGAGATGCGATCCATGTCAAATAATAAGAGAAAGCGAAGATATTTGAATCACAATAAATAATTAGAGATGACGAGGAGATGTAACTTGCGTCAAAAATAAGAGAAGGGGAAGAGATGTGATTTATGCTAGATAATAGGAGACGACAAAAAGATGTGACTCATGGCATATATAAGCGAAGGCAGAGATGCAACCCATATCAAATAGTTAAGAACGTCGAAAACATGCAACCAGTGTCAAAATCAGTACAGCATAGTCGTTTTACTTCAAGCGATACATAGGTATTAAAACAAATAGAAGTCTTAATGCAAATTAATACCCAAAAATCCCTATAATTAAATTACGCTTTAGACGTAAATACATACGCACAGTAGGTGGGAGATCAAACAGACAACTTTCTTTGCTCTTTTTAACCAAATTTTCTCTCTTCGGCTAAATCTAGCGAAATTCCGCAAATGAGATGGAGACAAAATTAAATACGTTGACGTCAACACTGAATGGTTGCCTCCGCCTTTATGCGAGCGAAATTTTTCATGAAAATACAAAAGGTTGAGGCGGTCCTGATCGGACTACTGAACTCCAATATCATTAAGAATGATTTCATTTATTTACAGATCAAAGAACGGTTACCATTGTAGGATCGTGCCCATCAAAGACTCAGAAATTGTAAGCACGTCAGCACTGGAGACTTAATTTGTTATTTGGGACAGGAATAGAATTTATTCTTGTAGTAGAAATTCCTTTACTTACATCTACGTAAATACTCAAACGCGCATTGTGATGAGCAGATTGGTACCCCTACAAATGTGCAAAAATAGTATGAATTTATTTGATACTAGTGGCCGCCCGCAACTTCGTTTGCGTGAACTTTATGACTCTTGACTTAAAGATGATTATTTAAATAGTAGATTGGGCCAAGGAATCACGTAGTCCCATCACCAAACTTGGAACCCCCTTTAAGTTCGAAATATCCTTCCTTATCGGATCTCATCCAAAAATAATCATCACATTTGAAAATTTTGCATTCCATTTCATCCCATATTTGTTATAGTATAGCTGGGCTCTTAGAGTTCCACACCAGCTGTTCCATGATCTTGGATTTTTTTTCATGGCATCATAAAATGCTCATTAATCTGAACAACTTTTGTTAAGGTGCCATTGACCTACCTCTTATAGTTTAGCTGGGCTGTTGTGGTTCTACATCAAGGAGCCTGGTCTTCAAAACATAATATATCCTATAAGTTGCCCTGATATTGCAGCTATACAATAAAAAAAGTTTCATTCGAATTGGTTCAGTAGTTTCCCAGATTAGCGCGAACAAACAGACAAACAGACAGACAAAAATTTTAAAAATCATTGATTCATGTTCTGTTACTGTTTTTTAGTCGTCCTAAGTTATTTTGAAATAAATATCTTCAATGTACAGACACAGCTTTTTTACATTTTTATTATATGTATAGATTCCTATTATAAGACTTTGCTGTCTGTCTATCACCAGACTGTATCTTAAGAACCGCGTTATCTATACTGTTTTGTAATATTAAGTACCTAGTCATTTCTGTTGATGCTATAAAAATAAATACTAAAAACCGAATAAAAATAATATTGTAAATAATAAATATTTATTTACTTTTTTGCCCAATATAAATAATGGCCAGAAAGAGATACTTCAAATATTTAATTGTAGATAGTACCTTTATTTTATTGATAAATAATTAAATTAAAACAAAATAAATATTCAAGAGCTTACATACAAAAAACGGCATTTGTTCCTATTTTTATATTATCTATAGGTAACAGGTAGGTTGATATATTCACAAAAATCCAACAGGAATTGGCCGGTATTTATTTATCAGATTGTATAACATATTGAAATATTAAAATTTATATGATGGATCCATCCACCTTATCAAAGTGAACTCAATTAATTAAGCTTGACGTTAATGAGCGAACACGTATCTACACAATACAACAAAATATTGCCCACTGAGTATATTTTATTACCGAATGATGAAGCTCAGATTACCAGCTCATTTCCATTACGATCGTACTATTTGTATTACATAGGTACAGTCAGTGACACATGACATTACCCCCTATAGTGCAAAAATAGCACCATAATATACCTACCTCAGGCCTCAGACATACCTACGTAAAATTATTAATGAATCAAAATTTTGATGAATGTAGTGAATTTTATTGAATATTGGACAAAAAGTATACAGTTAGCTAAAACTTTCGATAGTTGAAAATAAAAGCCAAATGTTTGAATATTTTATAAGCGCTCCAAATATTAAATAAATATTTTTACAGCTGTGTTATGAAGTCCGGGTTCTGGTAAAATCATCTCTTACCCATTTCTATATCATGATATTATGTTTTTTGTCTTGTCATTTGTTCATTGTCATTTTATTCTCGTGCGACCGGTTTACCCCGCACTATCGAGACAGTACTTAGTCTTCTTTGCTGTGTTCAATAATGTGCTGTATCTCTTGCATAGTTAAGTTCTTTTTCTCGAACGGAAAATGAGGATGTGGGTACCACTTTGCTGGGGTTCTAAGTCTATAATTACTATTAAATCCTGACAGTTCTGCGACCTCGTCCGTGGTGAGTGAAAAGTCGAAAATGTCAATGTTTTCCTTAATTCTTTCTTCGTTCGTAGATCTTGGTATTGCTACTATTTCCCGGTCCAGCTGAAATTAAATACAATGTTAATGAATTTTTTAATTATAAATATTACGTATTAATAGACTTGATTTCTATGGAGGCTTTTGTCCTGCAGTGGGACAGTATAAAGGTTGACACATTACATTACGTCACGCATTAATTCATCTTTCGTCTGCCATGTATCCCTTAACAAATACTGCGTAGAACCGAAAGGCTAGCGATAATTCAGTAGAATGGTGAGCTCATAACAATGTTCATGAGTAAGCAGATAAACATTCATTTGTGTGCGATGCCAACATGGAGATGTTTAAATAACGCTAGTGAGTGACGCGACTTAGACCGGATTATAGCCGCTGGGAACTAGGCTAAGCCCCGATAGGATTAGGAGACAACTGGCTTTCGACGATACATTGCGGCGTGTACGGGAACGAACAAGCCGGGAACGTTTTTAACTTGCCACAACATCTCTATTTGGTCACGGGCACACGGATTACGCGGGGCAGAATTGAAAAGCTTTTGGAAGAATAACAAACTTCAATTTGCTTTTTCTCGTACGAAATTACTAGCTTTCACTACGCGAAGGTACACATGTATCGGTAAAGTCTTTTTCTTTGTTGTGCACTATTCTTCATTCTTTCAATCTCCATCAAAGTATTCTGAATTCAACCCTATTCAATCTCAAGAATTTGAGTCAACAGAGGAATGCCCAATCCAATAGATAAATACATTTGTGCACATAAACACACAATCACATATTATGGAATTAAAATAATCAATAAGGTCTATCCAGAACTTATAAATATCAAAATGTTTACCGCTAATTCAGATTGTTGGTGATAGCTCATCAGCTAACGTAACGCAGAGGAACTAAGAAACGGAATCATCATTCATTTTCTTAGTTTCTCTACGTTACTTTTGTTTTAATGATCAATTCCTGTCAGAGATTCAGACTACAGGGGAGTCTATTTGTCAAGCAGATAATATTATATTACATACGATTATATATTATTATACAGGCTATCACTATTATTCACTATACATCATTCACACATCATCTATGCACCTGCATTGATAGGCAGCACAGCTTACTGAATTGTAGAAGTGAACATGCATGTTCTACAAATGTTTGGCTAGTGCCATTGATAGCTGAGACGTGATGCTTCTAACGTGTAAACAAGAGGTCTATTAGATAATAGGAAATATTCAAATGTATAATCTACATATAAAGATACCTAGTTATTAACTATTAAGAATTCTCTCAACTGCTTAACATTTTTTCATGTGATAGTTGGCAGACGAACAGACGCCCTAGATACCTGCAACACTAGTAGAGTCACCAGTGCGCTATCAACTTTTAACCCCCTTTCCCCCCAATTGGGCTACCGCTACCCTCACTCACTTACTCACACTTTATGGCGCATACCACCGATGACCCGAACCTATTTCCGACAAAATCGTCGCCTTTTATAAATTCATCGAATATGGTTAATTTTCCTAGAATAAAACAAAAGTTTTTCTTAATAAACCATTGAGTATCGTAAGCAAAAATAGTCAACGACTGTTTTGTAACATTTTGTATTTAATTTTATAGACCCCAATATCTTGAAACTTAGTAGGTAAAATACGAACAGTTGAATGTTTTGTACGTTTGAAGGACGCACCTAAAGATTCAAACACTAACTTTGTCAAAGACTGCTCTGATGAGGGTTGTGAAAGGGACTGCCCCCATGATCAGACGTCACATCCATAGCGGTTTAAATAGATAAAACTTGAAGCATTTGTACGTGTTATAGATCAACTCAAAGGGATAATTATTATTATTTCACTGAGGAGTACAATGGAGGTTATCACACGTCATAATTTTAGCGTGTCATTCCCAGTTGCCATTGGACGCAACTGGGAATGACGCGTCGCTTTTGCGCTGAGGTACGAATACCATTCTGAATCAAGGCGACACCTATACCTATATAATAGATAAGGAGACACGAACGAAAAATAGTTTTTTTAACATTATCACACATGTTTTAAAAAAATATTATCTTTGGATAATTTCATTTTTATCGTGAATATTTAAAATTATTTTACATTATATTGGTTTAGGTGGATATTTTTACAAATATTTACAGATATTCAATATTTTTAAATTATTTAATACGCGTTTACGGTTAGTGCGGAATGTCATGTTTCGGTTTTGATTTGCAAATTTCACTCACACATAAGCATGCGTTACTGTGAGCATAGAGTTGCCCCGTACGTTTTCTTTATAGTTAGACTGACTAACTTAGATCCTTTCGCTTTATAGCAAAGTAAATGACTGTATTGTTGTAAAATTAAATTGCAAAGGACCAGGTAATATTTTATTGTATTGGGATTATTTTCTATGGGTTTATTTGTATTTTCTTTAAGGGTCAAAATAAATAAAATGTAATATCTTTACTTATTACCTTAGTAGATTCATTACATGGGTCGCTGTATTAAGATGCGTCAACAAGTCTAAGTAGGAAATAATATATATTTTTAGGGTCTAAATGCTATAACGCATTCTCTACCAGTCTATAGAGCGAAGTCTTTCATGTGCTAATAACTTGGGATATGCTAACTTAATGCGTATAGGATTTCGATAGATACCAATGCTATGCACATCAGTATGTGAGCTCCCTATTAGCAGTTTGATCACCGATCAAGGATTATCCGTCTGCCCGTAGTGGCTAGTAAATGTATAAGCCTTAAGACCCGATAAGTTCATCACGATAATATAGCTCAGCTTAATATTATGTAAATCTAGATAATAGAGAAAGTTTATATATAAATAGCAAAACCCTTTCATATTACTAAGAACCTACCTACCAATGTAACGAGTGTTACCATAGAAGAACATTATTTTATTACCTACTTATTGATACCATTAATTTATTTAATTACTCATACGTCAACAATTAATTAACTTATTTTTTTTTTTAAACAAAAATTACAAGACAGCTTGATCAAAAATTTAAAGAGTATCTATGTTTTGGTATACATAATTTTGTTTTCCGGATGTTTAAGTGAAAAGCCCGGCCAATGTTTTACTCGTAGGTTTTTGTACGATTTGGAAGATAGAACCTCTTTTGATACTTGAAGGGTGACGCCTAATGTATATAGCTATAAGTTATCGTATAGAAAAAAATCTAAAGACTGAATAAAATAAATTGATAGATTGTTAACCAAAATTGTCTGAACAAAACCCTTTATAGGTACAACTATTTGTAATAAGTGCCAAATTACAGAAACAGACAATGCAAGTTTAACAAAGCGTTTATCATCTGTGTTGTGCCTGTGCACTTTAATGGAATTATTAAAGTGCTCTGAATAAGCCAGATTGCATCGCAGGCACGGCTGAAACTCGCGGAGTATTCCGAAAAATATTTAGACTTCATACAGCTCGTGTTGCTGCGTTTTGGGCTCTGAGTTAGACGGATACCAATACGTTTACCTGTACAGGAGTACTTACTTTTTTAAAATAAATAAATAAATGCGCCAGACAATCACAACAATCAGCCTGGTCTCAAACTAGGGTAACCCCTGTACTATTACTCTCTAAGAGTACCAGGTGACGATAATTAACTGGGAGCGTCAACCCGGAACACCCAAAACCAAGAAAACTTAGTAAATGTAGTTTTCTAAATTGACTTGACCGGGAATCGAACGCGTGACCTTCCGCGCTTCGGGCGAACACCTTAGCCACTGCGCCGTCGAAGTCGTCTTATGACTTTTTAATTTGGGCTCGATTCCACCAATCTTCATCCAAGAATACATCTATGGTATAACGCTGCAACGGGGACTATCGCGTGTGAAAAATCCGCTAAATGGCATACCGTAGAATTTTAGGTCCATCTACGCCGTGATTGGTTATTTTTGATGTGAGATCTCAAAATATCAATCAACAATCAATAACGTTGAAGTTTGTCGATTGTTAAACCTACCTCTACACAGTACCTATCCATCCGATAGATGGCGATCTATGTGATTTTTCACACGCGATGTAAGGATAGCAGCCCTATGTACTCCATAGATTATGTTAAAAAAACTCGAAGCTTCACCACTAGACCAGCGGGACGTTTAAAATTAAATAATTATAATATGACGCCTCTAGGTGTAGTAAGGTCCTCGCTCTCGTGGGGTGGAGACGTGGAATTAGCAGTTTGCTCAACTCAACTGTTGTTAGGTAGGACTAGCGAATTTACCTTTTTGTCGCCATCGTTATAATATTTATTCAGAGATCTTTTGTATTTTAGCTTGGTAAATGATGTAACAACTCTCACTACTCATAGTTTAGTAAGAACCCGCCTATACTAACTTAATAGTAATACAACAAAGAACATTCAAATTTGCAAGTCGATGTGAGTGTGTCCCTCACACGCTCAATAGCGAAGATTAAATTCGAAGGGAGGGGAAAAAGTAGGCAGCGCTCTTGTGGCTCTACTGGTTTGTCTCTGTGAGTAGTACCATCGCTCATCATCAGGTGGTCCGTCTGCTCGTCTGCCGTTTATCACACCTGTCTACCTGTGGTGGTAAGACAGGTGTGATAAACAGCTGTTTTGTCTGGGCCTTTTAATTAATCGCCCCAATCAGCTTTGCTTTTTTAAGCCAAAGCTTATGAGTGATTCTATGAACCATACATTTTCGATCTCTTGAGGTTTACTTTTGTAACTAACAGACAAATAAGACTGAAATTATTACAATAGATTCTATTGGCACTATCATATTTTTATACTTACAAGATATCTCAGCAGTATCTGCGGTACCGTCTTATTATATTTAGCAGCAATTTTCTTCAAGACTGGATGATCAGCCCTGGGTGGTGGGGCATCTTCTTTCCTACCCAATATTGCTCCAAACGGGCTGTACCCCATTACAATAACTCCATGCTCCCGACACCAGCCCACTAACTCGTCCTGAGTAATAGATGGATTTACCTGAGAGAAATAGAAACAAAGTAAATATATTTTAATCTACGTAAAAGGAACCCAATAGTATTAAATCTATTTTTGTATTGCTCGATTCATCTTCATTCCTTTGAATAAGTTACATGTCAAGCGTAAATATTCAAGTACGAGTAGTGGATTTTGGAGGACACTTAAAAGAACTGATATTTTGTTTTTGGGTAATTTAGAGGTATATCCTTCAAAAAACGTATCGTAATCAATAGGTACGTTACGTTAAGCTGTGCCATAAAACTATTATATTATATGTAAAAGGTTAGGTCGAGCATAGCAGTATATCGTACCTATCACGATACGATACACACACGTCTCTTCTGCACGTTTGTCTCGTTCATCCACGTTGAAACACGGCGAGATCACTGTAAAGAAGCGTTTTCACAGAAGCGGAGCTGCGTGGAGTTGAGCGAAGATTTGTAAAAATTTACCAATCACGTTGCTCAAAATACACATCTCATCTCTGATGATGTATACGTATTGAGTACCTTTAAATTTTGTATATGGTCGCTATTACGTTTGCGATTTCATGCATAGCTCGCATTGTAGGGAACCATCCTTCAGTTATTATTATTTTGTGGTTGTGCGTTCCGGACTGCAGCTTTAGGCAAATACACCATTATATTACTTACCTCGATTTGCAATACGGCTGGCTTAATCCTACTATTATCCCACAGTCTCTGCATTTGCGTCAGGTTGAAATTAGATACGCCTATTGATCTAGTCAAGTTCAGCTCATAGACATCTTCCATTCCTTTCCAAGTTTCTAGGTAATCTGTTAAACTAATTGTGTCCTGTTTCTGTAAATAAATTAAAATAATTAAGTTTAATTTTTCGTGAAATTAAATAATATTTAATTGATTACCCAAGAATAGACTATGCTTTGAAGGCTTGTCTTTTAAAAAACTGCCGCACATCCAAAGTTTTAACCACCTTACTCTCACTCAGACGCGGCTTAACGCTGGTTTAGCGGCGAAATTTCAAAAGTATACAGGTTTCTGTTTTTTTATATTTCATGAAATGCTCGAGTTGGATAAACTGTTCTTGTAATTCTCTAAAGATCGTCCAAAATCAAAGTTCAGTCATTGAAACACAATTCGTCGAGCGCGATAAAGACAGGCCGACGGGGCCGAACACAGTGAGCATAACTGACAGTAAAGCACCTTTTTCTGCTTACAGCGACACACTCATCTGTCTGGGAAAAATAAAAAAACTGAGTAACTAATATCCTTAATTTTTTTTTGTCATTGGGTAGTAATAACCCAGGAATGCGTGTATAAATGCCTTGTTTTCAACAGCTCATCCCTATTAACTATTCTTGCTATATATTAACGTTCCTATAAATCTGCTATTATGCAGTGACTAAATTATGTAGAAAACTATATTTTAATCAGTCTAAGCTAATCCTTCAACTAGCTAGATACGTTCTAATAATAAATTTATATGGAACGCTCCCAGCAAAGATACGCGACGCAAATACCTAAGTATATAAAGCTGAGAGTTAAAGCTGTTGAGAACTAAATTAATTCATTAAATTTCAGGTAAATGGAAAACAAACTACGAATAAATTTAAGCCATTTTTTGCACTATCGATATCACTCTGGAGTGTAGTAAAACACCAATATGGTCCTTTGATTGAACGGTAAAGATTAATAGTGCTCGGGGCGCTTTCAATGTCCGCATTGTAGGAAATTTATCGCTGAAGGCGACCGTTATGAGTGGTGGAAGCTTAATAGCTAACCCATATAAAAGGTTACTAGGGCCTACTGGCAATTTGGAATAATAGATACTGCGTACTCAAACAGGAGAAGGTATTTCCTACTTATAAATTGATAATTGCGATAGAGTAGGTACCTAAATAAATATAAAATTACTCATGTTTTGTCTTACTGTACAAAGCAACCTACTTATCCATTACATCAATAAAAATGACAAGCACAAATGGCCCAAGGTACAAAGCTATAACAATAGCTTGAAGTTGCTTCACGGTATTTTTTTTAGACTACGCCATTATCCTGCCTTTGGCCAAGAAGCGTAACAGTGCAGTAAAACACCAATAATATCGGCCTTTGATTGAACGGTAAGATTAATAGTCCTCGGAGCGCTTTCAATGTCCGCATTGTGGGAAATTTATCGCAGAGGGCGATAGTTATGAGTGGAAGAAACTTAATAATGAAGATCTGGGCCTGAAATCAATAAATCCATTACTCAATCGTTTATTGATTTTAGACATACCCCAAAATGACGGGTGAGGGTTGGATAAACTCACACCGTTTCAATGAGATAGGAGGCAGACGAGCACACGTATCTTGATGATAAGCGGTTGCCGCCGCCCATGGATACCCGCGATACCACGGAGTCATGCGCTGTCAACTTTAAATCTCCTTCCTCCCGGATTGTGTCACCAGTAACCTCACTTAGCAGTCAGATGCTTTTGAATATATAAAAAACTATCTGTTAGAATAAACAAAAAGGTACTGCAACTAGATAATAAAGAAAAACGGTCCTAAATTAGTAAAATAAATAATAACGACGCGACGTGCAAAAAAGAATTTAAATTAAAAAAATTTATATCTGTTTGCAATAAACAATTTTTGAATTTAAACGTTTTCTAGATTCTCCTCCACAACCTAACAATGAAAATGAATCATGTTTTATTTGGGGCGCCGGGTACCGCACAAGTTACGACATAAGTTTCGAAGGCGTGTTTAGTGAAGTGTTAAGAACTGAGCTGATTTGCTCCGGGAGTTTTTTAGGAAAACGATTGAATGCAGTCGAGAATTCGAACGAGTCCCGAACGGAATATACTACTTTTTTGCGTGGTAGGAACACAACTTGGCGTGCAGTCTGGTTTTCTCCTTTAAAAATAAAATTCAATGATAGGTTTTGCACTTTTGGCGTGCGTTATCTCAGTGGATAAAAACGGACCTTCTATACGAGGTCGAGGTACGTAGAGCGTCGTGCTTCTAAGATATACTTACTGTATACGCCATCGGGTAGTGCATTAGGTACAAGTCTACGTAATACATGTGCAGTTCCCCAAGAGACTTCATCAAGGCTTTGACCACTTCGTCTCGTTCGTGCGCATCATTCCATAGCTGTAATAATAAGGTGAATTAGTTTGTTTCTTTAGATTTTTAGTGCAAAATCAATATAACAATCCTACTACTATTATAAAGGCGAAAGTTTGTAAGGATGTATGGATGTATGGATGTTTGTTACTCTTTCACGTAAAAAGTACTGAATGGATTTGAATGAAACTTTACCACAATATAGCTTATACATCAGAATAACACATAGGCTACAATTTATAAAAATATATTGTGTGGATTGTCCAAAATATGACGGTAAGTGTCAATAATTAACTCCATGCGTACGAAGTCGCGGGCGGCCGCTAGTATTTTAATATAGCAACGTATTTCTGTTACGACTGCTAAATCGCGCTTACACGCTTCCAAAGAACGCGCGTATAAAACGCTAATGTTAAACCACATATCATTAATCTGTATAGTGTTAAAAATTGCAACAAAGGGACGGACGAATTCACTTTATTTCACAAAATAGGTAAGTAAATAAATCTTATAAGAAGAAGTTCGAATGGAAAAACATTTCTGTGTTTTGTTCCATCCAATGATTTTATTGCTTTAAAATCCAGTGTTGGAAGATCCAGTCAATGCTTTTAGTTTCTCTTCTGATCCCCTTAGACAGAATTACGAAGATTAGTTGGATCCAGAGGGCTTATGTCAGGGTGAAAAGTTCTCTCCACCGCTGTAAGGAGATAATGTACGTATAGAATACGTATGAGACTTGAATAAATAAGCTTGAAAAGTCGAGATCTTCAATTTAGAGTCCAATAGTAAATTAAAAAAAAAGAAAGAATTAACGTCGGGTTGCCAATATCAAAACTTGGCGTTAACATTGATCCGTTACATTGCGATTATATAATATAATAATATAATATAATTCTTTATTGCACATAAGGTAATTATTTTACAAGATGCACACTTAAAACTACAGTTAGGTATATATTAGTGCGATGACAGAAGTGTAATTTTAGTACTATTAAAACAGAGGTCCCCAAACTAGGCTATGCCTGTATCTTGGGAAACCGTTATGAAGGAAAATACATAGTTGTTGATATATAATTAGAAAAGGTTACAGAATTATTTTGTATTGTACCGATAAGCAATATTTGACTGCAATAGCTTTTACTTTTTACAAATGTGATCTTTCATTTTGGTAGGTGCTTGTACTGGTATTATACAAAATCATTGAATTAATATTTACGTGCAAAACATATGGAAATGTTATACGAGTAGTGAACGAGTACCTATCGGTACAAAAGATTTTCGTTAAGAAGAAAAATTTAAGTGTGTAATTTTAAAACCCATGCTTTGTGAAAATAGTATTCTTAGTTTGTATTCCAGAACTGATGTATTGTTCAGCTGCACTGAACTCGATTAACACTTTTTAAAACAGGCAATTGTTTGAAAAAAGTGAAAATATGAGTGAGGTCGTATGAGGTACACCATAATATTATATAATACCAAATGGGTCGACCGCACGCAGCACGAATTTCCCACTCAGATGTTGTAGCTACGAGTGCATAGAATAAAGACATGTCGGAACTTACTTTCGTAGTGATGTACACGTCCCGTCGTTGGGTGACATTGTTCCTCAGAAAGTCCCTCACTCCGAGGCCTACTTCGTCCTCGACTCTGTACAAGCTGGCGGTGTCTATGTGCCTGTATCCTGCCTCCAAGGCCCATTGTACCGCTCTCGCTAGCGAGTGGTTCACTGGCAGCACCCGTGTACCCTGCAACATGACACTTGTTTACAATGTAGACGCGATCGTCTCGAAACACAAGAGTTTCGAATTATCAAAGGGCTGGAACTTGTTCCGTCTAATTTATTAGAGCGACAATTAGACGCGAAGATGAAACTGCGGAAATTGTTTAAATAAATACACTTTTGTGTTGACAGAGTATCTTTGTAGGTATTTGCTTATGAAAAAGATAATGTGCTTAGGTACAGACCCTAGTATGAATCTATTCATGGATTTTTTTGCTAAGGTCAGGCAAGTTATGATTAAAAACTCATAATTCCTGGCACAATACATATGTGAGATCAGCCTGATTTGCATATCAAATGTTATGCAGCCATCCAAGTGAAATATGTAAGTATCAAAATCTTGAACGAAAAATAAGCCTGGATTTTGTAAAAAAAAAAGATATAAATGAACATCATGAATAAAAGATACCATATCAAACTTCAAAATAGATACCTAATAGCCGTAACCTGTATACTCGTATATTATGTACCCTAGATATACATAATATGGGCGTGTCATATGTCGACAAGCTACATGCCTCAACAATTCCGGACATTCTCTTGTTTGTGGAGATCGCATTTCTAAACCTCGCAGTCGAGGCGGAAAAGGTGGTACGTACATACACGATTGCCCTTGGAAAAACATACTATTGTGTTGTTCTCTCCGAAAAGAGAATGGTTCTTTGATCATAGAAACCCTGTTACACCGTGAACGCATTAAATTGTCGCTGCCAATGAAGGCTCCATTCGCAAAAGACATTTGGCACTATTAGAATTGAAACAAATAATTATGGTTTAGGGTTGAAACAAACCTAGGTGCTTCATTACTATGTTTAGTTCGAACGACATTTTCGAAATGAAAAATATTTGAGATTTACACTTTGAGATTTTATGAACGAAGGAATGACTGCTACTCATTGGGTCATTGGGATTGGGCTGCTGGACCTTGAGCGGACTACTAGCAGACGACGGGACGGCCTATCGGTGCAGCTCTAACGGGTAAGACTTGTTGTCTTAGCAGTATAAGATAATAATAAGGAATCACTAAATAATTTAACTATTAGTTAAATTATTAATTATTTAGTTCATAACTAATGAGTAGGTACCAAATGTAGTAAAGTTTAGTTTCAGTATCACATACAGTCCACCACAACAACCACTACCCCTGTAGAAATATCTACTCATTCTGAAACCGATAGATCCCCTAGATGATATTAGATAGATAGATATTCTTTATTGCACAGAAATAGAATACATGAGTGAAACAACAGCTATAGACAGTAGATACAATAAGGCGGTCTTATCATCATAATAATATGATATGATATTCATCGTATGAGCCTAATTATTTTCACTTTTTACTTTCATCATTGCTGTCCTTCAAAGAAGTCAGTAGTTTTAGAGGGAAGTAACTGTAAAACTCGGGCCTAAAACACGTGGCAGGTGGTGGTTTTAATCATTTAAACAATTAAATACTCTACGGTCTGCCGGGCGATTTTGCGTTTAGCATAAACTACGTTAACCAATTTGCAATGAATGAACAAGCTGAATACTTATTATCACCTGGATAACGTATTATGCACCATTAGCGTAACCTGCACCTAATATTGTATCATAATAACATTAAAATAACCTTTAAATATTCAGTTTCGGTTAATAAATTCCCTGCCCATTACAGTAAGCATCAATTCTCTTTGTAGACCGATTTTTCAAACTGTTAGACTTAGTAGCAATATTTTATCGTTAGCGTCGTTTATTTGTTTCGGTCGCATATTTCACGTCATATAAAACTTGGTTACTTCGAGTTTCGATAAGAAGAGTGGTGCGTTACCCCTAGAGAATAGAGGTTGATTTACATAAAATCCCACTATCACCGGGATGTAAATGGGGGAAGATCGAGGGTCCAAAATAGCTCATATGACGGGATGCCGACTTATAGGTCGTCCAAGTTATCTTTGGAGGGACGAAGTCGCCAAGGACCTCAAAACGCTAAACAGATCGGAATTGGCACAGGACCGCATAAAATGGCGAACTTTGACATGAGACGCTAAGACACATGTTGGATCGATGTGCCAGCGGAATAAATAGGACTTTTTTTTTCTTGAATAGACAGACATTTGGCCGCAATCTCACCTGATGGTAATTGATGATGTGGCCGATTACCATCGATAGCCGCTCATTGCTGCCCGACAAAATTTAGTGTCAGAATGCCCCGCCCGGGATGGCTCAACCGGAGTGATACCAAGGCCTCACAGAAAACTGGCGTAAAGCAGCTCGCAGTGAGTGAGGGTACCGCGACTGAGACCAAATACTCCAGTAGTGTTGCGGGTATCCATGTGTGGCAGGGATTACTGCACTTATCAGGTGATACATTCACCCATACTCGTCTGCTATCTATCAAAGGAGACGTCACCTTGGGTGTGTCAGTCCTTTTTTCTCCACATACAGTAAAATGTATAGTTTTACCTGTATTAAGTAGGTAAAGATCTTATTTTATTTCACCTATGTTTGACAAATAAATCATTATCATTATCATTAACATACTTACCTAGCTACGTACATAACGTATCAGCAAAAAGCAAAGTCCAAGTAATATTCGTAAAAGTTTTCGATCACAAAAAAACTTACATCGGCTAAGTGTCCCAAGCTTGTGCCTAAAGCAACTGATGGTATATAATTACCATCGTTCAATTTGAACGTATGATCTCCATTCACCTGTAATAAATAAAAACTTTTGTTAGTAAATAATCCCTATTTGAGCGCGAGTAAGCTCATCGGATTTTCTCTACATTATTCCGTGTAGATCCACAAAATGTGCCTTGAAGTCGTTGAAATCACACGTTATACCAACAGTTGTTACATTATATATCAGCTGTGGGTTAGCTGAATTACATTCAGATGGCTACCCACTAGTTTACCAGCTAACCCGGTTTTACACAGCTTCTCAAGGGAGACCCGCAAACTTTGCAGGTAAAATTAACGCTTGTAGGTCGTAGTTACTATGCCTATGACTAGAATATCTGTACTTACTGCCACAGTGTTAATATATATGGGGTGTATCTGTGAACATTGCCATGTCTTCCACCAACCATTCTGGGCAACATTTATTGTTCTACGAATTTTGAGAATTCGGGGAAGTGAAAAAAATTTCGACGAATTTCAAAAAAGTTGTAGAACAAAGGTTGTTCAGAATGGCTGGTAGAAGTAATGGTTACAGCGATACCAAAGTGTACGATACACCCTGTATATGAAATTTAGTCTGTTGTGTGTAGACATTAGTCCTGACTCGTATAGTTCCACAACGGTAGTACTAGCTACTCCCCAGCAGGGAGGGACCCACGATGATAAAAATATATTCCGTTGCGCCCCTGCCCGATCTCAGAATCGCTCCTTATCTGACACAAACATTTTCGAAAAAAGACACTGAGGTGCTCTGAGCAACAAATACCGGTACACCGGGGAATAACCTGTGTAAAATGTGGACTTACAACAAGTCTACCACAACCACTCTCCTATAATCCTTTTGTATTTGCCAAAAAACCGACAGTAATAATAATCAAGCACCAGCCAAACGTTCGTTGGAGGTTCGCAAGTAAGTCCACACTACATGCATTTTGGCTCGGTCCCTGCTCCGCTCGTTCTCTCATCTATCGTAGAACCGCCTTTGTCAAAGCACCTTTCGTCGAAATATTCTGCCGTACTACGTCTACCTTTACACTGTGCGTACTTTACTATAACTAGAATAGATGTGCCTATATTCGAAGGTTGAAGTGAATTCAAGATTAGCAGGTGTTTAATATGTTGTGAAGTTATTAGGGTCATCTCATAAGACGATGTTATTACTCATGAACCGGTTGGCTCTTTATTACTTATAGGTGGATGAATCTTGAATCTACACCTCTCCGTCGATACTTTATAGCTTCATACATAAATAAAGGAAAGCGAAGGCGAATGTCTCACAAAGCTTTTGATTACTTTCATCTGCCATCGGCTAAACCTACATTATAATTTAAAACATAACTAAAATTAAATAAGTGCATAGATTTCCAATATTTGCCAATAAACGGCGCTGGGTATAGATAGGTAAGATCGCGCAAAAATATTGGATTTCGGGCAGAAGTTATTTCTTCCTAATTCGTAAAAATAAAAGAAGACAATCAAGAATTATAATGAATTCCTAATAATAATTTTACGCATTTTATATTAACTTTACGAGTAAAGTAGTGACCATTCATACCATACATGGTGTATCTGTGAACATTAACATCCCTTTAACTACGTCTTCTACCACAGTTGTGAACAACATTTTATTCTACAACTTTTGAAAATTTTCCGATTTTATTTCTATTCACACAAAATGAACAAATCACGTGACCAACTATGTATGAAAAGTTGTTTTTTTTATGCGAATATTCACAAGTTTTAGAATAAATGTTGTCGAGAATGATTGGCAGAAGGAAGGGATGTAATATTCACAGGTACACTCTACGTAAGTAGTAGAAATTAAGTCCACACGACCCTTGACGCAATAGGCATGGCATCAGAATAGGACTAATAAAAAAACTATGTATACATTTTTATAATCCTTACCGCAGCAAAGCCGAGAGTGATACACAGTAAAACGGTGCGCAAGCGCACGTCAGCTCGGCCGTGATCCATGGCGCTAACAGACCTGCCGATAAAATAACCAGACGACTATAATGTATCTCGTTGCTATATACATGTCGCAGCTAACTGGCTTAATTAGTCGTGTGTATCAATGGCCTAGTCTTTTTACTGAATAGCGTTCAACTAGTGGCCAAAATTAGGTTTAGCCGTAGATTCTGTTACATTTCATCAATTGGCTGGCTAGTGCTTAGGCCTAAAAACAATAGGTAATTCAAGAAGTTTTTTTAGTAAAATTTGCTTTAAATATTAAATTCCTTGAGCAAGTGATAGCTAAATTCACAATTTATAAATGACTACACTCTTCTGTTGCACTGTTTTTAAAGCTTTCATGACAGTTTAATTGTAAAATTTTAACATTATTCAAGTCATAAGCTGTTAGGCAGAATTTTATTCAAGCCACTAGTAAAACGGCGCTACTGTTTAGTTACATACTTAAATGACTAGCCTAATTATCTAATTAAGCTAGCTGGCTGCGACATACATATATTATGATGTTATTAAGTATTGGTGAGTTTTGGTTTTATTACAAACCTTGGTACACAATATGACAGTGTTTTAGCTACAGACTTGTTCTAGGCACACGATCAATTACAAGCCTGTTAGGATATTGTGAAAATGAATCATGTTTAAATGGCAAAATGTCTCATTATCTGTTTAGGTGAAAGTCTGTGGTGAAACGAATGCTTACTCTAAATAATTTTAAGCATTTTTGTTATTCTGGTTTTGGTATGCGTTTCTGAATTTCGAGTCGAAACTGAAGTTTCTATTCATGTTTTCATTCAGTCAAGCGTTTACTAACACACTGTACCTATAGCGATAAATTGATATTTTTGACGAAAAACATGTGTTACTGAAATTGACACTTGTATGTAGGTAATTTAATAGTGGGCTTAAAAATTGGGTTGCATTTGAGTAAGTCTATCTTTTAAGTCCCGATAAAATTTTGGAAGCAACCGCAGATCAGGCACCTTAATAATTACGTATACTCGTACAATATTTTGGTTCCATACAAAATGGATTTAGAAGCTAAAAACATCCCCATTAGGTACCAAAAATATTTTTAGAAATAAGTGAGTACGTTTCCATTTCCGAGCGAATCATGCGAAATTCATAAACCAACTTTGTAAAATGTTTAGCGCATGTTGCCTAAAATATGTCAACAGTAATTCGATCAAACAAATATCACCATATTTCCAACATAAAATAAAAATCAACATTCGAACCAGTTTTATATTTCAACTAGATTAACAGAATGATAAAATTTTTATCTAAAAATATGTTAAGCATGAAAAAACAGGGATAAGTTCAACTCGATGGATAGTTTTAGAGTTATTTTACAAAGCAAATAAACACTCGTATCTCTGATCACATTATTATAATATCTAGATTTACAATTCTTTATTACTGAAAGCGTTTGAAAAAGTGAAAAAAGTGAAGCGCTTTAAAAACGAATTAAGTTTATACAGCTACAGATATTTTGAGTTCCGAAATTGCCGGCACTACATTTTATTTTCAACTCCTATCCAGTTACGGTTTTTTATGTGGTAGGTGCTAGACGAACAGACGGATTACCTGATGGTAAGCGATTGCCTCCGCCCATAGACACCCGCAACACCAGTGGAGTCACAAGGCGCTGCCAACAATTAAATAAAATAATTTAAATTAAAAATATGCCAAATACATAGTGCTCTTTTGGGAATGGAGCCTTATTTGGCGGAGATACTTATAATGCTCGAAGGCTCGTATACCTACCTACATATTGTCAATGATCTAAAGTTGAGATTACTCAACCGTGGTCGCCTTACATACATTGATGTTTGGCATTCCATACATTTTCGCTATATCGTTGGTACATTATATATTTGGCTTGTAATAATATGGCCATAAATAAACTCAAATCAGTTCATTACTACAAACAATTTTAATAGGAGACCGCAAATTAAGCAACTAATTAGGTACTTGATGAGAATAAAACAGCACAGCTACAAAATGACGAACTGAAAAAGCAGAGTATCCTCGATAGCGTGTTTCAATCCTGGTTCAATTTTTTGCGCGAAATTAACAAAAGTAAAGATTGGCTGTTCAGGAAGATTTAGTACGTAGTGTCCAATTTAGTAAGATCCCAGGGGTGCGATACATTTCACCGTATCTGTTCGGGTAGTTCAGCCAGGCGGGGGGCACCGGAGGTCATGCTAGGATAGTTTGGTTGTGTAAAACAGAATAATGCCCCCCTCAGCCGATACATTAACGTCCAATACCTCCTAGCTTAACCACGCGAAGGGTCCACGTGTAATAATTTATTATTCGCTGTTCGCCGGGTCCTATGCTCACAGTAAAGGTAAAACCGTGACCTCACGAAATTGAATAATATGTTCATATTAAAAATATTGTATATCTCTATATTCTTTATAGATGGTTGCTATGGCCACATATAGATAATTGTTATTCTTCTCTTGTCACTTATGAAATTGTTCAATATTAATAGAATAATAATTTTGTACTAGTTAGGCCTTTATTTTAATCACTTATTAAAAACTTAAAAATATATTGTAAGCATCTACAAACATGCATGAGATTATCAATACGTTAGATTTGGGTGTTCAAAGGTGGGCATTAACTTGCGAAGGCGCTGTTTCACCGGTCCTCTGAGAGTCCGTGGTATCACTCATGCCGAAGCGTGGCTCTCCTACGGTGGTTGGATATCTCGTTACAGTTCAGTTTGCTGCATTAGAACATAAGCAAGGACTGTATTGTCTGCTAGTAATTCGAAGTGTATTAGGTGATATGTTGTAGACGTAGGGTTATCAGGGCGAAATAAAAAAGTATAAAATAGAAAAAGCATAAACGACAAAAAATCTAGTATAAACAATAGAAATACAATAAATTCACGGAGAGTCAAAACGCGCGGCCATAGGCGTACAGCTTAACGCCCTATACCTCTAGGGCATCGGGCTCACGTTCTCGCGGAAAATTGGGAGAAGATCACGCCTCCTGCCGATATTATAAGTTTAAAACATAAAGAGCGCGAGGTTTAAACATGAGTATAGTCCAAGGCAAGAAAGTGTAGTTATGACCTTGAGTGCGCAGAAACCAGTTTTGATAGAAAGTCTTCTTTTTTACAAGTGCGCAAAATCACGGTCATCGCTATACTTTCGTGCCTCCAGCTATACCTAATCTCTTCGCATTACAAAAGTCAAAATAATGTTACTCACTGTCATTTATTGATTTACGCCATGGGCCCCGAATACTCCGAACACAGTATTTATAGCGCAGCTCGGTGAGTTACCATAAATGGTAAACTCAATTCTCGCACAAGCCACATGATCCCGATATCTGGTCTTATATTCATGAGACTATATTGGATTGTATCAGTTATATTACATCAGGTACAAAAATAGACTACCCTTTATTATGATGATTTGTTTTGATGCTGACTGATGTGTAAGAAACTTTGATGGATCTTCGATATTCAATATGCAATGCACATCTATCGTTTTTTATAGAAATGATATTGTAAATACAGGACGATACAGCAATACCATATACCACCTAATCAGATCTGTAAAAAATATCAAGTGATTTCCAATTTATTTCTGCTTTTTTTTTTCTTCTTCTATTTTATTTTTCTGGTGCTTGAGCTACCTATCTCAGAGTCAGATCAATGCATGTGATGTAGGTAGTGAAATATTATATTATATTTGTTTATTTACTTCTTCCAAAATATTTGTAGAATTTTGGTGGATTAATTTCTATTGTCACGTGGAAATCAATATGAAGAATACACAAAAAATACTATCATGAAAGCGCATTTGTTAGTAACCCCGCCTTAATATGCTAAATATCATGTGATGAACACTTGTATTTGTTCAGGTTCTGGGTTTATTATACAGAATGGAAAAAAAAACCATTTTGTCCTAAAGGGAAACTAGATTAGTTCCTTGCCTTTATGTTTAAAGAAATAAAACTACATTTAAAATTAGTTGCATTTCCTGAGAATATGAGGTATCGTGTAAGATCTATATAAGTACTAAGTATTAGGTATTGTAACTCTTCTTGTCTGATATCTGTAACGTCAGGTTCAGTGCATAAACTACCTACAACCAAATAGGTCACGAGTAGGTACGAGGAGTTGTATGAATTTATTTATCAAATAATCAGTAAATAGATATTGTTGTTCTCGAAATATCGTATCATGGGGCAGTACTAACGGACGTCCTTTAATAAAATAACAAATATCAGTTCTCGCCCTCCATCAATAAGCAGAATGACATTTGACCCATCAACACTCGTCGCCAAAAAGAATCGTCCCAAATATATAGCCGAGGAAAGCGTCCGTGACACAAAACCCTTTGCATCATGAACGACGGTCACATATGAGTCGGATTTTTATTAAAAATATCCTCAACTCTACGCCTCAACACAGTAGAGATCCCTGGAGTGTCACACTTTATCTTGCTCTGCGATAGCATTTTACATATTACAGAACACAAGGGTAGCGTGGATTATATTCGTAAATGTGTGTTGGGACGTGTCTTATGCGTGTTTAAAGATTGGCAGGGGATAGCAGAAGCTTACTCTGGAAATGTACGAGTTTATCTTTTTATGTGTAGGTAGGTATATTTTTTCAAAAGTTGTTACAAGAAATACATACTTGGCTTATTAATTTATCTACTACTTATATTAAACGAAAAGAATCGTAGCAAAAAGTAAAGTGTTTAATTTATTATATAAATTACATGTGAAACTGACTGCAACGTATCTTTGACTCGAGTATACCTCTAAATAAAGAGTTGTAGATTTAACAATTCCTCGTCTTTTTCATTGGCAATTAAGTAATAACTTTATTTGTATATAAGCGGTCAGTGTGGAAGTAGTCGACATCAAACCAGCCGCCAAATTTGGAAATAAATTAATACAAATGAGTGGGTAAGTACATAAGTTAGACTAACAATCTTGTTAATTAAAACTTTCAAATTAGTTTTCCATCGGTGAATGGATCTTACAGTAGACTAAATATAAATAACATGAAACAGCTTGGAACTTTCCGGCCAGCCTTTATTGTTGATCGGTAGGTACTAATAATAACTCGTAGGAGTGATTACGATCTGCCATAGTCATTACTGGTAAGACATGTATTAAGACACCGATGATTGTCTAAGAATTTACGTCTTTCGTTTTAATAGACGACGACAAAATTCAATATTTTTGGTGACATAAATAATTGATCGTAGAACATGTAAAATTAGATGTATCTATTTGTCACATATTTGACGATGGTCTTTCAATTTCAATCCAATACATTTTGATATCAAGTTAGAGATGGTTTAAAAATGGTCAAGTGACGTTTATAGGCCAATAAAAGTGACAGCGGCCGTTTTAAACCAATTTTGTATTAAGCAGAGATGTGTCTAACTTTTTTTTATGAGATAGGGGGCAGACGAACAGACGGATCACCTGATGGTAAGTGATTACCGCCGCCCATGGACACCCGCAACACCAGAGGAGTCGCGAATGCGCTGCCGACCTTTTAAGAAGGAATACGCTCGCTTTTTGAAGGTTGGGGGTACTTAATTACAAAGAGGGATTAAGCCTTGTATATTACAAGACTTTACTTTTTATTATTCATTCAATCAACCATGGCAGCTCAGTGGATACGAACGCGCCTTTCGCGGGGATTCGTGATTCAAATCCGAATATGCACCTAAAATTTTTCAAATTTATATGTAGTTCATAAACACGTTTCGAATAGTTTCTGACCCGTGTAACTATGATACAATCGATCTGATTCCTGTGTAAATGGGTTTCAAAAGTCAGACGACAGTCCCTTTATTATAATTGCTCAAAAACCTGTAAAGGTTAAGCGTACCCCGGGCTACGCAACCGAGAATCACACGCTAAGATTAGATATAGTTCATTCAATCAAAAAACATTAGGTATGTGTTGTTCATAAAATACGAGTAGGTAATATACATTACCTCTACCTAGATGTCGTACGTAGGCATATTTTTGCAAGTACCTACCTACTTACCTACGTAGATGTACAGTGGCCAGCACATCAAGTTACTACAATCTGTCAAATTTTCTCAGTTGATATTGAACCAAACACGTTTGACATAAGAGTGAGGTTCGATTGAAGAAATTTGACAGATTGTAGTAACTTGATGTGCTGGCCACCGTACTTACGGCGAGTTGTTAACTGATAAGTTGGGTAAACTGGCCCCGAACCTGCTTATAATGGTCCCCATTAATACCCCTCCCTGAGCCGAGCAACCACACCGATGATAGATGTTAGCCTAACATATTCCCATTATCGAGCGAGCTGTTTTAATGAATCCTTCAATACGGTGTATTTGGCTTTATAACTGATCCCGGGGTTCCCAAATTAAGGGTTATCCCCTTAATTTAGGGGAAAATTAATAGGATTCGATTTTTACGTAGATACTTGAATAGATAGATGTTCTATATTGCACTGAAATATAATATGTGAGTGAACCAACGGCGATAAACAGTAGTCAGTATGTAAGTACTTATAAATTACTGTTTAATATTTTTAGACTCGTGGTTTTTATGTGGTAGGTGGCAGAAAATCGGACGGATCACCTAATGGTAAACGATTGTCGCCGCCCGTAGACACCAGCTGTAGAGACACAAGTGCGCTGCAAACCTTTGAAAACCTGCAACAATAATCATGGATATTATGGACTCTGCAGTTATTTTTACCGGGATCATCCGAATATATCTACAATTATTTTATTTTAATTAATGAAATTGTAGAGGTAATTTGGTTTCGACAATTTTAAATATTTGTTATTTGAATTGTATAATGAAACACTGTTTTCTTTAATAAACGATTTATAATTTTATGGTTGTGACCTTCTTTATTCTAGCGCTCTCATCTTACTTCTCTCATCTCATCTGAGCGAACATGCTAATCACAGACACTCACAATTCCCAGTTGCGTCTAAAGCTGTTCCTTTGGAGCCCAAAGTACGCTTAGACCATGATTGAGGAGTAAGGGGTTGCAATTAAAACGCAAATTAAAGCAGAAAAAAGTACATCAATCTGTTAAAAACTACAAGTGTTATTAACATTATGCGTATATAACTTTATGCCTATACTGACTAGGAGCGCTTTTAGGCAATCCTAGTGTTGTGTTTTTTTTTCTGTGAGTTGGTAACTCCGATTGAGCCGTCTTTGAATACATTTCGAGCCATTGGTCCAAATTAATACGATGAATATTGAACAATACCTACTCGTAACTAGCTCTGGCCCGCATCTTCGTTCACGTGGAAACCAATACGAGCGACCGTTATGGAAATACCGATATTGCCCGATCTTTTGCTGCTTAACTATACTGAAAGGAACACATTGGGATCTTCTCACGGACTGCTGTAAGAGCTTTTTTAACATTAGGCTCGTTTTCTTTGAACGAAGGTATTCTTATAGAATATGCCTCAATTTTTACGCATAATAGGTATCTTCTTAATGCAGCGATAAAGATTATCGATTCTATTTAGACACTTTAAAAAATAGGTGGACTTTATTCTTCGTTCGATTGAAAAAGGCTAAGAAGAATTTTCTACAATACAATACAATCTTGTACCTAACTAATATGGCCGGCGGCAATCGCTTACCATCAGGTGATTCGTCTGCTCGTCTGCCACCAATCACACAAAAAAATCTAAAACTGTTTCCAGGTTTTATTAAACTTACAGAAATGTTTATTCTTAAAAACAAAAAGATACTTATACTTGTAATAAGATAATGTCGATCTAATCGATCTTCGTCAAATCCTCAGTTGCAAACCGACACCACGCCAGCATAAATCATTTTAGGCACAAGATAGATTTAGTGTTCCTTCCTGCGGATTGGCCAATGCATAATAAATAATAACCATCAGCTTTGTACTAATTTATCTATGACAATATAAAATTGAAAACACAATAACATTTATCTATGAAAACTGTCATTTTCCCGCAACTTCGTCAGCGTGGTATAAGCACAAAATAAAGACTCTGACACAGAAGGCTGACTGGGAATTAAGAGCTAAAAATATGTCATGTACTCACGCATGCGCACTAACGGGCAAAAACGCCTTTTATGGCAAAAGATTGTCGAACTGTCGAGGTCTGTGGTAGAGGCCGCGCGCTTATGTACTCATGCCGGGCAACAACCCTAGCATATGTCAACGAACTCTTCTAAATTCAAAATCAAGGCTAAGACAGCCTTCTGTGTCAGAGTCTTTATTTTGTGGTATAAGTGCATAAGGATGTAGTTTGAATCGCATGTTTTATATCGTAGAATGCTACCACATGAGCACTGTTAACAATGCCATCTACTCGGGTAATGCTAAATTCATATATATAAATAATATTATATAAATAGATCTATTTAGCATGTCTTTACCAAGAATTAAGTGGCAGTTAAACCAATTAGATATTAACTAGAAGAGCAAATCATAGTTCTCGTTTAAAATTAAACTATTAATATTTAACTACCTATAAGATATTTTTACAAGCATGAAGTGTTATCCAAACTAAAATTGTACATTTAGCTCTAAGATTTAATATTGTTATACACAAACGTTTATAAAAGTATCAGTTAATGGTAAACCAATAAATAAATAAATAAATAAATGCTACATCTAACAAATCTATAGTTAAATAAATAGTTACTGGTTAATATTACAACACTAGTTCAATAACATTAAATTAAAGCTAAAAAGGTGCCTTTAATTTCGGATTCGTCTGATAAGTCTGCAGAAGCCGTTGGCACTACGAATTTCTTAAATTACTAATTGAATACAGAGAATCGGCGCTGAACTAATTGTTTTTTTACAATTACGACGAGAAACTCAGTAATTGACTGGCTCAACCTGAAACTTAAATTGGGTACATTATATTATTAGGTTTAAAGAACTTTACTTGATAAATTTAGTAACTGGAGTTGCTTAGAAGGTAATTTAGCTAATTATTTATGGTGTTCTTGTTGCTAACCCTGTCCCGTAAGCCATTAGGCTTAAGCTTGTGGGTTTGATCCCCACCCGACCTGTGACAAACATTCGAGTGACTTGTACTAGTCTAGTGTGTGGGTGTAATATGATTATTATGCATTTGAGTTTTGTGTTATTCAATCTGGTGTCTTATTATCCGTAACAAATTTAAGTGCTTAAGCCAAAAATACAAAATCAAGTTAACGTATGAGATGTTGTGGATGATGTTACGTAATGAAACGTTTATTTAAGACTAGCGGCCGCCCGCGACTTCGTACGCGTGGAGTTAATTATTGACACTTACCGTCATATTTTGGACAATCCACACAATATATTTTTATAAATTGTAGCCTATGTGTTATTCTGATGTATAAGCTATATTGTGGTAAAGTTTCATTCAAATCCATTCAGTAGTTTTTACGTGAAAGAGTAACAAACATCCATACATCGTAGTAGGATTAAAATAACGGTAGTTCAGGGATCGAATAAGTAGGTACGTGTTTGATTTGGTGCATGCAATTGGGATAATTTAGTTAGGTGTTGTTGGACTTTTGTATGGAAAACTTTTTTTTATGTGATAGGTAGCAGACGAGCAGGTGGATCACCTGATGGTAAGCAATTGCCGCCGCTCATAGACACTTGCAACACCACTTCTAATTCATCACCCTACTCCAATGTCACTGTTATGTTAAACCAGCCATATTCCCACATGACTTTCATTCAAACGTTCTAAGTCCCCCAAATTTAAAGCCCTTATACTTTACCTCGTGAGCGTATACATTTTAAGGATAATTTCATTAATTACATACACCAAACACACAGAGAATGATAAATGTCGCAAACGAGAATAAAGCGCAAGAAACAAACGAGCGACGCCCTAACAAGATCAGGCGCAGCTTTAATTTACAGAGTTGTCTAGAGTTTTTTCCGCGTGAATTTTCCTCTGGCTCCATTCATCAGGGCACTGTCACTGTCCCACCGAGCAATTACTGATGTTGCAGTCGGATGCACTGCAATTACTACCACCTAGCGTAGCTGGACTGGCGCAGTCTTGCTAGGTGGTGTGCTGTTTGTAGGTACAAATCGTGCTTGTGTCATCGAGCGTCCACACTTAGTACTTACTTCGAATTGTAAAGAAAAAGTAAAGTGTCAGCCTATGAGCCTATATACTGTCCCACTGCAGGGCAAATACCCCCATCATAGAAATCAAGTCATCGCTAATTGAACGCTTCTTTTATTTGAACAAAAAAAAACACACAACATCTCTTACATTGACCTAACTCCGCACTAAGGTAGCTTAAGCACTTGTGTTACAGATAAGTATCAGAAAACAGATGATCACAAATATATAATACATAATAACACTCACTGAACAAACACACGCGTTCATGACACGAATATTTGGCCAGGGTGGGGATCGAACCCACGACCTTTGGCATATGAGGCAGGGTCACTACCAAATGCGCCATCCGGCCATTACAAGGTAACATTCGATAAATCGCTAACTTGTTACTCTTTGTTAGGCATACCACCAGTTGGACGCCCGGATCAATTCAAATGTCGTTACATGGTACCATTTAGGAGTTCTTGCAAGATGTTACTAGGTGACACTTGGAAACGTTGCTCAATAAAAAGTAACTGAGGTGTGCACGATTAGAAAAGTTCTTTACTTCTAAATCCTAAAACTACTTAGTAATAAAAAAACTAATAAATTGATTCCAAATAGTGCTGTTTATGGAAGAGGAGACGTAGCTAATTGTAACAATTTCTCAAATAAAGCAAAAAATCAATCATATAAGTAGTGTTTCTATATTTGACGTGTACATTTCACAATTTATTGAATATTGGACGGTTGATATTGAAACGCCCAAACGTGTTAACCTGAGTGTACGTAGCTTTCAATGTAACTAAAACTGAACGGTACGTATGGGATGACAGACGGCAACATCGAGAAAAACTAATCAAAAGCTTTGAGCGAGAATCCGTGCAGTAGAAAAAAGTACGGGTATAACTTCAAAATAATACCATCAAAACCATAATTGCCGCTTACCTAGTCAAAAATATGGCATGTGGTTCTATGTAATATAACATTGGTTTGTTTTGTGTATTACTAATTATAAAATAGTCCAAACAAAAGGAAAATAACCAACGCTGTTTAATTTAGTTTCGAAGAAAGGTTACATAAGTTTAGATTTGGTGATTTTGGTGACTCCACTCCGAATGTGGGATCCAACCAATGTGGGAGTCACCAGTTCTAACCTACCTTTTTTGAAAAATAAACCTAACACCGTTTAAGAACATATTTAAGTGCATTTTATTTTTGGAAAGTTGATCTACTTCCTTATCAATTTACGATTCGAATAGATGAATAGAAGCGATCGATAATACAAAGATAAGGATTTAATTTAACAACAAGGTTTATTGACTATTGAAATTGGTTCCTAGAGGAGGTCTAACACACGTAACACATTCAATATTTTGCCCTAACCAAACAGTAAAGTAATTTCAGCGGGACGTTCCCATGTTTCGGTTCTCATAAATTAATAAAATTACATTCCTAGTTCAAGATTAATTCTACCAAAACCATTTTTCGTTCTAATTTTGACTTTTGTTTAGTTTGATTTTTGTTTTCGTTGACGACCCGTTTGGTTCAGTGGTAGTGAATGCTGCGTCTGGGCCAAGGGTGGCGGGTTCGATCCCCGCACAGTACAAACATTTGTGTGCATGAACATGTTTGTTTGTATTGGTCTGGGTGTTTTCTATGTATTATAAGTATGTATTTACAAAAGAAAAGTAATATACGTATATATTTGTAATTCCACTGTTGGTTCTGATATCTGTAACACAGGTGCTTGAGCTACCTATCTCAGAGTCAGACCAATGTATGTGATGTAGTGAAATATTTATTTATTTATTATTATAATTTTCCTTCAGAAAATAGGTGACTGAAAGAAACTAAGTAACTGGACTAAAAGTGTATCTATTTTAGGTGCCAAACTTACCTGTCCCATCATCTAAGGCATAAAATACGGCCAAGGTATCCCTGTCCGTCGTAAAAGGACACTAAAAGGGCCTTAAGGGTTTTGTTGAGTACTCTAGGGGGTGCTGGTTGACTCCTTGAGTGACCCTGAGGACGAGTCGTTACGCCCGTGCTGTCGTAGCATAGGTATACTGTACTGAGATCGTGTCGTAGTGCGCGTAATACAAAAATTACATAGCAAAACGTAGGATGTTCCTTGGAAATGGAAAAGGGGTGCCAAAGCCACCCAAAACAGTGCGTTGAACATTGTGTGAAAGCGAGCTTGGATGTCTGCGCAGCGCCACCCCTCACGATCTAGATTAGTTATTCGTACAGTGATTGTGTGAATCGAGGTTGCATTTCCCGCCCGATTTCTGAACCAGTATTGACCCTTGATAGCACATGCTATACCTACGCATTTGTTTTGAGAAACTCGATTTTCGGACTTGGTGGTAATACAAATAAAGATTGTAGGAAAATAATAATAATTTATATCCTTGAAGCTTCGGCATGCATGGGCCTGCTCGACCGGAGTAATTAATTCTACTTACAGCCTCACAGAAGACCGGCACGTGGAGCAGCACCTGGCTGCTGGTTTTGCCGAGTGAGTGAGGGTATTGAAGGCCCAATCGGAGGGAAATTAACTGCACTTATGTTGCGGGTGTCTATAGGCGGCGGCATTCGCTTACCATCAGGTGATCCGTCTGCTCGTTTGCCACCTATGATGTTCCACCTATAGTGATATTTTACGGATACATTAACTCAAAAATCCACTGTCTAGAGTTTATATAAAGGAGATATTCCAAATTGTATGGACGCTAGGCCAGCACCTTGTACCTATAATATCCAAAATGTGGACTGATATACCTCTACAACGTTTTGTTATCATCCGCTAGTTTCAGAACAGAAGATTAGGGAGGGATGTTTAGCGCATTAATAAAGATTTCCACGCAAAACTGCCTGCGGTTAGAGTAATATACGTCTAACAATATATTCATTGCAATGAATAATGATTTGGAACTCACTATTAAGTATTTCTACGCAGCAAAAAGAGGGTAAGCCTTGTTTATTAGAAAATACCTTTCCTTTCACGTCTCACGTAAGGAATTTTTCTCGTCGGAAATTTACCCTTACGCATCTACTCCTTTATACGCACTTACAAAGGGCTTCTTCGTTTGCGCACCGCGTACGCCGGTACGGGGGAACACCGCTGATCCCGGGGAAATTAGCCTCATTTGAATTAGCGAGGTGATTGAACGGACCCCGAACGTGGGGTCTATGGGACAACTCGCCCGAAAAAAACTCGCCCGAGAATTCCAAGATTTTTCCGGTCACTGTTCTAACTTAACCTGACCAATATTTTTGTGATGATAATACTGTCTAAACTCTACTAAACGCAAAAAATATTGGTAAAGTTAGGTTAGAGGAGTGACGAGCAAAATATTGAGATTCTCAGGCGAGTTGTCACTATCCCCGAAGTGAGCCATGAAGGTCTTCCCCGATATGTACTACGAAATAAGGTGTAATTAACTGCGTCATTCTAAAACCCTTTAGAGATTACTTTGTCCCTTAATTGACATATTAATATGAGGTGCTGTAACCGTATTGAGTAGATTATTACTAAATACACTGTATGAACGAACATGTTAACTTTATTTTTTTGAAACCGGAATTACAATTAAGTCCATACAAAAGGTAAGAGATCTGCAACAGATTTAAAGAATAGCTATACGGTAAGTACAATTATATTAGTGTAAAAGATAAAGAAATGTTTCTTTTCAGTAAAACATGCTAATTTAAGGTCTCAGAGTCGTGTATTAGTAGGTACCTTCACTTAATTATTTCTCTACCCCAACGTTGTCTGGAAGAGATCGCTATTAGCGAGAAGACCGCCGAGATTGTATTTATAATATGAACATAACATTAATTGCTTTGGTTATCTTGAGCAATAAAAAGTATCTATCTATCTACCTACTAGCCAACGTCTTTCATTACAGTCCACCCGGACACCTATTTCCACGCCAATCTTTCTTCATTGTCCAAATCAGACTCGACGCGTAGGTACTAAGTGACAAGCTGACATACATTAATCAGCACACGTACACATTGCAGCATAAACCCACAAAATGAAAGAAGATCAGACAACGAACCGCCTACTTAGAGCCGGGAATAAATAATGCCGCTCCCTTTTGTCACTCCGCACAAAAACCTAGCCCTCAACGCTCATAACGAGCCGAGGGATAACAAAATATTATTTTCATAAAAATTCACTTTGATAAATACGTCATTCAATTTCGGAGAAATAAAAATGAGTCAACGCGGCAGTCAACAATGCGGAACAAGTGAAACGTTCCGATAATAAAAAAAAGGTAAAACGGATCGGCTGCCCGATTTTCAATATTGTTTGGAGGTAAACGACGGTGATATTCATATGTGTAAAGAGCGCTTTGCTATCCTACATCTACAGGTACCTAATATGGGGATGGATTATGCAATACTATATTATATACCTACTACTAACTTATAGGATATTTGTTTCAGTAAAATATCTACTAAAACTATATTTAGTTTGTATTAACTTGAGTGTCATTAAACGGCAATCACGCTGATGCGATCCAATATACTGTGTCATTATAAAAATATATAGTGACAAAAAAACGAAAGGAAATTTTCAGAAAGCAACTTTTCTGAGTATTACTCGCAAGTTCATTTTGACAATTATAATGTTAAGAAATAAATAAATATTGAATATTTCTATTTCTAGATAATACGGGTCACAATGACACATCTATTTCATGATGTTTTGAATTTGCACCTGATTGTTATTTAAGCATTGTTACTCAAATGATTCAACCAAAAGACTCGTTAGTCTTTAGAGTTGCTGAAACGTTAATGAAACTTTAATGCATTTAAAAATACAGTGTTACAGCGCTAACTGACCCAAGTAAAAGAGTAATAAAAGAACTTACAAAGTACGTAACGAGCAAAATTATGAAGATGTGTGGGTGTATAACGTTCCACAACACCGTAAAAATGTTAAGTATTCCTCTTAATGTGCCTATTTTCAAGCGCTTCTAAACTATTCCTTCCTAATTGTTACTTGTATCAGTCTGCTAACTTATATAGCTTGCCCTATTTATTTGTTGTCGAATAACAGTAAAGGAAATTACCTTATTTCTTTATACTATACCAGTGCCGTAGAACTACCAGACGTTTTAAGATATGAACTAACAAGGAGCGGAGTCCAATATTGCACCGACCGTTACCTACTTTACGACCGAAGGGAGTGAATTTCTATTTCGATTCGAGAAAGCTAAGTCCGCCGCCTCTGTTGACCCAAAGTTGCAGAACTATTTATGCAAAATGTATGGCTATTGGTTACAGCAGACGTTGCAATCTATACGAGTGGCTATTCTGAACCACTGCCGCACGCCGCATCGATTCCGATGAATCTGACGGACTTGGATACACAGATTCCGACGGTTGAAGCTGTTCAAAACGGAGCTTACGAGGGCCTTTCGAAATGGAATGGCATAACTTGAGTGCTTTACGCTGTTCGCCTTTAAACTTCATCTGTGTACATTGCCGATACGGTTGTCAATACCACTTCAAAAGGGACTTGGTGGATAACTTCGTTTGAAACAATTAGTCGAGCCGATGGGGTTAGACACGTTTTTTAGCAAATTTAGATGCTTGGTTAAAGAGGCAATTTATAAGATACATATGCTTTTTATTTTAACAGTATTCACTGATAAACAATTTTTTGCATTCAGATGTAAAATTATGCTTATACTTAAGTTAATATTCACGACTGAAAAGGGTGTTAAGGATTTGTTCGTGTCAAAAGTAAAGTGTGAAATGTTCGTTTACAACCCAACTTAACCAAATTAATAAGCTTTACCTTAGCTTCATAAAAATATATTTGATGTACCCTATATATAAACAAGTAAATACATTGTGATCTGTATATAATACGTAACGGAACCTACCTACTCGGAGACTTCAGTTCATGTATCGAACTAGTCGTCTTATACACGTAGTAGGTAGACGTACCTATAGTAAGTAATATAGGGCATACAAAGCCTATTATTACAGTGTGAACCGAGTATTGAAGTCAATGCATGCATATGACTGGATTCGGCTATAACCGGTTTATTGGCAATCCGATGCTCTTCAGGCGCCTGTCAGACGCAAGCAAAGCTGAGCCAATGCTGATTCTCGTTCTTGGTATCTAATATGAAATAGAATGAAATGGTTTTTTATTACGTAGCTTTTTGTTTGATATTAACAAGCGACGGGTTTTACTTTCACAAATTTTCATTGCGACCTATTCCCAGAAATTCAGCTTCCTCGTTTTTAAAGCGGACAGCTAAAGAATGCAATCCTAAGGGACTTTGGTAAGCCAAAGTCGTTGTTCCCTGATCATCAACGAGGAACATTCTGTCCGTGATAGAAATTTCATGCTTTAAGACGCAGTACACAATTAGGCGCCTTTTACTATATATTATATTAAAACACATAATAATATTGGGTACACCATTTATACCTAACTCTAATACAATGCTACATAGCTTCATATTTAGATAAATATTCAATATAGCTGCTTTCTCAGCTGTAAATGAATTCTGCTTTTACAAGCCAAAGCCACCTAAATGAGATCTCTGTTGCATACAATTCTCTTATTTCTCTTCTCTGTTTTATGTGTTAGATAGACTAGTCAAAGACAAAACTTTAAAACCAAATTGCTGATTCTTGCAGATCATACAACCTTTATGCTATGGAAACTATTGTATTTTTAAGAGCTCCAATCCAACTTATTACTAAAACCGTTACTTGAAAAATGTTACCGAGCAAATCTGGCATCAGTGTCGGCTTACTCGCCCGTGACATTAATCTTATTACGCTAATGCATTGAGCACCTTTACAAGATTTATCCAATATCCTATGGTTAAGCCCCACGGCTCGAAGGAGTGAAAATTCAAAAACTCTTTGAAGAAAGAACGGCACCCAATCGCAATCAAAGAGATTACCTTCGTTCACTAAGAACAAGATCTAATCATCCCTGTTTTTAGTCATTTCGTAAATTTTTCACTTTTTTAAAGTAAGTAAGAAAATACCCTTCATGCCGTAGAAGACTAAATAGTAAATAAATCCTCCAACCGATATTCAAATACAGCGACCAATCTCAACAGGATATATTGTAATGGTCAAGTATGTGCGCAAACATAGTGCACTCTTTATTCCCTTACTATCTTGATTCGATGGGGCATCAGTGTGACACGTTCGATGATAGATCGGGCGCAAAATCAACTGCTAGCATATTTTAAAACTATAAATCAACCTAAGCCCTTAATAAATTAGCTCAAAATACAGTTACAACAAAAAGGTTACTACAGCTTGAAAAAGTTATTCCAAGATTTTTTTTTCAACATCTTTGCGTGCAAACGTTATCCGAAAAATTATGTTAAAGCAGAAAATACTATTGTAAGATTTTAGGTTACTAAGATAGTGGGTTATCTGTACACTGAACCTTTACAATGTTCCAACTTACATTTACAAAAAATGCGAGTAAGGTACACAACATTTTCATATAAACATCGCCTCATTCTCGTTACATGTAAGCTACGAAATAACTCCATAACATTGAAGGTATTTACCAAGCAAAACACGATTATTTCGTAAACACGTCTCGCAAATCTATTGCCGGCTTTGAAAGTGCTGGTGTCCGCCGAGAATACCCGACGAATTTGTTCAAAAAATGTAATAGACGTTCCGAGTGTCAATAGCTATAGTGCGAGTTTGATTCGCACCCGAGGAAACATGCGATTGACAGACAAAATGAGGATGTATTCGACAGGCCCCCTCTAAATACACCCCTACCTGCCGACTGCCGTGAGATATTGAAAACCGAGCCCCGGGCTATTCGTTTGACCTTTTTTATTGGCAACATTTCACTCGTTCCGCATTGTGGAGGGCTTGCCCGAAACGGGTTGCGTTGTCAAATTGCTCCGCTATTTTAGTCTACCTGGATAACCCTCATTTCCATGTTCCAATCAGTTGCAGAGCGCTGCTTTATTATATACTCTTGGTGATCCGACAATTATTTTATTTAACCTCATCTTTTTTACATTGTATGTATAAGTTATTTTATAATGATATTGCGCAGTGATTGCTGATTTTCATCTATTATTTCGTTATCGCTAAGTTTTTCTTTTTTATTGTTTACTTTCTTGTCGATATGTTTGTTGTTTTTTTTTGGGTTAAAGCACATACCGGCATAGATGGAAACGAGGCTGCAGACGCAGCGGCAAAAGCGGCGGCCGAAGCAAGGTCAGCATACTCTTACGCCAAGTTTCCATTAAGCCATGTGAAGCGCGAGGCCAGGAAGGAAACTTTGGAGAGGTGGAAGGATAGTTACGCCAACGCGGAGCAGGGAAGTCATACTAGGGGTTTATGCCCGGAACTGGATGACGTCTTTGCTGCCGTAGAACTATGTGGCGCGTCCTTCTTCCTCACCCAGTACCTAACAGGCCACGGCTACCATCGCGCTTATCTACATAGGTTCAAGATAGTGGATATCGACACCTGTCCCTGCGACGACGCCTCCGCGCAGACGGCCGAGCACTTGGTGACACAGTGTCCCAGGTTTGCGCGCGCGCGGTTCGAACACGAGCTTACCTGTGGTATGTTTCAGGTCCCACCATTTATCTTCGCACAGGTTATTAAAAAGGAAACGACGAGAAGCTCTTTTATTAATTTTGTTGAATATATATTCAGCGAGCTGAAAAATTTCAATAAATAAGTGAACAAATATGTTCTATGTACATAATAATAACATTTATAATACAAAATTTATATATATTAATAATAATAATAAGGAAATTATAATAATAATATATCTATCTTCAGCGAAATGATTAAAACACTACAGCGAAACACAAGTACTATACAGACAGACATGACATGACTTGTATCAAATAGCAAGTCTCAACACACGATAATTAAAACAAATACATAGGGAAAAAAAAAAAAAAAAAAAGATATGTTTGTTTATTTTATTATAAGGGAACTCATCATAAAAGCTGAAAGACTATTTCCTTGCATTTCTATGTAACTATAAGAAACAAAATTAGAAAAACATAATTTTCCTCCTCCTCAGATGAAACAGAATCCAATTCCTTTAAAAATGAGACTATTAGTTAAACTCCCGCTTCCCAGCATCACTCTTGTGCACCAAAATCAAAAGAAATAACGTCACCAGCGAAAATCCGACGGAAATGAGATACTTTGCTACGTAATATTCACTCTTATTTACATTTTCTAGAGAACCATTTATCTTTATGCACTAAACTTTTTAGTAAACTCTCTGTATCTAGGTAAATAAATGTGTTTTCCGTATACGTGCACTGGAACATCCCACGTTGCAAAATAAAATCGAATTTCATCACTTCAAAAAACTTTCCACTTCGGCAGGCACACCGTGAAAATCCATCAACGAAATTTCTCTCGTAGGTTGTTTACATTAACGATGAAATGATAAATGATAAACGGAAAACTTCGCAAAATAGGCTAGTGTAACGGGTTCCTCTTTACGGAAAGTGTAAACTTTGGGGAGAATAACAGAACCCTCTTACGTTAAGAATGTAGTACTTTTTTAAACATAGTGTTGTTACCTCGAATAAAAAGGAATTTTTAATAGTTAGCTACTTATTAAAATCCTGCTTCCGAATTTCCACATAATATGTTTTTTCAATAGTTGATAAATTTACACGACATACAATTTTATGATCCTATTAAAATTGTTAAAAACTATGACCAGAAAAAAATGTTTTTCGGTGTAAGCGAAATATCTTGTGATAGATTAGTGTCTCTCAAAACCTAGATCAGAGGTAATTTCATTCGGTTTTTAAATTTGTCCCGACCGGGAATCGAACCTAAAATCTGCCGCGCCAAAACTCTCGCTTGGCCAATTAGGCCCGCTAACAAAACCTGTAAAATGGAAAATGGCGTCAAAACGTTTTACTCGGTAACCAAAAGAAGAGATGTGACGACTAAAACTAAGAATGTAAGAAGCAAACATTCTCAGCGACCCCAAATCCCTTTAGTGTCTTTATTCGCTGCCCAACCAAAGCCGCGCACTGGCAATATTGTTACAGATATCCGCAAAATTTTACAGTCAACTTAGCAAGTAGTTTAGCGTTTTATCGTATACATTACTGGTGGCGCAGCGGCTGCACTGGAACTTGTCCTCAAGGATATTACTTTAATCGCAGAGGCTCCGTTATGGTCAAAGTTTCATGGAAGCTGCGGCCGCTTATTGCACAGTCGTTGTTACAATTCCACCTCGTTATGTCTTATGTCGCTTCCTTTATTTTTATTCAAGGACGTAATGGGGTCACCTTTGTTAGTCCTACAAAGGAACATCGAGGTTGGGTTGGATTTATTATTGTGAAAATTATGTTTTACAGAAGCTTAATTATTTTTTGTACCTAATGTATTTGAACTTGTAATAGTTAAATGGTCATAAATATTAAAAAAAAAAACAAGCTAACATCTTTGTTTAGATCACGATCAAGTAATTTCTGTTTCTTTGCTCTTGGGTCTAAGGTGGTCTAAGTGTGGGAGACGACCCCGTAGTATACCTACAGGATGTCCTATTTAGAGGCGAAATAATCGGTGGGTATGTATGGCACATACTATTTAATTTTACAAATCCATTTGGACACACCAGTGATTCTGAATGAAATCTATCAGTCAATCATTCGAATGATTTGGAGTTTTTCAGCGAAAAACTGTAAATGGTAAATATCCAAAAACCTCTATAGTATGAGGGAATCGATTTCCAATTTGATCAAGACGACAATTTTTCCGTCATCATTCGAGTATTTTTTTTAATTCGAGTACATAATAATACAATTTACTTACTGAAATCGAGTACTTTATTCGAATGCCATCATCACTATCTTGTTTTCATATTTCTTTTTTTTTGTTATTACTCCCTGGCACGCAAAATGTTTATCCCACGATCAGGGCATGTTTCTCTTAGGCTTTGGATGTTTACATGTTATTAGTGATATTGGTTTTTGTATCCGTATCTCTTTCACCTCCGGGCCTAGCTTTGGCAACTTTCCTGAAGATATTATTATTTTAATAATACCTTACGTTGTAAACCGTTGTGTACTTAGTTGTACCTTCATTAGTTTAATAAAGGTTTCTATTGTTATAATATTCTCACTATGCTTTTGTATAAGTACTAAAGCTGGAAAGGTAACGAGCGCTAACAACTAACTTTTGGTATTGGATTGTACCTATAGTATAAAAATAATAATAAATTGAAATAACATAACTTACTCAAACCTACCTAAACTAAGATTTTTCCTTGCACTATGGAAACCAAGAAAACAAAGGTACCACAAATACACAGACTCAACACTAAAACATGTGTGTTTCATCAACAAACATTAGTATTAGCAAATTTTGAGCATCCCGCAGATTTTTTTGTACTTTGAAAATAATTTTCAACAGAAATTTGTACAATTATTTATTTTAATGAATATACCTAATTGGATATGTCGTTTTATATGTATCATGTTCTCCTAAATAAAAATAACTTTCTTTCCATCTGCACTTACGAGTAGATTCATGCCCTTGACATAAAACAAACTTAAATTATTAAATGGAAGACTATTTGTACAAACAAACATTTCTTTGTTATTATTTCCAGCAATAGCTTCTTTTATATTATATCTGACAAGCTATAAATTTGTAAGTACGATTTAAATGTCTTCATTTATACTGGAGCGAAATCAGAGCGGGTATTTATTATGGGCACTCGGGCGCGCGGAAGTAAGCTCTTCAACGAACGGAGTAGTTTTAAACGGCACTTGCAGTAGTTACTGTTATTTATAGCTCTCCGACAAAACATAGTATCAGCGACTTTGCACGGGATCTTCGACTGACAAAACGCCTTTCTCAGCTGCAATGACACCGATTTTGAACCAATCAAAATTATACATTTGAAATATCCCTACCTGGGACGGCCAAATGGTCGAGGGCCAGTTAGCCGTCCAAGGTACTGCTGAAGGAATGAAGTTGGTAAAGATTTGCGTGGAGTCTGAACAAATGTATGAAATCTCTAAATTTGACTTCAATGTCGAGTACACGAGATTTACGACATAAAACGGGTATTCTAAATATAAATTCTAATGTAAAAATAACATTATGTACCCTACCTATATCCACATAATGAATATTATTCAACGACTACGCAATAGTGTTCCTCTTCAAGTTAGGGAAAGCACGTGATTCTGAATAATTAGTTTTCAGTTTGAATAATGGTTATGCCATTTATGCATAGTCTATAACTAAAGCACCCTTGTGATAGCCAAGACAACAGAAGCTGTAATGAAAATGAGTTATGTTTACTCACACTCGTTTAAGCAAGAAGGGCGTTATAAATTTGAAGTGTGTGTGTTTTTATCTAAGTTTTTTTTTTTATATTTTTTGTGAAGATCTTAATAATATGTTTCAAAGAATAGATCTACGTACCAAGAAATAGAAATAGAAATAGAAATAGAAATATTCTTTATTCAATTTAAGTCCTTATAGAACATTTATGAATGTCAAATATTATGTAAGCTACCGCTGATTCGGAAAGTCGATTTCTACCGAGAAGAATCAGCAAGAAACTCAGTAATCACTCTTTTCAAATTATGATCAGTAATTACAATTTTCATTCTGATAATTAAAAATATTATTAAGATTACAATAACAGTATGATGTGTACAATGCTTTATATCGTTTAGATAATCGTCAAAGTAAAATTATAAAATCAAATTATACATTTAATAGAATAGGCGAGGAGATTAACATGTCCAGGAATCCTTATCATCTAAATAATCTTCTACATTATAGTAGCCTTTCTGCATTAAACAGTTTTTAATATGAAATTTAAATTCATGCAATGGTAAGTCAATTACTCTTTGTGGTAACTTATTAAACATTTTTATACTCAATCCCACAAATGAGTTGCCAATTTTATGAAGTCTTAGATTTGGGACCGCAAGCCTATGTTTATTTCGTGTGTTAAAGCTATGAAAATCAGATTTTCGCGAGTAAAGCTGCAAGTTTTTACGTACAAACATAATGCAATCAAAAATGTATTGAGAAGCTACCGTTAAAATATTTATTTCCTTGAATAATTCTCTAAGTGAGTCACGTGATCTAAGGCCATAGATGGCGCGAATTGCCCTCTTCTGCAATATGAAGATAGCTTGTATGTCAGCACCGGATCCCCACAGCAATAGACCATATGACATCAGACTATGAAAATAACTAAAATATACAAGTCTTGCAGTTTAAATATCAGTCAGATTCCTTATTTTCCTAACTGCATATGCAGCTGAACTAAGTCTTCCTGCCAAGGCAGCAATATGGGGGCTCCATTGCAATTTGGAATCCAGAGTGATGCCTAGAAAAACTGTGGAGTTTATAATTTCAATAGGTTCGTTATTCACGACTATATTAATATTGACCTGCCTTACATTGTTACTTGCCAAGTTTCAACAGTATTGTTCTTATCATATTATTATTAAAAGCATGTCGTGTCCCACAGCTAGGCAAATGACTCCCTGCCCTTTCTCCACATTTCACTATTTTGGGCGACTAAGAGTTCTTATATTTTCGGAAAAAAGTACCTATGCATGGCACATACGAACGGACAAATACAAATTGGGCATCAGTATTTTCAAAAACCTATTTCCTCTTCTTATTACCAATAGCTTTTGCCCGCGACTTCGTTCGCGTGGACTTCAGGTTCGTAAAAACCTCAAAAATTGTAGCCTATGTATTATTCTGATGTATAAGCTATATTGTGGTAAAGTTTCATTCAAATCCATTCAGTAGTTTTTACGTGAAAGAGTAACAAACATCCATAAATCCATATATCCATACTTACAAACTTTCGCCTTTATAATAGTAATAGGAAGGATTGAAACATTATTAAATTAATATAGGTACGTACACACAATAGGGTTTAAGAAAAATGAAATACCCTTATTATAATATACAATTAAAAAACATTATTAATATTATGTAGATATTATGACGAACCTATAAGGTTTCCTTTGGCTTCCTTTTTCATTTGGCTACGAAGCCCTGAATAGTAAATACCTATCCACTTTAAATGTGATCTCTTCTTTACTTGGTGTATCGCTTGACTAAAGTAAGTAATAACGAAGTCATTCAATAAGCGACAAAGCGCCTGAACATAATGAAAAGGCACACACTTTTCGACCAAATTATACACTTGTGTAGTCAAGGGTACCTGCTCCCTATTAATTCAACACAAAGCGACCCCAATTAGTGTCTTACTTTTTGTGAAGTCACAGCCATTCATTTCTCATTTATTAATTTACGTTTATGCAAATGGTCACAGTAATGATAATTAAATATGAAAGTGTATAAAGTTGGCGAATGAAATTATAAATTACTCAGCAAGTAACTTTCTTTATTAGATATGCATTGTGTAGGGACTTACTTTATATTAAAAGTCATGTAAGTTTCACTACTTATTTATTAGGTACGAGTATGTTAAGTACTGAAGGACTTCTGAACCAATATTTCCTATTTTTTTCATCTTTAAACCTATTTAAAAATACGCAAAACTAAGTATGTTTTGCTCTTTTTCACGTATTCTTAATTAAAATACGTTTTCAGGTTCCGGACCTCAAAAGAATAAAACCTGTACACTCGTTTTCGAAATAAAAGGTCTTGACACAGAGATATACAGTCAGACGGGCAACAAACAGATCTTACAAGCGTTCCGATTTTATTTGACCTAAAGAAACCCTAAAAATCACCATTGATTTGGAATATCTCTTGTGACAGTACTTGATTCTAAAACATATTTTAACTACGTAAGTACCTATTAAAGCGTTCAATTCAATCGAACAAAGTTTTTTTCGACTAGTACTTAAACAGTTTTATTCCTTTAAGCTTAACCAACCTTTTTTAATTTAAAGAAAATAAATATGAATAAGATGTATTAGGTATGATGTTAAAATAAGAAATAATAAAATAATCTTAAATTCCGTACCTGTATCGATATAATATATTTTATATTTTTTAGAAAAATATAACAATATTCATAAAATGATTATTCAGATTAACAAAGCCAACCTAATTAAAAACACATCCAACGGAGGTAAAGATAGGCAAAGTTAAATATTTGACCATAACTCAAGTTGGCGAAAAAGTAAACAGGGGTAGTAAGGACCCGACCCGATTCTCGCAGTTAATTGGTCGCATTAGTCATATGCGGGTCGCGCTCGGAGTGCCCGCGCCGTTATCTCGCATGATTTGTGACACACTGAAATATAAATTAGCCCGTACGTAAATTGCGAATAAGGAAGCCGAGAATATCGATACCTTAAATCTCAAAGGGCGTAATCACCATTTTGGCCAAAATGACTTTTGAATGCTATCTTACTCCATTTTTTTTTCTCTATCGATCTGTATTATCAAAGTTTTAAAATTCGCAAAAAAGTGGTGATTACAGCCCACGTTTTTACCGTCGATAATGCAAGAATTTTAGTCGTAAATACCTTTAAAAAATTCATTATTAAGGTTTCGGTCGATACACCAGTTAAAATTATAATGATGTGAAAAATACTGACTATCGAATGAGGCGTATAGGACAGATATGTGTAACAGTGGCGTTTACGACTCGAGTTACTTTAAGAATTTAAACAAAATAAATAAAGTAAGTGGTAGTAATACTGCATAATGAATATCGCGTTTAGTCCGGTTTCTATACATTCTAAAATAAAAACGCTCAGACATGCAATTAGCAAGTACTTTTACTACCCATACGTAAGAAGAATTACTCTAGTGTCAGTATCCTAGACGAAAATGAGGAAATACGAAAATGAGCAGAATATACCACTCATTTCCCCTCGTCGAACCGAATTGTATCGATGTCTGTGATTAAATTCTTGTTAATATAGTGAAGTTGACGTCTTTTATTTCTTTTGCCCAACAGTAGGTACTCCTATTAAAGATTGTTAATAGCACGCAAAACCTGAAACATAAACAAAGTGGCGGGAGTTTTGCTAGCGCTTAAATCTTATGTAGATCAGTCGTAGCTTTAACATTTTTAAAAATAAACGTTTGTTTTACTTCTTTGCACAGTACTGGTAGAAGACTTATTAAAATTTAAGCTCTAAGTAAAAGTCCTGTCGATGCAGATATTGTTTATACTAATTTAAAAACAAAACAAAATTATAGAAATCAATAACTTTCGTTTGAATTTCAAACTAAAATGATTGCGTTTGTATAATTGAAATAATAAAATCGTTTTCATTTCTGTACTTGCTATAAATTTTGTAATAATGAAACTACCCGTATTTGTCTCGTAATTTGTATCTTCCTCGAAGTGTTTTTACTTATAAAAAACCGAAATTAGCTTTTTAAAATGCATTTTCTATAAGTTAACTAGGCTGTTACACCATAGCATAGAGCAGAATAGCCTTTTTTTCAAGTCGTAAACGCCATTATACCATAACTTATTGCAGAACAGCCTTTTTTTTAGGTCGTAAATGCCAAGTTGTCAATATTTTTTTGGCGTAATCACAAATCAGTTTGGCAAACATTGGTTGTATTTTGAATACCATATAACTGTGTTATAAAGCTCTCGATACTCGATAATTACATCCAAATTTCATTTATATGGCATTATTAGTTTAAAAGTTATGAATTTAATTCTTAGATTTTTTTTTTGTTTCGGCTCTCCTGAAAAGTGATGATTTGGTGATTACGCCCTTTGAGATTTAAGGTATCGATATGTAATGTGCAAATTCCACCACCTCTAGACTAGCAGATATGTAGTGTGATTTGGTCTATCTAAATCATAAGTACCAAGATATTATATTCAATTACATTTAAATTATACATTATCTAAAAATAAATACTGAGTTTTATACTATATCTAAATTATTTTTTTTTAATTTATGATTTTTGTGCAATTAAGTGCAATGCCTATGCTAATAAAAAAAATTTGACTTTTACTTAAATGAGACAATAGAACTGATAGATGCCTAAACGTTTTGTCACCCAAAAAGTATATTAGAATCAATATTTGAGAATACACCATTTGTTTCAAAAACGTGTTGATGTCTCTGTCCCAGTATTAGTCCGCCCAAATCTAGCTATTTGTTTCTCATGTATAGTACCTGCTTAGCATAAAACACGGATGGCGAAATTAAAAACAATTAAGAATTGGAATGGAAACGGCCTCACAGAAGATCGGCGTGAAGCAGTGCCTTCGCTGTATTTCGCCGTGTGAATGAGGCTACCGGACACCGAATCGGAGGGAATGGAAGTCAAAGGTTGGCAGCGCCCTTGTGACTCTACTGGTGTCTTTAGGCAGCGGTAATCGCTTGCTATCAGGAGATCCTTTTGCTCGTTTGCCGCCTATCGCATAGAAAATACGCCAAATACTGGCGTTTGAACTAAATATTTTTATTGGTACATACTTATGTACACGAAGAAGTAAAATCATCATCACATAGTTTTAATCACTAGAATGAAGACGCAATATGAACTACTATGACTATGAATAGGTACCTACCTACTTACTTCATAAAACCATAACAGGACCAATATTTTAGTGGTCTCAAGTAACTAACTAAATGAAAATACCTACCTATAACAACACAACAATTTTGCAGCGATTGTCGGGATAAAGTTCATTCAATACACAGGGGGACCGGGTAAGTACATTTATTTACTCTTATTTTTTATATTGCTCGAATGTGCAACTTATGTCACAGAGACATCTTTTTTTTGTCAAATGTACCACATTTCCCCAACATTTACAACTAGCTTACATTCTTCCGCAATCTGCACATAGATGGCGTTAAGTTAGTCTGCAAAGCTATGGTTTTAAAAATGCAAGTTTGTAATTTAGTTTGTAAAATACACTGCGGCAAAAACAGACTTTTCTATTTAAAGCAGGTAATGTGGTTGTGTTTAGGATGTATGGCACAAAATCCACATCCATAACATACAGAATGACCCAGAAATTGACTACAAGCTAGAATTGGTCAACAGGCTAACTCATAACAATAAAAAAAATCTGGTTATAGCTGGTGCCATTTTAACAACAATAAAAAGGGGTTTTAGAACGAGTTTTAAAAAGTGCAATCAAATGTTTGAAATTCAGCATCTCTGGGTTCGTAATGTAGTCATGCGACTTTTCAGCGAACATGACACAGCTGGTAAAATACTTACGTACAGCCACACATCAAAGTTTACAAAAATGTCGAATTTCTTCAACCGACTCTCATCTTACTGTCAAACACATTAGGTTGAATATTAATTGAGGAAATTAGACAGGTTGTGGTAACCTGATGTGTGGCTAACTGTACATTATTACAGAATTATTACTGAAAATTAACTTTTATTCAATTTTCTAGTTTTAAAACAAATAAAAAAAACAAACACCATTAAAGACAATATTTTTATTTTATAAAAGACCTTTTCAACATTCTTCTAACAATTCACTTTTCCTCCGAAACAAACACAACCCCTCAATTCTAAAATAGACATCACAGATAAAATATACACACAAAATATCTTCTTGCTGCTTATTGTATGCCGTTCGCCTATCAAACGCTGTTTAGCTTTTATCATCATAAAGGTACAACTACAGAGTACAGACAAAACTCAGAAGGATCTCAACCGGGGGAGGGTATACATAGGATTATTAATACATTTTTAAGAAAATGTCTTAAAAATTTAAATATATACTGTTTATGAATAAAATATTATTTATTTTTCTATTTTCGGCCCACATAATGTGGAGCACTTAGTATGCATGTATTACTATCTTAGTTAGTTTGCAGTGGTAGTTTTATTGAAAACGTTTAGAAAGTTCAAGATTATCAAGTAAATTCTGTAGTTTTGAAACTGGCTGCTAACCTTTCTGGGTACAAATGACTTACTAATGAATCTTCTCCCGGTTAGGTCCAGTGATGTTTGGTTGTAACTATATGTGCACAAAAATAATTAGTAACTATACAGTCGCAATGGTCCAAAAAAAAATTTTGTTTTAATTAGGAGGTCCGGGTGAAATAATTTATATGATTGTAATACTTATGGATACATTAAAAATGATGATTACATTATTGTATTTTAAACATACTATACCGACACTTTATATACAGATAATAGGTATAATAATACAATGAATTTAGATCATGCTTTTATACATACCTACTAAAGTGTATGTATTAGACCCTATCAGGTACATGCATACATTTTATTTTGATGCTAGTATTATGTACATTGTCAGTTATTAAATTTTACTAAAATACAGCCACGATCTCATTATGATTAGGTTCACTTTGGTTACTTTATACCGAATACAAAATTTAATTTTAGTATATTCAAATCAAGTATTTATTTCATTACTAGCTAGGATAAAATTGTGTAATTACGTACTACTGCATTGTATAGATTTCGAGTCGAGTCAATAAAGGGGAATCTAGGGTGATACACTCGCTAACACCCTTTAGACACCTTCTTTGGCCTAAATTCCCCCAGCAATAATAAAAGCAATATAAACTTTAGAACATATTACTGCTAAAAGCATTTATCACGCTCGTATAGGCCTAAAACAATAACTTGCCTATATTGTAACAACGTATTAGGTATAATAATTTTATCACTAAGAGATTAGTCATATAACTAAAAAGAAGAGACTCTTTTATTATTAAAATACAACGCCTTAAAAAAATAAAAAAGAATTACTGAAGCAAAACATTTCATTTAGACAAAAGTAACACGAATAAAAGAGTAAAAGTAGCAATAGCAATCAAGATAGTAATAAAATAAATATGAATTCATATGAAATACATTCCCTTCATGTCCCTTCCCTCGCTTTTTTAACAACACTTGTATAATATTTTACTGATATGTTTTACATTTTTGACGAACACAAACTAACCGAATTGAACATAGTTAAATAGCAAGAGTCCAGTGTTCTAATATAACTCAAAGGCAATTTAAACTACACAATATGTGAGATCTTAAGTGTCAACCTGCATTAGCAAAAATTGTACTTTTGTCGGAGCTACAGCTACTTATATTTAAAAAGTTAATAGTTATATAGTTGGCTTATTGTTGCGAAATATTTTGGTAAATGAAAACGCAATTTTATAACTTATTAATTACTGTTGTATTAAAATCATATACCTAAAATTCCGATATGTTATGCATTTTAATGTTACACGGAAAAACTCAATATGCATTAAATATTACAAACAATGATTAAATATCCTAATAACGATGGTTAATAAATATGGGAAATAACGAGACTGTTGTTATAATAAGTATATTATTTTAGTACTGAAACACCATAATATACCTACCACCATAACCTTGTTATTTTGTGCCGGCATGATAACTTTATGATAATATTAATAAACGATACGATTTTACGATATTGTAAAGCGATGATTATTATTAACTAGTTAAATGGTTATGTACTTACTTACTGCTTGATGTTTCGGCTGCGTTACAGCAGCCGTGGTCATAAGCAGACTGAATCGACAAGCAGTAGGTAAGTAGATTATGTTTTTAATAATCGTCGCGTTGATCCCCTTTTTTTAGTATAATAATAATCTGTTATAATAAAACGCAAAATTGTAGTAATAGGACAAGGTTTTAAAAATACATTATTAGGCGCCTTATAAATACTACAATACTTACAAATATAATTCTGACCTCATTCGGTAGGAATAACAGAACTAGGATTTTATATCGTCTGAATCGGTAGGTAGATATCCAAATATCATAATAACGACGAATAGTTTACCGACTAACATCAGTTGATAATATTAATAGCATGAACAAACAACAAGTAACTGGTTAACTGCTTACTCAAATAAAGAAAGTTGGTAATAAACAAGACAAGCGCTAAACAACATTTAATAGTTAATAATGTATATAGTAGAACAAATATTTTTATGTATCTAATGACATGGATGTGCGCACTTACCTTACAGTAACGTACAATATTTACAAAACGATTTTAATTAATTATTTACAATATGTATTACCAGCGATTTAATATTTAAGTAGGTAGGCAATGGTACTAAATATTATGACGTGTAGTGTTTTCGAAATCAAAAACACAAATGAATTTAAAAATTTCAATGTATTGATCTATTTTTAACCTGATTCAGATTTATCTTTATTTAAATAATTAGTTGCTACATATCTAGTGGGGATCCATATATCCCCAACTCACCTCATGGATATTGTATGTCGAATGACAATATATTTTGGCAATTTATTTACTGTCTATGAATAATAAAAAAATGGTGTTTTTCTGTAATACTGATAAGATGCGATTCTTTGAGCAATTTGTTGATACTTAAACATTTAACACCAAAGTGGCACAAGTCGCTTTACCTATATTATTTAACATATAACATTTAGCAGTAAGTAAATGAGCAATTAGCAAGAAAATTATAAATAAACAAATTAATTTTTTCAATTACGTACTTACCTACTGATTCTACGAAAAGGCATAAGAGGTAGAAAGTATACTTCCCATAACCAAAATAATCAGAAATGATTATTATTACATATCAATAATAATTTTACATATTACAGTATACCTAATATCAAAAAGAAAACTAGGGTTACGATGTTCACAGGGGGCCATCTATCTAGTGGCCACTAATTGAAAAAATATTTATTCAGGTCAAGTAATGTCATCTATTGGTGATTCGGAAAGTTTATTCATGAAAAAAAAACAGTAGGTACATTTTTATAAATTGCATGTGATGTGCGTATTATGTCTTTATACAATGATTTATGTATGTGGCAGTTCAATGCTACTCTTATCTATGCAAGGAAATATAAACAGTTCCTTGATAATGTTCCTTGCTAGAAAACATTAGGTACACAATTCAACTTGTACCTATCACGCGATTGTTTTGTGGTCCTCTTTAGTATGATATAATTTTGCTCGCAAACTTGTCGATTGGGGCATTGATTAAATTCTATTTTTAGCGTTGTGGTTGTAAAATTATACTCAAGTGCAAATAATAACGTGTGCCTTATTACCTTTATCAGTGTTAGCATTATATTGAAATATAATAAAAGAACGAAGAGACCACTTTTAATGGTTGATTTGTTGGATTTATTTGGCCCCGAATCAGAATGAATGTTAAAATATCCAAAAAAGCAAAAATATTATGAGCACAACTTCGCCGGAGGGCTAGTATAATATTAACAAATAAATAAATGACGTTTGATAGTTTATAAGTCAAGAACAGTTTACTCGATTTTGCTAATTAAGGTATATAAGGGCGACAGAGCGAGCCAAGTAAGGTTAAAATTGTTAGAAAATATAGTTTGAAAATAGTAGGTATAAATGTTATAACAAACTCAAAAAGAACAAGTAGGTAACCAAATCAATTAAAAGATAACATTTACCTACTACATTTTTGAACCTTTTCACCTCAACTTCTTGTCAGAACTGTTTCAGTTATTAGGTATGTTTTTAAAAGCATTCATTTTATATTCAAAGCTAACTTTTACGGTTCGCTCGATTAGCTATAACGTAGAAGGCTGTGCATCGTGCACAGTAGCGATGCCATTTTAACTAAAACCCTCTAGAGTGCACTCTGAAAAGATATTACATTTTTTCTATATGTTCCTATTCATTGGAGAAACCATAGCTGTACCTACCTAATCAATTTTATTGTTAAAACAGGTCACTTTTTAAAAAAATGCACTGGCGTCGCGTCGCTACTGTGCACGATGCACAGCCTTTAATTATTTAGGTACCTAGTAGAGAAAGCTACTTAGGTGCTAAATTATTCATAGATTAAATAGGTAGGCGCCTATTCTCGATATAATTTTAGGTAATTTTCTGCTAAAAACTAACCTCGTTTACGCCAGTCCATTGCATTTGGAATTAAAAGTTCTACCTACTTTGAATATTATTTTCTGGAGAAAATGCATCTCTTGTGTTTTACACATTACCTACTGCAAGCACCTACGTACCGCCAGTAGATTCTGTCTAGGAGGCGCAGTGGCTAGTGGTTCTATTTCACGATGTTCTTTGCTTGCACCAAAAACTAGCGGACTTACCCCTGCGTGGGTACCAGGCTATAACGCGACAGATACGTTTGAGGTCCTTGATTTGATTACCAGGTTGAGATAAAATGTTTAATTCTTGTTTATCGATTATTAAATTATAAGAGTCTTGTAAAACATGTTAGCCTATGCACCTGCATCCGATACGTCTCCGATTGTAATATTACTCGTATTTGCGCACACATTACTGCATTATAATATCCTGATTGATTATTAAGACCAGCTCTTGCTAGTCGAATCGGCGCCATATTAGTCAAATAATAATTTATTAGATACTGCATCTAAAGAATAGATGCATTTATAAGTGGTTGTTGACTCCACTAGCACTGTCATTAATTTTTTTATATTGTACGAAATATATAAAACATTAAAAATCCTCTTTGTACAGGTAGATATAAAGGTACTGGTGGAATGTTAAGTTCACCACGAAGATATTTTTTTAACTTAAATACACCAGCCGGGCTAAGATGCGCACCACGAGATAATTTTGTCGACACTCGTATTGCGTCATCGCTAGTGTTATAGGCACAGAGTAACTTATAATATGGTTATAGGTATTAAACATTTACAGGTGGCTGACAGTTACTCGTACTTACCTAGACCTAATATTTTGGCTCATTAAAATTTAGATATTCCTGCTTTCAGAAAACTTATCGGCGTCTACATGATGTCATTGTTTAAGACATTAAATTTTATTTGTTCTTCAAATTGAACCTGCTGAAAAGATTATCTGGATTTTATTATGCAATATGACAACCATGCCTTAACTTGAATTGCGTTTTGGATATTTAATAACTAGAATCTGATATCTAGTATTTTTGGCCTATGCGAATAGCCTCGAATTTAGTATGTGGTATTTAATGTCACACCTACCTCTGTATTGACTAGTTTTATATTTTCAGAGGAGGAAATGTTGTATAATTATGAGATCCATATTTTAGGTGCTTAAGCTGGGCACTGGGTTTTGAGCTGTAATTTTTCTGCAGTGACCCTTTGAAGTAACTCTTCGGACCATCGGTGCGCCGTGCGGTCCACCGTCGATGGAACTGTTAGGCAGTTCATTCCGCCGTATTCGCATGCCATCTGGAAAAAGAAACAGGCAAATTATTAAATAATTACTACGACGGAATTACATAGAGATATTTTTTACGTTGAATTTAGAATTATCAATGAATTTAACACCGTATTTTGTCTTAAGAGCGGCCTACACTTTGACAAGTACAGCTTATTGTAATCTTGTTTGTGGTGCTCTAAAACAAAGTAATAAAAAAGAAAGTAGTTAACGCCTTGACGGCGTCTTTCGGTCGTACTTGCTGTAGTTTGCTAAGAAGCGCTTGACTAGAAGACTTCTTGGTGACTCACTCTGTAGTGATGTAGCAACGCCCTCTCCGTCGGCACCCCGGCGGAGGTGGCGCCCGGTGCGTGTTCTCACACGAAGTGGTTGCCGAGCACGACGTCATCCTTTGATCGCAGCGCGTATCTACTTGCAGTGGTCTGCTGAGACTTGACTAGAAGACTACTTGGTGACTCACTCTGTAGTGATGTAGCAACGCCCTCTCCGTCGGCACCCCGGCGGAGGTGGCGCCCGGCGCGTGTTCCCACACGAAGTGGTTGCCGAGCTCGACGGCGTCCCTCGGTCGCAGCGCGTATCTACTTGCAGTGGTTTGCTGAGAAGCGCTTGACTAGAAGACTACTTGGTGACTCACTCTGTAGTGATGTAGCAATGCCCTCTCCGTCGGCACCCCGGCGGAGGTGGCGCCCGGCGCGTGTTCCCACACGAAGTGGTTGCCGAGCTCGACAACATCCCTCAATCGCAGCACGTATCTACTTGCAGTGGTTTGCTGAGACTTGACTAGAAGACTACTTGGTGACTCACTCTGTAGTGATGTAGCAACGCCCTCTCCGTCGGCACCCCGGCGGAGGTGGCGCCCGGCGCGTGTTCCCACACGAAGTGGTTGCCGAGCTCGACGGCGTCCCGCGGTCGCAGCGCGTACTTGCTGCGGTTCTTCAGCGCGTGAGGCGTCGCCCACCTGCGCGTCTTGCGCGCCGTCACTAGCGGCGCTGGTGCTTCGAGATCATTCTAGAATTTCAAAAAAGTAAAAGAAATATTACCTAGCTTTACATCCACAACCTTTCACGCGAACATAATACAAACAAGTACTATTTGAATGAGTCGTTTGGAACCACGGCTGGTCTGAGTTGAAACAGCATGATAAGTGAGTCTCTCTCTATTATCTTGTATTTTGATCGATATACATACAAGATGTATCTGTGAATATTTACATCCCCTTTAACCACGTCTTCTACTACTTAATAAATTTTGAAAAACATTTGTTTGAAAGTCATAGGCTTTTAGAATTGGACATAGCTAGTAATTTAACTTTTTATACAAAGTCGGTCACATGACTAGTTCGTTTTATAGGAGTAAAAAAAACGTTGAATATTTTGTTGTTCTGAATGATTGGTAGAATGCGTGGTATTATGCTGTCTATTTTCTCATCTGCAAAAGTCTAGCGCCAAAATCACATAAAAAGTATAAATTAGTCACCATCATCATCAACCAACGCGATCACATACATACTTTTGCCTCACCATTATCCTCTCTGTATGACTGATTGGTATAGGAAACCTCTTGGCATCAAATTCGTCAGTTTTATTGTATTTTTTTGCGCAATAAAGTTTTAAATAAATTAATAAACCATTACTAACATTTAGTAACCAAATAAGAACTACTTTTCAAACCCTTACCTCCCACCGAAGATAAAAGAAGGCATTTCTAAATAGGAAAGCGGCAGGCGCTTTCGAGGGGGGGCTGTACGAGGCCCTCAGCGCAGTGAGCAGCGCCGGCAGACTCCTCTCCCGCCGCGGCATGACGATCTCGTCTACATCGATCACCAGGAGCCATCCCGCTTTTGACATCGACCGGTACAGGCAGTCGTTGAAAGCGGCGAATTGGCCTTCCGTCCTGGAATTTAAAGATAACAGTCAAGTAAAGTATCGGCCTGTATACCATCCCACTGCAGGGAAAAGACTTCCATCAAAAGGCAGAGTGAACAGGCATCTTCTAGGTAAACGCGTACCATCCTAGACCTCGTCGTCACTTTCCATCAGGTGCGATTGTGGTCAAGCGTTGGCCTATAATTTAAAAAAAACATAGAAAGCCATTCATCGCTACTATGATGGGATTAGGCTTAACCACCACGACTGCTTAACGGGGATTGGAACTCACAAACCCGAGCTATGTGAGCGCGTATATAAATTCGAAACATACTTCTTGCACGGCTTAGGGAATCGAACTCAGGACCCGGAGTCACGCACGCACGCACTGGTACATAAACCACAAGACCAACGGGGCATTTAAAGATTTTAAAAGGGGCATTTTAAAATGTTGAATGCTCGTTTCTATTTCCATATCTACTAATCGTTTATTTGAGACAATATCACATACATTTTCTGAGTACCAAACCACTGTGCAAACTGGGAGCAAACGAAGGTACCATAAAAACCTACTACTATACTATACCCAAGAAAAATAAGTACGAGTTATCTGTTTCATCAACAAACATTAGTATTGGTGCAGTAATCGATCCCACCCTTGCACCTCAACCGTGCTCAAACCACTGCGCTAAACGCCTCGTTGATACCTTACGTTATTAGCTTGGTTGGTACCTAGTAGATGTACGTTTTACTTAAAACAAGCAAATAGTGACACGGTAAGATATTGTAAAAACTACATAAAACAAATTACTGCGAAGTCTATGATACGTTACCAAGTAGTAGCACAAACAATATTAATTAAAAAAGATTAATGATGTGAATAGAAGCGAGTATGACGTAAAAACACCATGTTCAGCCGCAAAATAATGCGAAAATGTTAGTCTAACTAGCCGAGGGATGACGTTGCTTTAAATAAAGTTTATTTTAGACATATACACGCTGGAACACGTAGCATCGATCATTGGGACATGGTTTACTGCTCGGTGCGTCATCTTTCAGAGGCTTAATCAATCATGGTGGCCTAGTTCGACCATGCAGTGCATTTGATCTATGATATTTATCATTGGATAAGTAAATAAAGGAGGGGAAAAGAAAAGTTGTATGTTGTTGTATGTACGGGTGTAACGATAAATATAATATTAATCTGTCTTTTTGCGCGTATTATACAGCCATCGAATTAATTGAAAAGACATGTTTTTGATGATAAGGTATGCCAATTTGATTTGCATGTCAATCCCTACCATAAGCTTTAGATGTACTCGTAATATTTTGATGACCTATGTATTTACCATTCGAGATCGATTCCCGCACCCACATAATAATGTTTGTTGATTAAAAATAATATTTGTGTTGGGTTTTTGTGTGTGGTTCCTTCATTTTTCTGTTTTCCATAGCACTAGGGAAAACCTTAGTTTGGGACCAGTACAATGTTTGTGATGTTGTCTCGATGGGTTTAATTCATTATTTATAATAAAAAAATATACGTAAATCGTAATATTTCTCAGTTGCTTACTTAGATTCTGAACTTTGAGCAGCATTCAATACGGAAATTCAATCCTTTTACATAGGAAATATCTTAGATCTTAGGTACCTACCTAATTTCTACTTTAGATATGATTGGCAACTTCCATGGCAGTAGCGTCACCAGGCCCTGCCTCCTGTAGTGGTCAAGCAGGCAGCCGACGGGCGCGCTTAACGACTCATTGTACATGTAGAAGTGGCTGACGCCCAACAGCCGGTTCAGCTCGAACCATTCGATGAGCCAGTCCCCTCGAGAGTACGAAAAGTGGAACGGCTTGACGCACACGTGGAGGGTCTCCTGAAGAGGAACAAATAAAAATATAAAATTTACATACAAAAAATACAGGTATCGGTAAACAGTTCCATCCTTTAACCATCACCTCCGAGCATTTGAACAATGTTTGTTCTACAACTTTTAGAAATAACGAAAACTATTTTGAATCTTCGATCATATACAAAAAGAACAAGTCACGTGACCGAATTTGTATGAAAAGTTGAATTTTTAATAGGATTTCCACAACTCAAATAAGAAATGTTTAGCTTGGTAGTAGAGTCGGTTAAAAGGGTGTAAATGTCTACTTATATACCTTGCATGATCTGGTCCCAAAGTATAAACATACCTACCTAAAAGGGCGTCAATGTAATGAAGGCATCATAAATTTGTTAGCAATAAGTATTTTCATGTAACCTCTTTGTTCCCTATTGAAAGTACCCTACTTCAACGACATAACATACAATTTTAAAAAAAACTTTAAAATTTGTTTTCAGTTAGGTATTTTTAACGAATAAAAATATATTTATATGACTAAATTAAATATTTTAGTTGTCCACATGCAGATGATTATTTTGCTTGCAATGCAATTTGTTGTGCCTTTTGTGTTTACACTTAGCATTTTTTGCCCTACAAAAACTAATGAGTAGAATCCACTGTATTCGAGCAGCACACTCATTATTTTGTTGCTTCAGGCGAGACCGCGCAACACTCTGTTGTGGCTAGGGAGAGCAAACACTAGATAAGCTAATGTTTGCCTAAAGCCTACTATGCGTGCCCACGACATGGACCGAAGTGGGACCTGCTACTACAACAAAATGTCAACACTATACCATCGGAACACAACATCAAAATAAACCCAATTAACCTAACTGTAGAAATAAATTATCTGTAACTTATAAAAAACTATCGTATACCAAAACTTTTTATGTTCACCTAAATATCTATTTATACCTTAGTAAGTTCGCTTGATTAACAAACAACTCAAAATTTTATAAACATAAATATAGGAAGAGGAAATTAGGGTGGCGTCTCTTCCGTGTAACATCTGTTTCTTGCATAATGAAAAATTTTAGGGATAGCAGAAAAGAATCGTTTGTATAAAAATAAAAGTACCATTATTTATTCAGTTTGCAGCATATAGCAGTAAGTCCATATAAAAACATTTATGAATGTCAAATATGTAAACTACCGCAGATTTTTAGTATATTTCCGTACTATCTACATTTCGTTGTATAGTTTTTATAGCAACAAAATATAATACTTTGCACAGTGATTTATAGAGTTTATTTTCTACACTATAAAAGGAAATGATAAATATTTTCATTAGGATTCCACACAAAGAGATCATTCTGTTTCTCCAAAGGCGATACGTTGGAGGTGACAGGCGCTAAGCGATTTATAGCTTTATGGGCACATAAAGCTACCAGCGAGGCATACTACACGTGATATGATCATAATATTAGAACAAAACACCAAAAATAGTAGCACCGATATTGTTTAGATAGCATAACGTTTACATCAGTTTAAGTAGATTTCAGGCAAAGCGGTGCTAGAGACGTGTTCTTCCATCATTAAATCTACTACTTTTAACTAATACACCAAGGTGCTATCGTGACCTTTGCATACAAATACTAATCAATCATTTTGCATAAAAAGTTGTAAGTTATATTTTAGATATTTTTTTTTTATTTCATCCATCCAGATTTAAATTAGGGCTAATGCATCAAATGAGTTTATAAATTACAATGCAATTCGCATCACCTACTTTATGCCTCTATTATCTTCATCTATAAAGTATTATATTTATTACTCAAGCCTTCTTTAACATCAATTAAAGTTACGTACATTATATCCGAACACACAATCTTCCGGAGTATGTTCTGCTTCAATTTTAAATGTTGATGCCTGAAGTTCAATAGTTACTCACCTCTATTCCTGTCTTTGGTTCTGTATCCAGGACTGTGAGAAGGTTAGCGGGCGGCCGAGACGGTGCACTGGCCAACAGCACGGATATGGAAGCCCCAACTGTCTCCTGCGGTTTGACGCCAGTGTCTCTCAGCAGACAAAGAACATACGTTGCACTGTACTTTAAATTCCAGTTCTCTCTGATTGCCTGGAAGGGAGAAAAACTTAGAATCAATTGTTAATGCTATTGTATAAAATACCTATTAGGTTAAGGAACTCTGATACCTAACACGCTATTTGGCTTATGAGATAGAAGAGTTATCTCACAAGTATCTTATCAGTTTCTTATTTATGCACGAGTAGCCTGATATGATGATGGACATTTAATTATCTTCAAGTGCATGTATGCAGTCATATCGGTTGCTAATTGCCCTACACAAACCAAGCTTACAGATGTAAATCATCATGAGATTATCTCAGCACGCTTTGACGATGTCAAACGAAGGATCCGAAGCGGTTGGACAGCGTCAGGCGGACAGAGTACCGGTTGGGTCACCAGGTCACCGGGATTGGTGGCGGAGCTGGTGCGCAACGGATATCGTCGATCCAGTTGAATGCCAGGGATCAGGAGTCGTTGTTCTCGGATCTAGATCAGCCTACCGGAAACAAAAGGCGAGAACTACCCACGGCAGGCCAGCGACGGGCAAGTCTACCCTCAGGTTTTCAATCTTATATTATCGTTAAAAGTAATAATTTGTTATTTATAATAAAATGATTATAAAATGCTCATTCAATTTATTAGCTTAAGCGTTGTCCTATCTATCATGTTAATTTATTTGTAGATACCTAATTTTCACTCACCGTTAGCTAAGATATACATAGAACTTTACATATTCATAATTACGCTATAATACTCATTGTGTAAAGTTATTCCAACCTTGACGTCGGTTATACACCGAGTTTATGTTGACAGTGTCGATTAACAAGCCTAGTAAAATTACCTAAGAATGTCTGGCTTTATTTTTAGATCCCTAATCGTAAGCAACTTATAATATTTTGGTATTTACTTTTCTTACTTCTTCATATAGTTCATTGACGCCGATCTAGATATGAGTGATTTTATCAAATAAGGAACTGAACACACCATGACTGAGTGATCCAAACCTAAGCCTAATTATTATTATTTTCTAATTGTGTGTTGTGTGTATTGTGTGATATCTTACGCTATATTTCATCTTGGCATACACTCGAGCGCTACATGGGCTAGAGCCGCCCCTGAGCCACAAAACATCATAGACGCCACGCATCAGATCCTCTATGCTGCCACATGCTTACGCATACTACTTAGTTCTACTCCCATTCTGTTTCAGCTCCATTAATTTGTATTTGTACCTTGACCCTAGCCTTAAGCATAGCCACATGCAACAATAACTCATGGTGGGCTTACAATACGTAGTTCGCTTCTCCTCCCTAATAATTGCATTTTAACTGCACTGTACCTTGACCCTGGCCTTGAGAGTGAGAGTGCGGTTGTCCGGCAGCCACATGCGGCATACGACAGCATCAGCGCCGCGCGTCTTCGTCGCCGCTATGACGCGCACTGCCGCCACAGTTCTTCGTTCCACGTACGCTGAGTACACGTAGAATCTGAACCTGAAAAAGAAAGAGAAAAAATTTACTCCCCATTTTCAAATCGAGTCGTCGGAATTTGTAGCGAGCGTAATTGGTATGTGGGTTGTAGAAGTTGTATTTCAAAAACTAAGCTACCTAAGATTAGATAAGCTCGCACAGATTATAATAATAATGTCCAAAGTGCAAAGATTTTGAATAATTACTTTTACAGATGACATACTCGTAGTAGTTAATTAGGAATGCATAGCAATCTTACTAAGATATGTACTAACATTAGGTTTTATTGCAAAAGGCGTTTGTTTCCAATGGAACTAATATTATTTATTCTTTTTCGGTTCAAAACCGACAACTAGGTAAGTAGGTAGGTACCTATATTCGAAACTATATAAAGTAATGAATATTTGAAAACTGGTCGTTTATGATTATTGAATGGAAAGTGATAAAAAGTGCTGTTAATCAAATCGAAGGACTAATAAACGATGTACCCTTAAAATATTTAACCGATTATATTTTTTTTTTCGATAATGGTTCACGACGTATGTACGTGGATGGGTGAGTCACGTGTGATAGGTGGCAGACGAGTAGACGGATTACTGATGGTAAACAATTGCCGCCGCCCATCCCCCGCGACACTAGTAGATTATCTTTCCAGCATACTTACCTAAACATTAATGGAATTTCCGTACATACATGCATGCCATACCTACAGAATTATTGCAACACCAATATTATCCGAATGAAATTCTATACTGTTGCCAATCAACGGATACCAGTACCTATCTAGAACGAGTATCTGTATCTAATGACCACAGCACAAGCATTAAATTACTCTGCATTTTACCAGTCGTTTGCTTTAGGTACCTACCTAGTACATTCCACAAAAAGATGTAGGTAGGTAGGTATTTAAAATAATTCTGAATAAGTAGCCTCCAGAAGAGAACCACCCAAAACATCTTCAAAGTAACATGTTCAAGTTGAAGCCAAATCTTAATGAAAAGCCGGGCCTCTAATTTATCATTCATGCTATTTAAGAGTTGAATTGCCTAATTCGAATGGTTTTAAAGGCATTTTTTTCAATAAAAAGTCTAATTTAAATTTTCACATTGTGAAGTCGAAAAATAGTGTAGAACCATACACTTAGACGCATTTATTCAATAAGATCTTATCATTATTAATTTAACTGTGCGTCTAAATTTGTCTACTAAGCAATTAAATCAGCCTATCTACATAAACAGTCTACGAGAAGCACTCCCAACCCAACTGTGTCAGCGAGATCTCAAAATGGATTGCATAATTATTATGGACATCGGTAGACTGCCCATTTACATAGAAGGGTTAAAAATTGGAGGCGAAAATTGTTTCCGACAATTTGTCCGAGAAGTCACGAATACCTATACCTACACGTAACACTTTACTCACCACTTTTAAAAAATCCACAATGATATTGTTCCATTATGTATAAAAATAATTAAACTTCGCTCACTCAAAACAAAATACAATCGAGAAAATTCAAATTGTTCTGAGCGCGTTATCGCAAAAATAACAAAAGACAAATTCTTTTTAAGGTAAAATTAATGTAGTCTGTCGGGAAAACCGGCCAGTCTTAAATTTTACTTTTTAATTAAATCGTACCTTTTTGTAGGTAAAATAAATACGCAGGGTAGGTAAGTACACACTTTGTTGAATAGGTTTTACTTTTTTTATAGTTTCTACTCGCAATAATTCTGTGTGCAAGAACTTATTAATTATTACCAAAATACTCATTTATGTACCTATGTAAAATGTGTGCGTGCCTACGTAAAATTTCTAAAGCTATTCACTCCTACTTTGGGAGGATCGTGATCATTTGCCACAATGTTGAGAATTATGAGGATTTAAACAAACACATCAACTCTATCGTTTATTTTATGGCGCAACTTGTTATCTTCCCATCCCATGCACAAGTTATAAAACCTCTTTGAAATTTAAACCACGAAACTGGCTTGTTGTGTGGTTTCTCCTTACCACGTACTCGTATTTACTTTAAAGGTAACATTAGACGTGTGCAGATTAACGACTTTAACCTGCATAAAAGCTCTAAGTAAACAATTAATAATTTCCTCATTATCGCTTTCCATAAGGTACGATTGTGGTTCAACGTTAGCCTATAGTCTTATAAAAATAAATAAATAAAATAGTTACAGGGTATGGATTTCAGTCAGCTATACTTTAATTTTACAGTAAGTATTGTTGATTTTTCTCAATAATGGTTTCTATCGTCACTGCTATTGAAACATAATTTTAATACTGCCAGTTTCGAATGTTCAAAAAAGTGGGTGAATGTGCAAAAAACCTGCACGATCATTTCTAAAACGTGTAACTTTGATTTAGTTAATCTGGTTACCATGTAAAAGGGTTGCAAAAGTTACAGACAGCAGTAGCATCATTGCAACTACCAGGTTTCCGAACAAACCAAAGCTTTGGACGCAACCACCGGGGATCACATGCTAAGTAATTTATTTATTTATTTAAGTAATACTGTATAATAGAAAACTCGATTGGAATGCCCACGGGAATCACACGCTTAGATGAGTTAGTAGATAAGTAGTATTAAATGTGTATAATAGAAAACTCGATTGGAATGCCCGCCCGTAAATCCACGAAAAGGTTTTTATTTTTCCGGCCGGGCATCCTAATTTAATTAACAGAAATAATGATAATTACTTCCTACATTGAAATAACTCGGGCGCACCATGACAGCGTGTGTCGCATCAGCAACTGTCGACAGGGCGAAACGAGAACGGAAAGAATTGTCGCAGTCGACAGTTTTTTGTTTGTAATTAACCGTGAATGATGCTTTTGAGTCGAGCAGTTGGCTATTTATTGCACCGAGATACACGCCGACTGCCATAAAATGCTGTTTCAGTTGTTTTATTCTACATTTCACTGCCTCCGTTGTGTTAAGACCGACACTAAAACGGAGGTCGACGGGTCAAATACTACAGGGGATAGATACTACAGACGAAAGAGACGAAGAGAATACATTAAATTAAATAGCATTGGGCATTTAAATTCAATAACTCGTTTCAAATATATTTAAAAGTCACGAATGAATAAAATGATTCTATTTTAAAAATTAAAAGTCAAAATGTTAACAAACTCTACTCTTACTCTACTATTAGCATTAAGTTCTGTAATGTGTTGTGCAATAAAGAGTATCTACATATCTATCTAAACTCAACAACCAATATGAAGAAATCAGGATAATAGGCAATTTAGTCCGTCAATGTGGCATACTTAAACATATTTTACAATATGTTCATACAAGATTGCACCCCATTACATTCCCTGTGAAGCGAGCGGGGCAGATGTCGCGATAAACTTTTATCGCGCCGATAACACTCAATTTGTAAGATCAGAATGTGTGATTTCGAACAAACCTATTGAAAAATAAAATAACGATTCCGTGGGATATTATCAAGCATTACTTTTGAATAAGTGTTTTTCAAAAAGTGATTTTATGACAGCATGTGTGGCGAAAAAGAATAAAGACAGGTAAAAGAAATATAATTAAAAAAAGTGAACTATCAGCCTACTTTTATGTTATTATCGGGGCAAAGGCCTCAATCATAGACATCAAGTCATCACTTCTATAACGGGATTAGTTTTAATCACCATGCTTGCCCAATGCGAATTGGTGATCACAAACGCGAGCTATGTTCGAATTCAAAACATACCTTTTTCCTCGACCCGGGAATCGAACCCAGGTCCCGAGATCATGACCTGCTACTTAAGACAGTAAACCAATGGGGCGTTTATTTAACTTTACCTAAGCGGTAAAGAGGTATCTCCACGACAGCATCATGTAGGTACCTAAGTCCCCATAATATGGTCATTGGTTGGTTGGGTATGGTACTGAACTCACCGCTAATCGCCTAAAGGGTCAGAACGGTATCTACAAGTTGTAGATAATATAGATTAGATAAGGACAACCAACAAAACAGCCATACTACTGCTACGTATGGTATTTTGTCGCGACAAAAGTGATTGGGCGATTTCTTTCCATGTAGCTTTAGAGCTTTCAGTTTCAATGGGGAAACGTACATGGTAACCTTATTTTTGATAATCAAAACCGCTTTAACTAAAGAATTCGACGAAATTTACTTTTGCCTGATATTTGCTGTCAAAAGTGATTTTGATCGGTTATAAGTTTTGACTGTAACATAATATTTATACATCTTTTTGCATCCGGCTGCACTGGTTAAAATTTAATGGAAAAGTGTTACAGATTGTAACCAATGTGAAGCAACTCGTGTCAAATGTACCTTACGTTGGATAGTATATAGAAAGACAGACATATTGTTGATCATTATTCATTCTACCTCACGATAGACACTAAGTACCTAATTACCTATTCAAACCCATTAAGTAGACATAAAACTAGGTCTAGCAAGCGATATCAATCGATTAGAGTGGTGAGGCATTTTCAGACAGACATTAATATTTTTTCAATTGGAAAAGCAATTTTTCATAGGTAACTCATGTTAGGCATGATCTGTTGTTCGGATAACGATTGCCTATCATAAATTATAATTTGTCAACTGTAGATCTGATCTTCAGTTGAACGTGTAGGTTTATTGGTGCTGTAGCGAACTGACTGAAAAGGAGGACAATAGTTTTGAAGGTCTACTAACGTTTTTGAAAACGCTTTATACCTACCGCCCTAAAACGTAAATGAAAGGTAACCAAACGTATAAAATGAATAGAAAGCGGCAGTAAGTCGCTGCATTCTATTGACAATGATATGTTTATATGCATCTTTACAAAAGCTCCACTATCTAGCGAATCAAATAGAATTCAAAGACCTACTGATATGATCGTACATTTAACATTCAGCATACCAGAGACGCCTACAGTACAAAATGGGCGACGATTCACGTGAAATGGAATCCGTCCTTAATATCATGTTGTTATCCATGTGCGCGTACTGTACACCTGTCATCGATCAATCTTGGATGTTCAGATTAAGTGGGTAATTTCACAGCCGACGCACAAGCGACGGATATGAAGGAGCAAGCGGGTCGCGACCCGATCAGGGTTACCGCGCGAAATTAGATCAACGAAATAAGAATCGTCCATCATCATCAAGATGGGGGAAGGAAACGTGCGAGGAAATTAGGTAGATAGGTTAACATAGGTACATACGATACAGCTACAACGTATTCCCCAACGCATTCCCCTCGGTGTGAGGTGGGACTGTATCAGCGTAATCTGCCGGTATATGTCGTTAAAGGTTAGCCAATAGAAGATTACTTATCTACAAATAGGAGAAATAGCTTCCTACTTACTACTTCATCAATTACAATGAAAATCCTCGGATCTTATTTATGATACAAAGTTGCTTATTACGGAGTCAGGTCTATGAGATGTTGTGTGAATTAAGTTGAAAAGACAAAAGCAACAATGTATTTACTAAATACAAATAGGAATCCGTTTTGAATTTTTGAATAGCACAATGCCACGATGCGACGCGACGTAATTATGTGGTACGATAAATTTAACATCAACCGCTTAGCTTGCTTAGGTCTTGAAGATTTGGTTTACTTTGCGTTAAATACCAACGTTAAGAGGTACCTTAGTGTGAAGTCCTTGTCTTGTTTATTTACTGTCGTAGCAAAAACAGTTCTCCTAATTTTCAAAACAGACAACACAGCAGTTTCTCTCTTCTTTGTCATTACTTTTACAAATGTACGTCAATCTATCACGTAGACGAATGGGAATATAAGCAATAAATCGGAATTCGGCTAACACGATCAACCCTATCGGCAAAACGTGGGGAAATGGAAAAACACTTCGTGCACAACAGGCGGCCGTGAGAGTCAGGAAATTGTTCCCTATTGCCAGCCGGTAGAAACACCCAGTAGCAAGAATTGTGTACTATCACATAAATCTTCTTTACTGATCTATAGCTCAGATGGCTCAGAAATCGATTTTGAAGTATAAATCCGAGCGGAAGACAGTAAGTCGAACGGAAGTTTCGCCTTACTCTGGTCTTCTTCTGACAGCAGGTTTCCTGTTTTCGCTCAAGCCCTTACAAAATTCTCTTGGGTCTCTTTGTACAGTCTCTACGAGTCTGCGCTGCGATAACCCTATCAACTAAATCTAAATTTATTCCCTCATCAAAATAATCTAACCTAAACCTAGGTACATATATACTTTTCTCATTTATCCACAAACTAATGTTATGATGACACCCTTGAGTGATGTAGGTTAGATTTATGTCAAGACACTCTATAATATAATACTCGTAGTAGCAACCATGAATTCTATATACTTCTACTGGGAATAATTTGTACTGTGCTGGGAGTGTATACAAATTGGTATTTCTACCCATAGGTACTGATATTATAAACGAAGCGTAGGGTATTTAAAAACAAGCTTTTGGCAAATTGCTATCATTCGCTTGACATGGTTTGAATGGGGTTATTACTTTTTCGGACATGTGATGTTGTGGATTATTCATGAGCCAATCAAATTTCGGGTCGTGTAAATAGACTCAGACCAAGCCCCCTGCATTGGATGTCTTTAATATTTATCAGTATCATCTATAAAATTGAACAATTTCATAACTGTATAAATATCGTGGATTAGATTGATAAAAGTACCTTAACAGAATCATTAGAAACTACATTCCAAACCAGTGTTAAACATATTGACTTTGAAGACTTTAAAGCAGAGAGGAGGCCTAATCTCGATAAAAAATGAGATGACCACAAGGCGCGCCCACCTGCTGCTGCCATCCCCTATTGCTATAATGGTGTTGTGCTAACATGTCCCCTCTGTGGGCGCATATTACATGCTGAGATTGGCTACGCCAGTCACTGGAAAGCACAGCAGAGGGCAAGAGTACCTTAGATTAGACCCTCAACTTAACATACCTAATGTACAAAAAGTGGTCGTCGTAGCCGAAATCGGCTAGGAAGGCATCATCATTATCATCATCAAACATATTGACATTCAGGTATTAGTGTTCTGTATGTACCTAAATTGAATAAACTTTCATTAATATGAACAATCAGAGCACAAAATAGTTTCATTTACATACTTTAATGTAATTTCGCCGAATTCTGAATCGTAATTATAGTCTAAGTGTACGGCTTCAGATATTTGGAATTCGGTCCAGATTTTAGATAGAATTACAGTTTTTAGACAAAATAACGTCCAAACTAGAATATTGTAGGTAGATAAATCACATAAAACAGAGTGAACACAAAAATGTAGGCCACTTACCCAACGGAAAGAAAATAGCCCATCCGCCCACTATACCTAAGGGCGCAATAAAATGCAAGTTCCGAGCAATTACTCGCCGAAAGGACACCAGCCCAACAAACGCCATCTTGGGATAAAAGAGTTATATTTTACTAGAGACCGAAAGATGAGAGAATCGAATTAGTGTTGTGAAAAAATTGCATCGAGAGATTATAATCGCGTAGTATACGAGTAGTAGTAGTGACACAAAGATTAATAGAAGTACAGCCAGAGCGCAATATAATGACTAATCGACAGTGCCGTACCTAGTCATTTTGCCTCACGTTCTAGGAGCTGTCAGTTCGATTTCTCTCTCTCTCATTTTAGCGTATAATTGGGCTGTCGGTACGATTCTATCCCTGAATAAATATTCGTATGATATACATATTTGAGTGCGGACTGTGGGTGTTCAGTCTCTAGTGGGTGGTGTAATAACTAGAGGTACCTATTTTAGCATATATTTGTGGTACCTTCGTTTATTCAATTCGCAATGAACTTGTTATAATATATTATGTGTATTCTACGTTTCTCAATGTTTATGTTTCTGTTTCTGAAAAATAAATTCTTATCCATAAACTATTCTGGTACAATATAATTATGTGAATGTACCTAACCAAAGTATTAAAGATAGGTCATGCTATGATTCGAACTAAATGTTTATTACCTTACAAGTAGGTAATCATTGTCCCCGTACTCCTTTTTCAGGTAACTGGTAGTAAAACATGATAAATACTTTTTTATTTAAGGTTCTCCAACCAGTTATCATTAAAGCACTATAATTATTATAGTCTGCAATCAAAACACTATTTTATCTTTATCGATATTATACTCACGGCCAACAACCCTAAGTCGAATGGGAAAACGCAACTGAAGGACGGTTTCATAAAGCTAGATGAGACTGGATCAATTGACCTAAAATAGACGGGACAAAATTGAATTGTCGCTAGATTTGTATTGCTGGAGTTCTACAAAAAAGATAAGGTAAGAAATTATACATATCTGTAACAAATAAACATACGAAGTTATGATGAGGTCGATCAAATTAAAAAAAAAACATGATGAATACAAGTATATCAGAAAATATCTTATACAAATATGGACCAATGAGCAAAGCAAGTAATTTAAGAATGTGTGTTATGGGTATCAGAATCAAATACTTAAAATTACATATAAACTAATGCAGTAGGTATTCATCAAACTGTCAACAACTTATGGTAATGAATGTTATAATAAATTACCATATTATATTCATTTACATTGCCGTGATTCGGTTCCAGGATTTTTACAGAATTAATTAAATTGGTAGTTGACGTAATAAATCGATATCAATCTTATACGTTATGTATGATGAAGTTGAAAGGCATACAAAATAATATCACCAACTTGCAATAAAATCGTCAGTATTCCACTTGAATTTAATCAAAATCACTGAACAAAGGATTTCAACTTTCACAATTATTCACACAGTCGGAATAGTTCCCGAAGAATGTTATAAACAGTTACGAGATACGCTGCCCAAACGATTTTTGGGCAACCTTTTCTCAAGTAGGCACAGACTTTGCAAGGGTCAATAGAAACCCTTAGGCGCTGCCCTTTATTGTTTGTTTGTAATTCTAGCAAACGAGAATGCTGATACCAAAGTTGAATGAATTGAAATGGTTAAAGTTGCCGACTATTCAATTTAATCTCAACAAAAGTTTTAGGAATAGATTGATTAAGACATTCTTCTCTAGTAGGTAGGTACTATGGGTACTTTGCATGAATCGATTCGATTCTTTAAAATGGAAATCAAACTTATCTTCTTATTTGGTTTCGCAGATACTTAAAATTTTGAGCGTAACTGGCAAACAGATACCTAAGAGATTAGGTTTATACCTAAGTATTGAAAATTAAAAATATCACTATGATGTCGCTTTTAGTATTGTAAGTATTCTCCAAAATATAAAATGTCGTCATAAAATACTTTTCGAATATTTTCGCAGGTGAAAACTCATATTTCATATTTCAAAGGAAATAAATAAAGAGGAATCGTGACACCGTAATATCGGGAATAAATGAAACGCTGAGAACGAGCCCAGCGGGCCTCTTGGGGTACCTTAATGTGGGAATTTAAACTTTACTAATCTATCGAATTATTGCCACTGCGTAGTTACGATAATGAACATTATGGAATTTTCCGACCCTAAACTTCGCCTGCGGATAGCTTCAGCATGAAGCACCAAAACATTAAGTCGTCCTAAATATAATTAGCCTAAAAATAACTAAATCATACTACATAACTTAAAATAATAGCCTTCTCTACTAAACATTGTTAATCGTAAATCTACAGAAACATGCCAATTTCCATAAATCCTAGCAAATGTTTATTGTTTTTATTTCTCCATACAAGATTATAATATGGGCTGCGGAAAATAATTAATTACATTTTTGAAAAAAAATGTAATTGGCCCTGAAGGCTGACTAGGCCTGTGCGATTCGGCGAGCGACATCTACCACTATTGGTTTTCACTAATTAACGAAATATAATAAGTTTCTTTATTTTAACCTACAGGTTGGTCGTATTTGACATCTAATTTGTACCTAATTCTACCTAATAAGTAGGTTTGTTATTCTTTTGTTTTTGAAACATTCATGCTCAAGCCTGATCTTGCCGAGTGCTCTTGCACATAAATCATTACACTGTTCTTACAACGTACCTCTACTGATATACCTAAGTGAAATTTCACTAATAGATTCCAACTGAATCTTTACCCAAATGAGCTTTCAATTGACACGAACATTGCGGCTAGGTATAAAGGTAGCATACTAAAATATTCCTAGCTAAACTGATACCCGCCTAAGGCCGCGCAAAATTACCGTGATCGATATTAGCAAACCGACCCGCTGCCACTGCTCTCACGGAATGAAAATTTAATGTCAACCCGATGCTATTTTCCGGTTGCCTGAATACTTTTTAGCCTAGTTCATTGAAAGATGAGCGCTGCTTTTGCGAATGCATTCCACGAGTTTTGAGAATGCTTTGTGTGGTTTTTTAATCAGAAACTTTTGCAATATTCATCAATTTGTATCAGCTTTGGATGCAATCATGGATAATACGCCGACATGATGATGATGACTGAAACAAAAAGTTCTGAGCACGTTTTGTTATAAACCGAGTGTCTTGCTTAAAATATATTTTATTTAAAATTTTAAATAGGTGCATAACTTTGGGGACGTTTAAATTTGCTTTTTGTGTTGATTGTTTACGCTTTAAGCTCGAGGTGGGAAATGAAATGGGAGAATTATATCCCTTAATTTTAAAGTGTTTATCAAATTATTATGAAATAGACTTATTTACTAATAGGTACTAATATCATTTAGATCAAAGATATCAACGAGTTCTAAAAGATATTCCAATGAAAATACGACATCTGTCAGTTTTCATTAGTGATTCCACATTGGAAATGATTCCCTTTAACTATGCGGGATTTATCACAACACACGCTAACTTCGCAGTGCTCAATCAAGATGTAATTAATTCCATTCCGAAGCATTGTACGGGTATGATTATCCAACTATTTTCATAAAGCATCACCTACCTACACGGTATCTCCATTTCTGACGCAGGGTAGATTAATATGTGGATAAAATGAAGTCTACATCACATCTCTCTGTGCTGTTATTTTTAAATCTACTTTATTCAAGGACTTTTAACTTTTTTACAAAATTATTTACTGGTTTGGCCACTACGTGAAATTATGAAATTGTACTGTGACAATCATAGGCTTAGGAAGCCGCAAAGACAAAGAGTGGGAAAGACAAGGCTACATCTCTGAGTGCGGCAATAACTTGTCAGAGCTTATCACTGGACAAACTCGGCTGACTAAACGATTTCAAGTGGCCTGACACAATTAATGAATAGCGTTGCATCCAATTCGAACCTTTACTACGTACTACGTAAAGGTTTGATTCCCCCTCTAATCAATGAACAAAACGCTTTTTCAAATTGTCTCCGGTCGCAATTCTTTGCCAGTACCTAAGTAATTTCTGTTAGGTACTTTTCACACTCCTACGTTCATGAAGCAAACTTATCTCGACATTCAACACATATGTAAGCTGACGTAAGCACGTTGTTCCAAATTAGTCGTGAGTTGCAGGTGGCCAGTCGAAATGAGTTTCAGCCGAGAGGCGGCCACGCGTGCAGAATACGCAAACGATCGTAGGCCCATTACGTGGGGACGTATGTATTCTACAGACACCTATTCAAATGCACAGACTCAATCGCACTTGGACCCGAAACCGTCACGCAGCGCTACTCTACCTACTTTTTCTTTTAGCTAAAAAATTGCTGAGCTGTTTTTAGGATATAAAATAGGCATGGGCGTACCCAAAGGGGGCAGGGGAGGGCTGCTGCCCCCCTTTGGATCATGTTGACATCCCTAATAATTTAACTTATTTGTCTAGTAGGTACTTTTATCGTTATAAATTAAAACAACCATTAGAGGGAAAGAGGTCAAAGGTCGGCAGCGCACTTGTAGTCTACTGGTGTTGCAGGTCTCTATCGCTTCATTAGCAACCCACGCTCGTCCACTGCTGGACATAGGTCTTCCCCAATGCATGCCACCGCTCCCGATTTTCGGCCACTCTCGTCATCCCATCTTGTAGCAGGGCGTCCAACACTACGTTTACCGAGTCGCGGTCTTCACTCAAGGACTTTATGGCTTCAACGGTTGTCAGTTCTGCGGCTAATGTGATGAGCCCACTGTCACATCAGTTTGCTAATTCGGTGGGCTATGTCGGTGACTCTGGTTCTCTGTCGGATTACATCATTTCTGATCCGGTCCTTCAAAGATACTCCGAGCATAGCCCTTTCCATAGCTCTTTGAGCGACTTTGAACCGGTGGGTTAGTCCAGCCGTGAGTGTCCACTATCGCTTACCATCAGGTGATCCGTCTGCTCGTCTACCACCTATCACAAAAAATACATAGGTAGTTAAAGAATTATTTAGTTTTTTATTTTTTATAAGCACCTACCTTGTAAAAAATCTGATTTGCCCCCCTCTGGCCCAGAACCTGGGTACGCCCAAGAAGATTGGTCTTCTGTATAATGGTATGGTCATTGATCAAAGCTATTTAATTCAGTATTTACTTAAAATTGTATATAAAACGTTTTTTTGAACTTGCAAACTTAAATGAAGACTTAATCGGTTAAAAAATAATTAACTTATTGTTTTAACTCTTTCGACCCATATTTTAAGTTTGTTCGGTGTTACCGTCAAAGCTCTCTGGCAATATTTTGCTTTATTCGGTTGATTAAAAATTCCGTAACAAAGAGCCGCGGGAAACAATGCAGTTTGATTTTAATACACACTGATATCAATAACAATAGACAATAGGATTATCCTTTTATACGAAAGAGTGGGAGTAAATTGAAAGTAGTCAAGTTTTATGTAAATATGTATCCTCTTGATAATGTTTTTTTTTTATCGTGAAAGGCAATATCAAGACTAAGAATGTATTTACCTAGGATAGTTAATTAAGAATTTGGCATCAAACATATTCCCATCAAAATCAATATAAAAAAAGATTAGACCTCATCTACCAAATACTATGTAGGAATTTAGTTAGATTTTGGTATAACAAAAGAATTGCAACTAAATTTCTCAGAATTATACTCTAACTGAAATATAAAAAAACTCGTATGAATAGAAAACAATTGCATTTTTTTATTTATTTAACCCCTAGATTGTATTAGGTAGTCCAACTTGCTCAACGTATCTGTCAAGTACATTTAATATCTTAACGTAGTCATTCCTTTGAGCCATGAATCTGCAGAAAGCTTGTTCATGAAACCTCACAAGTAAATTATAGCAACGACGCGACGCCCTACATTACTCCCACAAATTCGTCTTTTAATTAAATACACTCCCTGTAAGTATAATAATAATTGACCGAAGTAAGACGCAAATAAATTTATGCAAAAGTCTCGCAGACAGGTACTTATGAATTGCAAATTAAGGTAATAATGTAACGCTGTTAACGACTCTGTTATTGTATAGAAGTTTATAGAAGACGATAAGAGAGAAAGAGACATCGCATAGAATTTAGTAGAAGATTTTAGAATTGCTCGAGTTTGCATCGTAAGTTATGAGTATTATGGTTTACTTTGGATTATAATGTAGAAATGTAGGAGGATAATACTAGTATCTTCTTACAAAGAAATACGTGTTGGGATGCAATTGTCGAAGAAATTAAGTTGTTTCTTTTTTACGGATACAGAAAACTTAAGAAGGCCTTTGTTCAACTTAAACAATTCGTTACGAATTATTTATGCTTTTAGAAAAAAATAATAAGTACGACTAGATTGTTAGGATGTCGGTTCTTGTTTAAAGTATGTACCAGGATATCTGAAGATAAATCCAATGACGACCGAGACTATTTACTCATACATAAGGAGTTCTATGTAAATGGAAAGGCAAATATATTGTCTTTTGCAAGCGACAATTGATCATTTTACAAGCTCACTTAATCGCTCACAAAAAATCTCTCGCTTCTTATAACGCTTTGCCACAGAAATGGGGCTCCATGCCACATTTGTGTGTCAACGCGCTATCCCGGGCTAATATATTTTTTCAGTTTGAAAAACAATGAAAATCCCGGGATTTTCGGGTTAAATGCCCTACACACAAGCCGTGTATTTATAATAAACTAGCGGCCGCCCGCGACTTCGTCCGCGTGGAATAGTAACTTTTTACCCCCCTTTTAACCCCTTTCGCACTAAAAAGTAGCCTATGTTCTTTCTCAGGGTCTAGATCATCTGTATACCTAATTTCATTTAAATCCGTTCAGTAGTTTTGGCGTGAAAGAGTAACAGACAGACAGACAGAATTACTTTCGCATTTATAATATTAGTTAGGTAGTTAGGATTAGGTTAGGTTAACTATTATATACTATCTACGCCATTATTTTTACGTCATTATAATGCCGAAGCCTTCATAATAACGGTGCACACACTATGTTCATAAAAATCATTGTTCTTTTTAAAATATCAACGAAGTAAAATAATAAAAAAACAACACACCAACTTTCGTATTTTAGGTAAACTTCTCTATGAGTTACACATTCTTGAATCACCACGTCACCGCTGCGAGCTGAGTACAAAGACATGTCAGTGACTGTAATGGAATGGATAATATGGATAGGTACGTTGCGCTCCTGCCCCCGGGCCCTTGGGAATGTGTATACTAACTCCAATAGCTAAAAGCATTTCAATTTTCAACCTTACTGAGCACCTAAGTAGCTGGGTACATTATTTGTGACATTGTTATGGATGATTTTAAATAGTCGCACGTCGAAAATATTCACCTTTGGGAGAGATTTGAGCCTCATATATACGTACTTTAATTATACTCCATCTACATAAGTGGGTAAGCTAAAAGTAAAAAATACCTACAGCTTCTAGTCTGCGATTCCCCGTTGAGTGCAAAATCGCTTGGGACTGAGTTCGTTTGGACATTAATTCAGAAATGGTTAATAGATTGAAGCGACTTCTGTTTGAATTTCACTATAAATAGGAAAACGAGACCAACTGGATCATTAGTTACACGCTTAGAATATTTTTATAACATTTTCTAAAAAAACATATTTTTATCAACAGTAACTACTTCTAAAATCCTAAATGTTTTCAAACTATTCTATAAAACTTGGTTAGACAACTGCAGAATATAAAATAAAACATTCTACATAAAACACAATACTACCGGTAGTTTACAGGGTGCTCTGCAAATTGTACGAGCAGAATATAAAATTACAGCGTTATCAAATTGATGTTCCCCTTCGAAGGATATTCCCGGCATCGGGTCTTTTTATGGGTAGTATACCATTTCCGATACTGCTTTTATTCGTGGCCGGATAAAATTCCTTATCATTATTTTATACTACCTAAAAACAATTAAAAATACATTCCGAAGCAGTAAAAATAGCACAGTAGGTATTATATTGACATTCTTTCAGTAAATCTAGTACGAACATATCAGTAACATCTAACATGTGGGCAGGAAACACACCATAACTATCGTGACAATAGAAAACGCTTGTTACACGGTCAGTTTTTCTAACAATAGTTAACATATTAAACACCATACCATCGAGATAAAATCATATAGCATTTACAGAATGAATTTACGTTTTATTACATGTGGCTCCTGGCTAATATAATGTCACTAAGTAGGTATTATTAAAATTTACACTATCAAACGCAGAATAAATTTTTTTTTTTTTTGTTAATGGCTTGTATTGTGTTCACGACACATTTAATTTTGCCAATGTCAAGTGTAGATTGATAAAGTTTAGTCAACAGTCGAAGTCAGTCGAACTCACAGTCACTCAATAAAACGCCGGTGTTTAGCGTTTTAATGTCCTAAGGATTCTGTGGCGACTATTTTTAACAAAGCCGTAGGTTTTAAGACTCTATTAGGTCAAAGCAAGTTGTTCACGTGACAAATCACTCGACACACAATAGCAGTGTTAAAAACGACACAATTCAATGATTCTTATATTAATATCACCCTGCGGCACTTCACTGCACAAAGTAACACCAAAGGGTATAGCCGCAGCCCCATAGTGAAACTGCCCCTGGCTGAAATGTATACCTTTCTTAGAAGCGTTTATAGGTCTTATTATTATATACCATTTTACAAATTTTCAAGCCTGGAATCCCCTTGGTTTGGGTAAAAAACAAAAAAAATTAAAAATATTTTTCAATTTTTTTAAGCTAAATTAATGGTTCGATTTCTTTGAAATTCGGATTATACATGGTACTAATAGCGATACATTTGCAAAAAAAATATCAAGGTTGTAACTTATATACAAAGGCCTAAAAAAATATTTTTTTGTTTTTAAAAATTTTTTTTTACTATTTACAAGAGGGCGACAACCTCAATTTTAAGGTATGTAATGCACAATATAATATTGTATAAAATATATTTTTTTTCATAGAAATCCATTGTGGGCAACATGGTAAAAAAAATAAAAACGTCTTACTAATGCAGGCCATTCGTCCTACCACCATTAGGAAGTTATGTGCGCTGGTAGCCTAGTGGTTTACAACGCGCCTTCCATGCTCCGGGTCCGGGTGCTTCCATGGTCCGGGTTCGACTCCTGGCATGCACCTCTGTGCGTATTTTTACCATTAGCTCGGCGGTGAGGGAAACCATAGTGAGGAAACCTGCACGTTTCGAATAGTTTCTGAGACGTGTAACCATGATTCAGTTAAATGGTTGCGAAGGTCAGACGGCAGTCGCTTCATTGTAATTACCAGACCTTCCAAATCCTGAATTATGGTTTAAGCGCACCCTGGGTTCCAAAGCGACAGTTTTGGATGCAACCTGGAATAACACGCAAAGATGAAGATAAGATGAAGAGTAATACCTATAAATATTTGGATACAATTTTACACAAATTAAACTAGTCCTAGGCTAAGCAAAGCTTATTTTATGTACCTACTAGGCGGAGAAATTATTTTTGACCGACTTCATAAAGGTTCTCAATTCGACCCGTATGTTTTTTTTTTGTATGTATGTTACTCAATTTCTCCACCAATTATGAATTGATTTTAATGATTCTTTTTTGTTTAGTAGGCCTTTATTCAGCGGTGGTACCATAAACATTTTATCAAAATTGACTCGGTGTCGGTCGGTCTGTAATCTTGAAGTCGGTTTTTTTTTTCAAAAATTACTGATTTAAATTATAACTAATCGGTACTAAACGTAATCAGCAGCTGGGCATTAACATGTTTGATAATATTTCAGCGTAACATTTGTTACATACATACACGCGTTGGTTGCAATAGGCAACGCGTGTTCGAAATTCGAATTCAAAATAATAATGTTCGCATTAAAATTCAAATGTATCAAAATTCTGGCCAGGACAAACTTTTGTTCATCACACATGGCTATGGCTAGTGTTCTTTGGTCTTGGGTGTTTTTTATGTATTTTATTTATGCATTTGTGTTTTTTTCTATAATTTTTTGTACCTTCGCCTAGTACATAAAATAAGCTTTGCTTAGCCTAGGACTAGCTCAATTTGCGCAAAATTGTATCCAAATATTTATGGTTATTACTCTTCATCTTATCTTCATCTTTGCGTGTTATTCCAGGTTGCATCCAAAACTGTCGCTTTTGAACCCAGGGTGCGCTTAGACCATAATTCAGGATTTGGAAAGTCTGGTAATTACAATGAAGCGACTGCCGTCTGACCTTCGCAACCATTTAACTGAATCATGGTTACACGTTTCAGAAACTATTCGAAACGTGCAGGTTTCCTCACTATGGTTTCCCTCACCGCCGAGCTAATGGTAAAAATACGCACAGAGGTGCATGCCAGGAGTCGAACCCGGACCATGGAAGCACCCGGACCCGGAGCATGGAAGGCGCGTTGTAAACCACTAGGCTACCAGCGCTCATAACTTCCTAATGGTGGTAGGACGAATGGCCTGCATTAGTAAGACATTTTTATTTTTTTTACCATGTTGCCACAAATGGATTTCTATGAAAAAAATATATTTTATACAATATTATATTGTGCATTACATACCTTAAAATTGAGGTTGTCGCCCTCTTGTAACGCTTTGCCACAGAAATGGGGCTCCATGCCACATTTGTGTGACAACGCGCTATCCCGGGCTAATATATTTTTTCAGTTTGAAAAACAATGAAAATCCCGGGATTTTCCGGTTGAATGCCCTACAACAAGCAGTGTATTTATAATAAACTAGCGGCCGCCCGCGACTTCGTCCGCGTGGAATAGTAACTTTTTACCCCCTTTTAACCCCTTACAACCCCTTTTCGCACTAAAAAGTAGCCTATGTTCTTTCTCAGGGTCTAGATCATCTGTATACCAAATTTCATTTAAATCCGTTCAGTAGTTTTGGCGTGAAAGAGTAACAGACAGACAGACAGACAGAGTTACTTTCGCATTTATAATATTAGTTAGGTAGTTAGGATTAGGATAGTCATATACTATCTACGCCATTATTTTTACGTCATTATAATGCCGAAGCCTACATAATAACGGTGCACACACTATGTTCAAAATCATTGCTCTTTTTAAAATATCAACGAAGTAAAATAATAAAAAAACAACACACCAACTTCGTATTTTAGATAAACTTCTCTATGAGTTACACATTCTTGAATCACCACGTCACCGCTGCGAGCTGAGTACAAAGACATGTCAGTGACTGTAATGGAATGGATAATATGGATAGGTACGTTGCGCTCCTGCCCCCGGGCCCTTGGGAATGTGTATACTAACTCCAATAGCTAAAAGCATTTCAATTTTCAACCTTACTGAGCACCTAAGTAGCTGGGTACATTATTTGTGACATTGTTATGGATGATTTTAAATAGTCGCACGTCGAAAGTATTCACCTTTGGGAGAGATTTGAGCCTAATATATACGTACTTTAATTATACTCCACCTAAGTGGGTAAGCTAAAAGTAAGAAATACCTGCAGCTTCTAGTCTGCGATTCCCGTTGAGTGCAAAATCGCTTGGGACTGAGTTCGTTTGGACATTAATTCAGAAATGGTTAATAGATTGAAGCGACTTCTGTTTGAATTTCACTATAAATAGGAAAACGAGACCAACTGGATCATTAGTTACACGTTTAGAATAATTTCTTAAAATTTTCTAAAAAACATATTTTTAACAACACGCAGTAACTACTTCGAAAATCCTAAATGTTTTCAAACTATACTATAAAACTTGGTTAGACAACTGCAGAATATAAAATAAAACATTCCACATAAAACACAATACTACCGGTAGTTTACAGGGTGCTCTGCAAATTGTACGAGCAGAATATAAAATTACAGCGTTATCAAATTGATGTTCCCCTTCGAAGGATATTCCTGGCATCGGGTCTTTTTATGGGTAGTATACCATTTCCGATACTGCTTTTATTCGTGGCCGGATAAAATTCCTTATCATTATTTTATACTACCTAAAAACAATTAAAAATACATTCCGAAGCAGTAAAAATAGCACAGTAGGTATTAAATTGACATTCTTTCAGTAAATCTAGTACGAACATATCAGTAACATCTAACATGTGGGCAGGAAACACACCATAACTATCGTGACAATAGAAAACGCTTGTTACATGGTCAGTTTTTCTAACAATAGTTAACATATTAAACACCATACCATCGAGATAAAATCATATAGCATTTACAGAATGAATTTACGTTTTATTACATGTGGCTCCTGGCTAATATAATGTCACTAAGTAGGTATTATTAAAATTTACACAATCAAACGCAGAATAAAAATAAGTAATAAGACTTATGTTTTAAATAACGACTAATTCCATGGTGCATTCAAAGGCAATTTCAATAAATGCTGCAATGACATTTAGGACATTGGTTCAATTCTCATCCTACAGATCTCTGTCCTACATATCTATGTAGCAACTATTTTAGCAGGTCTTAGCGTGCCTCTGGTATAAAGAGTGAAATCCTCTTTCTTGACAGGATATGAGATGTGATTCAAGCCTGGCTCATATGTCATATCCAAATTGGGGTCACACACAAAAACCGATATGTATCCCGCGGGATTTAAACCCACAACCGTTGGATTTCAGTAGGCTACAAGCCATGATTTGTAGCGAGACTATGCACGAGTCCGCTTTTCCACTGCTTAGCACATACTTATATTATTTACACTGCACATTTCACGTTTCTATAAACTCTTACTATTAGCTCTCACGTTATCAGAACCAAGTGTATTTTACTAACAGAACACACATTATTACATAGCACATTACAAATACCTACCTACAGTTTATTTAGCTTAGTGGAATCGCGATATTGAGAAGACATTTAAAAATAATAATAAGTAGTACTCAAGCGTATTTCTTTTAATTAAAACTATTTGAATTTTTATTTTAAAACTCTAGGAGACAAAAGTTACTGTGTGCAGGTTCAGGCTGATTTATGTTTTTCTATGTCCTTGGAAACGTAAAAACCGTAATCAGAATGTATTGGTTCTTTTTGCAATTATTACGTAAACAACAATTATATAACCTAATTCTAATTAAAATACCGCCGCGGAAGAAAGCTCCAATTGCAATGTGTACCTTGCTATCGCACGATCTCTAACTGCAGCACTCAAAGACGTTAATTAAACCTTACTTGTTACTTGAAAAAATATTGACGTTGATTTTAATCGACATACAGACTATTCATAATTAATAAAGCATTAAGGTTCAATCACGTCTCTGAATGCGGCAGTAAATCCACAATGCAATTTAAAGGACATATATCAAAAAGTTAAAATAGGATTAATTGCAGAAATAAATCCTGCATTGCAAAGCGCAACGATAATCCGTTTACACTGTTGGCTGTTGCATTTTGGAAACTGCACAATTTGAGCTCATTCAACACAGTACTCAATAAATACGAATTTAGTGTTGCTATAAATTCGAGTCTTTGGTTTATTTTCTTAAGAGTTCCAATATTTTAAATAGCACCTTACATAAATCTAAATTAACAATGGTTGTATTTATTTAAAAGGCTTTAGTGATTTAATAATACAACCCAGCGAATGATTTCTTAAACTAGGATCTATTTCGCCGCTAGGCTACTTTGTAAAGACTAAAAAAGTGAAAACATTTTCATTTATAAGCATAATATTGCATCTGCGACTTAATTCTGTTTTCAGGTTTCGTAGCCAAAAGGTAAAAAAACAAAATTGTCTGTCTGTTCGTCCGTACGTCACAGTCACTTTTTCCCGGAACTTTAAGAAGTTGGATTCGCATTGGCCGGCTTTGTATCTTTTTTATCTTTAATCAGGCCAAAAATCTATTTCAAGACTCGACCCCTCCACCTCACTAAATCATACTGGCCGAATGAAGCTGTATGCTTCATCGAGCAGAATTGAGCGGCCATGATGTATCGAATGACGAGTGAATAAAATGGATCGTGGAACATAAAAGGAACTTATGTTCCAATTACAGAAATCTGTCAACAGCTGCATGCATTTACTGGGCGATGATTGCTCTGGAGCTGAGCATCGTTAAAACTCGATCGATTTCATTTAAATCGTGTTTGATTTTCAACTTAATCGGCGATTTAAAATTATAGTATGGAAGGACAATATGAGCCTAAATCAAAATGTAAATGGGAAAGTTATACTTCGGCATGAGTGGGCCCGGTGGACCGGAATGATACCACGGCTTCATAGAAGACCGGCGTTAAGCATCACCTGCGCTGGGTTTCGACGAGTGAGTGAGGGTACCAGAGGTTCAACTGGTGTTGCAGTGTTGCAGGCGTTTATGGGCGGCGGCAGTCGCTTACCATCAGGTGATCCGCCTGCTCGTCTACCACCTATCACATAAAAAAGGGAACAAAGCCGACATCTGAGAAATGCTCACCATATTACCGTTACTTTTTACTTAGCAGCAATAATGAAAAGCTCAAAAAATATGGTAATAATTTTCTCGAATGATATATCACTTCTGTCACAACCGTATTCGGTATCTCTTCTCTCTCAATTTTAAACTTTTTTACGTTATTTGTACTACCTACCTATTAAATAAAAACTACTATTATTTTGTTCGAGTCTACATGGTAATAATGACTCATATACAACTGCAATGCTCGTATTTATACAAACCATTTCGAAATGGATATTAATGGATATCAACATTGAATGCTATTATTTTAGTTTAATGTTTTAGATTTATTGATAAGATAAAAGCTTTTGACCCAATGACCTTTTGTTGACCTGAACTAAATAATAGAATAATAATATGTCTCTTAAAAGCCCGGATGACATGATTATTACAAAAAATACAAATCTACTGGTTAAAAGCATTTCTCTTATTAAACTTCTGCAGTCAAAACTTTTTATTTATTTATTAATCTTTAGCTGGATCGGAATTGAAATTTATTTATTATTCATTGCACATGATACAGATGTTACAAAAGGAACACAGTTTACATATGCGCCTTGACAAACTGGAAGAGAGATAAGCTGACATTTTGTGAATATATTTTCATTTTTGATATTGCTGGGGATAATAAACAAACAAAATCACAAGGTCTTATTTATTAATTAACAGAAACGGAACACGATGCACGTGACATTAATAACACATGGTGTACTCATTATATCCTATGTAGTTGCAGCCCATAAAAATAGCTCTATGGATTTTTAATATAGGGCGATATGAATCTGTAATAATGAACTGTTCAAGCGGGTCGTTTCACACGAATCGCTATACCTAAGTACGTAGAAACTATATTGTAATGTCAGTGCAATAAATAGCAATAAGTATGAGCAGAGGAAAAAATACATTCAACTAACAGAAATGAACTTGTGCCCCAAGAAAATGTTAAAACCAAGTTATTGGTCTTGTGGATTCAGTCAATAGGTGTACGTTAAATTTTTTGTAGGTAGTCAATATTGTCCTCCTGGTGGTTAAAGGCCCTCTCTATCTTCTTCCATTGATCCCTATGCACTGTCACATCTTGCCAAGTTCGCGAATGTCCGAATGATCCAGATCGTCAAGTCATCTGATTTTGGGCAGACCTCGATCACCTTCTGGCTGACATTTGGTTTCGACCAGTCTGATAACATGGCAAACCCAATCCCATAATAGAAGAAAAAATACTTCCGGGGATATAAAAGTTCATCAAATTGTCATTAAATACAATAAAAGACAAATGAAGTCGGTTTTTGGTTGAGTTAGTTGTGAAATTATTTGTCACCGTATGCAACAAGTCATTTTGTTTAACAGGTAAAAGACCAACGCCCCTTCCGATAACTGCATAGGCTCCACACTTCGACAATACCAAAAGTACGACAATGCATCCGGGAACAGTGGGACGTGACGACATTCGCACATTGTATCGTGAAAAAACGAACTAGGCACTCCAAGTAGCTTCCATTCCAGTATAAATATATTACGGCCCTTGACTATTAATTTATTTTTTAACGTAGACGTTTGATCGTCAGATTCAAGTGTGTGGTAAAGGGATTTATGTGTGGACGAGGTAATCGTCATTAAGAATAAAAAGCTTTATTTCCATATCACAACACACACCACATTACAGACAAGAACCATAATATGATAAACTGAAACAGATAATTAATTTAAAAGACAAGAAACATGTAAAAATAAATTATAAGAAAAAAAAACGAAAAAAGTCCATAGTCTATTACACTGAGGGTAATTATTTACAGGGTCTATTGTCCACTTTCTGTACAACAAGAACACCAACTAAAGTAAAAAACAAGTGTCAAACTGTATACTGTTCCACAAGTTATCTCTACAATGACGCAATTAAATTATTACTGTAAAAAAAATCTTCGCGTTAATCTTATCGTTATCCGTCTCTATAAAGGGGAATGCTCTGATAAGTTATTCCAGCAAATCCCATCCTCCCCTTTCCATTCCCAAACAACACGTGCTGGACAGCGTTGCCATCCGCATACCATCCAGACAATCCTGGCACCAAGAGGTTTAGCTCCTCATTCCTGCCCCGAGCCATTAAGTCATGGAATGCCCTTCCAGTTCATGTGTTTCCTCCTTCTTACAATCCTGGGTTTTTAGGCGGGGCGTGAAACGGCATCTCAGCAGGCCTTCAGGGTGAAGATGACAGACTCAATAGGAACTTAGTTTGTTCTTTTGTGCCTGTCAACCTCATATTGGATATCACGGCCGCTTACCATCAGGAGGAGTGAGGTCATCTTGATTGTCCTCAATAAAAAAAAATCTCTCCATTATTAATTCAACCGTTCTACACAAAACACACACACCATTGCTAATGTATAAAGAAAAGCCATGTGCTGCTTGAATGTTAATTCAGAAGTAATGGAAAATAATTTTCACTAATTGAAAAAACAATATTTCTCAATCCCTACTCGGTAGGTACTTTATAATATAAAAACTCAAAGGTCACGACTGAGATTTTATGAACCTTGAAAGTATAATGAAACGTAATTTATTTCATTCAAATTATTTAATAAGCTATTAACAAAACTCTGTGTAGGTACGCAATAATTGTCTCTCTCCCTCTCTCTGTGCTCTCCAATTTATTTTTTATGTACGCAAGTAATGTACTTTAGGAAACATTGAATAATAAGATTGTTTCAAATTAAGAAGGTATATTTCCTGGAAACAGTAATATAAATAAGCGATAAGCGCGTTATCATCAGATTCAGGTACACACAGAATTATATTTTAAAAATAATATTATATTCAATGCTATTCATTCATATCTGTTTCTTTCAGCAGAGAGACCGAAATGTTTTTTTTATGTGGTAGGTGGCAGACTTGCAGACGGATCACCTGATGGTTAACGATTGCCGCTGCCCATAGACACCTGCAACATCAATGGAGTCACAGTGCGCTGCTAACCTTTAACCACTTTTCCTCATTTGGGCCTGGAGGCCCAAGGGTACTGGAGTACCCTCAACCATTTGACGAAATACAGCGCAGACGCTGTTTCACGCGGTCTTCTGTGAAGTCGTGGTTCCCCCATTTGGGCCTGGAGGCCCAAGGGTACTGGAGTACCCTCAAACATTTGACGAAATACAGCGCAGACGCTCTTTCACGCGGTCTTCTGTGAGGTCGTGGTTTCACTTCAGTCAAGCCGGTCCATTCATGCCAAAGCGGAAAGGCCCCCGCACGGTTAGCATGTGTATTCTAATTTTAGTTTGGATTTGGTGTAATCATACTATTATTAAGTTAGGTGTACATATGCGCAGTATAAAAGATAATAACAGGAAGTATTTACTTATCGGGTCAAAACTGAATTGGCGTGAGTTATATTTAGATTTTAACAGCTCTGACAGACCAGATACATTTGTAAGCGGTTGCGACTCTCCAACACATTGGTTTGTGCAGGATTTTTTAGATATACAAGCATAGTAAATAGTTTTAGATATACAAGCATGGTAAGTAGTAAATAGTTACTACCTTAACATGATATTGACTTAGGTGCAAAATATCTGTGTATCGGAAAGTGTGAAGAATGTAAGTGCCATGAACATTTTATGTTATCTGGCCAGATTTTATTTAGCATTATTAATCATAGGCACTTACGGTAAAGATATTAAACAACATAAATAATAATTAAGGTATAAAGAAGCTTCTGAAACTTCAATTTAGTTTTTACTTCAAGCCACTTTTGCAACTTTTACGTCCAATTTTACAGGAGTTAAAGTTCATTTTCTAAATTACATAAAGGCGAGGAGGAAGTTACATTATAGTGTAGTTAACTCATGCAAAAACAACGCTAGAGAATATTAATTTCTTAAAGGTAGGAAGGTACATTTAGTTTAATATCAATAGTGATGTGATAGTGTTTTTCTGTATTTTACTTTTAAGTATGACAAACGGTAAGTTATTTGGATGATTTTTTTTACGTGATAGGTGGCAGATTAGCAGACGGATCGATGGTAAGCATTGCCGCCAGCCCATAGATACCTGCAACACCAGTAGTCACAAGTGCGTTGACAACCTTTAATCCCCCTTCCCTCAATTGGGCTTCCGGTTCTCTCACTCACTCGAAGAAACACAGCGCAGGCGCTGCTTCACGCCGGTCTTCTGTAAGGCCGAGGTAGCTCTCCGGTTGAAACGTGGCTCTCTCACAGTTATAAATGATAAACAAAGACGGGTGAATGACAAACGCAGGGACACGTATATACAAGGATTCTTACATATAATGCTTAGATACTTATAAAGAGCATACATATATTTTAGGAGACCGTCATAAGACCCATAAGCGTTTTAAAAGGCAAAACAATTTATTTTCTATTGTGTCTGCTCTCTGAGCCTTACGACGTTATGGAACTTTTAAGTTTAATTGAAGATGTCACAGCGGATAAAGAAACAAAGTTTAATAAAATCTTTTTGTGCCATTTGTATTGCAATCTCACTCGTCCTAATGTAATAACATTAGGACAGAACGGATGGATGAATGGGCCCTTCCCGCTGCGATGTGTTTTTTATTAAAACACCACAACCGCTATCGATCTTCCAGAGGGTTCTTACGGAATGGTAGATTTATATCTGAGGACTGGGAGACTCTTGTTACGACCTTTGTCGCGAGATTATCCGCTTCCGTTTTATGTTTAATCTAAGCCGTGAATTTCGGAGAGGATCTACCTAAAAGTAGCAATATAAAAGCTCAAATTAAGACATATTTTGACGAATATTCCTTGGAAATTGTGACTCCTCCTTGATTGGCTAAACCTGTTACCAGGCAATTAAGAGCAACAGATTCTTAATTTGGCAGGACAAGCTTCGATTTCCCATAGATACGAGATTTTATACAGATTACAATATTGTTTTTTATAATATATTTTCAGCAATGTAATAATCGAGATTAGGCGTCAAGTAAAATAGCTTGAACCATATTTTATAATGTTCTGAGCAAATTATAGGTAGGTACATTAATTATTAACTAGGTACACAACAAAACGGCAAACCGAATTGATATCGTTCATGCCGATTATTTATTGCTAATCTAATTTACAGCGAAATGTGTGAATTTATTATGATCAAATAGTAACCCGATCCATCCTGTGTCATAAACTAAACAGTGTGCTACGGTTAAGTTTTTTTTCAATATTCAATTTGTGCTTATTGAATACAAAGGATTACCTAAGCGCCAAGGCATTGAAAGGTTCGCTTCAATTGTATCATTTAAGTTGAGATCCGCATCCCTCTGTGTATGAGCGGCCTAAGTTCACCCGTTCGCATTAATTTCAGCTGGCAGAGTAGAAGCTACGCAATTTCTCGTCAACAGCCAACATAAGCGGGTGTACCTCCATCAAGGAGTTTAATTCACATTCCTAGACACTAATTAAATTCCAGCGTTGCTGGCGAATCTTTTCAATTTCACTCTGCCGCATAGAGTTAAAAGTTCCACTGTGGACCGGCTGCGGGCAAGTTGAGAATTTAAGTTAGTAACAAAAAGTTTTTTTGTTCGTACGACCCTCGATACTCATCCAGTTCTTCAGTTCAAAAAAGTCAGTAGGTATGGCAAAATAAGTCTGTACATACCTGTCCCTAACTCATATTGATACATGGACGCTGTCGCCCACGTATCAACATGGTTAAAATACTGGTACACGTTTTCCACAGATACGGAATATTATTTATAGATAATGTAATCAAATCAAAGGCCTAACGCGTCCCTATTAATGGAACTTTGACCAACCCCCACAGTGAATGAATAGATGGTTTGTCTATTAACTAAAATTGTAAATTTTCGACAAAAGCTAAGTAATTCTCATCATACCATCCATTATCTGCCGAAAGGAACGTAATTCAATAATATACATAAAATTATCAAGTCCGTAAAAAAAGAATTCCCAGCTCTGGGCTGATGACTGTAGTAGGAGGTGGTACAAAACCCACCTAGATGGCGGCTCTTATGATCGGAGACCAAGCCTCACTTTGGGTCGCTGCGTCAGCCCGTACTGACGGATTGCATTCACTGGAATGCAATGCAAGGATACTAAAATTCAATATTTTTTCCCGAATTCCCGACATGTATAAGGATCTTGCAAGTACCTACCCATACCTAATTCAATATATGAATGTACAACATCTACTAGAAACAGTCGCCAGTAAATAAACTCGTCAAAATATAAAATCCATCAAGCGTGAAATTAGTTCAGAAAACTTCAACTTCTCCTACTCCGTCCCTTGCACGAAATAACGTACAAACCCTGGAATATGTCGTATAACACAAATCCCACTTATTTAAGTAAACATCAAGGAGGTAAATAAATTACACCCTATTAAATTCGCATGACAGCATCGCCCGGGCCGCCCAACTTGTCTGGCGTATCTCGCAACAGAATTAGCAGGAACGTTACAAGTAATTTGTTTGTCTCACTGAAACTCTTCTCTGTATACATTTAACGGGGAAGTACAGGGTGTATCTGTGAACATTTATATCCCTTTGACCACGCGTTCTACCAACCATTCTGAACAACATAAGTTCTGTGACTTTTGGAAATTCACATAAAAAAACAACTTTCCACACGAAGTCCGTCACGTGACTTGGTAATTTTGTATGGGGGGAGTCTAAAAAATTTTGATGAATTTCGAAAAGTCGTTGAACAAAATTTTGTTCATAATAGTTGGTAAAACACGTGGTTAAAGAGATTTTAATGTTCAGAGAACCTCCACTATGTATAGGCGTACTTTTATAAACGTTCATGGGTTATTCTTCGGGATCAAATTTTCGTGACAGACCTCAAATCCATTACTTCTAAAAAATTACGTTATATTATTTATGTGTATTTTCCTTCCATATAGTTGGTAGGAAAGTATATTTTAAGATTCTGATGTAAATTTCTGAGGAATATTGGATTTGAGAATTACCACGGAAGTTAGATCTCGAAATTTGACCCATAAATTAAGTATCTTCTTTCATCTAAGTACTTATCTATGAATTTTTAATATGTACGCCTTGTCCGTGAACTCTTAATGTAGGCCGAGGAACATATAAGTATTAGATACATCCTTCATTAGGCCTATGTATAAATAAACGGTCAAGTGCCCACGAATCAATCTCCCAAAAGCATGTTCAAGTTAAGTTTGGCGCTCTTGTAACTGAATTAGGAGTTAATTCTGCCGTTTTGTTGGCCCCACTCACTCAAACTGAACTAATTGCTTAATAATTAGTTCGATGAGGTAATTGATTTCCATTAGCCAATACGATACAGAACGTTCGCGTTGTGATTTTTATTTTTTCTAAAATACCTTTCTTAGGTAAGTACTTCACTGTCATTAATAATAGTATGTAGGTCATTTAAAGGGATATTTTCGAGATCTAACTTTAGTGGCAATTTTCAATTTCTCAAAATCTTAAATTATTTGCACAAAAACTTGTTGATTTACCGATTCATAAATTGAAATTACAGGCAATACTTTTTAGAAGCCAAAACATGAGTTATGATGATCTCATTTTAATATTAACATAATATTTAAAAAAAACTTGATGTGAAATATAATTGAATTAACTACATATATCAATCAATTCGCACGTAAACAATTTTCACTTAATTTTGACATATTGCACGCACACTATGAAGCCGTACAACTCATTTGAACGTAGAGAAGCTTTAGATAGCTCAAACAGCTACTAACCAAGCTAACGATATCACATTGTTCGTAGACAATGAATCATGTAGTAGGTATAATGTATCTGTCTCCCCCTCAAATCCCTAAAGCAATACTTATTGATTTTAAATGATACTCTGTGAGAGGTTACATGATCGGAGTGCACGGGCTCTGGCAATTTGAACGCTGAATGCAACTAGATTTACGCAAAAACTTACTCTAGTGAATATCAAAGCAGTTCACTTCAGCTGAAGAACTATTTCACTCAGCTATATTTTAAAGTCATTAATTTAATTCAATAATTAAAAGGCGACTCTTACTTAACTCAGTAATAATAAAAAGGAGTATTTGTTCAATGAAACTGAATGAAGTATTCTGTGAACTGATTACTGCATATTACCCTTACTGTACTGTCTATTACTGTTGTTCATACATTTATTCTATTTCTGCGCAATAAAGAATATATATCTACTACTGTCAATGTGGGGCAAACATTATTGGAAGGAACAAATTGTACAACTCATTTAAACGTAGAGAAGCTTTAGATAGCTCAAACAGCTACTAACCAAGCTAACGATATCACATTGTTCGTAGAAAATGAATCATGTAGTAGGTATAATGTATCTGTCTCCCCCTCAAATCCCTAAAGCAATACTTATTGATTTTAAATGATACTCTGTGAGAGGTTACGTGATCGGAGTGCACGGGCTCTGGCAATTTGAACGCGGAATGCAACTAGATTTACGCAAAAACTTACTCTAGTGAAAGCAGCTCACTTCAGCTGAAGGACTATTTCACTCAGCTACATTTTAAAGTCGTTAATTTAATTAAATAGGCAACTCTTTTTACTCAAAATAATTAAGTGGAGATTTGTTAAATTAAACTGAATGAAGTACCTACCTATTCTGTTAACGGGTGCTTATTGCTGACAATGCAACTGTTTTATTGAAATACCTGTCATCTTTATAGTTTATTTGTTCATTTCATTCTCTTAAGTAATAGGGATGAACTTCTGTTCTCTAGTAATAGCTACAAGCGATAAGACCGCCTTATTGTACTGTCTATTGTTGTTTTTTCATACATTTGTATAATAATATTTCTGTGCAATAAAAAATATCTATATAGCTATTGTAGCATTGTTGGGCAAACATTATCTACTGGAAGGAACAAAATGTGAATCAGCTCACTTGTACAACTCAGGAACCATACAAGTAAATGAACTAAACATCTCCAGCGATTGAGTATCTCACGGAAATTCAAGTTGGGCCTGAACTTCGCTTTTGTACAGCAGAAGAAAGGCCGTGTGAGACAAAGCACGTACTTCATGCCATCGACATTCATTCAACAGCTTTATTGTTGGATGTTGACAAAGCCACGCGCCGAGTGCTTCTTTTTCATAGACAAGTGATGCTCAGTCATAACAACGCAGTAGACTGGTGTTAGACATTCAGTCAATTGGTTAATAATAAAATATGTAAGGACTTGAGGAAATAGTGACAGGATAGTAGTTACAGTTGGAAATCCAAAAAACAGCTACAGGTATCTGTGAACATTTACATCCCTTTAGCACAGAATACTTAAAAGCGTTTAGCCACGGGTGTCCAACTGTTCTATACAACATTTGCTATATGACTTTTGGAAATTCGCATAAAAAAATCAACTTTTTATAAAGTTGGACACGTGACTTCTTAATTTTGTAGATAAGTATGTAGAAAAGAATATAGAGTAGAACAAAATACCTATGTCCGGAATCGTTGGTAGAAGGCGTGGTTAAAGGAACTTTTTCAATCAATTATCTAAAATGATATTACTGGTAAAAGCACTATTATCAACCCATATTAAGGCCAATAAAGTCTAATTTTGGGTTAACTTACATCACCTGTAAATCATTTCAGACACGATATCAATTCATGTCTATTATCTGAATCTAAAGCACATCAAAGTCAATACAAATAAAATTTAATAATTAAGATAGATTACTAAAACCAATGTACCTACTACAAGTTATAAGTGTAAGTAACCTTGGCGTTGCTTCGACTTTCGATCGACCTAGTAACTTTCCCTAGATTTATTTATTAACACATCCAATAATAATAAGTTAGTATACGTACTTAGGCAGACCAGATTTTTTGATAGTACGGGATCTCCCATTTTTCCGTGCTACTAAATTATGAAATTCCATATTTTGCGAAATGAAATACCCACAGGACTAACGAATCACGATTTTTTTTGCTTTCTGAAGTACTTAATGTTATTCTTACTCTTACTCTTATTCCGACAAAATGGAGAGACAAGTAAAAGTAAACCACAAGTTAACTAAAAATAAGATACCTATCTTGAATGATAAAAAATCACTTGTACATTACATGAAATTAAAAAAAACGGAATCAAAAATTACCAAAAATAACTATCCTCCCTCAACCTCACAACACAAACTAGCCACAGACAGCCATGTAAATATTTGAAAAATAAAATAAGATTGTCTATAATTTTTGATTCCGACACCTGGTACCCCGAGGCACGATAAAGATCCTAAGTTTGATTGATTAAGTTTGGGGTTTGGGTATCACGTGGACTGTGGACTTATTATTGCTTATAGTTGGTAATATTACGTTTCCAAGAAAAAATGTTTTTTTAGTGTAGGAGTGTATGGCGTAACATGAAGACGACCTTCCTTTATTACTAAAATGCATCTGCATTCTGCCATTTACTGTACTAGGTATGAAAATAGAAGGAAAAATACCAAACTCTTTATCTTTATACCCGCTAAGTCCGGAATCGCTGAAGATAGCAAGAAAACTGACAAATTGAAGTGGGATGGGCGGGTCACGTTTGTCGAATGGAATATGGAACATAATCGTCACCCAATGGCAATGGTTACCCCACGGGCGCTGACAACGGAGCAGGATGAAAAAATCCCGATGAATTGAGAAACTCCTCCTTGATGATCCAAACAATTTTCACCCTAGAATGACCACAGATGGCGATAAAAAACCATGGACGCAATCGGAAAAACCGCATAAAAAAACTACCTTATAAACAAAAAAAACTATCGACAAGTTACCAAAAATCGTAGAACAAACGTTATTCATAATGGTTGGTAGAAGTGATGGTTATAGAGATGTAACTGTTTACCAATAACCCTGCATACTGTGGCACTATAAATAAATATAAGCACCGGCATACCCGTTGCTCCAAAACTGTGTTATACAAACACTGAGAGCAAACAGGCAGTTATTGGAATATGGTAGTACCGTTATCCAATGCTAAACAGCCTGCACTCGAGGAATATTGCTTTACGACTGTACTTTCATATTATGTATTGAATATGACTTTACTTCAGTAGTGAGTAATAGCTGACAAAACCTAATAAATGTTTTTTTGAGTTTGACTGGCCGGATAACGCATTTAGAAGTGAACTTGCCTCGTACGCCAAATGTTGTGGGTTCAATAAAAACATACAAAGACAAGATAATAAGTTAAATAAGTGGAGTTGAGGGCCGCGATCCACTAAAATGAATAATTTTCTAAATCTATTGAGGAACTTTGACAGTTTGTGGTAGTCCCACGTACCTACTGCTTGGGTCATACAACTGCTAAACGCATTTAGTGGTAAAGACTTACTCCAAACAATTAACAAGGATAATAATCGACCTAACAAATGAACACTACATGTAAACCTTCCTAGCTTTTAAGTTTTCAGTGTTGTGGAATAAAGAGTATCTATCTACCTTACTTTCTATGTTCCGCTACCAAACCAGGCAGATCTAATCAGCCTCAATCTAGGTTAGACAATTAGATAACTCCATGATTAATATACATAAATTATCACGGATCACGGACGTCACAGAGAACAATATATTATTATACAAGTTCGCAGATCTGCCGTGCTATATCTAAAAGAGCGTCAACCGCAGTTGGTTGATTTTAAGTTTCAACCTACAAGGCTGAAATTGTAAATAAGTATTTACCTATAATATTGAAAATAGAATATCAACCATATGCAGCTTAACGCTTAGATATAACACGACAGAGATACAAACCCTGCCAACCGAATAACAAACGACCCGTCAATAGTTGATGCATGTTAAAGTTCAGGGAGGAGGGCCCTGCATCGTCGATGAGGGCACTCGGGCGCCGAGAGGGCCCTCCACGAAGCTCTCCACTCGTGTGCAATCGCCTCCTACGAAGCGCCTAAGAACATCACCTTCGTCTTAAAATTTGAACTTCCGAAAATAGTACACTCTAAATTCGTTGTAGAAAAAAAAGGGATAAACTAAAGATAATCTTAGAGTTACTCGTAGATTTGTTATCTTTATAAATTATCTTAATTTTGAAATCTTTACCTAAGACTGAGTATACAAGTTGTGTTGTATTCATCAAGATAAAATATGACACGGATATCATAAGACAGATGAATGCCTCTCAAAAAAGGTGTATTTTGTAAACCTAACCCAATATACCAAAAAAACTAAGAGTCTGTTAATATAACACAGTTATAGAACAAAAAGTGCATCTCTTATTAGACAATTTCAGCTTTTAGAAATCTATTTTATAATTATACTTAAAGAAGACTCACTCTTCTGTTTCATACACCTAAATTAATCATTGCTACCGCCAAGATTGATACCATCTGATTCGTCAATATTGCGCATAACTTAGCTTGGTCATGTTAATTTGAAATGCAAGCAAACGTACATTTGTCACCCATCAGTACACACATGTAGCATACTACAATTGCAATATCTAATCCTGTCAGTGCAAGCAAGAGATGTAACAAGCCAGATTATTCCACGCGTCGCGCCGCGCCTTTCCAAGCTAAAAGGGCCGTAACAGAATTAACATGAGTTGATGCTCGTATTTTTGCTTTTACGCCACTCTTCTAAGAATAGGGTAACCATTACTTATTTTAGGGTCTCCAGTTTCAAAATACATGCAGGTAATATTATTTTAACGAACTTTATTAGAGAACTGACCGGCATCTGTACTTTCTTTGCTCAGTATCTAAAATCTCCAGATCTAAGTATCTATGTCACAATTCGCTAGTGCCTGGATGAAACCATAAACCTATTCTCCTCTGTTAGGTTCCAATCCGGGGTAAGTGGTATTTACACTTTGTATCGACTTAACTCAATTTTTTGTAGTGTGTGCCTTGTTGGTTGTCCTAATAAAATACATTTTATTGAGACATTTCTGCCTAATTACCCAATTTTCCGAAAGAAAGATGCTTCCTTACCTACAAAGCCACTTTAATCCGCGTCAGTTCCTTAAGCGATAGGTAGTTGTCGTTTATCATCTACCGTTACCGTTGTTCCAACAATAAAGCAGTTTAAACTGCTCTACTAACATTGATTTTGGATCTGATTTTGGTTTTTGCTCTTTCTCCCTCATTAATGTCGAACGACGCGCTCTCTTGGGTGGAGTAATTACTATTGTTCTCACGGTTCCACCAGCATCTTCAATTCTTTGTTGGTTCGTCATTCTTCGAAATGTTTGTTTGTTGCAAGAAAAAAAGCAAACAAGTCTTAAGTCGGCCATATAGGTAATGGGCCGGCTCGACCGGAGTGATACCACTGCCTCACAGAAAACCGGCGTGAAGCAGCCCCTGTGCTGTGTTTCGCCGAGTGAGTGAGGGTACCGGAGGCCCACCCGGGGGGAAGGGGATAAAAGGTTGGCAGCGCACTTGTAACTCCACTGATGTTGCAAGTGTCCATGAGCGGCGGCAATTGCTTACCATCAGGTGATCCGCTTGCTTGTCTGCTACCTATCACATAAAAAAAAAATATATATATAAAAATAGTAGAGCGATCTGGCCACCCTAACCGCGAGTGCATACAAAATTACTCTGCACAGATGCGCTCGTGTGTATACGCTACGCTAAAAACGTGCAAGCAAATGAGAACATTTTACACTTCGCTTGTAAGCTTTTTTTTACATAAGTAAATCCACCTAGACATTTGTGGAGACGCTTATTATAAATAACGTGGGAAGATAAATTTTCCCCTGTAGACGAAAATCTTTGTAATGATAGGTTATTCTGTTAAACATTTTCAATAAGTAAGTATTTAAATATATTTCTGAAAAGAGTTTCATAAACACTAGAAGAACTCAACTGACCCGAAACACTAAATTCCTTAGGGACCACTGTGGGAGCGAGTTCGAAAAACATGTTATCCCGAAGCAAATTAGAACTAACAGGTCATAGATTTTCATAACCCAACCACACTAAAGGTCAAAATTCCCTGCAGGTTAAGTAGTAAATATTATATTCAGCTAGGGATATACCAGTGGCACTTGCAAGGGAATATATTTTGCATGCGAAGTTTGCGCGCGGCGCAGCAACCGTACCTACTAAATTTTGTAGGTACCACTTCATAGATTATATACTAAGCAGTAGAAGCCAAGTGGGAATACTTCACAGTTCCTTGGTAACTAAGTAACAGTCTTCCTACAGTTTGTTTGTTCACGAAAATTGTGAGAGATTTTTCAGCAAGAAAATAGAGATATTCCCGTTAGGGCGATTTTGTGTTCCTTTTAAAAATAATCTCTCAAGAATGTCATTGCAGCCATTGATCATCTTACTCATATGAATATTGAAGATCACTTAAGGATAGGCAATTTAAAAATCAAATAAGTGTTTGTGCAAAAATGTTACGTCAGAGTTTAAAGTAGGTATTATAACAAGGACTTGTTTGACGTCCATGAACACGTCGATGATTTTTTTTAAGCCAATTATCGTAAGAGAATTTGTTTTCAAGTGGTTTTCTTTGTCATAGCTTGCATGTACAGTCATAGATATTTTAACACGTAGTTGGTATTGTTAGACCTGCATCATTTCACTAGAATATAGATGTTTGCGGTACATTCGTTGTTTCTGATTCATAGCATAAGGAAAAATCTAAGTTTGGGACTAAGACAGTATGTGACTTTGTTTAAATTTATACAACGTATTATGTAAATAGCGCAAAACCTCTCAGGTTCTCAGAATAGTTCAGCCCATGAAACTGAATATCTTTCACTTTAGGATTAAAATCGCAAAATACAATTATTCGTCTCTTCATACAAATTGGTTCCACAGCCCTCTAATCATTTTGTATAAATTAGCTGTTTTTTGCGATTTTAGCGATTTCAATGTTGGTCCAATAGTGAAAGCTACCTGAGAGGTTTGTGCTATTTACATATCAAGTTTTATATTCCGCACATTGATCTTTAAGCCTACATTAATTAGGCCCACATATTCATAGATGGCGCGAGCAACGAGCGAGTAGGTGAAGTAGCAGATATTTATATATACCTACATATTCTTATGTAACACAATCTGGTTACACTAATTAACGAGAGCGGATCATATCACTCATTAAACGAATACCTAATACTCGCAAAACAAAGCGAGTATTTTATTCAACCTTGGCCCAAAAGTTATTAGTGCGTTATTATAGCGACTGCCTCGGTGGGTAGTGGGTCGTACTTAGAGCGAGGGCTGCGCTTGAGATTCCGGATCAGGCCAAAATGTGTACCTGAGTTTTTCTGTTAAGAAATTATCAGAGTCAGCCCGAAGTCTGGAAGATCGCCATCTTGTGCCCCCTTGCCTCTGAAATCACGTTGTTAAGCTGTTGGTCCAGCGCCTGATTCCTCTTCAATCGTGTCACACTGGTGTCCCATCGAAATATGAGGGTAAGGAAATAGAGAGTGCACAAGAGTCCGCAAGAGTGTCTGCGCACACTTGTTCACTATAAATATCATGTATGTCTTCTATGTATGTATATATTTTTATTTTATTTACTTTTTATATACATTTTGCGCAATATACTTAATTAGTGTGCGTACGACCAGCTCGACTTAGAGATTACGCCCTAAGTAATCATGAAAATATAGGCACTTAGGCAAAGTAGAACAATATAAAGTACTATAAACTCGCTACCTATTAATTTTATTGTCATATAATTACTATTGCGTAATATCTCCATTATACCTTATTCATGACCAAAACATGTTTCAATATACATCGGACAATGTTGGCAATTGGAGAGATAAGTGGCAATAAGGAACCAAATGTTGATTGTAACGACTCGCTGGCAGCCCGCCAAGGCAATACCCCTGAAAGGGCTTATGGTGAACTAGAGATGTGACTCCGGCCTACTGTCCTTGAGTGACATCGAAATATTTACACTTTAGTGAAAAAATATTATTTCGAATCGTTTTAACACTCCTAATGTTTTGCTATACCTTAGGGCCGGCTTTTTTGATCAGTAAGTAACTGAACAAAAGGTTAAAAAGTAATCAATGGATCATATATGGACCAAACCGTTTTTTGAACAATAGTTAGTGGAACCAAAAGGTAGTTATATTCCAACCAATAGGATGTCACTTTGACCATTGGTTCTTTGCAAAGTTAACTTGATCAATTAATTACTAATAATTTAACTATGACGAAGTATGGTTAATTTGACTATGTTAACTTCTTAAAACTACGGATCAAAAATCCAGCCCCGGCCAATTGCAAATTTATTGCAAACGTCAAAGTTGTTTTTTTTTTTCAATAGTAGTTTGTATTGATATATTGAATACTTCTTTGAGGAAAATATACTCTCAGTATCTATGTTAGATAGTTGCGCATCGTGTAAATGATAACGAAACGGAATTAACGAACTTCGTTACGAGAAATTAGTTTCACGCCGTAATAATGAAGAATGTAGAAGGCGATGGGCGCATGTGTTTCGTTGTTCGGAAAGTTATTATTTTATAAATAAGTATTGAGTAGAAGATGATATATGTAATTTCATTCACATCGCGTAAATTTCCTCAAGAATTATTAACCGAGTGTAATTTTTGAAATGACTCGAGTGTAGCTTCATTTTACTCAAGGCACATCACTACAAAGAATGCTTAAAAGCCTTTCATTGCGCAGGTTTAACCAAAGCGACGTCGGTTATATGATTTATTTATTAATATCTTGTCTACAACATTCAAAATAATTTTGTTAACACGTTATTGTGCGCGTTTTGCTTTCAACGACGACATTAGCACAAGCAAAATATAAGCAGTTTGCTTTCCATTAGGTTGCATCTTACGTTAAAAGGGCAATGGAAAGCATGTTTTTGTTTGAAGAAGCAGTTGAAAGCATACGAGCTAAAATAGAGATTGTATTTTTAGGGGAAATTGGTAGCAAAATTGATATTTGCTAAAATGTAAATATCGGTAAATCGGTGCATTAGCCACTTCTATACCATTATCTAGATAAAACGTAATTTATTTATTTGATGTAATAATGGTAGGGACATTAGTTTCAATCTGAACCAATAGATGGCGCTTGGCGTCGAATACATCGCGCATGTGTTTGGCTTTATCGGAGCAGACATAAGCGTCGTAGTTATTTATAGAATTTATGCACCTCTGTATAGAATAATGTTTAGATATTCTTTATTTATTTGTAGGTACTTTGTATGCCTAATCGATTAGTTTTAGCAGGCATGTTTAGTATCGTTTCGTTAAAGGCATTTCAAATGAGTAAAAATTATATTAGGTATGTACGAAAATTAACAAATTATAGGTATAAATGCGCCAAACAAAACACACCATTCAACTATTCTCAAACTAGGGCTAGTACTACATGACAACATGCACATCTCACAAAACCCTCAAAATCTAAACAATTTGGATAAGTTCGTTTTCAAAAACTGGCTCGACCGAGATTCGAACCCAGAAAAATCCACAACAGGGTGTAACATCTCTGCTAATGCGCCATCGACGTCGTCGAATTTTCGCTAACATCCAGTTAAGAAGTAAATTAAGCGTAAAAATAGCTTAGCGATAATTAAGAAATCTTGTTAAGCCCAACTTGAAGGTCTACTGCCTAATCCACTTATGAATAATAAGGGGGAACCTACGTAAGGTAGGACGGATTTAGGCTTCGCTATTTACATAAGTCTTAGGTTACACCGCGCGGTTTGTATAAAAAGGTATCCTAAACGAGGCATACGCATAACTCAAAAATGTTGAACTAGAGCAAGGGCATAAAGCTCGCTTTCATAGTCAAGGGCACATTTATAAGTCCAACAAAATAACAGAAGTAGAAATTCACCGCGCCGACCTACGAACACAGTCGCTTAGCAACTGGTAACTTTGTTCGCTCTAATTGAAACCAAACAGATAGGGGAACAGAACAAAAAGGCTTTTTGGGTAAATCAGTATTGTACACTACACTAGGAACCTTTAGTTCAAAGTTAACACAATTCAGAAGCTCGACATTTTAATTACACGCACTTAAAAAGTTGACGCTCGTAATGAGTTTTGGTTGCGTAAACAAACGCAGGGTTGCCCGTCTACTTAATTAATGTAAACTGTAGCTGTTTGATAGTTCGCGCACGAGTTGAGTTTAGCTGTGCACTCAACTCGCGCGGAAACTAAGTATCTACACCATGACATTAGTAAACGTAAATAAAACAGTAAAGCAATACATTTTTTGCTCTATTAAACAGTGCTAACCACTGTTAATAGAGCAAAAAATGTAGACCCTCAACCCTTTTATATTCAATTTATCACCATTAGACGGCACATCATTAAATGATTATACCTATGGGTCACGATTTTATAATCTAGTCAATACCTATATTTATTTTTGTTTAATAATAATAAGTATTTTATGACACTTTTGTTTGATCCCTGGCTATATCGAAGCCAAGTTTAGAACATAAATACGTACATATGAGTATTAGTTAGTTAATTTTTATTTTTGAAACAAGCAACACTACAACAACCCTAGCAAAGGGAGTGCGGAATAAGGAAGCCGAGGGTGCGAACACACGCACCGAGTTTGCCCTGTAAGTAATTCCCTTTGAAGTATGAAAAACGGCGCGTTGAGCGCGAAGGGCACACGCATATTACCTTACTTTTTAGAGTAAAATTGGTTGTCTGTTAAGTCATTTTACGGCCGATAATGTACACGCGCCTTACATAATTAAAAAGAACAACCGTGTACTACCGTGTACTACGTGTACCTACTAAAGTAACCGTGGTAGAGTCACGCTTCGGCATGAATGGACCGGCTCGACCGGAGTGATACGACGGCCACACAAAAGACCGGCGTGAAGTAGCGCCTGCGCTGTGTTTCGTCGAGTGAGTGAGGGTACCCGAGAACCAATTGGGGTAAAAGGGGGTTAAAAGTTGGCAGCGCACTTTTGATTTTAATGGTGTTGCAGTTTTCTATGGGCGGCGGCAATTGCTTAGCATCAGGTGATCCGACTGCTAGTCTGCCACCAATCACATAAAAAAATGTATTTCTAAATTAGTTTATGGTAAGGTTTGCCCTAATACAAAGAGATTACAAGATCATTACAAGTTTACATACTTCTATTGTACGAGCGCGCGATCAAACAAACCTACTTACTGTCAAATAACCATAATCCATTCAGTAGTTTTGGCGTGAAAGAGCAACAAACAGACAGACAGAGTTACTTTCGCATTTATAATAGGTATTAGTTAGGATTGTCCAAGGTGGGGATCGTACCCAGTACCCACGAATCTTGGCATATCAGGCAGGGTACCAAAAGCGTCATCAAGCCAGTCCAATACGTTCCCAATTTTTTTTTATGAGATAGGGGGCAGACGAGCAGACGGATCACCTGATGGTAAGTGATTACCGCCGCCCATGGACACCCGCAACACCAGAGGAGTCGCAAATGCGCTGCCGACCTTTTAAAAAGGAATACGCTCGCTTTTTGAAGGTTTGTAGGTCGTATCGGTTCGGAAATACCGTTGGTGACAGTTCATTCCATAGTTTTGTAGTTCGAGGCAGAAAGTTTCTTAAGAAACGCACATTTGAAGATTGCGCACTAAAGGATATTTCTAAGGCTTCAGCGAGTTAACTATCAATATCTCTGTTTCAATTGAATGACAGAGGAAATGTGTAACACATTTTTTCCCCTTCATCTAAATCGCCTCGCTCGTTAGCCGGGTCCAAGACATGACACCGACTGCAACCTTACCGGCCTAATAGTGATTTAATGGGCACAAAAACACTGAAGTATCTAAGTAGGTTTTAGTTTTTTTAATAAAAACTAAAACAGTGTTTTTGTACCAAAGAATTAGTGCTTGCTTTCAAAGTAATAACCTTGACTCAGAGTAAATGCTAAGTACGACACTATGTAAAGTGTATTAAGTCCTTTTTGTCATTTTCAACAATTTGGGTTTAACAATACTGGACAACAAGAACGTCTGAAATAACTGTGAATTTGGGACAAAAAATATTTCATCGTCTTAATCTAAGTAGGTACATTACTCAAATGTTTCACGATCATGCCTCATCCTAATAACTCAGTCCTCTTACTTAATATAATTCTAAACTAGTCCCATGCTTCTTTCGTTCCCGTCGTCTTATTAAATTCTTAGACAGATACTGGCAGTGTATTCCAATCTCGTTTTATTTTCTTCGTCATATTATATAGGTACCTATAGCGTTTTATTTTTCATAAAAGGAGATAATCTTTAATTTATTTTATTTTTAATATCACTACACAATAATAAATTAAGTATAAAGTGTTAAAGTAAAATAAATAGAGAGTTGCTTCTAAATTATTATTAGAATGACTTTTTTGGCTAAATGTTTGGGATAATGCTCACACCAAATGTTTCTAATAAGTATTAACGTTACCTATTTTGCGGCACTTTATGTAACAAAAAGATACCAAAGTACACTTAAAACCAGAAAATACCTACTAGTTAAAAGATAAAGGTATTCTGATTCAATAAATAACAGCGTCGGTACTTATTCCCTTTTTAAAAGGTCGGCGCACCAAGGTGATGCAGGTGATGCACATAATTATAAATCCCCTGGTGCTGCGGGTGTCCATGGCCGCCGGTAATCCCTTGCCATCAGGTGATCCGTCAGTTCATCTGCCCCTCATATTGTAAAAACCCGATGATGATGAGTAATATTACTAATATTACTTCAAATCTTAGATTTTACTAAAATTATTATATTGTTTTAAAAGTAGGAGTATACACAGACAGATCCACAGGTCCAAACCTGCCAAAATGTCGCGATTGATATTGAAATATTAGCATTGCAAATAACGATCAAAATTGGCCGAGGCAATTTAACAGATTTGGGTTGAAATTACTCCGTGGTTCCATCTGTATACCAGTGATCGTATCACATAGATAATTCAGGGAAATGTTACTAATAAGGTAAATTAATTGACTTCAAAGGCATGTTTGCCTACACTGTTGACTTATGAAGTTTAATAACGTCAGAGAACCCTTAATCTTCATTGTTAATTCAGAAGGTATTTGTTACGTTTGTCTATTATTATTTTATGCAGTCATATACGTAAATATCAATTATATTGACATAAAGTAAAATGCCGCCTACTGCAGGGTATACAACCTTCCATTATAAAAATCAAGTCATAGATATTATGATGAGATTAGGATGAATCACCATCGTTTTGTTAAAGTGACATTCTTATTATTTGACATAGGAATTACAATTAGAAACCAATTATTTAAATTGAAAAAATCCTACCACTGGCATGGTTTCCTCGTTCCCCAAGCTACGACTAGGTAATCCTCATTTCATTTCCCCGAGACCGTTTCTCCATGTTCCATAATAACTAGGTAATATGCAATTCAAGATTCTAACTTACCTAGTGCCTGCAACAGGCTGCCAAACCGCGTCGAGGGGGGCGTGCGCAGGGGGGGAAGGCTCCCCCCCATCTCCGTTGCCGGTCTCCGTCCTCCCCTCCCAAGCCTGGAAAGAAATGCAAAATGGTGAAAATAAGCAAGAACGTAGTACCTAAACTAGGAAATTAACATACAAAGGTATAAAGGTCTCTGCAGATAAAATAATAAAAAATCGGATGCATCTAAATGTAAATCAAAATCAACCTTAAGGTGGTATCAGGTTAGGGTATTTTTCTGCACGTACTTATACACTCGGTTCAACATAGTATACGAGCCTACACGCGCGCTTCTAAAAACCAGACGCGCTTATACGAGCGCTGAGTCTTTTGGCGTGTTCACGTGATCCGAGACATGTAATACTAACCTTCGAAGTTGCTATCACTAATAAATTGGCATGACGTTTCCATAAAAACGTTTTTCTGTTGAGTTTTCACGTTTGCAGATACTCCAACGCTTGTATGATTTGAGCGTGTGCCAAAACGCGCCTACATGCGCTTGAAAAAAACGAGGTTATACGCGCTTATAAAACGCTTAATTTGAAACCACCATTAATAAATGAGACTGCCCTATTTCTTATTTCATTCTTCCTCCCAGATGATCCTGGTACGAGACGATTTAAATCGGGTACCAGTAGACGAGGCATAGGACGGCCCCCCGCGAGATGGATGGATGATATTGTCAGAGTCGCATTGGATGCAGACCGCCTCCAATAGGTCAGATTGGAGATTGTAGGTGGAGACCTATGTTCAGCAGTACGTCCTATGGCTGAAGTGATGAGACGATTTAAAAAGGTTCGTTTTCTAATTTGATTTGAAATAAAACCGGGTTACCTTCCGGGCAAGGCAAACATCAGTATTTTATTTCGATAGTGTATGTCGTAACCTGTGGCCATAACAAAGATTTATGAACGGTGTTCCTCGGCTTCTCAGGCAGTCATCTATTCACTGCGATAACACCCCTCTACACCGGCAGTCAGAGAGGGCGTTCTCTGCAAATCATCATCCAACAGCTAGTTATTGTAATAAATCTCTTGCGTTGTGCGAAAAATGATTGTGTAAATTGAGTTTGACTTTCCCTCCCGGTCGGCTCTTTATATACAAGGTGACTTGCTACAAAATACGCCGGAGTTAATTTTTATTAGACGAAAGGGCGTGTATTGTGGATGTTTCAAAGGAACAGGAAGTTTCTGTGACGCAACAAGAATTGCATTAATTGTTCAAAGTATATATTTCTATCTTTTTTATCAATAAATTTGCAATATTGGTATTTTTATACAGACCTAACTTATTAAAATCCCTATTGTTTATCTTTGTATACGCCCAGCATAATTAATTAAATAAAACTAAACACTAGTCTTTACGGAACAAATTGTCAATCAAGCGGGAAACCCCTATATCAATCTTACCTACAATGATACCTAACATATTGAATAATATATTAATTGCACTTTCATCAGAGCTGCATTGTACTACAACATTTGCCTAACAGAAAACAATTTACAAATCAACTACCAAATTTGCGACTAAAATAAAGAACAGAATGAAAGGGAAAGTTAAATATAAAATTGTAAAAAAGGGATTTGCAAGATCCACAATGCCAATTCTTGCTTGCAAAAACAATAGGAAAACAGACGTAGGTTAAAAGATCGCTAAACTAAATGTAGGTGGATCATGTTATGAATGCAGGATAGGTTCTGACAAAATTGGGAAGAGGGAAAATCGACATTGATCAATCATAAGGCCTATGATTCATCTGTGCCAGATATTTTAAGCATCATTAACGTGGTGTGGTGGCGATACAACTGCGCTCATGGCTGTAAAGTCCTAGGCGGGAGTGAACTTTCGTCCGAATTTGCAGCAAGTAAATTGAGGGCTGCTACAATTGGGGTGGAAAGCAAGGCGTTTATGACCACTATCGCACTATAGACCTGTTAAGGTAAGAAAAACTTTTGAACCTAGAAGTTACCTATTTGGTAGATAAATATTATGAGTAAAATATAACTAATCGAATAAAATTTATACCCGTCTTATTAATCAAACCATACATTTTTATTAAGTAGAATGTTGAGACAGCTAAATCATTGTTAGCAAATTCCAATTGAAATGGACGAAAAGATGAAGGACCTATGAAGAAGTGTTAGATAGTTAGATACAGTTAGAAATGACACACAAAATTATTGACATTAGGAATACGCAGAGTGCTGAACTCCTAGGCCACATAAAGAAACGTGAAAGACTGAATAAACTAATTTTAAAATTCAAAATGAGTCTAAACGAAGCAATACATCCACAAGTTAGAAATTGGCACAGCCGAATGAGTTTGCTTTCAGCAAGCAATACCTACAGATCGGAAAAGGAAAACTACAGCAAAGGATAGGATGATATTGGTATGAAATCAGAAACATTGAAAGTCATTACTTTTAATATTTCTAACTATGATATATTTTTGACTCATTACGTGTTAACATGGATACTATCTGGCTAATACCAATTATCAGACACTATTATGTTCAAATTGGTCGGAAATGTAGCGTGAAATGGGGCAATTGTCACTTCCGGCCCAATAACCGGCTATGTGTTGAATTGTGTAAAGCTGTAACTTACAACTAATTGGGTAGCTACATACCCACTCATGCCCTCTATAATTACAAGCTTTGTCGACTGGGTGCGCTGACAACTAAAATTGATGAAGAGGAAACCTGCACGTTTTTGATATTTTCTGAAACTGTGGATACCCACAATAAAATTATTATGACATAGATTCGTAAAAACGGGCACTTTGAGCAATAATTAACATTATTGGTACGTATCGCAAGTAAAAAATTATATTGTATTGCTTCTTGAAAAATCCAATTTACTTGCATCTAAGTTTGTGTAGAGTTTTAATTTCTTAAAAAACATCACATTGTCGCCAAAGATTTAAATCTTTGATTGTCGCCACAATCAGTGTAAATAGGTTGGCAGCGCTAGTTCCGTCGTGGCATTTCATGCTTAGTATAATTCTCACCCCAAAAAAAACTAATTCTGAAAGAGTTTGGAAGCTAATGTAATGTAAATTACCTACCTCCTAAAGCCAAGCTCTTTGTTTCTCTCTCTCGCTCCACCTAAAGTATCACAGAATCTCGAGGGATGTTGACGATTGGGTTCAAGCCCATCTTGCTCCCGTTAATTAATTCGTAGGCATGATAGTTATCATAAGGATTATTGAAGGTGACGAAACCAGAAATTCTAAAGGGTTGTTGTTCTGAATTTAATTTTCTGTACTTAACAAGGTAGAAATATAGAGTAGGTACATAATAATATTGACATTGTTTAACCACCATGAATATTGCAGTAGGTATTAGGAGATACACAGTATTTACGATGTGATAAAATATTTTATCGGAAATCCCTGTTTTGTAAACAGGTTATTTATTTGCGCTCAATATGACCCACAGGTGAATAGGATAACTAACATAAGCTTTTAAAAGAAAAAACCGTGAAGCGAGGACTTTAGCGTAGTCACAGAATACATAATAGTACGCGTATTTAACTTTTCCGTTTGAATTTTTGCATACCACCACTAAATAAGTTAGCATTTTGACAAAAAGTTACCATTATGTACATCAACCGGTTTGAACCAGATGCATTAGCACGAACCGAGCCGTCTTAACACCATCTGCCTATTTGTTTTATCTGTGTATGACCCTAGCAGTCCATTGCCCTCACATCTTTATGTTTTGCAGTCCTCGTCGGGCTCATAATACTTAAGTATCTGCGCCATGTGTCAGTACCAGGACAGATTGTTTGAATTGAAGACCCTTGTATTCATCCATCAAGTTTATACGACGTCAAATAACACTAGCATGCACGGATAAAGTTTTGAAAAGATAGGAAAATGCGTCGCACGGGAAGTTTTTATTACGTTCGTGCTCGTCTACATGACAATATTATTACGACCGAACTTTCATCTCAGGGAATATTATTGGATTTTGATTATATTCAGTAGGTTGCTTCAGTAAAATTTACCGAATACTGGCAAATGACCAAATTGACCCAATACCCTGAATCACTGGAATGTTATCATGTTTATTTTAAAATTTGAGATTGTATTTATGACTATAGCATTAAGTTCTGCAACCTATTGCGGAATAAATAAAAAGTGTCTATCTACCTATCTATCTAATAAATATGGGTATTATAACAAGTAGATAGGGATTTATAGATAGGTACATAATAGCACCACCTACTCATTATTGAAAGCTTTTATTTAAATTTGTCTTGTATTATGTATCATGTTTTATTTAGCAAATGTCCTTTGCCTATCTACTAAGTTATTACCGCTCATTCAAAATTTAAAATGCAAAATGCGACTCGTCTTGAACATAATCATTTAGTAGATATCATAATAATTAAATTGACTATTATTATATTCCGTTACAAATTTTGTACAAGTCGAAACTCAGCTGTGTGAAAGTTGGTAACACGAATCGCTTGCCAAAAACGGAGCCCTCATGTCGAGAGACAGCTGTTGTCAAAGGCTTGTAACTTTGAACGAGCCACACCGGCCAGTGTTGTTGATAATCAGTTTTCTTTTCTATCGTCCCACTTTTGTTACTTGACGTAGACTTGCATTTGACCGCAATTTTAATTGATTTTTGTATGTGTTAGGTGGCAGACGAGCAGATTACCTGATGGTAAGCGATTGCTGCCGCCCATACACCCGCAGCACCAGTGGAGTCACAAGTGCGCTACCAACTCCTAACCCCCTTTCCCCGCGATTGGACCTCCGGTACCCTCACTCACTCGGCGAAACAGCGCAGGCGCTGCTACACGCCGGTCTTCTGTGAAGCCTTGGTATCACCTGGTTGAGTCGGACTATTCATGCCGAAGCGTGAAAATTGATAGAAAATCATGATTATGGTCCATCTGATTAAGAATGGAGTACCTAGATGATTATTTTTTATCCTTATTCCAGTAAATTGGACCGAAAGAAAGCCTAAGTGCGGAAAATTGAGTCCACTTTACATTACATTCCTTATTATAGATTTAACGAGCAGCTCCGAGAGCAGTCGTCGTGGCCATCATGTAAGTAGTCACTATCCTGGCAGCTGTTATTCCCCTGACAACGTCGCTGTGCTGCTCATCAATTTGGTCTCCTTTTCCCCACTTTCATTTCCCCGAAATATTTTAGCCACTCATTCTATACAAAAAGTTTTTCATTTGAAGAAGGTTCCTACATCAAATGTAACATGAATACTAATGTGGAACGAAATTAGGGTGGCGTTGAAATGTTTTAAACAAATTGCCTGTTTGCTAATTCTTATAACCTATTTATAAGGAAAAATTTATTGTTAGATACATCTCACATTGCTTGTTAGTATTTATCATGTACCTTGAACTGGACACCAACTCTTTTCATAATATGGATAGATTCAGAATGCAATGACGTTTTTCTTTCAATATCATAGTAAATAAATTATGTACTTAGTATAGCGTGTAAAAATTTTTCATTCATATTATTCAGTTTGAAACAACTCACTGTATTGTGGATAAAACAACAAACTGTATAAGTATATCTTAAGATGAGCTTTCCAAATTACCTCAAGTCAGTTATGTAACTTGAGCGAGTCAAAGTTTCAAGTACCAAAATAAATTGCCAGTCCCTCTTGGGGAAGATCGAATTCCGAGCTCAAAAGGTTTTGCAGGCGGTCTAAATATACCGTTTAAAGCGCAATGCATGCGAAGGCGTGGCGAAGTTAATTCTTTAAATGTCCCAGCAACTTTCATTGTGGGAGAGCCACGCTTCGGCATGAATGGACCGGCTCGACCTTAGTGATACCACTGCCTACAGAAAACCGGCGTGAAGCAGCCCCCGTGCTGTATTTCGCCGAGTGAATGAGGGTAGAGGCCCACCCGGGGAGGGGAAGGGGATTAAAGGTTGGCAGCGCACGTGTCACTCCACTGGTGTTGCAAGTGTCCATGGGTGGCGGCAATTGCTTACCATCAGGTGATCCGCCTGCTCGTTTGCTACCTATCACATAAAAAAAACTGGGACACCGAAAGGTAAGTTCTTAATTCTTTGTCCCGATCTGTGGCATCATGAGCAACACTAATTACGTAAAGGGAACATTTCCGGCAAAAAATCACTAAAAAAGTTATAATTAGAATGCTTGTGAAGTTAAGGGAGTCGCTAGGGTAGGTCAAAACAGGTCAAAAGCAGTCACGCTATTTAGCTCAAACGGTGTGAATAGTGAGATGAGGGGCGAACTAGGTCAACAACATAGTTTTTGTAAAGAAACAATTTTCGCTACCAAAAACAAAAACGGGCTTTTTAAGGAACATTCATATTTTTTTTTATTTCTATACAATACATTCGACTATAAATCGACAAATAAGGTCCTACTAGCTGCACCCCGCGGTTTCACCCGCGTTGTGATAGAATTATCGTTTTATTTGTTTAGGCCTAATAGAAAATATTTTCTTGTTGTTCTAAAAATGTGTGTATGTTGTTCTAAAATTTAATTTATTTTATATTATAAGGAAGATTCATCAAAATCCTTTTAAAAGTCTTTGCGTGAAAGAGCAACAAACACACTTAGTTACGTGTACTTACATTCTCACAATCTTTCGCGTTTATTAGTATGTAGGTATTGGTAGGAACTTCAAAGACAACTTTGACTTAGGGAGACAGTATGAAATGACATTTAACTCTTTGAGAGTGTTTGAGATTGGAAAGATCATAATATAGCCAGAACACAGTGATGTTCAAAATGTTGATGTTGAGTCTTAACACGATACTACATTTAGGCAATAAAATTTAAATATCAATATTACTAAATATTTTTTGGGTTTGAAAACTAGTTGAAAACTGTTTTCTCAAAAAGTGCACTTTTTGCTAGAACTTTATAAGCTAGAAGCAACAAACGGGCAACCTCAGCCAACTTATGAACATCTGCAAGATTCAGAGAGGCCGCTGATGCGTTTCCGACCTCTTAGAACGGAGTACTTTACTAGTCTGTTTTATTCATAGCATAACACGATCCAATTTCTTTCGCAATATCTATTAGGTACCCTCGAAGCTCCGCAATATGAGGTTCTTCAAAAAAGGTTTTATAAAAGGTCGGTAATTCGTACCAAAACCTCTGATAAGCTGCGTTAGTCGCTTACCATCAGGCGAGCCGCACGCCTGTTTGTCACCGATGTTGTATAAAAAGCCACAAAATGATTCTAAAAAATATTGAGACAGTAACATAAATTGAGACAACATCATCACATTAATAAATTGTTCTGGAAATCTGGACCGAAACTAAAGTTTCCCCTGGTGCTAAGTATATAAACCAGAAACAAAGAAAGAATCACAAACACCCACACCCAACACAAAAATCTGTTTCATCAACAAACATTTGTGTTGCTACGGGAATCGAACCTGCGACTCCTGCATCTCACCCGGCGCTCAAGCCACTGCGCTAAACGGGTCGTCAAATACTTCACTCATAAAAAATATTTATCTTATTTCCAAGCAACTGACATGTTCCCTACTTACCATGTGTACATACCTAGTAAATAATACAGGAGGTTTCGTTACACATTTAGTATTTGTTAATAGAAAACATTAGATAGATACACCCTGTAAATTGACCGTTCGTAATCCCTAAAAAATTGAATGACTCGTAATGGCTAACTGTCTTCGATTGCGGTTGCGTGTTCAATTGATGGAGCTTAATGCTTTAAGAGCATTTTAAAAGTCGATTTCGTTACATAATACATCCAGACCGTATACCAACTAAACAAAGTAATGAACTAGAAACGTTTTGTATACCTAGTCATCATCACGTTAGACCTAAGCCTTTTACTCCTGGCCTCCTTTTTCGTGTGATAATCGAAAATATAACATACTAATGGCCCTCCTCACTTAATTTCAGGACCTAATTTCGCTATTAGTTCCAATTATTGCCAATAGATGGCGCTGGGCGTCAATTACATCGCGTAAGTGTTTCATTTTCAGATTATACCTATATAAGCCTTATGGTGGTCTACAGAAGTTATCTCTGTATAAAAAGTACTAGTGGCTCGCTTCACATCGTTTCATCTTGACATAAGCTCCACTTTATACCAATAGATGGCGCCGGGCGTCGATCGCATCGCGCTAGTGTTGCGTTTTCATTTTAAAAAGGAGTACGCTATCCTTTTGAACGCAAGTCATATTGGTCTGACATATGCCGTAGACGACAGCTTATTCCATAGTTTTGCAGTACGAGGCAGAAAGTTTTGCTTTATTGACAACCGTTCACTTTCATTTTAAGTGTCGGTGCACAGCAGTGCAGCTGAAAATGGCACTAATCAATACCATGTATACCTATGTCCGCAGTACAAGTCTCCAATGCCTACATTGTCTATACTCTATATTTAAATTGAGCAGTACACTTAATGGTCAAAGCAAAATCGATAGCCACCAGACCGTCCTTTGTGGCTCCAAATGCAATTATGGTTGGAGCTAAAACAATATACAGTGGCATCCTTGCCTAACTAACTTATTTTATTGACTATCAGCAACTATAAACGTCAAACCTATAGGTATACTAAGTGAAGAAAAGGCCCCGGATAGATAGATAAAAAGTTCACTAAATATCAATTTATCCTCCCAAAACTTTTGATTTTCTACAATTACCTCTTCCCAGGTACTTTAATATTTTAATCTTATCATATCTTAAGTAAGTAATATAGTGTTTTCAAAGGTTCATGAGTTGGTAGTTTATATTGTAGCTACCAATTTGAACCTCTATTTCACTCTACATGATGAATTTTTATGCCAAATTACATATTCTACTTACTACAAAATATCTGAGCAACAACGATACGAACCTGAACCCCAAAAATGTTCGGAAAATATGCTGCAAGAGCAAAAATACAAAGAGCAGAAGCATGAGTTTAAAACTTTGCAAAAAGTTTGATTCAGGTATATTTCGGAACAAAAACAAACTGCAAAACATTACCAAATAGGAAAACCTTGACTTAACCAAATAAACGTGATCAACGTGGGTATTCCCGACTATTCCCGGTTATTCCCGGTTATTCGCTCGGCATACAGCGCGCATCCCGGTATTACGCTAATAGATACAGAGTCTTGGTTCATCCCTTTTGATAGAAAGCCTAAGCGAGTGGAATTTTTATTCGCCGTACCGTCGTATGCTAGTGATGTACTCATACACCAGTGGCAAAATATCGATATTTGGTTTTACATGCAATTTACATGTAAATTAAACAAGCGCCTAATTTAACTGTATTATTTCAACACTGCATGTATAGTTATTATATTGACAGTCAACCTTCTCAATTATTTTGACGAAATAGAGCACAATAACTTGAGTGAACATCGTTCGAAAGATTGTTAAAATATTTCACAATAATCATTTTTTGTCAGTGAAACACACTTGCGCCAAAAAAATAGCTTTGATACCAAATAACGCTGATCATCATTTTGACATACCTACCTATTAAAGATATTAATTTCATACATTTTCTCAGCATTCGATTTTTATTAGGGAGTCATTTTTATTAGAAAGTCACTCATAAGCCAAAGGCACTTTGGGAAAACATTCAAGACTTGAAACACTTGCTTCGCTCAGTGTCTGGGGGTGACACCTATACAATTTTAGTTTCATAACATATCCATAATATCATCCAATGCCTAATATCCATATCACAAATGTAGCTATTCATAATATTATTTATAAATATCGATAGTTTCCCAACATTAAGTTCTGCAGCATGATGCCCGTTACACCCGGCGATTTTTCACACGGCCTGCTACAATAGGCTGGATGTTACGGCGCTCCCAAATTATCTTCATAAGGTTCAGGAGATGACACGCGCTAACTAGCACCAAGCTTCACATTTTTCTTCGTATTTTATATACCTACCTCGTATTTTATTAGTATATACACTTAACATACCTACCTCCATGAAATCAAAGAAAGTTGTGCAACACTACAATCTAAAATAATATGTGGCGTTAAACTTATGTGTTTTTTTTTTAGTAGACGTTTCGTTGTTTGCCAGTTTTGTAGGTAGTTTGCCAGTTCACATTATTTGAAAGCCAGGACCACTATTCAGCCAAAAGTATCATCAACTACCTTTTGGCACCAAACCAAAGCCGTCTTCATTTCAGTTCCATCATTTATGTTTACTTTTATGTGCTTTGTAATGAAGAATAACCAGTGCTATAGTATAAAATGGGTCACAAAATTTAAAAGAATGATAAGGTTCACAAAGTACCTACCTACAAGACTTTAGAGTAGTTTTGTCTCTCTCACCTGTATTAGTGTTGTAACTGAGTTGCTTCAAAATGGGGAAGATTTCTCTTAGAAACTGAGGTTTTCCTCTTATTACACTCTATTGAACGCCCGCAGCTTCGCTCACATGGAGTACTGTTTGCCACTAAAAGATTTTTTCAAAATAAACTACTTATACCCTATAAGTATTCTGCTGCTGCAAATATACCATACAAATTCATTCAAATCCGTTCAGTAGTTTCGACATTAAGCAAACAAATACCTAATACAAAGTTGATACTGTTTTTTAGTCGCTCCATTTTATTTTGAGATAAATATTATGTAAGTATTTAATCAAATAATACAGACAAACCTTTCTTATATTTGTATTTTATGTAATAGTAGAAAGATTTATCTTTAAGCGCAAGCGCGACCTTTCGAATACCATGATGATAGACATTCCATAGTAGGTAATTGATGGCGCTAGTAAGCCCATGCATCTCCAACTTTATGGTCATTGAGTGGCTATTGTTGCCACGAAAGGGCTATCAATGGTGCGCCGAAACTACTGATTAATGAAGCATACTGCTTAACATAATAAAGTGTTTGCTCTCTCATCATAATAAACTGTTTTGTAGGTAATTTAGATATGGGAACACGCCCTTTTAGATACGGTATTTACTGTTACCAAAGAATTTCAGCAAATACCTAAATAAATCAAAATCAAATAAATACTCAGCCCCCATTGAATTTATTTGAAAGCAACACACACACACTTAGGTAGGTATTATTAGATATGCAACTTACGAGGTAGTTAAGAGCAAACGGATAGTCCAAACACTGATAGTTGCATGGTCGTTCGTCATAAAAATGGTCAAAACAAACAACAAGCCACCACTTTGTGTCTTTTCCTAAAAATAAATAAGTCAAGAGAAGACAGCGTACCTACCTCCTTAGTCCGTATAAATAAATACCTCTACATATTGTAGTCATCCTACATTTTTAAAAAGTTCCATTTATTTTCCGTATTTGCAACAAGCATTGTAATTTAATATTCTCAGAAACTTCTACAAAAAACAACGATCAAAGCATAAAACTGCCGAGAAATCTTACATCCGCAACTGAACTTTTGAATGAGAATATTCAAGTTGAGCGAAATATTCCGTCTCGTTTCTTTTTAAATGCTGGAAGCACTCATTAGCACGAGAACCCGGGATCTTAGCGCTGAGAAGTTAGCCGGGCGTTTGACCTTTCAACCCGTGTACCTACATCGGAGAACTGCGAAATAAAAGTGAAAAAAAAAAGTTATGTAAGTATTATGATTTCAAATTATGTTACACACATTGTGATGTCCTCTAACAAAAGTACAAATAAATGAAAAAAGGTAAGACATAAAAAAATATTACTGTTTACTTAGGTATTAAGTAAGTACTGTATAGGTAGTATTGTTTCTGACAAATTAACCTCTCCTTTAATTAACACGCTAATTAATGCAAAGGTACATACATACATGGAGTACCTATTTCAGGAGCGCATAATTTAATAGCATTTATACTTTTACCTACGTGGAGGGTGACCAGACCGGGCATGCATTCATTTGGCCTGATTCCCCTACTAAAGGGTTACGGAGGTCAGACGGCAGTTGCTTCATTGTAATTACCAGAATCCTTAATCATGCTCTAAATGTACCCCGGAACTCGAAGCAACAGCTACGGATGCAATCGGAATGGGAAAACGCTAATATGAGAGATAGAGAGCATGCATGGACCTAAATCGAATAACGTATTTTCTTTCAATATCAAATGGTCACCCTACCCACGCATCTATTTACCCTACCTTTATTCTATTTTAATACCCAAATCCAAGGTAGGGAGAGAGGGACACGGGATGTCCGCGGAAAATAAGGGCAGATATTCGGACCATTACCAGGTTCCGGAACAGTATTATTTTATACGACCTTCAACCCGCGGACCCGGAAATATCCACTGATATCCCTACCTATGATGATATATTTTCATCCCACTAGTTCAGCGGAAAATTTATTATCCTTTCCTCTAAATTTGGGACGGTAAAGAGATGTACCTATGGTTTGACTTATGCTACTGGTTAACTGTTCAAGAGCAATCGAGAACATCGTAGTATTTTTCACATCGCAGAATAATAAATAATGAAATTAGTTAAAAAATATAGATTATGATAGACTTAATATAAAGAAAGAAGGCGGAAGGATAACTAATCAGAAAATATCACAGGTAGAACACAGCAGTACCGAAGTCATTTTCCGACGGCACAAAACTCATCACTGACTGACCCCCAAAATTATTAGAAAGAATTAAAGCTACCTGGTGAAATAAACACGAACTTCATGGGTTGATTAGTAGTTGTACCAACACTCGTAGTTCGGAAAGTGTGTCACACAGCTGAAGAGGGGCCAAGAGCTGTGCTTGATCGCTCAAGTTTTAGCACGCACCTCTTTAATGCGAAACGCAATCGAAGTTTCATGACTGAGCTAGTCTGATGACTTTCAGAACAGTATTCTGAACAGTTATTCATTGTATAAAATCCATCTTATAAGTAAAGTAAAGCAGATGTCACTTATATGTACAGTAATGTGCATATTATTATTTCAATATTACAGTACACACGTACTAGATTATATAATACAGAAGTAGGTATAGTCGAACTTTGTGTAGGTTTACCCGTGTAAAATCGCAGATTACCAAACCACAAGTGAATAGAACTGGAATACATAAAGAATGTGAAGTTAATAACAAGATAGATACCTAATATTATTATACTATTTGCACAAAAAAAAAACAGGTATAATTTATAGCTTCAGAAACAACGGGGCAGTCTTATTAACAAAGTTAAGTACAAGGAAATACTTGATATCTTATGGAAGTAATATCTTCAATTTTAATAAAGGTCTAGCTTCTTATATTATAGACTAAGTGGGTCAGCGAAAATTATTAAATACCTACATCCATCAGGTTCGTACAGGTATGAACAAAAGGATCATGTTAATATATTATAACGCTAACAATCGTTGCTTAACATGTTTTGTGCGTAAATAACACAAAATATGTTGAAAGAGAAATAGAATGACGAAGGATGACGTTATGTTCCATTTTTTACGAATAATAAAGTATAATTGAGTCCAAAGAATTGCCAGAAATGCTCTACTGCCAATGATAAATGCCTTCTACTGTATAAGATTATTCTAGCATTACTTTACTTACTATTAAGTCTTTAGATTAAAACTTAAGAATTTTATATAAATACTGCTTCAAACTAAAGCAAACCTTAGGATCCATTCAGATCTGAAGAATTTACATTTTACTAGACTTGAAACGACATAATATGATTGCTATTAACATTTTTAGCTAGCAAGTAAACGTAATATATGCTTTATCTGTCCAGCCCAAATGCAGTAACATGACGCCCAAAAATAAGTATAAGTAGGTAGGTATACATAGGTACTGTAACGATGGTAAACTCCTTTGATACTGGCCGCCGTTTATGGCTGATTTTATAATGGGAATCTGTCATGCATTGAAAAATAAACAGTCACGCTCTCGGGAGCGCATTCTATCACTGAGCAAGTAAGGAGGGTCCAGACCTCACGTTATAAAAGTGACTTGGGAGGGAGTATCCTCCCAGAGTGTTTTAGTTAGCAACCATATTAACCCATTGATTTCAGAGAAATAATAAAGGATTATAAACCGATACCGCCACCTTTTACTGATGTAGGACAGTACCTACTAACCAGACAAATTTTAGTATGAACTACGTACATACTAAAATTTGTCTGGTTACCCAATGCGATGCTGGATGTTGGTACTAACCTTATGTTATGTACCTACCTACTTAGTATCAATTTAAAAACTTACCAACGCAAATGAAATTTACAAAATGATAAGCGTCTCAAATTGTTAATTGAATTCACGATTAACTTTGTATTTTTACGACCATATCAGATCAATTAGTTTTGACTTAAGTATGGAGTTTCTACACTAGTCATACATTGAAAATAACATTAGCTAGATATGGGTACGACATACAATTACCACAACTGAAATTGAACTAAACTAATTGTGACAATTCTTTGCCCGTTGGGTGAGCGGGCGTGTTGTCCTTCTACTCAATTGAAACCGATTCATTCATCAGATAATTTTACGCGCCATTCTGCGTAACTCTGCTTACAGAAGACTTATTTTAATCACCATCGTAAAATTGAACAGTGAACTCATCTCATCTCAGGCTATATGTGAGATTGGCGCATATCGTCTTCCTGAGTAGCGGCGTGTTTTCATATATTTTTATACGGGACAACGCAACACTGCACAGCGCACTACAGGACCTTTATTATGTGACTAGTGGCCCGCCCTCACTTCGCTTCGGGACCGTAATTCCGAAATGAACCAATAGATGGCGCTGTGTTTAACTACATCGCGCAAGGGTTTCGTGTTTTCGGTTTACCTATAACCTTTGTCGTTGTCCATAGAAGTTATCTCTTTATAAATAGTATAGAAGATAGGTTGCTGATGAGCGGACAGATCACCTGATGGTATGCGATTATCATCATGATGCTACCATACGTGCCAGTCATTCATTTACCCCCTTTTTAGAACGTTATCCTTTACACTATCCTTCCATCAAGAGATGGAAAGGCTAAAAAGATTTTAGCCTTCCACTGGTCCTCATACTTGTTTATTTATTTTATACAAAATCACAGCTCTTAGAGGGAGAATCATATACCTCTTCATACTCTCTTCGTATCTTCTCAATACATAGCCATACCAGGAAAGACGATTTGGAAAATGTAGAACAGGAAATATACCCACCTAATGTAACTTTCTTCCAATTACCGTTTCCAAAGGATGTGTCCCTTGTTGGCCATACAAATAGTCTCATTACGAAAACAGTGAAGGAAAACGATGGCTTCGATTCTTTTTAAAACGCCAACACGAAAGAAAAACGCTGATTTTTCGTTCAACAAGCGCTTTTCGACTTTCGACTGATTGCCGACTTTACCATATGGAGCTACAACTTAACTGAGGGGGAGGAGAATTGTATAAATGTTTTTTATTTTACTTTAACCAATGGAAAGTTAGGGAGGGAGGGCTTCGTCTAGTAGAGGGTCAGTACAGGCGAACCATAATAATAATGTAGTTACAACTATGTAAACGTTATCTTAATACATTGACATATTAGAACACAATTATTTAAATTGATTTACGAGAGTATAGGCCAAAACCTACGTCTTCATATCATATGCGCTTTTGATAACCATCAGTACATCACACTTATATATTTATCTAAATTATATCAATTTCACATGGAGAAAGTGAAAACTTTGATAGGTACTTACTATTTATTGCTAAAAAGTCTACAGAACTTAAATGCTACAAAAATATAAAATCATAATGAAAGTGCTAGGAATGTTAAATGATGATAATAATTTCTATCTTCCAAAAGGAAAAAAAAACAAAAGCAAAAGCAGGAAAGTCAAAACACCCAGGACCCGTCCCGAAACGAACCTGTCATTCAAACAAGGGAGACGCACAACGCGTGTGAAAGGTGCGGGGATAGAAATGCGATTGTGAACTCCGTTTCGGTTAGGCCTTTTGGGCCGAATGAGAAGATGTATGAATTTTACCTGATATAAAATATGAACTTAAGTTTCCTTATTAAATTATAATTCACGATATTATTATCATCATGTTATTTCATGCAGTCTACATATAAATTATGCCACTGTACAAAAACTCCACTAATCACAAGTTCAATAAGCCTTTTCGTGATTACCTACTTAAAATGAGGAAAATATAGTTCATAAATTGATAATACTCGTAGGTAAATCCAATTACAGCGTAATAATACCAAGCTGATACTAAATTATGTTTTGTTATATTAAGTACAAATCACGACTTAATAATACCAAGCTGGTAAGTACTAAATCACGCATTGATATGTTTTGTAAGTGGTACTTAACATAAATTTATTAATATTTAAAGCCCGTCGTGTCCCACTGCTGGGCAAAGGCCTCCCTACCCTTTCTTCACATTTCACGATTTTGGGCGACTGTGGTTCTTGGGGCTTAGGAGTCGAGCTCATCCCGCCATCGCCTCCTACGTCTACCTCGTGGCAGCCGTCGATTTTCGCGCTCCGTCTCTGTGGCTATTCTGGCCTAAAAGGTGTCCGATATAACAAAACATAACAAAGCGTAACTTAAAAAACCACTTACCTAACAGAAATATTCCTTTCGAACAGATTTTTGATTCACATTCAGGAGACGCGACAGCTAATAAAAACATCCTATGCTATTCTATTTCCCTCACTTAAACTCAGCGGTTACCTATTTGATCGATTTTAGCAGAATTGCAGTTATTGGACGTCCAAACCGTTTATAGTAATATTGGTACAGAGCTCCCGTACACAGACTCCAACATCTATTTTATTTACGTAGACGCTAAAATAATAGATTATTTTTAAACTTCACAAAAACACACACATTGACTCACTTAAACGATTACTTATATTAACCACTGCTCCATAAAATAACTAGGTATAGTCTAAGATCCCGCTATACAACGACCTTCACCGAGATGCTTATTTGATGAGACGTATTTTTTATGTTATTAAATATGCCAATAAATATATCCTATATGGGTTGCCTAACAAATTTCAGTCCAGAGTATTTTTAATTAATAATTAAAAAAAATGTTTTTTTTAAACATTGCACCGGTGGGATTATTTAATAAATTTGATACCAATCGAAAGTTTGAAGCCCATAGAATATGCAAACGTTAGGTTGCCTATTTTTATCCGGTCACAACCACGGGTTGCCAGGTGTAAACAGGTAAATCCATACTAGCATTTTGCAACGTTCTGATTATTGAATCAATTTTAGATAAAATGAAAGATTATTTCATAAGGAACACGGTGGTATAGGGTTGCCTGCGAAAAATCAGTCCCGAATTACGGTTGTCGAATTTTAAATAATAAAATATCGCTGCGAGTGAATGTGTGTGAGAGAGAGGTCCCAGACCAACCATCCCATGCGGTAGAAAAGGACGCAGCGTAGCAGCTGTTTAAAGTCCGCCCATTTAAAGAAGGAGAGTGCGCATGCTATTTGTGCTTGGAAATGAAAAGGATAGCGATAGACTCGTATATGCTATACATTATTTTGGAGTATTTAATTATTAATATAGAGAAATAGTTTATTTTATTTTAGTTTAATTATTTATCTATGTTTATTGTTATGTGACACTAAAGTATATACACATCTTTAGTAAAAAGACAGAGTAATACATATATATTACTAATTTGGCAAATTTTATCTTTATTATTAGGAGCCGAAATAAAAAACAACAATTAAAAGAATACTTCTGTTTATTGAAAAAAATTTAAAATACAAAATCAATTATTCCGTCATCCGAATCACATAAAAAACACTTTTTGGCCATTTTTTTCCAACAATAAATAGCAGCACGTTTTTTCACTTGTATCTATAGCGACCAACTACTCCAAAATAATGTATAGCATATACGAGTATATCGCTATCCTTTTCATTTCCAAGCACAAATAGCATGCGAACTCTCCTTCTTTAAATGGGCGGCTTTAAACAGCTGCTACGCTGCGTCCTTTTCTACCGCATGGGATGGTTGGTCTGGGACCTCTCTCTCACACACATTCACTTGCAGCGATATTTTATTATTTAAAATTCGACAACCGTAATTCGGGACTGATTTTTCGCAGGCAACCCTATACCACCGTGTTCCTTATGAAATAATCTTTCATTTTATCTAAAATTGATTCATAATCAGAACGTTGCAAAATGCTTGTATGGATTTACCTGTTTACACCTGGCAACCCGTGGTTGTGACCGGATAAAAATAGGCAACCTAACGTTTGCATATTCTATGGGCTTCAAACTTTCGATTGGTATCAAATTTATTAAATAATCACACCGGTGCAATGTTTAAAAAAAAAAATTTTTTTAATTATTAATTAAAAATACTCTGGACTGAAATTTGTTAGGCAACCCATATAGGATATATTTATTGGCATATTTAATAACATAAAAAATACGTCTCATCAAATAAGCATCTCGGTGAAGGTCGTTGTATAGCGGGATCCTATCTTCTATCTTCTATCTTCTATCTTCTATACTATTAATAAAGAGGTAACGCCTCGGCCTGTGACTGACTGACTGACTGACTGACTGACTGACTGACTGATCTATCAACGCACAGCCAAAACTACTGGACCTAAAATCATGAAATTTGAACCATAGGTAGTTCTTACTATGTAGGCGCGCACTAAGAAGGGGTTTTGCGAAATTCACCCCCTAAAGGGGTGAAAGGGGGGGTTTACGATAGTATGAAAGTCTTTCAATTTTGATGTTAGAGATTTGAAAATTTGGATTATGGTTGTTTATCAAAATAAAAATTGACCTGTTTTAGTTTTTTTTTTTAATTCAAGCCATAAAGGGGTGAAATGGGGGTTAAAACAATGTATGGGAGATTTATTATTTTTAAAGCTAGAGTCTTGAAAATTGGTATTTGGGTTTTCCATACAAATTAAATGAAAGTGATTTCAGCATTTTTTTTTCTTCAGCTTACAAAGGGGTGAAAGAGGGTTAAAACGTCGTATGGAAAATTCGTCATTTTTAAAGCTAGAGCTTTGAAAATTGGTATTTGGGCTTTGCATGCAAATGTAATGAAATTGAATTCGGCATTTTTTTCTTCAACCTAAAAAGGGGAGAAAGGGGGATAAAACGCCGTATTGTCAATTTTAAAGCTAGATTCTTGAAACTTGGTATTTGGGCTTTGCATACAAATGTAATGAAAGTGAATTCGTTATTTTTTTCTTCAACCTAAAAAGGGGGGAAAAGGGGGTTGAAACGAAGTATTGTCATTTTTTGAAGCTAGAATCTTGAAAATTGGTAATAAGGCTTTGCATAGAAATTTTATAAAAGTCCCCCCTGTAGGGGTGAACGGGGGAACTGATTAAATTTGACAAGTTATAGAGTTTCTAGCATTTTTTAAATCAAACCTTTTTGAGATTCCTTCATTAAGGTTTACGATCACCAAAATTATCAATCCTATAAGTACCAGTAAAATTTCTTTTTGCTAATTACTTTGATTGTTGTAAATTCTACTTCGTTTAAAAAACTAAATACCGAAGCGAAGCGAGGGCGGGGCCACTATACTAGTATAAAAAGACTGAACTGATGGCGCGATTGACTGGCCGGATGGCGCATTTGGTTGTGACCCTGCCTTTTATACGCCAAAGGTCTTGGATTCGATCCCCACCCTGGATAAACATTCGTGTGATGAACACTTGTGGTTGATCAGTGTCTGGGTGTTATACCTATATGTGTATTTAAGTATTGTATTTGTGATCCTCTGTTGTCTGATATCTGTAACACAAGTGCTTAAAGAAGCTACTTAGTACGGAGTCAGGTCAATGTATGAGTGATAATGTTGTGCGAATTTAAGTATTTATTTATTTACTGAAACTTTGAATAGTACACGCAACACACATCTGGATCCTAGTGATCCTACCTACAATCTGTATTTTTTAATTGTTGTTATTGATCCAAACATTGTCAATAGGTAAGGGTAAAAGACGATTATTAAAGAAATTTGACAGTCGATTTTTCTAAACTGGTAAATTGGAAATTCACACAGCTCATTTTCTGTTCACAATTTTCCGATGCACTTGGAAGTAGATTACATCCTAGCAATTCCCGTCCAATAGTTCCTGCTATTGAAAGGCTAGACAGAATTGCCTGCAAGGCGAAGATAAAGGCCACAAGAGGCGATACGCGTAATGCCCTAGCGGCGGTAGCGTAAATCCCTTCTACTCAGTAAGCTGTAGGTACATCGTATGATGCTGAGACAGGGAAGAGCAAGAGTTATAATAATGCAGCATTTACTAGATATATTGTAATCTATAATTACAGTTATAAGTAATGAGTCAAGAAAGTCTTGAAAACGGAGTTTAGGGGAACAAATATTCTTTCAAATATTATTTATTTCAGATCATAGATCCATAGTTATAGTTATGTAATACAAACAATTAAATTAAACTAAATTAAATCAGACTAAATCAAATGAAATTAAATTATATCAAAACAAGTCAAATTAGATTCAGATTAAATCGAAATTGAATTGAAAATAAGATCATAAATTAAATTAAATTTTGAATTAAATTAAATTATTTCTATACCATGCTCTATGACATTAGCCATCAATTAATTTCGTGACTTTATTGATGCATAGTGTATACCTACGTACGATGTGACAGACACGTTTTTATAAAAAAAAAATTGGCTTTCCTTGCCTCAAAGATTGCCTATAAGAAGTTCCAACAAGTGATAAGACCGCGTTATTGTAATGTCTGTGTTTGTAATAATAGGTAGGTACAGTTAGGAACTTATAGTTATTCAGTCATTCATTCATAATTAACCCTAATAGGATTATCGCCGCCTTGTGTGTTCTAAGGGACACAGAAAATAAATTCTACCTCTCGTCTCTGAGAAAAAGAGTACAACTTTCAACATAACTACTTACATTACTAGTTCGTAACAAAAATAAAACTTATAGGCGTGTTAAAGGCCGGTACGCACGCATTAGTTAAAAGTTCAGAAACGTGAAATACTTACACTTTAGTCCATCCGCAAAAATACATAGGTAAAATACATTTCAGCCATCTTGGAAGTTAAAATAATACTACTTTTATAAATTGATAATTACCTATTTATGGACTTATTGACGTTACTTATGTCAAACTCGGCATCATCAGACAACAACTTTGTTTGAAAAGTTGCTTTTTTATGCGAATTTTCAATAGTCATAGAACACATTTTGATCAGAATGATTGGTAGAGACGTGGTTAAAGGCGTGTAAATGTTCACAGATACACCCTGCATTCTGCTTACGAATATACGATCAAAAGAATCCAAATGGGACTTACAACGCTATTTAAATTCTAAGCAACCGTGGTCTAAACGGACCATTCAGGGAAAGTACTTGGGTGTTTTGGACCATGTTACATAAATATACTGCATAATACCTATTACCGCGGTCCCAAAACCTTGTGTTCCAACCAAAAGATGGCGTTTGGGAGGAACACAAGCTTTGAGTCATCTAACTCAAATACCAAAATAGCGTTGATGACATAAGTACCTAGACTATGTCATCACCATTACAGATTATAATAATTTTAGCATATTAATATAATCAATTCAATGCTACATTTTGGTCACATGTGTTTTGGTTTAACGATGCATGTAATTGCGCAGATATTGTATGTGTTAATCACCTTACCCATTTGCATATTTTCGTTTAACTCATAGGTAGGTAAATACATTTACGGACTGTCTGGAAGTGAGAAGTAAGTAGGTACTCAGGTAATGCACAGAATATTGCAGTGCATTTTCGAATTACATATCGCTAATTCGAAACGCTAGTTTTAGATTGTAGTTTATTACTTAGTTATTAGGTAATAAACGTATGCATGTACAGACAGCCACATGTGTTACTACAACATATCAAATTATTCATGCGATTTGCATGATATCAAACATTTTTTAAAGTGAAAAATTGTTGCAGGCATTTTTACAGATTGCAGTTAGGTAACCCTGCCTGTTTGGCTGTCACCGTCGCAGAAAGGTGATCCCTTAGGGCCAAAATGCTTGCCATGTCTCATTTTCTATCGTTCGGAGCCCGCTTAGACCATGGTCCAGGATTTAAGGATCTAGTAATAACAATGAAGCAACCGCCGTCCGACCTTCTCAACCCTTCAACAGGGCAACCAGACCAACAGAAGACAGTTTACGAAATTATCTTAGATAATTGACTTAATTAAGATTTAGATAATTTATATTTAATTTATAAGGTGCAGCATTCTTCACGATGTTTTCCCTCACTGCCGAGCTAATGGTGAATGGTTTTCATAATTTGTAGGTAGGTTATTATGTGTAAACAGTCGTACGCGGAAATTTGTGCAAAAAACCTGCGCAAGTGTCGCATAATGTGAAGGTCAGACACCTTCACACATTGTGATTACCAAAATCTCCAAATCTTGAATCATGATTTAAGCGTACAACGGGCTCCAAAGCGACAGCTTTGAGTGCAACTGGTTGTGGTCATCATTGAATGTGGATGAGTTGCACCTCGCATGTGTTATCTGCCTCCAGACTCTGACGACCGAGCAAAACTTATTTTCAGATGCTCCTTGTCTGGTCCATCTGGTTGGGAACCTTCCTCAGTTTCGTTAAACCTCCGCTGCATTATAACTATAAATTAATTTAAACTCGGAACTACACATTTTGATTACAGAGAGAAATTTGTCGTAAAAGATAATATCAGGCACTAAGTAGCTTCACCTACTAACGCCGCATACTTTTATTGTCCCTTACCCTTATCAGCAAAAACTATCTGTTACTATTTTAAATATTAACAAACTACCCAAACCTTGACAACTTATATACTAATATTTCAAGGCAAAAAAGGGGACAAAAACTATAAACAACACATAATGACACCTGTTCCTTGCGGTTAGATCGCGTGCCGTTTGCCAATGGCTTTGTTCCGGCTTAAGGGAAGGGTAACCAGGGAAACTACAAGCACGTGATTCTGGTTTTTTGGGGACGACAACGCACAAGTTATTAACTATATGCCCTCGAAGTGGTAAACGAAGCGCGCTATTTGATGCTAAATGATCACAGTCGCCAAACATTTTCGAGAACAAAGGAGTCGCTAACATCGCCAGCCTTTTAGGGTGTTCAGACGAATCGACTGATCTGAATCCATCGTTTCTGCCAGACCTTATCTATCAATCGAAGCATACCCATAACTGTGTAAGTTATAATAATATTTGAGTAAGTAGGTAGCACTTTAAAGCGATGGCTGCGCTTGGGGTCTCGAGGTTCGATCCCCGGGTTGGGCCAAAAATTTGAACCTGAGGTTTTCTGTTCAGAAATTCTCAGTGTCAGTCCGAAGTCTGGAAGTTGATGGTCTTGTACCCCCGTGATTCTGAAAGCTGTAGGTCTGCATTCAATCTCTCTTCGGTCGTGTGATACGACACCAACTGATGGGACACCAGTGTGACACGACTGGTGTCCCATCGAATTATGAGGGAAGGGAATATAGAGTGCATCTGTGTTTACGCAAACACTTCAGCACTATAATATCCTGCGTGGCTGAACGTGGAGATTGGCCGCCGTAGACGAATATCGGTTGTAGGAGTATGTAAGTTATTTGTGGTTTGGGACTACCTAGTTCGTTGGTTTTATTTATAGATACCCGTAACTTAAGCAACCACATTGCAAGGTACTTGCGATGCACCTACATACCTAGACCAGGTCAATGTTGGAAGAACATGATGATATCTAACTTGTTAGACTTCTAAGCATAAACATAAGTTACTTTATATGTCTAAGATTACCTACTTGTTATGTGCCTTCTGGCCTACTAATTGGTAATTTAAGTTTGTGTCAAACGCGTAATTTATGTAGATAGATAGGTATGGTAAGTATTCCTGATTCTTTAGGCCAATATAAACTAAGATTACAAATGTTGATAAAGTCGGGATGTTTACGTAACCCCATGTCGATAAGCTAGATGCCCCGTTTATCTGTCCTTGACATTCTTAAATATGCATTGGGCAGCAGTGGAGGGTGGGCTTGCTTCACGCAGTGCGTTCACCTCACCCGACCCATTCCGGCACGCTCAGTTTTAACAGCACCCAAATAAGAAAAATATACAATTTCCTGCTTCAGTTATCTCACATTTGATTTGATATTAATGAATGCCCGCAGTGCTGCAGCTTTGGTTGCGTGATTTGCATCTAAAGGTTTCTTTATCTTACTCAGGAAAACACATTCAACAAAAAAATAAATTTCGTTAAGCAGTAGGTATCGAAGATTAGCGCGAACAAACAGACAAAAAAAATTAAAATCATGTTTCCTTACTTGGTTGGTTGTTTTATTTCTCTATGTTAGTTCTATGTAAATATAGGTATTTAGTACAGACAGATTCATTACCCATATGAATAGAAGAACATAGTATACCTACTTAATGCTTGACTACATGAAAAGCGACATCATAAGGTCTTCTGGGTGACACGTTTACCTACTCAGATGTCAGTCATTGTGTCCAGATTCTAACGATCAAAGAACTCAGAACCTAATAAAAACCTAAGTGTCTATAGGTATTTGTGAAAAAAGTGGATAGTAAAAAATAGTAAGGTAGTACTTACTTACCTAGGTAGGTATTGCGAGAATTTTGACCTTAGATACATATACCTACCTAGTGCCTTTATTATCCTCCTAGAATAAGACTATTTTCATTCAAAAATTGTTAATTCAAGCTATTGTCCTACGTAAACGTGAGAAACGGAATCTTCCATAGTCACAAGCAACAATAACAGCAGCAATTGTCAATATTGTTATTATGGTGAGTTTGTATTTTAGCTATTCACCCGCGAGGATCTAATTGCATAGACATGATACACAAACAAAGGAAACGGTAGATTTGTAAACAGAATTTCCGATAAACCCCGCAATGTTTCGGCTCACCTGGAGTTCCTCATTGTACCGGGAGCGCGAAGAGCCAGCGGTGCTGGGCCGCTCCAGCAGCAGCAGCTGAGTGAGCACTATCACGCCAAACACAGCGAAGAACATGATGAATATGAAGAAGCTGATGTTGGCGCGCTCCTTGGCGCGGTAGGGGGCCGCCCGAGCGCGCCACCTCATCGTGCTAGGGCCTCACTCGCATGGGCACGAGAGTCGTAGCCGCCCGGTCGCGCGGCACTGGACTGATCGCTGTCACCAGCCTCGCGGCGCCATAGGTTGTGCCGCGCGCTCCGCCGCGAGACAGATGCCCACTCTGACGTGACGCGCAACCGACTGACAGAATCAACTAACACTGGGTTGCAAGTTCAAGGCGAACTTTATTTACACTGCACTGATTGTGCTTCATTCATGCAATCCGTTATCAGTGCAGTTAAACAAAGCGGCACACGTGGTAAATATTAATCCGTGTCTTCTCGCAGGCAATTGTTTTGATGAAAGCAATCATCTCTGCGAGTATATCTGAATAAGAACTGATTTCGGCTGATTATCTACGCTGAACGTCTGCTATTTCGTTACGAGAGCGTCATGATTGGTTTCGAGGTATATTTTCTTTTGCAAAGGCACTCTTTTCCAGTTAATGTTAGTGTTTGAACGTTTGTCCAATGTTTTCTGAATTTCCACCACAAAAACAGTGGTGCTATCGACTGGCAACTCGCCGGGCGGTACGCATGCGCGCCGCCCGCCCTCCGTTCAATGACTTGATGCCCGTAATCCTTGTCACACCACATCAACTTTGCGGCCATAGAAGATGACTGAACATCCGGGAACAGTGTTTACGTGAACTAATTTTGACTAACGTTTTATATGTTTGGGTTGGGAGCTAAGAAGTTTCTACAGAGAACGCAAACGCTAATTGTATATTCATTCGAAAACATTATAACACTATTATAGGTACCTAGGACTATGATAATTATTATTTCCTCATTATTATTCTTCGATTATAGAAAGCCTAGACAGCATGCAGGCATTAAGTAAAGGCTCCATTCGCAAAAGTTTTAGATTTGGTACCTAATAGTGACCCTGCCTCATACGCCAAAGGTCGTGGGTTCGATCTCTATCCAGGAGGCCAAACATTCGTGTGATAAACACTTGTATTTTTGTTCAGTGTCTGGTTGTAATTTATGTAATATGTATTTAAGTATTATTCTTGTGTTTCCTCTGTTGACTGATATCTGTAATAATTATCTGCTGTATCATATCATTACACGAATTGAACCCACGACCTTTGAAACTGAGGCAGCGTCATCCGCTACCCGTCAATAACACAAACCATTTTTTTATTTTTTGGACTGAGTTTCAACTCGTGGTACCTAATTTTCATTCAAGTTTCATACAGTGTGTGTCTGTGAACATTTTACATCCCTTAAGCCACTGTTCTATCAACCATTCTGAACAACATTAATTTATTCACCAACTTTCCGAAATTCATCGAATTTTTTTCGACTCCCCATACATTACCAAGTCACTTAACCAATTTTGTATAGAAAGATGAAATATTTTTATGCGAATTTTGAAAAGTCATAGAACAAAATTACCTAAATGTTGTTCAGAATGTTTGGTACAACACGTGGTTGAATTAAGTGATGTAAATGTTCACAGTTAAGTACACCCTGTTTAAAAATTCTAAGAATGTTGCTACGTGTACTTTGAAAGAGTACCTTTGTGATCATTTAATAGGTATTTATTTGGAAAACTTTCAAAATTCATCAACTTTTACAGTTCTTATGTGAAGGTAGGTCTATAGATTTAAAATGTAGATATGTAGATTATTTGTAGTGCCTAAGCCATTTTAATGAGTAAGTACAGTTAAAATGTGTTATTAATGTCGATTTCGTGTTGATCAATAGTAAGTATAATTACTGCCTGTACCTATTTACAAACTATAACTGAAATATCATTTTGTTAATAGGAAATTTAAAGTAGTGGTCCAATAATACTTCCTTGCGGAACTCCGTATTATTATTACATGAGATACTTAAAGTAAAGTAAAAAAACGTTTATTTGCGTATCTATTTAAGATCCAGTGGCGCTGTTACTATAGGTACCATAGCCTAAGTAGGCCGAAGCCTAAGGCCCGCAGGATACCACATAGGTAAGCAGGATATTAGTGCTCAAGTGTGTCCGTAAACAAAGATGCACTCTCTATTCCCTTACCCTCGTAATTCGATGAGACACCATTGTGACAACCGAAGAAAGAAGCATGGTGCAGGACCAACATCTTAACGTGTTTTCCGAGGAACGAGGGTACAAGACCACCAACTTCCAGACTTCCGGCTGACACTGAGAATTTCTGAACAGAAAAACTCAACTACAAATTTTAGCCCGACCCGGGGATCGAACAAGGGACCCCAAACGCAGCCGTCATTTTAAAGTGCAACCCTACCTGCGCCAGAGTATCGAATTTGCCATACCAGTAGGGGTGGGGGAAATATGCAAGCCAAACTGGCGGTATCTGTGTAAGCGCTTACGCTGTGTTTCAACGAGTGAGTGAGGTACCGGAGGCCCAAATGGGGGGAAAGGGGGTTAAAGGCTGGCAGAGCACTTTTGACACGACTGGTGTTGCGGTGTCTAATGGGCGACAAATGACAATCGCTTACCATCAGGTGATCCGTCTGCTCGTCTATCTATCTTTAGGTCACCTACATTTATAAAGAAATTATGTAGTTTTGGTACTATTTTAAGTAGTCCGAAAAGTCGAAACATTTTACGCTTTAGTCGATAGGTACCCGCCGCCTTCTATTGGAAAAGATTGGAACTAATAGGAAATCTAAGTCCCAAAACGAAGTGTAAGGGCGGGCTAGTCGCATAATAAACAAAACCACCGCTCATTAAATTACATAATGCTGACGAAAGGTTTTGTCCCCGATTTATTTATTTACTAGTGGCCCGCCCTCACTTCGCTTCGGGACCGTAGTTCAAAAATTAACCAATAGATGGCGCTGGACGACAATTGCATCGCGCTAGCGTTTCGTGTTTTCGGTTTACATAATTAAGCCTTGTCGTTGTCTATAGAATTTACCTCTTTATAAATAGTATATATAAGAAGATATATGTAGATATAGAAGAAGAAAACAGATTTGAGTGACTCAAGACATTGAAATCTACATAAAATACCTAATGAAATGAAATGCGAATTCCCTTTTCTTCAAGTTCCATGAGTTCGTAAGACGCAAGGGGTTCATTTTCAAGACTTTCCTGACGCATTACATTTCCTCAAACATTCACTTTCACGATTTTCTTGACGCAAGGTACGTGAATATTTTCCTTGAGGGCCCAAAGCTGTAACTAAAAAAAAACAGCTTGTCAATAACGCCAATGTCATATGGGAAATGTCAAAACTGTCATCTGAAACCATTTCTTTTTGTGAATTCGGGTGGTGAAAAATAATTTCGGTTTTAAATTAAAATGGGTCATGATGCAGGGGAACCCGATGATAATCTTTTTAGAGCTTTTGCAAGTGCTGTTTATAATACCATAGATTCACCAGTAACATGGTTCCGAGGTAAATAAACGGTAATTAATAATGGTGTTGTTATGTAAGCGAGTGTTTTTATGAATTTGATTTGTTTTGCTGCAGAGAAGATCGTTGAACCGAACCAGAAGAAATATCCCTGGTACCACAAGCAGTACCGTCGTGTCCCGACCATCGATCAATGTTATACCGATGACCCGGTGTGCGACTTTGAAGCCAACGCACAGTTCAAACGTGATAGGTTAGATCTGCATCTAATAATTTCCTACAATAATTGTTAGCATAGAACTATTATGTACCTACTAAACCGAACACATGTGTATACCTACCGGGTATAGAGATTATAAAAAGTAAACAGGCCTATAAACGTAAGAAGTTAGGAATATTAATTTAAAAGATCTTCATGGTGACTTCGAATGAGTTTCTGGTTTGAAGTTGTAAAGGACCAATTTATGGATATTACTATTATTATTATGGTACGACATCCAAATCTTCAAGAAACGAGCCTATACCTTCCTAAAAGGCCGGCAACACATCCACACTCCTTCTGGTGTAGCTGATGTCCATGGGCGGCGGTGTTCACTTACCTGATGTTAAGGGAATACCGCCGCCCATCGGTGACCTGCTTGCTCGTTTGCCTTCCTATACTATAAAAACAAAAATTTACTTACAGGCTTTTTTATTTGTACTTAGAATCAGCAGTGGATTAACGTTGTTAAATACACTTGGGAAATCGCAGAATTAATTTGTTATAAGTTCCCATTGCTTTAGGATTTGGGCACTTAAGGGTGTCTCATGTATAAACTGATTTAATGGTATACAAAAGTTCTTATTCCTTATTGTGAATGGCCCGTAGATTATAATGTTGTGGGCAAGAATCATGTACAGCCAATTAGGCTTTTTTGACCATTAATCCAACTATTTAACATTGAGCTAATATTTCACATTTTCATTGTATTCCTATTTCAGAGCTGTTGATTCTGAAATTCTGAGCATCTTACGTGAACGCTATGAAGATTGTATGCTTTATGAATCACCTGATCACCTCACAGTGTGCAAGCCCCTCTGGGAACGGTACAAAGATGCTGAAGAAGCCTGGTTTATCAAATGTAAGTTGCTAAACACGTTCAATGCCACCACAATTTTCTTGAATTCTTAAGCGGTGCCGCCCTATAAAGATTGATGGACACGCCAAAGATTTCGAACACGCCTGGCGGGCTCAAGCCATGGTGAAAAAACATCGCAAAAACACACCAGGCGTGTCGGTGGCATTGAATGTATTTATTTTATAGAGTGCAGATAAGGATGTCAATATTAGTTTATCCTATTTTATAATTCCAACTTCCTATCCCGCATATCAAGTTGATTTTGAACCATAGATGAGAAAGAAATATAATTATCAACTTGTGAGATGAGTGGCTAGTTAGTCCTATTTTATTAAGTAAAGTCAAAGATAAGGCATCTACAAATAGTTTATTTTAATTCACATAATTTGTCACATAGGTTAATATTCATTATAGTGGTGTGGCTCTTGTAGCTTATGATGAAGCCGTCCCATATTTCACAGATGGTGATTTAGGAGCATACGCAGACGCGCGTAAGGCGTACATGAAGCAAAAACATCGCATGATTTGGGAGAGGCGCCATGGCCACTTGTCTGAGCAAACCAAGTGAAAATAACGAAATTTCCCGCAGTGCGAACTCGTTCACTACATATACATAAGTAGATGTTGTCATTTGCAATAAAGTAAATAAATTATAAATAGTGTATTATACTTTTATTTTTTAAAAGCCTTTTGTGAAAATGAACAGTAAAGATTTCAAAATTCTAGATAGCCAGGAAGAGGCTTTACTTTTATTACTATAATGGCCTTGTTAACCATCTCTGAGTAAAGTTTCAAGTCCCAGAGAGGCCGTAAGTGGTACCATATTGCTCCGAATTGGTACCTAATCACTGTTAGAATTAGACAGAGTATGTTTTGGCCTAAGACAAAAACTTGAATGAATGCTATCATGGAAGTGACTATTTTTGTCTGTATAATATTTTCTGCACTGGATTTTCCATTTTTTTTTTTGTTCTGGCGCTGCACGGCTTGTGCATTGGCCAAAATTTTCCATTTCATACTATTTCATTTCATTCCATGAATTTTGCAATCCTAAGTGCCATCCATTTGTTTTACTTTTTTATTCCACAAATTAATATACGCTGTCGTTCAAGTAGTTGTAAGGTAAATATTCGGATGCGATATAGACGCGTCGAGTTACCCTTTTATGGACTTACGACTGTCCTCAAGTCTGAAAAGTGCTATTTTTGCACAGGAGGTTTCACCTAACGCTCACTGTTCAGTTGACGAAGGTATTCATTTTGATTCATCAAAAAACAAACAAGCGGTATTCAAAAAATAACATTTATTATTTTTCCCAACACTACATTCATTTTTCATGCAATACTGACAAGATTCTACTTCGCACAGACATCGATTCTATAGTTTTGGAACTACAACAAGAAATTAATGATCACAGAATTATGAAGATGTAGAAAAAAATAATACTACACTCTTACATCTTCTCTTACTGTACTTTGAAACTTATGTCTAGCTTAAGTTAAAATTTAAAACTTTGTTATTGGTCACATAAAAGTAAAAACATCAATCGTTCACGAGTACTTAAATGTATCTGCTACAGTCTTAGAAAATACAATTGTTTTCTGTGTAACAATTTATAATTTCCAAAATATGGACAGATTCCCAGCAAATTTAGTATGCATTTACATTTATGAACTTACATTTAGAATATTTAGTACCGGTCACATAAATAAAAAGAGTTTTTTAAACTTCAACACCAGTTTCTGAAAGATCATAACAATGTGCGTTCTTATAGTATGCGTTTCTTTCATCCGTAGTAGACAGACTATTACGGGCGATTAGACTGCACCGCTGGACACTACAAACATTTAATCTCCTTAATTCCAAGCGATTCGATCTTTCAGCAACCCGGTTTAACTATACCTCTAGTAGCAATTACTACAATCACGTATTGGCCAATTTAGAAACGGATTTTATTTCAAAATGCGTACTGGCAGTGGTATAAATAATAAAATACAATCCATAACTTAAATTGCATTGAAACAATACACTTCCACAAATAATAATAAAAGGTCCTGCCTACATAAAATTATCAATATTTCACAACTACATACATATTTAACGTTTTAAATATCGGCATTCCACATTAATAACGCTCAATATTTTAATGTTACATAGATCCGCTGGTGTCGTTACAGTTTGTACCAATTCCTTAAATAGAGATTATATGTATGTACACTATATACATAAATAAAATATTTCTTAGCATCACCAACTGTACTTTTGATTTCTTAATTCCAATAACTTTATCAACTAAAAATTAGCGAGATAAAAGATGGCATTCATTGGTACGTACGTATCACAGTAACAATGCCTTGGTGTAAGTTTCTGTATCTTTTAAAAAATCTATGAACAATATAATATTATGATATACTTACAATACTAAAATAATTGTTTCCATTTTTAATTCTCTATAAAAATGATTGAAATGTAACGATTGCCCCTTAAAATTTTTTATATAAAAATTTGGCAATGTAGTATTGTTAATTTTCATCAATTATTCCTATATAAAAAATAAGACTTGAAAATTAATTATAATAAAACAACTAAACTAATGGGTGTTACCGAATCAAATATTCCAAGTACGTTTTATCTATGTATTTTTTTCTCAACACCAAGCTCCATTGGAACGTTGAGGCAACATTATTGAACATGAGTTGAAAATGTTGCCAACACGTTAATGAATTACACTAGTGGACATATGACTTTGCAATCACAAATTGATAAGGCCGTGAAAGTAAAAATTCACAAAATTTTATTAACAAGTTATTAACAAAATTATGTGTATATTAGTTATAACGATTCTACATACTCCATCAATGTTGCTAGATATTGAGAAAAAGTTTTTATGATATTTTTGATAAACGTTTCGGTAACATTACTATGGGTGGAATCACCTTATTACAAGCATAAATCGGCGGTCCTTTTGAACAAATATTAGACTAACCGATTTTGATGCAATGCCATTTGCTAGTAAAATATGAATAAGAATATTAACAATTGTATTAATATTTACCATTTATTATTTCATTTAAGTATCTCTTTATATATTTTATCTCTTATTCAATTTTTAATAGCAAAGACCTTAACTTTCAGTTAATATAGGATTTTAATAAACCTTACATTAATCAGATGACTTGATATAATATATCATTTAAAAATATTTAAGTGGGATGGTTACCCTAGGATTGCCAATTTAAACAAAAATATACATTTAGAGTTGATATTGCAAAACGAGAAATAATAAAATACAGAATAAGTTTAGATTTGACAGTATAATTAATTATATCTATGTATATGTTCAGTATCGATTTATAGATTAGACTTGCCTATCAATGTGGAACTGCGATTATTTTTGCAAAGAAACCCAAATTCATTGCACTTTAGGCACAAGCATATTCGATTGAAGCGATACAACCTACTCTACTCATAAACATCTTTATAAAAGATTTGAACGTCCTATAATTGACTCAATATTATGGTTACAGTACTTGTTATTAAGGCCAGTTCGCAAGATTTTCGGTAACAAGTACCCGATGTTCTCTAATTGGAATCATATTTCTTCAAACATTTATACAATGTAAATGTTCTCTAAAAGTACATAAATTCGAAAGAGATATTCTAGGGACAGACAAATTAATACTTCTGTACAATAACAACCACTAAATATTTTTTAAATAAAACAGGTAAGCCAAATTGCATGCACATAGATCGAGATCATCATATCAAAGGATAAAATTTATGACAAAAATCAACGTATGATTTATTGTACTTTATGTTAGCATTCGGAAAATGTTACAAGCACACAAATATGATAACTATATGAGTAATAATTTTGTTAACTTATACTAATTCCTAACGTAACTTTGAGCCTCAATCCATAAAAGATGATATGTATTTTAGTTTATCTTTCCAAAATTGAACCGGAAACATAAATCACTTATTGATACATGACATATCAAATGTTAATAAATATCAATAGATAGATACATATCATTTCTAGAACAACACTATAGAGCAGGTGTTTATGTTTCAGTCCTTCTTTATTTGTTTAAACCTAAGAATAATAAATAATAATGTCAAAAGATAAAACAAACATTGATCCATTTTTATGCTTACAATCCACAAAGCCCAACCATCCTCAAACTAGATTGCAACTTTAGGTAGGGAAAGACTAGAACATAAAGATAAATTAAGTACTACTGAAATATATAGGTACCACATTGCTGTTAAGGTGATAGATTTAATCTAAGGCAGGGTTCCTCAAAGTGGGGTTAACGTATCTCTTTAAGTACGCTAGTATATCTTACACTCCATAGCTTAAGTAATTGAATGTAAATAAGATATTTATAATAAAATAGCTATCTTATATTTATTCTCAACAGCGTTTTTAAAAGAGATGCGCCGCTGTCTTGAAACCTATTTTGAGGTATAAAGGAGCTAAGTTTGAGAAACCCTGATATTGGGCGTTACCCAAGGGAACCTCTGAGAATCTATCACAAATTGCCATCGCCCACTGGACGTCTCGTGTTAACAACGCTTGGTAACATTTTGCGAATGCTTTGAACATTACTTAACCTAAATAAACACACAAAAATATACATGATCTAAAACATTATTGTTATAGACATCACATTTTTCAGGACACTTTTATTAGTCTAGATAATAAAATTCGTTTCAACCCTGGGAACAATCCTTTGACAGCTTCCATTTATCATTCGAACACATGCAATCTTCACTTTATAAGAATAAAATGTTTAGAAAGGAATGCATTTTCGCTTTAGTAGCGTAGGTGGGAATGGCAAGATGCGTTTATGCTGCATCAAAATGCGCGGCCAGGCGAGTGCGACCTGTCAAGCAAACATTCACTTTAAATATAAAACCAAAATATCTATTCTATACATATAATAAAAATGTAAAAAAGCTGTGTCTGTACATTGAAGATATTTATCTCAAAATAACTTAGGACGACTAAAAAACAGTAACAGAACATGAATCAATGATTTTTAAAATTTTTGTCTGTCTGTTTGTCTGTTTATCTGTTTGTCTGTTTGTTCGCGCTAATCTCGAAAACTACTAAACCAATACGAATGAAACTTTTTTTATAGTATAGCTGTAATATCAGGGCAACTTATAGGATATATTATATTTTGAAGACCGGGCTCCTTGATATAGAACCACAACAGCCCAGCTAAACTATAAGAGGTAGGTCAATGGCACTTTGACAAAAGTTGTTCAGATTGATGAGCATTTTATGATGCCATGAAAAAAATCAAAGGTCATGGAACATCTGGTTTGGAACTCTAAGAGCCCAGCTCCACTATAACAAATATGGAATGAAATGGAATGGAAAATTGTCAAATGTGATGGGCATTTTTGAATGAGATCCTATTAGGAAGGATATTCCGGACTTAAACCCCTAATGGAGCGAAAAGGGGGTTCCAAGTTTGTTCATGGAACTACGTGATTCCTTGGCCCAATCTACTCCAACTTTTGCATACACATTATTTGACAGAATTGATGGATAAAATATAAGATTCAAACTTTAATAGAGTGCTTACATCCCCTAATAGAATAAAAAAAAATTTGGGGGTTACTTTCATTAGAAGTTGATATCTTTTTTTTTAATATTAAATGGGTTTGCACTTGACCTCATCACCACTTGACCTCATTGTCACTCTCCATCACCTGATGGAGAGTGACAATGAGGTCTAAGATGTAGCGTGCTTTCCCTGAAGAAGCCTATTCACTCTCGACTTAAAGATACCCAAATTGTAGCTCTCTGGAAATACAGAAGCCGGCAAGTTGTTCCATTCCTTAGCAGTTCGTATAAAATAAATCAATGAGCCGCCTTAAAAATCTATTAACCTATAAAGGAACATTTATAATAAGTAATATTTGTTTTATATCTATTTAAATTATCATCTTTAAGTCAAGAGTCATAAAGTTCACGCAAACGAAGTTGCGGGCGGCCACTAGTATATAATATAAAAAGAGAATGGAGAGGCTTTTGCCCAGGACTAAGGAAAATTACAAATCCAAGCAAAATACTTATAGTAAGGAAAGTGTCATGGGTCTAGAAAGTGATTTAATATAGGTGCAAGTGTCAACTTCAAATAATCCTAGATGTCTCATATGTGGTCAAGCTTGGAATATGTGTGCTTAATTGAAGACCACTTTATCAAGAACAAGACCGAAAAAGTTTAAAGTATATTTCTTAGAGTTATCTAACTTACGGATTGATTCATTCATTCTTTATTCAGTAATTCATTCTTTAATAGAAAGAACTGTTAATGTTTTAAGAAACCATTGTCAACTACACCAGTATACGGTAAAGCATAATCATCTTATGTTTATACCGGGCCTTATCATAAAATGAAACTGGTTTTCTAAGTTTAATACATAAATTTATTTATTGTTGAAGGAGCATCCTTCATGTGATTATGTATAAACAAGTGATTTGAGATCGCAATGTTCTAACTAGGTCCATAAACAAAGGTTTAACTCGGCACAATGCTAAAGGCAGTTATAAAATATTATCCTAGAATTAGTAGGAAATAGAAAACTATCAAATTGAAACATTGTAAACCACTTTCTGAACCAGTTCAAAAGAGCTGTCGAAGGAGTTTGATGTGTTGTAAGAGGGGTGTGGGGACCTGATGGGAATACTTACGCTTCTCCTGGGTGAGCAGAGCGGACGGCGCCGGCAGGGCGCTGGCGGGGGGAGAGCACCAAATGTTCAGCTTCGGAGAATCGAACACTCGCGACCCCTTAAAAGAGATATACACTAAATAAAACACTTCATATTAAAAAGCATTCAAAAACCGTAATAGCCCACTCGGGGGGAAGGGGATAAAAGGTTGGCAGCGCACTTGTAACTCCACTGGTGTTGCAAGTGTCCACGGGCGGCGGCAATTACCATCAGGAGATCCGCCTGCTCGCCTGCTACCTATCACATAAAAAAAAATACCCATTTTTACAATAATAACAGGCATTAATCTAGTCAAATAAAATCTAACCACATCCATAACATACGGTTTGTTGTGACCACAGCCGTTCCAATGTCAAATATCGACGGGAATATATTTCCGTATCAGGTGATCCAATGAAGGCTATCGCGTGTGATTAATTCGCTAGATGGCATACTATAGAACTGAGGTTCGTCTTCACGGTGATTGGTTATTTTGGATGTGAGATGTCAAAATGTATTAAACAAGCATTTTAAGTAATGACGTTAAAATTGAATCTCACTAACAGTACAACATCTAGCAGATTTTTTGTGACCCAGGTGATATCCCGCCGAGTTGAAGTGCAATGACATCACCGGCTTCTGCACATCCACCGGCTGGGGCAGCGACATGCCACGACAGCCGCCATGGGAGAGCCTAAGGCGGCTTCAGCTATTCTGAGGCCGGTCAATGAGAATGCCAACTGAAACACCCGGGACTGTTCCCAGCTTATCCAGGGGTAATTTCAGGATACGGGCTCGTTTTTTTTTTTTTATTTGATAGGTAGCAGACGAGCAGGCGGATCACCTGATGGTAAGCAATTGCCGCCGCCCATGGACACTTGCAACACCAGTGGAGTTACAAGTGCGCTGCCAACCTTTTATCCCCTTCCCCCCCGAGTGGGCCTCCGGTACCCTCACTCACTCGGCGAAACACAGCACAGGGGCTGCTTCACGCCGGTTTTGTGTGAGGCAGTGGTATCACTCCGGTCGAGCCGGTCCATTCATGCCGAAGCGTGGCTCTCCCACAGTTGAACATCTGAAACACCTGCTGAGGCATCGCAAATGCGTTGCCGGCGTTGACGTATGGTCACTTCAGTCCTACCTTCTGTCCGGGCGGCGTGTCGTGCACGGAGTAGTCCTCGGCGACGGGCGGCAGGTCGCGCGCGCGCGGCACGCACACGCCGGCGCCCAGCGCCCAGCAGCCGCCGCCCGTCTCCACGAACGCCTCGCGGTACTGCCGCAGGAAGTCCGACAGGCTCTCTACACCTGCAATATAATATGTCAATTATACTAAAACTTAAATCCAACTTAATAAGTAATAAAATCAAGTAAAACATATTTTAACTGCCAAATTTTCTTTAACATTTTTGTATTTCATTTCGATGACTTAGAACAAAATTGTAGTAACTATACTCTGATTCATAATCATGTAAAGTAAACTGACAGATGTCAATGTGTCATCCCCATACATTATCACTCAATTTGACACATGCAAAATGTCAAAATGCATAGAAACTTGTCATTGACATATGTTAGTTTTCTTTACATGATTATGAATCAGAGTATAATTATTTTATAAACAGGTACGGTGGCCAGCACATCAAGTTACTACAATCTGTCAAATTTCTTCAATATCAACTGGGGTTCAATATCAACTGAGGAAATTTGACTGATTGTAGTAACTTGATGTGCTGGCCACTGTACATTCTATAGACAACAGTCGAGCCGTCTGAAGTCTAACTTCATAGGTTGTTAAGTGTCATTTTGACATCTCACAGTGAAAATACCCAGTCTCCTTTATTATAAATTTTGGCTCAGACTGATGATAAGCAAGAGCTCCCATTCATGCATAGACGCTCCATAAATTGCGTGTGTCACTCACCTAGCTCCGCACACGGGAACACCGGCTCGTACCGCGCCGTGTACTCGGCAAAGATCTCCATGTACGTGAGAGACACTTTGTCCGCCAGTACCTGGGCGACGCGCCACACAGCCCTCCAGGCGGGGGTCAGTCGTTGATGAAAAATGCCCCCATTCATGCATAGACGCTCCATAAATTGCGTGTGTCACTCACCTTACTCCGCACACGGGAACACCGGCTCATACCGCGCCGTGTACTCGGCAAAGATCTCCATGTACGTGAGAGACACTTTGTCCGCCAGTACCTGGGCGACGCGCCACACAGCCCTCCAGGCGGGGGTCAGTCGATGATGAAACAGATGCCCCCATTCATGCATAGACGCTCCATAAATTGCGTGTGTCACTCACCTAGCTCCGCACACGGGAACACCGGCTCGTACCGCGCCGTGTACTCAGCAAAGATCTCCATGTACGTGAGAGACACTTTGTCCGCCAGTATCTGGGCGACGCGCCACACAGCCCTCCAGGCGGGGGTCAGTCGATGATGAAACAGATGCCCCATTCATGCATAGACGCTCCATAAATTGCGTGTGTCACTCACCTAACTCCGCACACGGGAACACCGGCTCATACCGCGCCGTGTACTCGGCAAAGATCTCCATGTACGTGAGAGACACTTTGTCCGCCAGTATCTGGGCGACGCGCCACACGGGGCTCAGTCGTGATGAAAAATGCCCCCATTCATGCATAGACGCTCCATAAATTGCGTGTGTCACTCACCTAACTCCGCACACGGGAACACCGGCTCGTACCGCGCCGTGTACTCGGCAAAGATCTCCATATACGTGAGAGACACTTTGTCCGCCAGTATCTGGGCGACGCGCCACACAGCCCTCCAGGCGGGGGTCAGCCGGACACGACGTTCGGCCACTTGGATGACGCCGGCGGCCGCCAGGTTCGGCATGTCGGGATCTGATCCGTAGAGACGACGGAACGCGGTGGCGAAATAGTCGTCGGTCGAGCCTCTGGCTACGCTGCGGTCCGCTGGTGGAAGATAACAATATTTTGTTAAAAATGGACGAAATAAAATTAATTCAATTTTAACGAAATTTGTTCTATTCTACAACGCAACTTATTAGATCGACGCAACGACTTTTAAGACTAAAGTTAGTCATGGTTTAAAAACGATGCTGTCAAATAAAAGTGACAGCTGCAGTCTGTCATTTTCCGAAATTAGCTAGAGAATTGATCAACTTACTACTACTAGATCTGTATTGTTTTTTTTTGCCCAGTATTTTATTTTACAGAGCATTATGACTCCCCTGATGTTGCGGGTGTTCATGGGCAGTGGCTACCCTCACTTACCATCAGGTGATCCGTCTGGTCATCTTCAACTAGTATGACAAAGGAGCAAGTACATCAACACGTACCGGACAAGACGGCGCAGGCGGCGAGCGCGGCAGTGGCCCAGCGCGGCGACTCGCCGGCCGCCAGCACCAGCCCGCCCTCCACGCAGCCGCCCGCCGCGTACACCAGCGCCTCCACCGAGCAAACGTCCAGGATATCCGGCTGCCGAACACAGACACAATCAACCATCACGTAAAAAAAAGTATCAGCCTATATACCAGCGTTTCCCAAAAGCCGGGTCGTGACCCGGTGCCGGGCCATCAAAATGAAATAACCGGGTCGCGATATTTTCACCTTATTTTAAAACATGAGTAATGCCTAACTTGAATTCTTTAGTAAAAAATAAGAAACAGCTGCATACTTCGCACTAACTAAATAGCGACTAATTGCCAAAATATTATTTATGTTACCTATTACTTATAAACATATCTACTATTAATAAATGTGTACCTATTGGAACCAGCTTGTGTTTGAAAGTACTTAGTGGGTCCCGAAGGGTCAGTGTGCAAATTACCGGGCCATGGCATATGAAAGTTTGGGAAACACTGCTATATACCTACTGTCCCACTGCAGGGCAATGGCCTCCATCATAGAAATCAAGTTATCACTATGATGGGATAACCATCACATAAATAAAATAATTAAATCCTCCAACCGATATTCGGGTACGGCGGCTAATGGGGGCTACCATATACACGGTGATTGATTATTTTTGATGGTAGATGTCAATATGTCACTAGACAACCAATGACGTCGAAGTTGGATCTCAGTTCTCACGTACGAAATCTAGCAGATTTTTCACACGCGGTTGCCTTCATTAAAGAATTCTTAACACGGTTGCGACGAGATTACGGCTGCGTTTCCACAGAAGCATAAAACTTTTCTCCTTTCTTAGCTTCTCAACTGGCAAAATCATCAGAAGACATAGGCCTCTCCTCGAAGAGTTCCACATTTGTCTCAAACCAAAGCAGCAAAGTAAACATTGTAGTTGACCGACTCCAAGACAAACATACCTGAGGTGGACCTCCAAACTGCGCCGAATAATGTCCAGGGAGAGCCGCCAACGTCAAAGGCCCGAGGGAGCGGAATCGTTGAGCCATAACCGCTTTGGCAGGCCTGAGGGCCAGACGGACGCTCCTCTCCCCGCTAGCTTCGACCGCCACGGCGACGGACTCGGGGATCAGTTCGAAGAGTTCCACCAGCTTCACGCAGCCGTAGTGGGCGACGCGGAGCTGCCGGCCGAAGTGTGCGTGGTACGCGGGCACGAAGCGGGAGAACTCCATGCGGAGGTTCGGAGTGTAGCAGAGTAGTTCCACAGCCTGTAAAATTAAGCACAATTTATACCCAAAATGTTGATTTTATAATTTAAAAAAATAATTTTATTAACTTTTTTTCTTTTAACCACAGAAAGAGAGGGGGTTGCAACCCTCGGTTTTTCCCCTTGTCGCATGATTTTTGTACGGCGTTGCGGAATAATGTATTAGAAGCAGTACTGAAATAGCATGAAACTGATGCCGTACAAAATTAAATGACCAAATTCACCCTGGAAATTGTCGGAAAATCAAAAAAAAAATCCGACTTTTTGGCGCACCATTTTTTTACGGCACTACGCGTTGTCTTATTATTTTTCATGGATCTATCGATAGTAAGAATGCCGTACAAAAATATATGACCAAAATATACTCGCTCTACCTGTACTTTTGAATTCTCACCTGCACTCAGTTGGACAGCTTACAAGTGACGGCATAATGCTGAATCTTATTATTTTATGCCCTTATATCGTTCTGCATAGGTCATCGGGTGGTTCAAATGACCCATCATTTTTTTAACACGGGCCTGTAGTCTATAAATGCTTTACCTGAAGCGCAAACTGTACAGTCCTAGCACGTTCCTCAGGCGTAGGAGTGCGACGAGGCAACGAAATGGTTCCATCCACACCGACCGTCACCGACTGCGGGGTCACTCTCAACATCAGCTCGCTCAGGGTGCACACCCCATAGTCGACGGGGGAGAACACCCTTCCGAAGGTAGCCTGGTACAGCTGCGGTATGTCCATGGGGAGGATGGCGCGGCCGGGTTGGGCCTTCAACAGTTTGACGAGGTCGGACGTCCAGCGGCGGTTCTGGGCTGCTGCTGATATGGTGATGACGCGTGATGAACCAGACCCAAGCACCTGTTGGAAGATTATACCGATTAAATCCTGATCAAGAGGCACTTAAATCGAGAGTGAATAGGCTTCTTCTGGGAAAGCGCGCTACATCTTAGACCTCATTTTCACTCTCCATCAGGTGAGATGAGGTCACGTGCAATCCCATTTAATATAAAAAAAACTTTATTAAAAATAATTGGGCCTCACATTTAATTAATGTAATGGTGACTATGGCGTGTGAAATGTCTGTTAGATGGCGTACTATTAGATTGAGGTCCTACTTCAACGTGATTGGTTGTTTAATGACATTTTGACATGTAACATCAAAAATTACCAATCATCAAGTAGATTGATCTCAGTTCTACAGTACGCCATCTAGCGGATTTTTCACACGCGCTAGCCTTCATTATAAGAGAAATCTAAAGTATTTCGAAGACTTACCACAATAGTATTGCTCAAGGCCGCTAGCAAATCTGGAAGCTTCGTAAATCCATAATCAGCCACTCGGCATTGACGGCCGAAATGGTGATGGAAAGCAGGGATGAGTCTGCGAATAAAATTACGTGTCAGAATTTTAAAAACTTATACAATGTGTAAAGAAAATCTGACCAAATTTAACAGATAACTGAATTAAACAGGATTATTATCCTGCACATTTTCGTTAATTAAATAAAATCGCTTTCCGTTACTAAAACTTATCAAACGTTATTGATGAAGTGGAGGCTAAGGAGCATGAAAAAAAATCGTCAATGGCGCAACTCAGCCCAACTTTCTGTTTCATACACCTTAGTCCTCATTAGTGTGAAGTGATTTACCGGAGATAAAATCCAGTGCTGCAGCAATTAAAAATAGTAATAATTAATGAAGGAATGTTTCTTCTTAAGAATGAGATATATTTAATGTTTCTTTAAAAACATGTACATAAAACGGGAGAGTTTTTAGGGGTAAATGCGTCAAGAAGGTCTTGGAAACGGATTTTCAAAGTTTAAATTCTTTATGTAAGCATAATTTATGGTTTACAGGTGTAATTATACAGAGTGTATTTGTGAACATTTACATCCTTTTAACCACGTCTTCTACCAACCATTCTGAACTTTTGGAAATCGTCCTTTTTTCTGCTCCCCATACAAAATGAACAAAAAATATATTAATAACTAGTGGCCCGCTCTCACTTCGCTTCGGGACCGTTATTCAGAAATGAACCAATAGATGGCGCTGTGCTAAATTACATCGCGCAGGCGTTTCATGTTTTCGGTTTACCTATAAGCCTTGTTGTTGTCTATAGAAGTTATCACTTTATAATTAGTATAGATGGGTGAAAATTATATTAATTTTTATTTATATTTATTTATCACATAGCTGCATTTTTAATTATATTAATATAATTAAAAATGCAGCTATGTGAGAAAAATAAATTTCCATATTGTAAGTAGTAACATAATGTGTGTTTGTCTGTACTTACTTGCTGAACGGTATGCAGCAGCGCGGCGCAGTGCGCAGCAGGTCGATGAGCTCGCGCTCGAACAGCGCCAGCATCGGCTCCAGCGCGGGCGCCGTGCGCGGCCGCTCGCGCTCGTTGCTCGAGCGGGAACTCTCGCCTGTTCACACAAGTCAAAGTACACTTTAAAAATGCGCCAGACAATCACACCAATCAACCTGGTCTCAAATTAGGGCACTTTACACACAAGCGAACTTCGACCACGGCTGTTGTAACGCAGCTGAATCGTCAAGCAGTAAGTGCTAGAGAATGTACTTATTAAATTTCGTCGCGCTTTTTTTTTATATAAAATGGGTTTGCACTTGACCTCATCTCACCTGATGGAGAGTGACAATGAGGTCTTAGATTTTAGTCCCGTTTATATGAAGTATTTGTATAATGCAACGCGAAAGTTTACAAAGATATCTTAGGGCACTTTCTCGAACTAAATTTAATACTACTATGTGTAAGTAGCTTCTACGATATTGTTGTGCCCTAACGTATGTAGATATAAACATAAAAGCTCTTCTTCTCGGTAGAAATCGACTTTCCGAATCAGCGGTAGCTTACATAATATTTGACATTCATAAATGTTCTATAAGGACTTAAATTGAATAAAGAATATTTCTATTTCTATTTCTATAAACAAAACCTGTAACAATGTAATTGAGCACAGCGCCATCTATTGGTTCGTTTCTGAATTAAGGTCCCGAAGCGAAGTGAGGGTGGGCAACTAGTAATTATAATAAAACTCTTTTTCGCCATGCAGTCGGTCAGTTGCTCTCCAACCTCCGAGCAGTTGCCCACCGACAGTTACTACCCGTGCGGATAAACACTGGGATTAGAAATGGCGGACCGACGAGTCGGTACCGTCAGCATACTAAGTACGTAAAATTATAATTAAATATAAGTAAACTGAAAAATCGTAGAAAATATCGTTAGCATTGAAAATGTTTTGTTATTTTATTAATTCAAATAATATATAAGTACGTTTTATAGGTTTTATTATTTTGTAAGTAGTATTTTTTACTGTATTTATGTAAAAAATCTATGAAAATAATTCAGATTGCGATAAATTCTTTTTTCCTAAAAAGAAATTGTTTATAAACAAATATTAATTAATAATTATCGCATTTATAAACGAATTTGTTCTCAAAAAAATATACATTTATTAGCGGTCCGCCCCGGCTTCACCCGTGGTACATACATAGCCTATAGTAATGAGGAATAACGTACCTACCTTTCTAACAAAATATGACAAGACTAACGAAAGATTCAAAACCACGGAGGAAAAACTAGCTCACAAATTTTTATTAAAACGCAGCTTTTTTTTTTGTCAGTCTGTACCCACGTGTGCGAGTATAGACGCAAATAGTGTGCGAGCGAGAGGTGAACAGTTGCGCCGCCATTTCTAATCCCAGCGTTTATCCGCACGGATAGTACTAAATTTCCGCTTCCCGCGTATCCCATAGTTTTCATTTCATAGTTAGAAGAAAAGTGAGGTATAGTCCAAGTGTAAAATTTCAATGAATCTAGATCAGGGAACTTTTGGTGTTTTTTTTTAGAGGTATAAGACAATCGCCGGGTGCCGCACAACAGAACATAATTCGTCCGATCATCTGATAGGGCTAAAAGATTTGTAGGTAAAACACTCACTGTGGCTACTGAGCATGGGCGGCGTCTCGATGCCGTCGGGCCGCCAGGTGAGGTGGCGCGACGGGTTGTCCTTCACCTCCACGCCGGGCACGCTGCGCAGGAGCAGCTCCAGCGCCACCCCGCGCCGCGTGTCCGGAACTAGAGGCGGGAACGTCGCTTCGTAGCACTCCACGAAACTATGGAACAAAACACATTTCATTTTTTTATTTTTACAATTTTACGAAAACTGATTGCTAAGTAACAACAACATATATTTTTAAACCGATACATTTCTACATGTCACTGAGCCCTGAGGGCCATTTAAAAGTCACATCATTTTGTATTTCATAGTGAAGTAACCAAAAAGTATATATCCGTATCATTTATACAGGCTTATCTGGTGTTGCGGGTGTCCATGGGCGGCGGTAAACACTTACCGGTGATCCGTCTGTTCGTCTGCCCCCTTTCTCATAAAAAAAAAAATGGCTGCGCTTGGGGTCCCGGGTTTGATACCTGGGTCGGGCCAAAAACTTGTACTAACATTTATGGTAAAAAATTGTGGCTCTGAACCAAGTGAAGAAAACTCTAATTCTATTAGTGATAGCTACCTGTATTTATTTATTATTTGAATAAATTCCAATAATTATAATTATTTTTATAGAAAAAAAAAACACAAACCTTAACAGCGGCAATATTCCACAATGTTTCTCCAACAGCACCTGAGTATTCTTAGCCAACATCGAGATCTCCATATACACCGGCTGCAGTATACGGCTGCCGTCCTCATGGCCCGTACTCAACGCAGCATGAATGTGGCACTTCCACGGAGCTTCCTCCACCTCAGTATTGGACACGGGAGTGAGATCAATCAGTTGGACCATACGCCCGAACCCTTCGTGGATTATGACGGTATCTTTCACTTTGGCGATGTCGGAGGTAGTTAGCGCGCAGCAATGGCGGCTGGCGTATGCGTCTCTCAGTCTTAGTAGGGGGAGGGTGTAGTTTTTCTGGTCGAGCAGGATGGCACGGAGTCTGGCGCGGAGGACGTCTAGGTTGGGGGCGGGGGAGGGCCTGCCCAGGGACAGCTCGAGCCTGCGACCTGAATAAAATAATGATACGATTATTCTCTCAAATAAGAAAGTTACTTAATTAATCAAAAACTGCAACTGCGTCTTATTTTCTTGATGGCCTTTGCCTTGCAGTAGCAAGGCAAAGGCCATCAAGAAAATAAGACGAAAAAAGCTACACAAGCCTTCATTCATGAGATAACTCTAAAATTGAAAAATTTACAAAACCTCTGACCAGTTGTCATAATGCATATGAAATTCGTCATTTTGGGGTGGCGGCCATCTAATCTAGCTATCCTGGCTTTTATAACTTTAAAACAAAAAAAGCAAAATCGGTTCATCCATTCGAGAGTTACGATGCCACAGACAAACAGAGACAGACATGTCCACCGTCGTTTTTGCGTATTAAAATGTAATAAATACATTCATAGTCCCAGAGACCTTTTCAAACAGGGGACGATATGGGCTAAATAGAAAAATACAGCTAGTAGATAACATAACCAGTTAAAATTTAGTTAAGTTTTATCTTAACTATACTTACTTACTCCACTGGCTCAGCGACCAGAAACAAGTCTTGGCCTCCGAATCAAGAGAACGCCTCTTCGGTCGATCATGCACTACTTGTTGCCAGTCCTTGTACTGACGTTCTCGCATATCACTCTCGACGACATCTTTCCAGCGATACCTAGCAACCGGGCGTCGGCCTATACCTTAATTATAGGCGTAGCTAATGTGTGTGGTTAAATATTGACCTGTCCCCTAGATGTCGAGGCGTCGCTTGTGCACGCGCGCGATGGCGAGCCGTTTTTGCGTCGGGGGATTAAAAAGAACGATGTGTAATAAGTATGTAATAAATGTCTATGTCGCGGACGCATGCAATTCTATGGACATGTCGCGGACATACCCCAAAGCATTGCGTGGCTCAAGTGGCAATGGGCAGGGCACATTGCGAGGAGAATAGACGGCCGTTGGGGTGGAAAGGTCCTTGAGTGGATGCCGTGTGCAGGAGGCAGCAGCCGTGGCAGGCCTCCCACCAGGTGGACCGACGATCTAGTGAAGGTCGCGAGAGTCCCTTGGAGCCGGGTGGCACAGGATCGATCTGTGTGGAGAACTTTGGGGTAGGCCTATGTCCAGCAGTGGACGTCTATTGGCTGAAATGATGATTATGGCGTAGCTAATGTGTGTGGTAAATACTGACCTGTCCACTGGTTGTCGAGGCGGCGCTTGTGCACGCGCGCGATGGCGAGCCGCGCGTCCCACTCGGAGCGGAGCACCACCGTCGCCAGCGGGCCCTCGCCGGCCGCCCACACCGACACGCGGACCACCGGCACGTACTGGTTGAACAGCTGCGTTAGCATGTCCTGGACAATATGGTGGTAAACACTGACCTGTCCACTGGTTGTCGAGGCGGCGCTTGTGCACGCGCGCGATGGCGAGCCGCGCGTCCCACTCGGAGCGGAGCACCACCGTCGCCAGCGGGCCCTCGCCGGCCGCCCACACCGACACGCGGACCACCGGCACGTACTGGTTGAACAGCTGCGTTAGCATGTCCTGGACAATATGGTGGTAAACACTGACCTGTCCACTGGTTGTCGAGGCGGCGCTTGTGCACGCGCGCGATGGCGAGCCGCGCGTCCCACTCGGAGCGGAGCACCACCGTCGCCAGCGGGCCCTCGCCGGCCGCCCACACCGACACGCGGACCACCGGCACGTACTGGTTGAACAGCTGCGTTAGCATGTCCTGGACAATATGGTGGTAAACACTGACCTGTCCACTGGTTGTCGAGGCGGCGCTTGTGCACGCGCGCGATGGCGAGCCGCGCGTCCCCACTCGGAGCGGAGCACCACCGTCGCCAGCGGGCCCTCGCCGGCCGCCCACACCGACACGCGGACCACCGGCACGTACTGGTTGAACAGCTGCGTTAGCATGTCCTGGACAATATGGTGGTAAACACTGACCTGTCCACTGGTTGTCGAGGCGGCGCTTGTGCACGCGCGCGATGGCGAGCCGCGCGTCCCACTCGGAGCGGAGCACCACCGTCGCCAGCGGGCCCTCGCCGGCCGCCCACACCGACACGCGGACCACCGGCACGTACTGGTTGAACAGCTGCGTTAGCATTTCCTGGACAAGACATTATACAATTAAAACAATAATGAACAACAACAATAAATATGCGCCAGACAATCACACCAATCAATCTGGTCTCAAACTAGGGCAACCCCTGTACTATGAGTAGGCCAGTTGACGATTTAACTGGGGGCGTCAACCCAGCACACCCAGACCCAAGACAACTTAGAAAATGCAGATTCCTAAGTTGACTTGACCGGGAATCGAACCCGGGACCTTTCGCACTTCGGGCGAACACCTAAGCCACTGCGCCAGCGAGGTCGTCAAATATTTCACACATGTTTCTAACTGTGGGAGAGCCACGCTTCGGCATGAATGGGCCGGCTCGACCGGAGTGATACCACTGCCTCACAGAAAACCGGCGTGAAGCAGCCCCTGTGCTGTGTTTCGCCGAGTGAGTTAGGGTACCGGAGGCCCACCCGGGGAGGAAGGGGATAAAAGGTTGGCGCACTTGTAACTCTACTGGTGTTGCAGGTGTCCATGAGCGGCGGCATTGCTTACCATCAGGTGATCCGCCTGCTCGTCTGCTACCTATCACATAAAAAAAAATGTTACGTGTACTAATGTTAATAGTCAGTGTAAAGGTATCTACGGAATAACAGCGTCGTGACGAGCTCTCGCTCGACAAACCTATTCAGAGTGCATTATTAAGTCTACTTTCTGTATACCAATTTTTGTCTTTACAGAAATTGCCAACAAAAAAACCTCTAGGTGTAATGGGCGGCGGTAATCTGCTCCTCTACCACCTTATCACATAATAAACAAAGATTCGGTTACGGCGGCCGATCTTGACGATCAGCCACGTAACACAGGGTATTTATAGTGCTCAAGTGTGTGCGCAAACAGGTGCACTCTATATTCCTTTATCCCCATTTTTCGATGGGACATCAGTGTGACACTACCGAAGAGGGATCAAGAGCTGGACCAACGGCTAACGTGCTTTCCATGGCACGGGAATTAGAATACCGTTAACTTAAAAACTTCGGGTTGACTTTGACTATTCAACAGAAAAACTTTTTTTTTAAGAATAAGTAACTGGTAGGTGATTCACAATGAGACCAGCAAGTCCTAAACTCCATTACAGAGTTACAAAATAAATTTCTTAATTTCCTAAACTGTTGCAACTGGAAATCGAACCCGGAACCTTCTGCGCTTGGGCCATCATCGCCACAGCAAAATTGAGGACGTCAAAATATGAAATTCAAAGTAACACATACATATGAAACAAAGAGTTCAAAACATCTGTGATGGTGAATGCTAAATATTTATGACATTTGCATATGAAACATATTCGGAGCTATGCTAATACATTATTGTGAATTCAATGAAAAAGTCGTATTCAAATGTTACTGCTTGCGACTGTACCTATCAAAAACAAATATTTTGCAAAGGCTCTGCTTTCGTAAAAGGCAATAATGGGCCATGTTGAGCCAATGTGAAACGCAGTTTACAAACACAATAGCTAATACAATCGTAGTGTTATGTAATAGATTGCACTAACTGAAGTAGTGAATGTAAATGAACTTGAACAAAAATAGTAATAGGACGAGACGGTTGGGTTCTAGCCGTCTAGTTACCGTGACTATGGGCAACTTGGCTTCGTAAGGAGGCCTGCTACCACAGTCTATTTGGGGGTAGACAGATGCATTACGCGCGTTGATATGGAGTCACATTCGAATTACGTCAACATAGCTATTTCTCATTGAAATCACTGTTCTTGTAATAGAAATATAATGGAACGCTAAGCTTTTTAATATTTCTCTAGTATGACATTTCGGGAGCATTAGAATCTCCTTATTGGTTAGATACTGAAAGGCTATGACTATTATCATATAGACAGGATAAATAGCTTATCGGATCGGAATATTAGGTAGTGCAATTTAGGGTCAATGACCTCAAACACGCCCGTGAGATCTTGAGAATTGTTTACGTGTAAAATGCATTACTACTTATTAGAAATTTAAAATACAAAGCAAATACTTAAGTAAACAATATTATAATGATTATGAACAACTTTTATAGAAATTTAAATCCGATAGTGATAGTATTTCGGTATGCAATTATTGAAGGAATTGTAGTAAAAGAACAGTAGAAAATAACAGTGGGCTCAAATGCAGTAGCTTATAACACATATGCAGCATGGTGGGCTTATAGTTCGAAAAGTTCCAAAGCCATAAAGCGCAGCTGTAGTTAGTTTCATATTTCAAGGAGCTAATAACATATTGAATATACTTAATATCTTTATTGCATCTATAGTGAAGGTAGGTGCAGTAGATGGTAAATCTAACATAATAGGAACCACTATAGACCTGTAAGAACACTACAATATGAGAGAGAGTTCTTAATTATTGAAGTTATTTAAAATTATAACTAAGAAAACAATAACAGAGTCTATAAACCAAACATAATTGGGTATTTGACAATTTTTAAAAAAGTATTTTATTGTATTCTTAGGACACTAAAGATACGTTTTATAATTGTCTATTTCATTTTAAAGTTAATTTATAACAAAAACAGCCATTTTAAATAATACGATTCAAATTTCCCGCCAAAACAGCAAGTCACGTGACAAATTAGCCCTCGACGTCATGATTCAATCTTTGAGTATATAGCCACTGGAGATGCCATACCGGGCGTTTCCCCTCCGGCAAAGTACATTGGTCAACTATTCGGAACTGGTCAACTAAGTTATACAAAACTACTTGGATGTCGCTACATCGCCATTTTGCATCGCTCCGTGTCGCGTGACGTTTCTCTTAAAAATGGTGAATTGTGCAGTATTTTCATGTAAAAGGCGATCTGACAGCTAAAATTCGCAACAAGATCGCGTTTCCTATCATAAGTAATGACTTTTATTAATTATCAAATGTGTATTAAACTAGAAAATCTATTTTAATAAAAAATCGTTACGATACGTAAACGACAGAAAAATTTAATAATGATATCGTGGTATCGGTCCTAGTGATGGGACCAATTAAAATCAACTCGACTTTTGAATGAATCATTCACTCACTGCAGTTAGTTTTAAAATCCGTTCTTTTCATTATAGTTTGAATAAAATAGTATAGACGTATATTATAATATTAAAACATTGTAAAGTGAATTAGAGAAATTACTGTCCTTTCTTCTGGTCATACGATGTTGGAATTTATTCTAAAAATAAAAACCGGCCAAGTGCGAGTCGGGCTCGCGCACAAAGGGTTCCGTAGCAGCAAATATAATAAACTTAACCAAAATTACAGTTAAATCAACCTATCTCAAAAACTATAAGAGATACTTTGATCAAATAGTAGGGGAGCCCAGGATGCTAAATCGGGATTTACTCGAGCGTCAAAGAGACATATTGGATTGCGAAGCTTACATGATAAGAAAAAAAAAATGTCATATAATATCCATACTTCCATCGGTGGGGGAAGTCGCTGTAAATGTTCAAAAATGTAAAAAAAAACAGTTGCATGGGCATACTCGAGCGCGTCAGATATTAATAGCATCCATGTCTTACGTATTTTTGAAAACATACATATTTTAATCTGACTGTTTCCATGGTGGAGGTGGTCGTACGTAAGGGTAAAAAACGGAAAAATAAAAAATTTAATCGAGCGCGTCAGATTTTCAAAGGGGGTGTTAAGTGAACCTAAAAAAAGGTTCTTATATAATAATCTGACGATTTAGATGTGACCCAAACTCGCGGCCATTATTTGAATGAGCAAAAAAAAATCGCCATTTTGAAATAGTCGAGCGCGTCAGATTAAGATATATATGGTTCATCTATGTACCCTTAACGTGTTGTCTCATAATCTGACAATTATCTGGAGGGATTGGCCTAATCTGACAATAGAAAAAATTTTTATTTTATTTTTTCAAAAATTTAAACTTAACGAATTGAAAAACTGAAAAAATAGCATGCAAATAAACCAGTATATATTTTTTGAAGTACAAAACTTTTATTTATAAGAAAATAAATATGAAAAATATAATTATTTTTTTTAATCGTCATCTTCGTCGGTAGAATTATCTTCCTCCTCCTTCCTTCCTGTCAGTCATGACATAGATAGAGAAAGAGTGAGAGAGGAATAGAAACTCGGAGAGGGGAATACCGGCACCACGTAGCTGCACGCTTTAAACTTTATCGATAATTTTTCCTTCCTTCGGCTTATGGAAATCGTCAGATTATATATTTTTCGTGAACGTTGAATTATTCCCTTAAAAATAAAAAAAAATTTAGCCACGCTCGAGAAAGTCAAGATGACGTTTTTTTTTTACAAGTTTGTAACCCACTAACTTCTTATCGTCAATCGAAAATTGTCAGATTAGTGGAATATACACTTTTTAGCATATAACTAACTTATCCTATCTTAATCTGACGCGCTCGAGAATTTCAGATGATCAATTTTTTTTTACTAATCTGATCCTTTATCCTTGACGCACGGCCACATATACAGGACTCATACTCAGTGGAGGTATTTAATGGGGTACAAGGTACCTGCCTGTATAGTAATCTGCCGCGCTTGAGTAAATCCCAAAATCCCCTCTTGGGCTCCCCTACTAAAACCAAAAATCGTTGAAAGAGTTAATTAGCATGCATCACCTCTATTTTTTTTAGAATTTTATACCCCGTAGTTATAAAAATAGAGGGGGGGGGACATACTTTTTACGACTTTGAGAGCTGATATCTCAAAAACCGTTCACTTTAAGAAAAATGTTTTTTAGAAAACTTTATATCATTTTAAAAGACCTTTCCATTGATACCCCACACGGGTATGTACATCGAAAAAAAAAATTTCATCCCTCAGTTACATGTATGGGGGGCCCCACCCCCAATTCTTTTTTTTACTATTTAGTGTCATATTTTTGTAGCGGTTCATACAACACATATTCCCATCAAATTTCATCACTGTAGTACTTATAGTTTCCGAGTAAATCGGCTGTGACAGACGGACAGACGGACAGACGGACAGACGGACATGACGAAACTATAAGGGTTCCGTTTTTGCCATTTTGGCTACGGAACCCTAAAAGGTGGCTATAAAATATTTCGAGGTAAAAGGAATAAAATATGTGGCCCGGGAGTATCATGCATGATAACGGAGTAGATAGTAAACCATAATTGGAGCTCGCTAATTTTAATATAGAAAAGTATACGAATGTTTCGTTTATCCAATATTTCAAAAAAATTAGACCCCCAGAAATATATTCGACACGTGTACAATAAACTTATTCGTTTTGAAAATCAATATAAATGCGTAATAAGGATTTTTTGTAATATTTCAATAAATCATTCTAATTAAAAATATATTGTTTCATTACTCTCCCTTTGTTTGTCCAAATGTTTAACCCCAAACTAACAGTAACAGCACCGTTCACAAGGGGAATTTTGTTGTTTCTTGAATCGTGACGTCACGCGTTCTGATTGGCTACAAGCCGTTTTAGTTTTGATAATCCACAGATGCAAAATTTCTTATTTATTTTTAAGAAATAAAAATATTTCTAATGTTTAATTTGTAAATTAACATTGATATTCTGAATCAGCGTCTTAAAATCTACATAATTCAATTATTTTCTTATTTAATTGTTAACCATGTCAATACCGAATTACAACCACACACACAAAAACTAGTATATAAACCATACATACTTGCAGCACGGTGGGCTCATAAGGCGGCAAGTTGGCGACAGTGAGCTCGGCGGAGGACTCGCACTCGCCCTCGCTCTGCTCGCTGAAGCTGGCGGACGAGTTCCAGGGCGAGATCGCGCGGCTCTGGCTGGTCTCCCGGCGGTTCTCGTCCAGGCTGTTGCTTGAGGAGCAACCCGAACGGTCGAGGTTTACCGAGCCTGGGAAAAAACACACGTCATGAGAATAATATAGAGTGAGGCCCATCGGGGGGGAAGGGGATAAAAGGTTAGCAGCGCACTTGTTGCATGTGTTCATGGGCGGCGGCAATTGCTTACCATCAGGTGATCCGCCTGCTCGTGTGCTACCTATCACATAAAAAAAAAATGCGCCAGACAATCACACAAATCAACCTCGTTTCAAACTAGGGCAACTCCTGTACTATGGTACCCGATAACGATAATTAACTGGGGGCGTCAACCCAGAACACCCAGATCCAAGAAAACTAAGAAAATGTAGTTTCCTAAATTGACTTGACCGGGAATCGAACCCGGGACCTTTCGCGCTTTAAGCGAACACTTTAGCCACTGCGCCATCGAGGCCGTCATTTATTTTCGTAATTAAAGGAATGCTTCAATTTAAATGCAATTACCCAAAATATTCATAGAGGTACGTAATTTTTTATCTTTATAAAATATGGCTTCATAAAAAGAATACTCATGAAATAGAGCATAGAGTCTATTATTTTTAAGCTACAAAATCAAAGACAGACAGGGTTTTTTAATTTATACGTCATATAAAAAAAGAAAGGTCAAAAATAAAAGTGGGATAATAAAAAGCCTAATAAAGGACTGATGTAAAATTAAAAAAAAAAAGGTGTTTTATTTACGATCCTTAGCAGTGAGAGCAACTACTGACTGAAGAGAGAGACTAGAATAAAATGGTTCACACACATTTTTACACTATGTTGAATTCCACATACCATGCGTGCCCCTAATCTTCCTCGGCTTCGGCGCGGGAGGGAGACCAGAAGTCCACCAGCGGCGGGGTGGGCGCCGGCAGGGCTTGCAGCGCCATAGTCCAGTCCCGTGGTCGCGCACGGCACGCTCGTGGCGGGCGGCACCGGCGCCTCTCGGGGAGACGGGCATACCTGGGAAATAATGAGGTTGATTACATCAGCATACATGTTAAGGCTCGCAACACTTTATCCAGGGTTGCGAGGGTTGGGAAGGGCTGCATTGCGCCAAACATTTTGGCTCAAAGTGGAGAGCGCGATTTGCGGCGCGGTCCAGTCCCGGCTGTGGGGTATCCAACCGCGATTGCGCTGAGATGGACACCTCAAGGGTTTTGGTTAGGGTTAGAGTCCCACACACCACCTTGTCCCCCACATGGGGCAAGGTGAAGGCCATGATGGTTTCCCCTGGGAAAAAAAAAAGGTTTGCGAGGGTTAACATGAATCATGGAAGCAGACTTCAGGCGCCGAAACTACAGCTTTTTTATGTGATAGGTGGCACACGAGCAGAATGATCAACTGATGGTAAGCAATGGCCGCCGCCCATAGACACCTGCAACACCAGTAGCTTGGAAAACAACCGGGACAAAATAAGAGGATGATGATAAATAAATAAGTAGGTACTGATACAATATCCGCTGGACACTTCACACCTATCACTTCGTTTTTAAATAGGGCAATCCTTAAGTATTATGTCATTCTTAATAACTACCCTAAATCTGAAAAAAATCTAAATTATCCCAACCAGGAATCAAACCCACGACCTTACACGTTAAGCGCTACATCGCAGCTACTGTGCCATCGAGGTCGTCATTAGCTTTCGTTAGATAATTTTGACATGAGACGACAGAGCTGCCCTCTGTCTGTGTTGAGTTTGCATTGAAGATCAACAGCCGTTTAGCGTACTGCCTGCAGACCTGACTGCTGAGTAATGGTACACAGTAACTGCCCGGTTGACTACCTGGGTAACCAGTCTCCGCGACATCTTTGCCAAAGTTAGAACACTGGCGAAGTTTCGGAAGACTTGGAACTTGCTCGCTGAACCCAACGAGCAGGGCGAAAGGTATCGCTGAAAATGGCGCGTCTCCCGGCTGGGCCGGGAGCACACGAACGGTCGAGTTAGAGCTGGAACAACGACACGCTTTAATCTTACAGTGAGTCCAGCGTTGGCGGGATACAATTATCGAACGTCGGGCATCGGGTCATGCGGCGCCTGCTACATCACTGTCGATCGCTCTAAGGCTACCTAACAAAAGTGCGCCAGGAAATCACACAAAATCAATCGTTTCAAACTAGGGCAACCCCTGTACTATGCTACCAGATAACGATAATTAACTGGGGGCGTCAACCCAGAACACCCAGACCCAAGAAAACTTAAAAAATGTAGTTTCCTAAATTGACTTGACCGGGAATCGAACCCGGGAAATTTCGCGCTTTGGGCGAACACTTTAGCCACTGCGCCATCGAGGCCGTCATTTATTTTCGTAGTTAAACGAATGCTTCAATTTAAATGCATTTATTCAAAATATTTTTATGCGTAATTTTTTATCTTCATAATATTATGGCCTCATAAAAAGAAAACTCATTAAATGGGACATAATAATCTATTATTTTTTAAGCCACAAAATTAAAGACTACCGGATTTTTATAGGTAGGTATATAAAAAAACCCTTATTGGTATCGGATATTATTATGATATCTGTTAGTTTCTCAAATACTCGCCGCTGTCACAACTTTACTGACGTATTACGCTTTCGAAGCACCGGAACGTAATTTCTCGAGATAGATGGGTAAGTAACAAAATTGAAAGGTGTCACGATCTCTAGCATTGAGAGCAACTACTGACTGAAGAGACTAGAATAAAATGGTTCACACACATTTTTACAGAAGACTAAGTTGAATTCCACATACCATGCGTGCCCCTGATCTTCCTCGGCTTCGGCGCGGGAGGGAGACAGAAGTCCATCAGCGGCGGGGTGGGCGCCGGCAGGGCTTGCAGCGCCATAGTCCAGTCCGTGGTCGCGCACGGCACGCTCGTGGCGGGCGGCACCGGCGCCTCTCGGGGAGACGGGCATACCTGGGAAATAATGAGGTTGATTACATCAGCATACATCAGCATCCGGCTGCTCGTCTGACACCTATCACATAAAAAAAGCTGTAGCTTCGGCGCCTGAAGTCTGCTTCCATGATTAATGTTAACTAACTCTCGCAACCCTGGATAAAGTGTTGCGAGGGTTAACATGAATCATGGAAACAGACTTCAGGCGCCGAAGCTAAAGCTTTTTTTATGTGAAAGGTGGCACACGAGCAGACGGATCAACTGATGGTAAGCAATGGCCGCCGCCCATAGACACCTGCAACACCAGTAGCTTGGAAAACAACCGGGACAAAATAAGAGGATGATGATAAATAAATAAGTAGGTACTGATACAATATCCGCTGGACACTTCACACCTATCACTTCGTTTTTAAATAGGGCAATCCTTAAGTATTATGTGATTCTTAATAACTACCCTAAATCTGAAAAAAATCTAAATTATCCCAACCAGGAATCAAACCCACGACCTTACACGCTAAGCGTACATGCAGCCTACTGTGCCATCGAGGTCGTCATTAGCTTTCGTTAGATAATTTGACATGAGACGACAGAGCTGCCCTCTGTCTGTGTTGAGTTTGCATTGAAGATCAACAGCCGTTTAGCGTACTGCCTGCAGTCCTGACTGCAGAGTAATGGTACACAGTAACTGCCCGGTTGACTACCTAGGGTAACCAGTCTCCGCGACATCTTTGACCAAAGTTAGAACACTGGCGAAGTTTCTGGAAGAACTTGGAACTTCGCCCTCCAACGCAAAAGGAACGCTAAATTGCCAAAAACACCAGAGGAACAAGAAGGGCTTTAAGAAAAAAAGAGCTATAAATCTTACATTAGTAGGTGGCGCGTAAGCATTCCTCGAAGGCGGCGGCGCGGCCGCGGTGGCCGTGCCGTACCCCTCGTCGCTCGAGTAGGCCGGCTGGAACACGTTGCGAGCGTACCGCGTGCTAATCTTGCGCCCGAACACGTCCTCTCCGTCCATACGCTTCAATGCTCTGTAGAATACAAGTTTTTTTAGTTTTTATGTCGAAAAAATCTATGTTCATGGCACTAGATACGCTATGAAGTGGTATATCGAACTGTAAATGGAAAACAATCCGTCCTTCCTAAGGCCAAGACCTGTTTGCCTTTAAATGTTTGCCTTTAAAAAGTCTTTGAAGTCTTACAACCGTATTGTCAATAAATTAAATTTCGACTTTATTCTCAATAGTTTATGTTAGTCTACTGTAGAATCTTGTATCTACTTTACACTAGCCTGAATAAGCAATAGGTACAGTCAGCCAAAAATGAGGTCTACCACCCTACGGTTGAGATTCGTTTGAACGTCATGAAACAACAAGGTCAATTTTCGCTGCCAATAACATTTAGGTATTGTAGGTCCATTTCAACATTTGAAGTAATTAGACTTCTAATGTCAATTATTGTGGCCGTTTTTAGCAATAATTAACATTATTGTTACTTGTCGCGTGTTACAAATATTGTATTGCATCTTGAAAAATCCAATCTACTTTTATCTAAGTCTGTAATGTTTTACTTTATTAAAAAATATCATATTTTCGCCACAATCAGTGTAAATAGGTTGGCGGCGCTAGTTTAATCGATATAGCCCCTTAAGATTTGCAACCGTTGACGCAATAATAAATTGTCATACGATCCGATCATGCTATCTACGTGTAGGAATATTTCCTTTTACAACATGTCGTCATTAGATAGCAATCTAGATTAGGAACTACTTATTTAATTATGATCCTTCCTTCCTCGTAACACAATGAAACAACAATTATCACACCTACCTTCCTCAGGACTTAAGATTTCGTAAACATCGAAGGATCTGCTTTCGAAACACGTCCGGGCAAGTTACCTCTCCTTATAACAATGTAATGTTTATATTACGGAAATATAGGTATATAACATAGAAGTAGCCCCGAATAACCAAAAAATGTTATGCTTCTAATGTAGGGTAGACACATTTTTGCGAAACTTACTACGAGTAGGTCACAAAAAAGTAGGTTAAAAAGATAAAGAAGCGCATAACAATTTCAACTCCGAACAATCTATAACTGATATTAACTACATCGTCATAATATGCAAACATGATGAAACGTATTGTTTTTTAACACCGCATGTAATAAAGTAATTTCCTTAACTTAAAATACGCATTTTTTCGATATGGCAAATCTATACGCTGATTTTAAACTGAATCTGGTAATAGGCATATACATCGCGGGAGTGAAATGGATGGCTAAGATGGAAAAGAAAGGGAGAGGCTTATATCTAAAAGTGGATCAGTAACGGCTGAGGACGATGATGAAGCATATACGCACACAGTAATAAGATATATCTTGATATAAATAAATCCACCAACCGATATTCGGCTACGGCAGCCAATCTTAAAGATCAGCCACGTACACAGGATATATTATAGTGCCCTTTTATTGGAAACACTCAGGTACAAATTTTTGGCCTGTCCCGGGGATCGAACCCGGGACCCCAAACACGAGCCGTCGCTTTAAAGTGCGACCCACTACCAACTGCGCCACCGAGGCAGACGAACTCGAGATAATCATGCAATTAAAAATTTACTTATTTCTCACTATCTATAAATTACAAGCACTTTGTATTTTAATAAATAAAGAAAGAAACAATAATGATAATAGGTAAGATAAAACATTTTAATACGTGGTCGACATTTTTAAAATAACCGTAACGAGTATGAGTCATCAACGGATCAGCTGTTCAATGTCTGAATGACAAGCTCTAGTGACCTCTATAGAATTAAGTCTTTATCGTTGGACCTCAATATTATACGTAAAGAATTGACATGATTAGATAAGTAATATAATAAAATCGTATACGAAACAAACTATATAAGTGTTAAGTTAGATATAATAACAATGAACTAAATAAGTACTTATGATTACGAATGGGCAACTAACAGTAGGTATCTAGCGAGTTTCGCGCAAAAAACGCGGGAAGTAACGGTTACCAAAAAATCACTACAGTTTTTTAAGTAAACTTATTGGGGTTTTGTAAGATTCTGCAAGTGATCTTTGTGATGAAAAGTCAACGGAATCTGTTATAATAGGAGATCTTTAGGATTACTTTAAAAAAATGTTACGTATGTGAGGCACTTCACGCGCGAGGAATAAAAATACACATTAATGATTTATTGTACTATCTATGACACTAGTTAACCAAATATTATTATATATTATATTAAGAAACACTTAGGTATCTAGATATACGTACTGAGTAGTGTCAAAATACGCGGGAAAAATAACGGTTACGAAATTAACTTTCCGTCAAAATTACTGATGATTTTGAGAGTTCCTTGAAGATGTTTTATGCTGATATTTTGTAATGAAAATATATTAAATTTGTGCCTTCTACTGTTTTTCGTAAAGAGGCAAAAGCGCGTAAATATGATAATGTGGTGAACAATTCAGTTAATTTTGAATTATTGACAAGATGTAGGGAAATAGATAAAGTAATATTAAGTACATTTTCACAAGAAAACCGGGGAAAATTAAAAAAAAAGTGTATAAATAAACTCACCCTGATAACAGCATTTTGAGAAATAATACTGGCCGGCTTGTTGATTACCATTAAGTTCCTAATTCACACAGTGAAATTTTACAGGATTGAAAACCGTTACTTTATTTAAAAATTTAAATTAAAAAGTATTTCGGTGTTGTGTGTCTTTGCTTGTGCCTGGCGATGCAATGAGCGTTCAAATTAGAACAGGTGACCACACAAGAAACCATGATTATGAGGGTAGGATGGAGATTTTGGCAAAATAACGAATTTCTGCAGATGATATCCATGTGTAAATACCTTCTTTTACTGTTAAATGTATATCGTTTAGAAACATAACTATATTCATTTTTAAATATTATAAATACAAAACATATTCAAATTTATTATTTTATAAATGAAAAATAAGAATGTATAAATTATTATTTCAACTAAGCAACTTACTATAGCATTATTCGAGTTAGTTTTGTCATTTTTTGACGTAATTTATCTACATACAAGAAAAAAAACTAACATAAACCGGAAAATTATTCCGAAAAACAAAACACTTATATCTACATACCTACCGATTATGCATTAATTCTAGATTAGGTATACCTACATTGGGAAAAGCCGTAAACGCGTAAATAGAGATAATTTATCATTTGGTTTCAATAATGGAAATAGTTGAGTTGTCTGGCGCGTTTATTTGTTTACCATCTTCAATCGAAATTCAACAACAAAAGTAGTTGCTTTAAGTAGATCGTTTGAGTGGATGTCGCCCAAGTCATTTCAAGGTTAGGCGCGCATGACCGATCATACAAATCGTAAGCGATGTTGTGCTTAGCAATTTTACAGATGAACGAACGCAAATTCACATGAAAATGCCAAATTAAAGATAAAAATCTGTTATTTGCATTTCTAAATATTTAACGATACATTACAGGGCAATCCACCTCTAATAATTTAACTGGATCTTAATATATTACTAGAATAATTGAGGTTCAGAAAATCGTCATCATCATCAGCCTGTTGCAGTCCACTGCTGGACATAGGTAGGCCTCTCCTAATGTTCGCAACGATCGATTTTTCGCTACTCGTATCCAACTCTTGCCAGCCATCCTGCACACACTTCATCTGGCCTGAGGGCGTCTTACGTATTGTTTACCGAGACGTGAGATGTAGAGAATTGCTCTAAAGAAGTTAAGTAATACCAAAAAAATCTTAAGAATATGAATTTAAACATAGCATTCCAGAAATAACTCGTTGCGAAAGCGATGACTTATCACTTGTTTTCTTACCTAGAGGCATGATCAGGCGTCGGGAACCTCAGCATAGCCGTCTGAGCGGTGACCCTCAGTACCTTCCCTCCGCAGTTGTCCGCCAGCCTCCGCAGCCGGCGGGACACCCGTTCAGGGGGCTGATCTACCGGTAGGTTCGCCACTTCCATCTCGCAAGTCGGTTCTTCCTCTTCTTCAGTTAGACTTATCTGTTGCACACATTTTTTATGAAATATCCTATTGGTACAGACAGCCACACATCAGGTTACCACAATCTGTCAAATATTCTCAAATTTATATTTAACTTCATGTGTTTGACAGTAAGATGACATTCCATAGAAGAAATTTGACAGTTTTGTATACTTTGATGTGTGGCTGTACATACTTAATCTTTTACGAGATTCAAAATTCACCAAGATTTCACTAATCATATTATACAAAGTTTAATGTCTTATTATTATTCCTTCCAACTTATAAAACAGGCCATTTCATTTACTTAAATATTGTGTAGCTTTTGTAGTATATTGCAAAATAAAGATCAGAAAGCGATAAAATCATAACATTGTTGATATCTAAAGAAATTTGGAATTGAATTGGTAAGAATTGGTAAGTTTGCGTCACTTTAAAAGAACTCCTTCCACAATAAATACACATTGTAAAGCGGCCTACGTCGTTTTAATATAACCCTTCCTTTGTAATAAAACTGAGTGAAATTGCCAAAATTATAAATGTTGCAAATTTGCCGGGTCAGATTAGATAAGGCACTAACTACATACAACACACGAGATACAAGAATATAATAATATACAGAAGAGAGCATAATACCTTCGGATTCCTCGGCAGATGTGCAGTCAACTCGTTGTAACAGTAATGTGACGAGGCACATGCAATTAAGGCAGGCGATGTATTTTGTTTATGCACCAATATCACTTCCATATTTTTCCTGATACAAAATTACACATTAAGTTAATAAAATGGTGCAATATAAATATTAAGGTCCAGTATCAATATATTTTCTATTCATAAATTGCAGTTTACATGCAACTTCCAAAAATTTCAGGCAATACAGATCTCAACTAACCCAAGTTAATGATAAGTATGATAACTTATGCAACAGATATAACTTAAATATAAGCAGAATTATTTATTGTGGCAGGTGTTATCAAATTTTTTAGGTATATTTTTTGGTCAAAAACAAGATAACAAGCCAACATTAAAATTTAACTAAACTTTAAAAAAGTAGGTTAACTATACTTATCATATTAGTTGGGTAAACTTTTAATGTATTGTCAAGACAAATCAATGATGGATTAACTATATTTGGTGGAAAGCAAACTATTTGATGACTCCATCAAATTTTGAGTAGGTATTACAGCAACGTTGACACATGAGCATTTTCAGTCAATGTATCAAAAGTACTATGAATAAAAAAGATTAAGAAGTTCCAATGTAAGTATACAGCTTCAAATATAAGAAAGGTGGTAAATATTGTACCTATGTCTAAAATCACTCAAATCCGCTGCAAAATTGATATCCCCCGAGATCAATAGCAAAGCAGCTGGGGCTGCGTGAAGCTCCCCAAACCTCCTCATGCATTGCCTCAACTTCTCATCTGCCGCATTCTTCTGGGTTCCACATACATGAATCAGGCTTATCTAAAAAGGTGTCATTGACTTATTATCAAGGGAATTCACAAGTACATGCATATATGTACTTGAGCGAACTTAGTCATGGCCATGAGTAAGTAGTTTTAAAATATGTAAATCTCCAATTAGAATGATTGGGAATGCACTCATTTGAAGGGTCTTTCTTGACACTATTTTTACTAAATTTCCATAAGTAGGTAATGTATGTAAAAAAACAACTCTTGGCTAAAGGGTACCAATCTCATCCTGATGCTGGGCACAGCCTAGCACTGCTTTTCAGTTTGGTCCCCGTATAACTTGGCGAGATTAGACCATCTGTCCTGTGTTTTTGTGTAGGTAAAAGTTTTGAATCTTACAGAATTACATAAACATGAAAATGACTTAAGGGTTATGCCCTAAAGATCTTACAGAAGACATCAAGTTCTATTTTTATAGTAACGTAATAGTACACCTATGTAGTTACATAGTAGTTTTAATATACATACTTGAGCATCATTAAGTTCTTGAAGTCTAAATGCGGCCTCCTTCCGAACATCACACACCACTACAAAGTCAGCTTCCCTCCTCCCCATTAGGAACTTATTCCGAATAGCCGACACTACATCTATTGCTGAACAACCCCTTGGCACCTGTTTGAAAAATAAAAAGTATGCTTAAAAACCAATTTCATGATATCCATCATTTTACATCTAGTACAACTACATGGTTCTAGAACTAGGGTTAAATTGATGAAATGGTATTTTTCAAATTTGAATTGGAAAAATACCATTTCTCAAACCAATTACAATTTCTGATGAAATACCCAATGAACTAAATACTTAAGTGACTAAGTAACTAATGCTTTTGATTTATTTGACTTTAGAAAATAGGTGAACTATTGGAACATGTCATAAATAACACATGCAGATACCCAATTAAAAGAAAAAGATTCATTGTAATAGTTCTTAAGGTAAAACATCAAGTACACTTAATAATTCAAAGATCCAAAATAAAAACCATGTGCAGCAGGTTAAAGCCTGTTTCTCAATAATTAAGATCAGGTTGCAACCTGCCACATGTTTGCTAAGTAATGGATGATTACACACATTAATGAAAGTCCACTGAGCTGACAATTACGCCTCAATGTGAGCCTTATTCTAAGTTAATAAAGCTTGAAACCAATTTAAATTGCATTTTCAGGGTTAAATAACAAGAATTTAGGTTCAAGAACCTGTGAAGTCCCACAAATAGTTTGTCTGTGTAACATTTTGGCAACAATATATGTTTACTATAAAATTACCTGACAGTTTTCAATATCCCAAAATATACCAATGGGTATATTGACTGCAGTCCTCGGTTTGTGATGACGAAACCTAGACCTCACACGAGGCCGCTCTACGTTTGTTAAGCAATCATCTCTTGAGCTACCTCCAAATTCATCAGACGATTCATCTTCTACATCTAAAACAACAGGAAAATACTTTGCATTAAGTAAATCAAAATACATACAACTTAATGTTTGATTATGTATTATTTAAATTTTTAATAAAATAATATTCAAATTATTCAAATAATTCTGAACATTTTCATGTCCTTGTAACATGTATTTATGTTAACCAAATCGATAGTACACAATTTATTGATAGCAAGTACATAATCTCGTCACTAACTGAATGCAAAGTAATACAGCGAAACAACAATACAAATCTCTAACCTATGTAAACAATTTACATAAATAGAAAATGTATTATTGTATAGATAGAAGTTAACACGAAAGATATCCCATGTTTACATAGAATCGTAACATATACATTCGCAACGCAAGCAATTATGCAAGTTTTTACCTGTTAGCCATAAACGAGGGGGCAATGGTATTTTCATAGCTGGACTAGGATTATTACTGGGCAGACCTTGGGCAGAGTGACTTCTGGCCCCCTTACCACACATCTCTGTATCATCGTAGCTCATACATGAATTCATTTTGCACAATTAAAATAGACTATTTACGACCAATACAAAACGTATTCAGCATATGTTCCACAAAACAAAGAAAAAACTAGGCTACCAATGTGTAACCACGACACACATCACACGCATAAAAGCGATCGCTGGATTGATGTTTTATACATAAAATGCTTAAATCTGATGAGATTTGCGTCATAAAAAGAACAACAAATATATTACAAAATGTAAAAACTAAAATCAATCAACACTTTCTACGCCATAACCAGCACATAACCAACAACATCTCACTCACACACACAGTCGCGGAAAGACAACAAATCGAACCATGATTGGATGATGAACGAACGACAGCGAACAAAAATAGAAACGGCCTCTCTAGGAATTAATGGCGCTAGTAGTTGAGGCGTGACAAATAAACAACCAATCAAAAGAAAATTGAATGAGTGAGCTATTACACACAACGATTTTGATTGGTCAGGAATACATCAACAACCATAGACAAAGGCTTTAATGTTTTAAAGGGGTAACTTACTATGAGCTATTTGTTCACGAATTGGTTTTGTATTGTGGTCATTGATTGGAACACACTTACTTTTGTCTATGAACATACATCTCTGTCATGTTTTTTTTTATTGCATATTCATTCAATCGTTCATTCACTTTATTGTTGCGCTGTCATTTCAATGAGATTGCATTTATTTTGAGTATAATAAAATCAAGATTATTTTAAATATTTTCACTATAAATCCCAGGTAGGAAAACTTAATAGTAGTATCTCCCTATTTAATAACTTTTACAAAGACATAAGTAGTGTACTTATTAAACAACAGAACTATGCGCTAAAGGTTTATAATTTACTATTTCTTACAGGCATTCCTTTCAAGATGACTACAAACGGCGATATTGGGGGCCTAGATGCCAGTGGAAAGATAATTAAAATGGAAGTAAGTAATATTAATGTTCTTCTAAGTAATTAATCTATTTTTTTTAATATTGTACTAACATTATAACCTATTTTTTCTATTGTAGATTTACCACTGAAGTTATCATTTTGTACAGTTGTTTTGATCGTTTAATATGCAAATAAGTTTCACTGAAGTTTAATGATCTTTTATTTTAATTTCCTTCTATTTCAGGTTGATTATAGCGCTACTTGTGATGAGAAAATTCCACTATGGAAGTCTTGGGCAGCAAAAGGGAAGGTTCAAGATGCCATTGACCAGTTGTTGGCTCTTGAAAAGCAGACTAGAACGGTAAAATTCACCTTCCTATTTAGAAAGCTTAGGCTGCTTATCATGACCCATTTTCGGTTGAATAAGTGAACATTAAAAAATGTCACTGGATGAGCCTTAAGATGTATAATAGCATGTGTGTAAATTCATAATTTTAAGCTAATACTGGTTATCACCTGTATTCCTACATTTTGTAGTAGAAATTATCATTGTGTGATTTATTTCTTTACCTTTTTGTTGCAGGGGGCTGACATGCCATCTACTGCAAGAATTTTAGTAACTGTGGTGCAGATATGCTTTGAGGCTAAGAATTGGTCAGCTCTAAATGATCACATTGTTCTTCTTTCAAAGAGGAGGTAATTTTTTGTCCAACTCTTATTTATTTATTAACAATAGTTAGTGATTACCAAAGCCATGTGGTATTTTTTTTAGGCCTATGGAGTAGCTCTTAATATGTTATTATAAAAATCGTGTAACACTGCCAGTTTTCACTAAGTTGTACAACTGTATTTTTCTTGTTAAATTCTTCTTAAAATTTTTTAGGTCACAACTTAAACAAGCAGTAGTCAAAATGGTTCAAGAATGTTACACCTATGTTGACAAAACACCAGACAAAGAAACAAAGATCAAACTTATTGAAACACTCCGCTCTATAACAGAGGGTAAGATCTACGTTGAGGTAGAAAGAGCAAGACTCACCCATATTTTAGCAAAGATCCGTGAAGAAGAGAACAACATCACAGAAGCTGCTAAAATCATTCAGGAGCTTCAAGTGGAAACATATGGTTCGATGGATAAGCGTGAGAAGGTGGAGCTAATATTGGAACAAATGAGGCTCTGTCTGGCTATCAAAGACTACATTCGTACACAGATTATTTCAAAGAAAATTAACACTAAATTCTTTGAGGAAGAAAATACTCAGGTGAGCTAAGATTTTCCTAGTATGTAGATTTTTATATAAAAGCACCATACTAGAATACCTATATAAAATTTGTATGATGCAGGTACCTTATAAAATATTGTTAACAATGACGACGTTGAAGTAATTATTAGGAGTGTTTTCTGGGCATCACACTAAACTACAAAATTGTAATGAGTTCCTCATTTGCATCCCAAGAAGAAAGCCCACTTTAACTCTCAATTGGAACTAGTCTCAATTTCAAGGTTGCAAGAGATTTAACCTATTTTAATTGGTTCAGTGACATTTTATATGCTGTTGGTTTGTTTCCCTTATTTACAGGAGTTGAAGGAGAAGTTCTACCGGCTAATGATAGCAGTAGACCAGCACAATGGACAATATCTAGCAGTCTGCAGACACTTCCGAGCTCTAGGCCAGGCTGCGGGCGCGGACGCACTTGTTGGGAGCGTAGTCTTCCTTATACTAGCTCCTTATGACAACGAGCAGGCTGATTTGACGCACAGACTGAATGAGGATAAGGACCTTGATAAACTGCCGGAGTACAAGTGAGTAGACTTTGCCTAATAAAGCGACAATCAATCAATCAATGGTTTCTTGCACCATAGGTTTTACATAATGGATGTTTAAAATGAATAGGTATCACCATGAACCCTGCTAGCTTACTTTGCCTGTTAGCTTGTGACTTAGCTTGACTGCTACTAAATGTGACTAACCACTGCACTATCAGCCCTTACTATACTGAGCAGTCCTGCACCTTCTGTAAAGCCTACAGTGATCACTCCACATAAAATGGATCTTTTAAATTTTATGAGTAGTCTCCTCAACATTATCCAAAGAATAATGACTGGTTAATACCATCATGTCTTTGGTAATGGCATTGTGGAATCTTTCGCTTACCAAGCCAATATAGTGCCAGGACTGCCAGATGCACATGTCAACTTAATAACAATGTGGAGTTTTAGTTGGTGATCAAAACCACTGAGAACAAAATTACTGAGTGACTACCTGATTTTTTCGATTTCTCATTTGACAGCAAACCACATGCACATTTTTTTTTTGTTTTTCAGACAATTATTAGGGCTATTCATCAACCCAGAAATCATAAGATGGAACACCCTATGCTCTATGTATGAGAAGATGCTCCGATCGACGCCCTACTTTGATTCCACCGACGAGAAGGGTCAGGAACGCTGGAATGATCTGAAGAATAGAGTTGTAGAACATGTAAGTATAAATAATGCTACCATTGACAGTCAACGATGACCAGCTTGCTCTATTGTCGCCTCTAGTATAAAAAAAGAAATCTGGTCTATCTTGCCTGACTAGTCCTATCATAAAAGAAACTAAGATCCATGTATTGGGTTACTAAAATCTGTAAAGAGAAGAGAAACGTCAATAATCACGCGTTCATTGGATGACAGCGCGAATCTATCTCAAAGAATTTGACTGTTCTAGTGACAGACGCCAACTAAGGATGTGTGTACGTTTAGTGTCGTCCTAGGCAATCGATTTTGGTCGGCTAACAATGCCAAGATAATCTATCTGTTCATCATCATCATCAGCAACCCACACTCGTCCACTGCTGGACATAGGTCTCCCCTAACTGCACACCGACTGCTCCCGATTATCGGCCACTCTCATCCAGCCCACACCAGCCAGCTTTCGAATGTCATCATCCCATCTTGTCGCAGGGCGTCCAACACTACGCTTAGCCGAGTCGCGGTCTCCACTCAAAGGACTTTACGGCTCCAACGGTGGTCAGTTCTGCGGCTAATGTGACCAGCCCACTTGCCACTTCAGTTTGCTAATTCGGTCTAACGTATCTACTTGTCTTTATCTATTCCAGAACATCCGCATAATGTCGATGTACTACACGCGCATCACGGTGAAGCGTATGAGCCAGCTGCTGGGGCTGGGCGAGTCGGAGACCGAGGAGGCGCTCAGCCAGCTCGTGGTGAGCGCGGTGGTGCGCGCCAAGATCGACCGGCCTGCGGGGGTGGTGCACTTCAGGTACTTAACTAACTAGGCTAGTGCAGCGACCTAAAGTGAGCCTTGGCCCCCTGATAATAAGAGCCATCTAGAACGGTCCTGCGCTGGTCCGGTACTTACACTTTAATTAATAATTTGGTGCGCCAGGCAACTCACCCCGATCAATTAATTGAACAAGGACATTCCCTGTACAGCCAGATACAAGCCAATTTAGAAAACTTAGTTTCCTAAATTTACCTGACCGGAAATCGAATCCAGGATATTATGCATTGTGACTGTGCCTACGAGGATTTTAATGTCGTAATTTAGATGACATCAAACATTGGTTAGTGGAACGATATCCGTCAATCACTTATAGCTACCAGGACTATCGATTAACTTCAAACGATTTGTTAGTCGGACGATATTCAGTCGATCAATTAAAGCTACCAGATCAGTCGCACAACTTCGTCTGGTAACATAATATGGTCCTTATAAAAGATGTGTGGCCCCCTTTCTTAGTTTTAGGAAATTGTTGTAAAAGTGTACCATTAGATGGCGCTAAGCGACTATTACATCGCGCAAGTATTTACTTTTTTCAGTTTACTTAAGCCTTGTCGTTGCCTATAAAATTTACCTCTTTATTCATAGTATAGAAGATAGATATAGATACCTATTTATATTTTGAACTAGTGGCCCGCCCTCATTTTGTTTAGCGACATTAGTTTCAAAAAATACTAATAGATGACGTTGGGCGACACTTACATCGTTCAAGTGTTTCGTTTTATTGGTTTACCTATAACCTTAATAAATAGTATACATAGAAGTTTTAGTAATAAAAATATTTTTTTCTAGTCTGAGCATGGACGCCTCGGATCGTCTCAACGAGTGGTCCAACAACCTGAACAGCCTGATGCAGCTCGTCAACAAGACCACGCATCTCATCAACAAAGAAGAATGCGTACACAAACATCTCCTTGCTGTGGCCGAATAGAAATACATTTACAATAATTACTATTGAGTCTGAAAACACATTATTTTCAATACAATTACAATGCCCAGAATATATTCTACCGTGTTGAAATGGTTGAACTATTAATGTCATTAACAGTAAATGAATAGGATTTTAACTAAATAGTCATGAAAATAATCATCAAAACTAATATAGCTCCAACTGGTTTTGGACTCTTCTTTAGGTAAAATTTCTTAAATAAACGATTTAATATTAGTCATTGTTTTTTTCTGCTATTTTTAGCAGCTTTAAAAACGAAGGATCTTTGTGAAGCCTATGCGTTTTATTTACGTGATAGGTGGCAGACGGATCACCTGATGATAAGCGATTACCGCCGCCCCCAGACACTTGCAACACCAGTAGAATCAATAACAAGTGCGCTGCCTTTAATCCCCCTTCCTCCCAATTGGGCCTCCGGTACGCTAACTCACACGGCGAAACACAGCGCAGGCGCTGCTTCACGCCGGTCTTCTGTGAGACTGTATCACTCTGATCGAGCCGGTCCATTCATGCCGAAGCGTGGCTCTCCCACTGTTGGAAGTAGAAAAAGGTAGTAAAGGGGGTTAAAGGTTGGCAGCGCACTTGTGACTCTACTGGTGTAGCAGATGTCTATAAGCGGCGGCAATCGCTTACCATCAGGTCAAGATCAGGTGATACGTCTGCTCGTCTGCCAGCTATCACATAAAAAAGTTATTATTATTTAATACCTACGATTAAGTTTAATCCCACCATAGTAGCGACGACTTGATTTCTATGATGGAGACCTTTACCCCGCAATGGTATAGGTAGTAAGTATATACTCGTAGAATAGAGTATATAAAAACACACTCTTACATTGCATTATTTGATCTGCTCTCGCATAAGGTCGCCCTGTGTAGTGATACAGAATTATAAAGTTTCAGCCTATAACAAAAACTTTATATTTATTCGTCACTAAGAGGATATTACATTGGTTACGATAGTGTATCCTGTATGAGCACACATTGCAGTAGATAAAGAGATACGATATGCACGAAATTAGGTTGATTATACAGTTAATACCAAATTAAAACATGCTTTCTTCACAATTCCGATAAGTATTGATAAGAGGCCAACTTAGCTCTCTTACACATTAAGTAGTGGTAGTGATAATATAGCTGTACATATTTTATTGAATATTAAATTAATTTAAAAATATGTTTGACATTATAGGCGTCATATTAATTCCAGCTCTTATAGTTGGCATATTTAGGTATTTTAACTATCAATACAAACCACCGGTTCTGGGTATTTACCAATTGAATAGAAATAAGAATTATTGGTTTAAGTTTACGTTCATGTATTTGTATTTGAAACTCAGACAGGTATGTTTATTTTTATTTCTCTATACTAGGTATAACTTTTCTCTTCTCCTATACTAAAATGATGTACAGTCAGCCACAGATCAGGTTACCACAACCTGTCAAATTTTGATATTCAACCTAATGTGTATGACAGTAAGATGAGAGTCGATTGAAGAAATTTGACAGTTTTGTATACTTTGATGTGTGGCTGTAAGTAGCTACCTTCCTACGTGTAGATAGAACTGTTGATCTAGATTGAGACACAGCTGTGCCTAGATTACACATTTTAAGCTATCATTTTGCGCGCGGTCATTTTGCGGTCAACGTTTTACCGGCGTATGACTGATTTTATACGGCTGGCAGACCAGCAGCCGGGTCACCTGATGGTAAGCATTTGCTGCCGCATACACAACACCAGTGTGGCCTGTTGATCTAGTGGTCTAATTACCGGACCATGATCTCGGCGGGGTCCTGGGTTCGATTCCTGGGTCAAGCTAAAAGTGGGTATCGTTTTTTGCGAACATAGCTCGGGTTTGTGAAGCAAACTTGGTGATTTAGCCTAATATTATACGTAGTAACGATGACTTAATTTTCTAAGAAGGCCCCCACCTTTTCTCAGCAGTGGGACAGTAGGTAGGATAAGTTCACAGTTTTGAATACATAGAACCTATCTATCCTTCAATAAATTTTTACATTAATAATGAACATCTGATATTGTACTTACTTATTTCAGCTGTTTAATCATGTTAAACTTCTACTGGCCATTGAATTCGGACACAGTTCTGATGGAACTATTCATATCAACAAAAATGACCTGAGTTTAGAGCAAAAATACTTTCTAGGGGACAATCCAAAGGTAAGATGTTTTGTTTAAGCATATTTAAGACATAATTCCAATGGTGCGCTGCTGTAGCTAATGTCCTGAGAAGGCAGTTCTTAGAAAGTATAATATTAGGTTTTGTTGGGCCATTCTTCGAAATATGACTACCCTCAAACCTAGGTAGGTATGTTCCTCCGAAATTGACATCAGGAGAAATATATGTGATAAGTAGTTATATTTTCATAGAAGAAACCAAAGATTCATATCTTTGGAAGAAACCTATATAACCAGGATATTATAAGATTCTGATTTCCATTTAGACTTAGGAGGTACATTTATTTATTTTAAACTTTATTGCACAAAAGGTTATAAGTACAATAGGCGAACTTAATGACAAGAGGCTTTCTCAACCTATACCAGTCAACCTTTAATTTCAATTCAAGAACATTTGATTTGATTTGAGGTCACACACGCAGTCTTTTTATGGATTACCAAGGTAGCTATTTTCCTATTTTTCAGGCGATAGATGCTATATACTTCAACGGAATATCTCAACAAGGGGAACGGCTGATTTGTGGACTTGCACGAAGGCCGGGCCACGTGGTCGATTCTTTTATTTATTTGAAGGTAAGTAAGATTAATTATTTGGTACTACATCATGCATCATTTTATTTATCAAATTATTTAATGACGATTACAAACCCATCGATTAGGATCTATAAAATAAATATAGAAAGAAAAGGAATTAACTAAATGTAGGTAAGATACTTTGTCATAATTTTCTTGATAATTCTAATATCGCCGATATAAGTACGGACAGCCACACCTTAATTAAGGTATATAAATCTGTCAAATTTCTTCAGTCGATTCTCACCTTAATCGCCAAACACATTAGGTTCAATGTCATTTGAAGAGACTGATTATAGTAACCTGATGGATGAGTGTGCTTTGTCTCTTTTTGTAGGTAGAGACTTATAAGAGACACAAAGTGCAAAACGATCAAAAACTCTCATTAATCTCGCGTGTACGTACTGATTAATTTATTTCTCTATTTATTTGTAAACATTGTCTTCTTTCACAGGTGGACGGCGAAGATCTTCTGCTTTCCCCACTACTCCCCGACACCTACCAACCACAAAATGCAAATGAAGCAGGAGAATACGAAATCCAAGGTCTTCAGATCATCAACTATATTCCTATGCGCGCTTGGAAACTCAGCTATAAAGGTGATATGAAGTATGTTTCACAGATTTAATATATTCTTTAATATCCAGACATTTGGCCGTAATCTCACCTGATCTTACCGAACCATCAAACTATTACGCTTCCGCGATGTAATCGACGCCCAGCGCCATCTTCTGGTACAATTTGAATCTAATGTCACGAATCGAAGTGAGGAGGAATATATTCAGTGATCTAAAACAAGCATACCTACATAAGAATAGGGTGTAGTTTTCTGTAAACATTTACCACATCACATTACATCCCCTGCCTTTAACCACGTCTTCTATTAAAGATTCTGACCAACAATTTTTTTCTGACTTGTAAATTTGTCGAGAATTTTTTTCGGCGGTCACTGTATAAAATAAATGTTTTCAGGCTACGTAGCGATCCTGATAAGAAAGTAAAAGTCCATATGGAGTTGACATGGAGCGCCCGCTGGGCCCCCTTCAACTACAACACGCAGATGAGCGCGCTGAGCATGGCCAAGGATCTGGCCAGGGAACGCTGGTCTGCGAACTACTTCAAGCTGCTGAAGAAGTAAGTACAGGTGACCACCGCCGCTGATCACTTTTAAGAAAACATCCGTGTACGTTCAACTGTTTAGTAGCACACCTGTAATAGGTCCACCACTTATGTAAGAGTAAGAAACATTTATTGACCACAACACATTTCACATGGTCATAGACAAAAAGATAAAAAGAAAGATGCTGCAGCCGCCGCGAGCAGCTGCTGCAGCGCTGGTTTTCAGGTTGGACCTTGGGTGACGCCTTAAAAACAACAGATACAAAAAATACAAAAACGGGAAGGATCACATAGTTCACTGGTGTTGCAAGTGTCCATGAGCCGCCTGCTCGTCTGCTACCTATCACATAAAAAAAAGCTGGAATGAATTGAAAAGATAAGTAGACAAAAACAACACAAATAAGAAAAAAACATGAAGTCGTGCATCATGGTGTCACGTCATATTATGGTATCACCAGCAAATACTATAAGTGTAATACATTTCCACAGGGTGACCAAAAAAAAAGGTTAGGTACCTAGCCTACATGACGAAGATGCATGGCAGATAAATTACTTATGCTTACCTACTAACTTACATCTTACACCTTTTTTTTTTTTTTTGTTCACGCAGAGTGAATGCCGCCTTATGCACACCCGGCCGCTGGGAGACGACCAGGTAGTGTGGGGCTCTCCCCTGGATTGGGCCTCTGCTAATCAGAGGCCGTTCAAGGGCATACCCACTAAACACTCTGCGACTTTTCCCGGCAAATCCAGGCTCGGGGTGGGAAAGCGGGAAATAGGACGAACCTCATCACCGCAGACCCACCCATGGACAGCAAGGCACGCCAGTACGGCCTCTTTCCGACTCCCGGGGCTTAAAGCCCCCAGAGCAGCTCCCACTGCCCTCCGACAAAGCCCCAACCGGGCGGCGCCCGCATCGCTGGATTGCGATACGGGCGTCGCGGGCATGGGCTCCTGCAGAACTCTCCACAAACCCACACCCTGCTGGCTGCAGGGCAAGGTGGGGGAGAGTGCCTGCAGGCTTCCAAAAAACTGCCCCACCAGACAGCCCCACGGCCGGCTACGCTGGATTGCGCAGTCGGTCGCTGGGCGGAGAGGTGGGGTTAGCCGGCCTTTGCCGCATCCCACTGGCTGTGGGACACAGCGCAGACAAGCAACTAAAGACCCCCACAAAAGATGTGGGGGGTGGCGCCCGAAGGCGTCCCACTCGGTGGGGCCCACGTCAAGGTGCGCCCAAAGTGGAGGAGATCCTCACAGGGCGCCGGACAGGGCCCCGGCCCAGACAGAGCTGGGCCTCAAAGTGCAGCTGTCAGCCGTCAGGTAGCAATATGGCGATAAGCCAATTGCTACCCGCCGTTGCCCAGGGACACCAGGACCCCTCCGGTAGCAGTTCCAAACAGAAAGAAAATACTACCGGGGAGGCCACACGAGGAGGTCGCTGCACCGTAGTCCCCTTACATCTTACACCTTGATCAAGTGTCCTTTACCCAAAGGTTGCCTGGAAGAGATCGCTCATAGTGATAAGGCCCCCTTTGTTGTACATTACTACTGTTATAACTAGTTTTAAGTTTTATACCTCTGTTTTGTGTGCAATAAAAAGCATATTCATTCATTCAACTGTTAACTGTTATTTTCTCTTAAAGGTTCCACCAGTCCCACTACGAACAAATGGGCTACATCACAGGCAATGTCACTATCGATAATAGAGAACATACCTTGAACATGCAATGCGTGCGGGACCACAGTTTCGGTAAATACCTACATAACTAATATATCAATAACGGTTTAAAACAGTTTCAATTAATTATAGTTTTAATGGAACGAAAATAAATGAATTCACGCTGCAAAGAAGCGTTCACCCTATATACAGTTTTAAATTTTAGACGTTACAATCCCGAAGTCCTCATAATAGGTAACACGATTAAAGCCCCTTTAGCATGTTAGATCATCAAAATAAGCAAAATAAAAATCAACCCATTCCATACAAAAAAAATTACTAGGCAATAATATATAGAACAGCTGATTTTTATTTTTCTTATTTTGATGATTTCATGCTAAAGGGGCTTTAATCGTATTGCCTATATGAATGAAGATTAAAAAGACTAAAATGTAGCAGTGTATAGGGCTTCTATGATCAAAAGCTGAATGTAACATTTTTACACACAGGCCCATTCCGAGACTGGAGCACTTTCCACCGCTACGTGTACCATTTCATCTTCCTCGAGAACGGTGACTGCATGGCCATAGGAACCGTTTGCCAACCAGCTGTTTTATCACAGTAAGTACCTACTCGTATTATTCCAAATATTCTATATTTTGGGCTTATTTCGTCTGTTCACCCCTAGTGAAACACTTTGTCATTGCACGCTGTCCACATCCCTTGCTTGTACTGAATAATATACGAATTGCTATTATAGTGCAGTGGTGTGTGTGCAAACTCAAGTGAACTCTCTATTCAGTATGTATTTGTAAATTCAATAGTTAAGTTGTGAAGAGTACCTATACCTTTTTTATGTAATAGCTGGCAGACGAGCAGACGGATCAACAGATGGTAAGCGATTGCCGCCGCCCGCGCGCCCATAGATATACGTAACACCAGTGGAGTCACAAATGCGCTGTCAACCTTTCCCCCCAATTACGCTTCCGGTACCACGTTACAGCACAGGCGCTGCTCCACGCCGGTTTTTTGTGAGGCCGTAGTGTCAATCTGGACGAGCTGGCCCATGCATGCTGAAGCATGGCTCCATATTTAGATCTTGTGGGACCCCATGGCTCTTCCGAAGCTGCAACGGTTCGCCGATCCCCTCTATATTTTATTTTAATTAACGAATGGAATTATGTTTAAAGTTTGTGTTTAAAACTGGACCATGGTAATTTTTTTTTCAGCCTGACTATCGGATACGTTTGTCGTCATGCTGATCAAACCGTGTTACCCATCCAATGGTGTGACTTTAAGCTTTACCAGCATGGAGAAGGGCAAGTCCTACCCAACGATTTTGGATACAGTTACAAAGTTGGTAAGTACTTAGTTACAAATTACTCACTTTAAGTTGGCATAGTTTCCTTACTTGCTCCGCCAGCTCAGCGACCAGAACAGATTCTTGGCCTCCGAAATAAGAGATTGCTAGTTACTTCATTCGGTCCTGCATCCGTTTTTGACCTGGAATTCGCGTACCTAGATCAGTCTCAACGACGTCTTTCCAGATACCTAGGTCGGCCAACAGGGCGTCGGCCCATAGGCCAGCCCTGGTATGCTTTTTTCACGAGACGATCTTCGTCTATCCTCTCTAGATGGATGACCAAGCCAGCGAGTGTCCATAATGCAATGTCTCCAATCTGGTGTGTTCCTTCGACAAAAAATACTTATTTGTCCATCATCTCAGCGCGTCTTCTACGGTGGCATCCAAAGGCGTCGCATTGGGTTACGCTTGGAACATATTCCAGTAGGTATTTGGTAAGTCTGGTAATCACAATGAAGCGACTGCCATCCCACCTTTACAACCCATGGACAGGGGAAACAGACCAACTGGATCATAGTTACACGTTCAGTGTCATTGTAGTAACTCACTATATTAGGTATCCAGAACTTGAGCTATATGAAAGGTGCAAGTTTTATCCCAATTTTTCCCTCACTACCTCGGAAGAATCATATCCGAGCTAGTGGTCGACTAATGCACTTTGATACGAATAATCCCGAGGGCTTGGATTCGAACTTACGGCGGTTTCGAAGACGCATATTTATTTATCCACTGAGCTTCCATCGCACACACAGAGTGTAGCCATAAAATTCTGTATCATACTTAACTTATTTTTTTCTAGATTACAAAAAATCTACCTTTTAAAATCTGCTAAAATGTTTTTTCAGGTGGTAAAAAGTATTCCATCCGATTCGAAGTTCAAGACGAAGAAACTTTCTTCATCGGCAAAGACAGAGTGTCAAAGTTCTACGAGCGTTGGTGCACCGTCGAAGTAGACGGGGTCAAAGGCTGGGCGTGCGGCGAGTGGCAGTACAACAACCAGGGTGAAGCGAAGACTTCTAAGTGAAGTTATACCTAGTTCATCATTATCGTTTCAGCCAATATACGTCCATAGCTGGACATAGGCCTCCCCCAATGTTCTCCACACGGATCGGTCCTATGCCACCCGCATCCAAGGAAGTTATTGTTAAAATATCTTAAATATAGTTTTAACGTACAATACAAATGTACTTTTTTATTTTTAGAATATACCTACACCGTTAAATTTTAGTCTTTTTAATCCTGAAATCCTCATAATACCTAGGTATTATTGTCATTGCCCAGGCAACACGAATAAAATACCTTTTTCATGTTAGGGTTTTGAGATTAAAACGAACTTTAATTTTAACGGTGTATTGCAGTTTCCCTATTTAAATATAATATACGTAAAAGCAACTGTAGCCTTCTAAGGCGAATGTCAGTTGCAAGCGTCTATTTCAGGCAGCGGTTCGCGTATCAACAGGCGAGTTGCATACTTGCTCGTCACCGTCGCGTCGTTGTGTAAAAAACAAAAATGCCGTAAAAAGGTAATATCGACCTAACCAATATGACGTCACAGCAATGGAAAGTACATAACCAAATATAACAACCTACTACCCAAAACTTTCGGCAAATATTCTGTTTTTATGATCCCATCGAATGAAAAGAGAAAATGAATATTACTACTTCTTATTATTTCACAGTCACTCACACACAATACCTACAAGTAATCAGTCCGCTTTACGAAAGAATTATCGTTAAATCAATGAAATATTTCAAAATTAATAATAATAGTCGGATTAGCGAGAAAGATAACTATATTTAGCATAACATTTCAATAACTTAATTTAACTTATGCTTATTATGAAAAATATGGACAAGAAAATATGATATTAATTTCATGTACATAAATTGGCGCATCTTTCAAACTAAAATTATAAATCACACTTACTGAAAACAAAGTATGAAATCTGTAGGTACAGTTGGCATCAAAGTAGTTAGATTCGTCAATAAAGACTTGAACATAGGTAAATAATGGCACTACACCTTAGGTTAGGGTAGTATGGTACCCGCGCTAGTTTGGCATGGTATTTTACCCGCATTGGAATGGCATTTAGAACACCATTATGTATTTGGTTCAGGAATAAATTTCAGGGCTTTATTGACAAATTTTTAGATTTTTTGATCTTATTTCTAAAGACATACTTAATAAAATCAATTTCGAAAATGTAAATCCAATTTTTAAGCCGAACCGATACACATATTGCTTACATTATTGTATGATTTATCATAAACAAACAAAAGCTTTAGTTTCACATTTTTAATTTGCGTTTTTTTTTTAATTAATTTGACAACTGCTTGCATTTACTTTACCAAGTTTTTATTTGAACTGAAGGGAAAAATCAGCGCAGCATTTCATTTGAACAATAATTTTACAGTTCATCTATAAATACCAGATGAAAAATGCTCATCGTGGTTTTAAAATCCCTCACAATCTGTATACAGCATAAACAACCATTTCATTGGAAGCAGTCATTTTTATAGAATAATCAATTCCAGCATAATAAAATAGTCACTAATAAAACAACAGGTTGCACAAACATTTACATACATAAAGCTTGCAAATACGGCCTAAATTATGTGCTCTTATAATAAATATTCTTGTAAAACTCTTTCGGATCTTTTCATAAAAATACAATTTCTTCTTCTTGAATATTTGACTAACCACAATCTATTGATATAGCAAAAATTGTTAAGTTTAAAAGGATTAGTATCGTTTGGTATAAGTCTGTAGACACGCAGGTAATAGGTAATAGCCCAAAACTCAACTTTTACTCACAATAACATCCGGTATTTCAAAATATCAAATAAACACTTTAGTATGTTTTCAATATTAATTAATTGATAATATAATTGATTAGCATTTACACTAGAACATTATTTAAAAATCCGATCGAGTTTATCAAGAAATACCTATAATAATAATTAGCGAAAAGAGTATAATTTTATTACTTTTATTGAATAATATAACTAAATTTTCATATAAGTTATATGTATTTATTATTACTATAATGATTATTATCGAACTCTTTTGTTGAAAAATAGTCACATAGAAAACATTAAAAATATTTTATAGGCGTATTAGACAAAATATGTAACATTTATGTAACTATAGTATCTATACATTATAGCACAAAAATACAAAATGTATATAAAGTACAGCCAGCAATATATTTTAGTTGTTTTATGTTCTTAAATATAAAGAGTCTATTTAACATTAAGGGTTTGAGTAATTTATCTAATGGGTGCAGGAAATGGAACGTATCTAATGGCAAAAATGGACGAATTTACTTCTCATAATAAATTCTTATTGTAGATAGTGTGTACAGTAACAAATTTCAAATGGTTAGAATTCACAATAATGAGTCATAAATTTTTGACAAGCACAACAGCACACTCGGTCGTACAATTTCTTATTTTTGGTTCTCAGTATTTTCACCTTATTGTCAAACACATTGGGTTCAATATCAATCGATATTTTTTTCAGATCGTAGTAATCAAATGTGCTGTTGTCTGTTCCTAAGTAGGTACAAATCCCAGATACTATAACAATTTGTGCGTTATCTCCGAATATCGAGCTGACTGTACCTTCTGCTGACCTAAAGTCTAAAGAGTAACAGATGATTTAAGATGAATCGACTGTGAGATATAATACTTGTAGACTAGAATACTTTTTCAAGTTAACTAATAATATTATTTTTATGTGTAACTTATGGAAGACAGATTGATTTGTTCTCCTGTCGAATACTGAAAATATCTGATTATTGCTATTCATATTTATATGCTGATACTTTTGGTAAAAACCGCTTATTTTCTATTTCGGCTCAAATGAGGGATTTTCTTTCAGTAAATAGTATGGCAAAGAAACTTTGCGACAAGCGCTCCGGTAAACTTGTAAACGAAAACTTAGAGCCCCACGGGGAAAGTAATTCGCAGGTAGATTTTGTGAAAAACGTTTCATCTTCAGACAAAAATATTATTATGGTATATGAGAGGATTCTAACACATTTACATAACATTTCTGAGTCTTATTTTTCTTCTTTTCATTGTTTTATTCTACTTCTACTTTCTACTGTGATTTAGTCACGTGATCTATCAAGTCTAATTTCACACGACAACAACATTTTAGAGTTTTCCGATTGGTCGTTAATTGACAGTCGATTGGACCAATCAGAATCTTTAGTCAACTTTATATTTTACTCAATATCTTAACCAGTCAATACTGCCTTAGATATAAATATAGTCAATTTAGAAGACACCAATCACAAAGAAAAAGTTATTTTAGTAATTTCACTAGGTAATCATCAATGGCAGTTCTTTAACTGGAATTAAATCTAACAAATTTTATCTTTAATGTCAAAAATGTAGAGAAAATACTTAATTTGGACCAAAATATTACCTAATTCTACACCTGCAACTTAGTTGGACAATTTGTCCATGTCCATTTACAAAGATTTATGTCATATAAATAACATATTTAATTTAAGACATATTGGTTTCGGAAGTTCTAAAATAATCGTTATTTCTTCACATTATTACGATATTATATTAAAGAGATACAACTGTGCTAGTACTTAATCGTGTGTAAGTAGCATTTATATTTCTACCTTTTATCACAAAATAGTTACACACAGAAGGTTGGCTTGAGTAGACCTTGAAATCGAAGAGTTAATTATACACACGTTCTCTGTCATTCTGTTTTTATTATACTGTAGGCAGTCAACCTTCAATGTATAATTATTTGGCTTTTATTGTGAAAAATTATTTATTTTGTGCAAAAGACATTAATTTCTAATACAACCAAATTAACTATTCACTAAGCAACATTTGTCACACGACATGGAACTCAGGCGACTCTCCGTGTTAGAATGTCACGTAATGCCATACGTCATGTTGACAAAGCCAAGCGTCATGTTGACAACGCCGCGCGTCATGTTGACAATACCACGTGTCATGTTGGCAACTCTACGCATTGTGCAACACTGCCGAGCTTGTTGAGCGTCTCTTGTTGCCCTCAAATGTCGATACTTAGCAAGTTAACAGTTGCGGAAATTAAATGGTTAACTCTCTTATATTATCAAACCTACATTAAAATGAATTTCAATGTAGCAAAACAACTCCTGTCTTTAATAAATTTATTTGGAATGGTTTTCGAGACTAGAACCAGTTTAAAAATCACAGCACCTAATCCGTACGAAATGTTCATAACACCTCATAAGACGGTCGAGATAACACAGTGTTAAGGCAGGAAATATTAAGTTTTGTATTAAACATTTCACGTTTATAATATCTACATACATAGTATAAAAGCTCATGCTATTTGGGCTGCACCCTTTTATTTTGAAATTCATTTAATAAATCTACCAAGATACCCGTTTTTGGCAGAATTTCGACATAAGCGATTTCTATATCATTTTGCACTCTTTTTAAAAGATACAATCGAATACACATTTTCATATGCCTTATAGACAATAATATAAGTCACAAGTAATGATGGGTTTATGCCGGGCATTTATTCGGCGTTTATTCAATCCACTCAAAATGCCAAAGCAAACCCAGTATCTAGTCACAATATAATAGTCAATTAAATTAAGTATATTTAAACCATGGATAGTTAAATTTAGGTTATTGCGGCTAATGCGTGGCAAAGCAATTTTATACCTTAGGTAATATGCAATATTCATCCTCACATTTATAAGCTTCAAGAGTTTCTGTGTGTAAAAGTAACAAACGTGCAGATAACCACACATTACGCACTGGTTACTATACTCGTAATTTGACAAATTTCTTCATCCGATTCTCACCTTAATTTTAAATACATTTGGATGAATACCGATTGAGAAAATTTGGGATTCGTTAACCCAATGTGTGATTGTCTGTACTGTACCTCCTATATGGAAGTAATAATTATTCACTGAACCAACTTTTAGATAAATTACAGGTCACTAAAAACGTATGTTTAAAGATTTATTAAATCTATAAACTAAGGGAATAGTTTCCCTAAGGATGTTTTATACGGAGGTAATAAGTCACTTAACAAAACTACTTTAATGACACTAAGCATTAGCCGCAACTTCCCGTGATAATGATATAAGAACCATCATAAAATGGTACTTAGCGTCGACTTTAACAACGCTTTCAAGGCAATTCACCATGACACTATATTACGAAAAGCGTAACTAAGCTGACACTATATATTATTATAATGTCAAAAAAACAAAACACATCCTAAATTATATAAACACTATGAGGTCTAAAATTAATACTGTTCATACAATAATAATATCCATAATACAATAAATAATATAGATACCAAAATGTGACCCGGATACAAATAGGAAACTATTCATAATAGTTTTATTATGTACCTTAGATACAATAATATTGCATACCACTGACTAGATTTAACTTTTTTTGTATTTTTTGGTCAACTCTCGTGTTTTTGTACTGTGTATTAAGTACAAATTCATAAAACTAAAATTTTAAACCTAAAAAATCTAGAATGTAAATGTCTTTTATTTCATTGCACACAGTAAGGGCTACAGTTCACTAAGGCGTAGCATAACAGACCAAGGCCCGATTCGACCAATCTTTATCCGCAGATAAGTCTATGGTATAACGCTCGGATTCGTATGGACATCCTTATACCATAGATTTACTGTCGGATAAAGATTGCTCGAATCGTACCAGCTAACTGTTACTATTATAATATTAATGTTGTACGACTTTACGTGTATCTATGAAACTTCGGAAAACACGAAGCAAAATCACGTAGCTTGTGTACCGTAACGCGAGTCTTTTAAGCTACGCCTCTATGAACTATAGCACTAATGCTACAGCTAAAGGCTGTTCTTATTCTCTTACTTAGGATATAAAAGCATAATAAAATAAACAATCATTAAAAATAATAAACAAATCTAATAAACTATACAAACAAAACAAAAATAATCATAATATTGTGACTTCAAGTTGTCGTTGCGTTGTTTTTCACGATATTTCAGTTCTAATATCTCTGTCGGGTTATATTCCGCACAAGTAATTTTGATTCCTAAACTTCTCATCTTCTAATTATTTTAAATTTAGGTCTCATTCTTACTAATCTGATTAGAAATGTAAACCCCTACCAGTCAAAGGTAATTTCAATAGATTTGGCATGAATAGAATGAACGATATGAATTCTCGTTCATTCATTCAATCTATTCAGTCCGAGCTTGTTAAATTTCTAACAACAGGTATGTATGTAGTATAATTCAAAAAGTCTAACTTTAGTTTTCGCAGTCGCATAGTAAATAGTAACAATAAATTGTGAATGTATACTTTGATAGTAGAAACTAGGCTATGCTCAGATGAACGCTCGTCAAGATGTTCCACTCGTACTCCTAAATCTAAAAAGAGTCAATCAAACATCTAGTTATTTAGTCACGCTCACTAATTAATTAAAAATATCATTAGGTAGGTACTGTCAATGAATATATAGAAATATATCGCAAAAACATACTTTTTATGTATAATTTCCATGCGATATTCCGCCATGTTTTACATATCGAAAATCACGAAAATTGGAGGCCAGTTAACCGGTAAAATCGCTTGCAATACGCTATATGAGTTCATGCATTAACTTTCACTTCACTCCGCTGCATGTGCAAGCAATTATAGCCTATCGCTAATATCGAATAGAGGAGGGAACCTTTATTCACCAATATAATGAGTTCTATGTGTTAATTAAAAGGGAATAACGAATAAAAATAATTTTTCGTGTTGAACCTATATGTAAGAGTGCGATATAATAAAGAGCGATGACACGTAAACTCGTCTCACTTTTTACTCCCTTCGAAGATTCTAGAGTGCCTTCATCTGAACATAGACTTACTTCAGCCTTCGATTCAAAGTCTTTCGATAGCTAACCGTTTTGACCGATTTAAAGATTGTTTTTCTGCACTCCTGGTGCAGACTAAATCGTCTGGCGTCTGGTGACTATCGAAAGGTTTTGAATCACGAGTCTGAAGTAATTTAGGTATGAAACCAATGTTATTGAACGTTACATACTGCGGAGCCGCCCGGCGCGTGGTCCAGCAGGGCCCGGCGGCGCTTGATACCTTCTAAGTATACTTCTCGGTTGAACAAACCTGCTGCTAATGGTACCCTGTAATACAAAAAAGGTTATATTAAATTAATTTCGGTTTCTTGTTACGTTGAACAGTGTAAAAACACTTATTTAAGTTCCGCTCAATACAAATCGCTACCTCTCCTAACTCACGCCGCACTTCCATCCATGCGCCGGCGCACTCCACATTACGATCACTTAGCGATGAACGAGAACACTTGAACGATAAATCTAATTCCAATTCCATGTATAAGGCACGGTATTTAATTATACGCGGGGAGGTGGGGTAACAAGGTGTGGTACAACTGGTACGGCAGGTGTTGTTATGTAAAAAAGGCGCTGGCGCTAGCATCACTTATTTATGTGCCAGTACTATTTTCAAACTCAAGACATTAAATAAATAGAAGAGGTATTATTTACTAAGTGTCTCAGACTACATACATCTTACTCTCTTTAAGAATCGCGAGTCAGATAAAAAAATGTCGTACTGAACCTTTACTTTTCTAAATGCTAATAGCAAGGGCCTCTTAGAGGGCCCTGTGATTCGATGGTGCATACTTTTAGGGTAATTCAAAACACTTACACATCGGTTCCAGGTCGCAAGGCAGCGGAGAAGAGTCCCCACACGGGTTTGTGGTCGCTGGTGCACACGGACTGTACTGAGTTGTATCGCGACGCACTTCAGCCCCGAAGAGGCAGGGACGCTACTGATCCGACGAAGACCTGAGAACATAATATATAAATACCCCTTACATTTCAAATACATAGACAAGAAAAAAAACAATCCATTAAAGAGCGCTCACTCGAATGACTGAATGAGTGAACGAGTGAGCGAAAAAGTTTATTTAAGAAGATTTCACAACTTTTTATAATGAGAGATAAACCAACACGAGGGCAATCGTCATCCTGGTATGGGCATAATGAAAAGTATTTTGTTACTAAAAGAGAAAGGAGAAAAATAAATTAATGGATTGCGTGATGTGATGTGGACGTCTGGATCATTCGTCCCTGTCTCGCAGTATGTTGTTATTCCATACGTCATGGAAGAAGGACATAACTGTTCCGATCCTAACTAACCTAGGAACAGAGCAGGAAGAAGATGATGATGATGGTATATAAGAGCAAAAGTCTCTGCTCAGTATACCTATGGATAAATAAACAATGTTATAAGTATGTTACAGTAAGTAACAAACCTGAGAAAGCAGAAGTGTTCGCAGTCAAGGATTTCGCTTTGTAAAGGATTCGGTCGGTATAGGCCGGTGCTCGCTGCTTGCTCGACGTGTCGAACTGTTGGCTGCCAGGGTCGTACTGAAAGAATAAAATAAGTTACCTATTTTTTTGCATTCACTTTCTTTTACACTTCGTCGGCGGCAAAAAACCATGTAGGTTTTTGGGCAATCTTTTCACACTGGGCAAACGCGAGCCATCCTAGACCTCATCGTCACTTTCCATCAGGTGCGATTGTTTTCAAGCGTTGGCCTATAGACTAACAAAAAAAAAATTACGCCACGTCAGTGGCAAAAACCCTCGTCGGTGTTTTGGGCAATCTCACACATGGTGTCTTTAAAGTACAACGCCTGCAATAATAATAATTATGTAAACAAACCCCTCGACTTTTATGTTAGGAACATAAGGTTCATATTTGAATGAGCTTGTATACTTATTAGCGCACGTGCAATAGTAAGTGAGCAAGCGATCGGGCAGTGTATAGACACTTCGCTCGCTTGCTTACTTACCTACTTATCCATCGTTGCCAAAAGCAACAGGTCCGCTACAAAATATGGAAAGAACTTTTTAGAACATCTCACAAACCTTATAAGTAGGCGGAAATGTAATTGGCGCTTCTCTAAAATCTCTGAACGCCGCTCCATCTTCCAACACGGCAGTCAGCTGGTCCGCGTGCAGCAGCCCATGAGGTAGATGATGCGGTAAAGGGAACTGGAAACAATAAAAACACCTTTATATAACAAACAGTAGGTATTAACACAATTCATTGGTTTTGGACCTTATCACCAACACATAAGGTTCAAAATATGGTGTTCAACATATCAACAGCCCCATAAAGGGTTGATACAAAAGGACTGTGGTCACACAAGTGATTTAGTGTGTGTAACAAACGTGATTAAATGATAACCCTTATTGGACGTTGGACCTATGTGGCCAGTGTTCTGCGAGGGGGAGGGGTCAAAATACCTTCTTTACAGAAATGTCCCTCCCTTTAAGATTAAAAATATATGTAAAAAAACCGGTCACATATAATTGATAAGTATAAACAGCCACACTATTTACTCTTAGATAATGTTAAGACATTGTTCCTAAGTGAACTAATGTAAACAAATGAGCAATAAAATACCTGCGTTTGTTCAATCCATCTTAAAACAGCCGCTCTTGGTTCACCCAGCCTAAAATTCAGGTCGCCACACCAAAACACATAGTCAAAATTGCTGGTAACATCTGTAATGATAGCAAAGTTTATTTTTCAATAGATAAAAATCACACATCTCATATATTGTCCTGACTCCGTACTAACTAGCTCAAGCACTTGTGTTATAGATATCAGACAACAAAGGATCACAAATACATACATATATACATATACTGAACAAACACAAGTGTTCATCACACGAATGTTTTACCAGGGCGGGGATCGAACCCACGACCTTTGGCGTATGAGGCAGAGTCACTACCAAATGCGCCATTCAGCCAGTCCTTCCCAATAATACACTTTTAAGTATAAACATAATAAGATCTCAAGTTAAAAATGTACAATTGTTTCTATTTCTATAGACCTTACCTTTGCTCCTATGCCTACAGGGCAAATTCTTTGGCAAGTCTATAGACCGAATTATCCTCTTTATATCCGAGACTCTTTCTTTGACTTTTTCCTGGTGAGCTGTCAGATGCGCCGTCACAAACAAAAAGGTAGAACCGAAAAGGGCAAATGATATGGCCACCGCGCCTTTGGTCCGGAAAGCTGTGCCCGGCCGCACGGACAGACTGGCGTCTTCAGGTAAGGAGCAGTACCATATTAAGTCTCTTCGTACAAATATTGTTAGATGAATCGTTCCTGGAAAATATCATACAAAAATTAATTCATGTTCATATTTTGTAGAAGAGTCACGGCTTCCATATTTTTTTCTAATTTAAATTAATGCCCTTTGGTCTAGTGGTTTAAGTACGGGGCCGTGATATGGTCCTGTGTTCAATTTCCAGGTTGAGCAAAATTATGTTTTGAATTTTTTGAACATAGCTCACCAATCCACAATATGCAAGTGTAGTGATTAAGTTTAATCCCATCATAGTAGCCCTTATTTTATTTTATTTAAAACTTTACTGCACAAAACTTCGTACAATAGGTGATCTTAATACCATGAGGCATTTTCTACCAGTCAACCTTATCTATACTAGTTAAACTACATATAAAGAGATACCAATAAACAAACCGAAAAAGCGAAACACTAGCACGTGATAATCGACACCTACCGCCATCTATTGGTACAAGGTGGAACTAATGTGTGTGAGAGTGAGAGCGGACCGCTACTTTTACAATATACCGTAAAGTAAATTGTCAATTAGAAAATATGCAAATAGAAAACTAGTTTCATGAAATTTACTGACAATGTTAATTAACTTCGATAAGAGAACTCACCTAAATAATATGAGTGTAACAATAGATGTGATGGTCCCAATACTTCTTGTATCGTAATCTCCCACTCTGTACGTTCTGAGTATGACTCTTGGGTTCCAATGGCAAATATATCTGGCACATGTTTGACTTGATGTGGAAATATAAAATCTGCCAATTCTCTGCAGTGAAGACAACAATACACTTATAACAAAATAAGACTATGAAAACCACCTCAATGAATAAATACCTATGTAGGACGAAATGTAAAATTACTAAGTAAATTAGTTTGTAAATGTAGATCCAATTCCATAAAAAATATAGGACTCATAATTTTTCTTTTTTTATTAACTTCTTTATTTTTAATACAAAGTTCTGATTATTGACACCTTTACCAAAACCCTACTTGACATTGGCAAAATCACAAAGAAGGTAATTTTGGCAATACCTAAAGTATGAGATTTCGAGTAATTTGATAATGTAGGTATTTAATAAATGACTCAAGCTTTACAGCTTCTAATGATAATCCTTCACCAAGATTATCATGACCTGTTAAACTTATTATGGCCGATAAAATTGATATAGACCAAAATAAAAATATGTTCACCTTGGAGGAGGTTGCCCATTCATATTCCAAGTGCCAACAAATATTTTGACTTCCCTATCAGGGAAAACATGTTCCAATTCTGCTGCTCCCAGTAAAGAATGAGAAGCAAGTCTGCCATATAAATAGTTCCTGAAATAATTTAAAAAATACTTTAAAAAGTCACAAAATAGTGTTTTATCTAATCTATGACATGAATGATAAAAGACTATGTAATGAAGTGAATAAAAATAAAGGATTAAAAAATGATCCATGCTTAAATGATATTTAAAATTAAGATATTATATCAGATCCAGGTGCATATGAGTAACAAATTAAAGATAAAATGATGACCAGAACCAATACCATCTATTTCCAAGAAAGGACAAGGTCCAACTTGAACTCTACATATACCTAAATTAGGATTAAATTTAAACCTCAAAGATTATAGATATAAGTAAATAGTGGTTCTTAAATATCTATGTACCAGCACAAATAGTAAATTGTTGGTTATGTACCAATACCTCATATCTAACATTAATTAACATAAGAAATCAACCTTAATGCCATTGACATAACAGTCATTTTCTTGAAAAACCTATGCTAGATAGTAGGTACTGGCACTTCACCATCGAAATATAGGATATTGTATCTGCAAATATTTTTAAAAAGAAGATGGAAGCTCTTTAGATAAAGTACTACAAGAAAACAAATATAATGATTGCAACAACCAATACAGAGAAGAACCAATGCCAAACCTTTCTCTCGCCTCCTGCGTAGGTATAAGACGCAGTACTTGAGCAGCAAGCAATGAGTTACGCGCCAAGCTGTCCGTGCTACCTGCACGAGACGCTGACCGTGTGATTGTGGATTTTGTCCTGATTATTGTAAAAAAGAATTTATGATGAAATAATAAGGAAAGATACACCTAATTCTTTTATCTCATGTTAGTTTGCTTATTCTTTCAGACAATCTATTACACTTTTTACTTCAATTAAAACTTACAAAATAATTAGAAAATGTTTTATTCCTGGAAGTTTTTCAACTTTGCTATTACTTATTAGTAGTCTCATTACCAAATGTGTAATTTGGTATCTGGATATTTAAGAGATGGGTTAGTTGAATCTCAAATAAAAACTGTGTTGTTTCCATTTTTTATTTTGAGTTTTTTAAAACCAACTGTCCGATATAAAAAACTTGTAATACACAGCTCTTTTAAGATTAAAGAAATGACATGATTGTATGTATTGCCCCAAAGCATACCCAAGCAAAGACATTATAGTCAAAATGTAAATAACTCACCTTCTTTTTCTATCTAAGGAACTACTTCTGTCACTTTCCGGCGATGATGAACGATACAGCGGCTTAGTGTCATTTGAAATCAGATGATCAGCTGACAGCCTCTTAACAAATAACTTATTCTTTGGCTTTATACCTTCAAACGATCCCGAATGCTCAAAATATTTCCTGGAGTCGTCTTTAGGGAACTTAATTGTTGCTTTTGGTATTTCTTCAGACTTTGTACAAGACAGTGTGTGGTCACTGAGACTGTTGCTAGAGTTGTTCACTGGACTGCATGGTTTTGATGCGCTCTCCTCTTTAGACGGCTGTCCGTCGAAAAGGCTCTTTGGACGAGATCTTCTGAAGAAGGTTTTACAGCATTTCGGGTTCCCTTCATCGTCGTTGTGAACATGATCGCTCTTCTGGCTGGAGGAGTTACTGTGAGGTTCAGACGACGAATGCCGCTGGTTGTCGTATAGGTCCACACTCGAGTCAGCATTCTGTGCACTGTGAGCTATAAAAGGATCCGCTGGAGAGATGGGCCTGGATGAAGACTGGTTAAACTCATCGTTGGAATCAGTGTCTACATAGCACCCCACTTTCGGTGATTTTTTGACGAACAGCCGCTTCCGTAGGGACAACTTTTGTTTAGTTTTGGTGGGTGAAGTTGTCATGGCTATTTTTAAGCCACGAAAACTATTAATTTATGTTACTAATTACATTTTTTACTAAATATAGATAACATAACCTACTACGTCTTTAAGTGACGTTTTACCTTACGGAAACTGTCAAATATTTTTTTTATTGATAAGATCACGAGATTCTTATCATTCAGCCTTAAATGTTTATAATATTTTGGTATTTCTTTGTAAATAAGTTACAATTTGAACTACAGTTAGATGGCACACAAATACAAAACCAATGTTTAGTTTCACGCTTCATTGCTGTTTCTATGACAACACTTGGCTACAATCAGCTACAATGGGGTTTTGTACGGTTACACAGTAATTATAATTCTGAAAACAAGATTGATTTTTCGCGGTTGCATTCATACTCCTCCTTGGCTCCTTCGACTTTCCTCTGACTGGAACGATAGCGCATTTGGTAGTGGATGAAGTGACCTTACCTCATAAAGTTAAATAATAATCCTTACCTCACATGCGAAAGAAACAAGGTCGTGGTGGGTTCGATTCCGATGCCTTGCTATATAGAACACTTTTCGTAGGTAGGTAATATTGTTCTGTGAGCCAGGATTTAAAAAAAAAAACTTTGAATGCAGTTTAGCATTTCTTTCAGAGTTTCGGAAATAAAAAAATGTTTCATAAAAGATGCTCACGTAAACATATCTCCAAGGCCCAATGTTTTTCCACCCTGGCCCTGCTTTTACTGTAATAAACGAATGTGCTGTTATACTATTGTCCGTATATTATGTACCTATGTAGGTAGACTAGGTAGGTAAGGACAACATGGAACAGCGCTAAGGTAAGTCTAGTAATTTCGGTTTCTGACCCTATTGTAGGTACTTACTACGCACATAAGTAAATAAATGATTTTTTTTTTATAAATTACATTAGTTTATTAATCTGTTTATATGTAAACCATCAAAAATCATAAAAAGTGCACTCAACGTTGTGGCTTGAGGATAGCTTGCGCGCGCGCTGTTTGAACCGGTCCCGGGGACGAGTAGATTTTCTCCATTATATTGCGGCCTCACCTGGAGACCACCTCCCACCACCGACTCGATACCGTTGCCTGTATAAGACAGAAATATAAAATAGTTAGCAGGTATTAAGTAAACTAATTATTACGGATTTCCATAGTATCTATTAAAACCAAATGGGGCTACCATACTCTAGGACGGAAGCGGCAGTGGCGCCATCAATTATTAATTTCATGACTTTCTTGATGCATTATAATGTGATAGAAAATATCTTAAGAAATTTAAAAAATCGAGCTGCTGCCTATATGTTATCCATTGGGCTGTACCACTCTTGTTATTTTATAATATTTTATGTAGAAATGTTATTATTGCCAATGTATTATGTTATCACGTCTTGTGCGTATTGTTCCTATCTTCTTGCTGTGGTCAATAAATCTAGTAATGTACAGTCAACTCCAAAAATATGTATACACTTTAGGACCTTGTCACAATGCATAATGTATAAGAAAGTAGAAGTCGTTCTTATACGTATATGTATGTATTGTGACAAGGTCCTAAAGTGTATACCTACATATTTTTGGAGTTGACTGTACCTAGGTACAGTAGACAGAGTCAGGTCGAGTTACCCCTCCCGCAGTGCAAAATAGCCTACTCATTTGTTAGACATCCTCATGTCTCCAGAAGGTCGTGTGTATCTTACTATACTACTCGACCAAAACAATTAGGCGCATGACAGTAATGCGGCTACCGCGCCCCGCACTGCCCCGCACATCCCGTAGTGACGCGCATAATTACTTTTTGCGGAACTTGTAGCGAGACTTGGTTTTTTTCAATAGTATTGTTTTTGATGGGATCATTCCTTTTTGTAGAAAATTATTAACAACTATTGGACTGCAAATGTAACGTGGTAATCCTATATATCGGTATGGTATTTGTATAGGATTAAAAAGTTATTTTTAAGATAATGTATCTAGAAAACTGGATCAAAATTTAAAAATATTTGAGTTTTTCCTTGATTCAAACCCCAAATTCTACTTATAGTGTAACTTTGAAGGCTCTAGGTTGAAGTTACAAGGGGTCGATTTACATTTTATTATTTATACTAAGTACTCAATACATAAAACTACTATGCAGTTAAATCAGAAGTCAAATAAATAAATTCAGTTAAGATAAATAACTAGTATAACTAGCACTCATACTATTGTATCACTGGTATAATACAGATGATCCCACTCACTTAGTCCTCAAGCCGCCATGTTCAGAATGCGCCTAATTGTTTTGGTTGAGTAATACCTACCTTAAGCTCCGTAGCAAAGAATTGGTCTTATCATAGTCATGGTGCTTACCAATATTACAAAGGTCATTGGTACACGCCCGATAGAACGTGCGGAAGGTGTAGTCTGTTATCTCATGGTTGAGATGGTCAGGGCTATCGGAACAACCCCTCATGAAAGCTGGCTACCGCCCCTGGTGGGTCCTGAAACGAGATAAGATACAAAAATAAAATTTATAATAATAACTTTTAAATGTCATCTTCCATACTATTAATAAAGTGGTTAATTGCGTATCCCACGCCATGGCTTATAGGCAAACCGAAAACACGACACACTTGCGCGATGCAATAAACACCCAGCGCCATCTATTGGTAGGCAGTGGAACTATCATAATTTCATATAAAAGTCGGTAACGTGTGGGGAGACGAAAAAAAATTCGGCAAATTCGTATTACTTATGTAATGTAGTTAGCACGGCTAAAGCCAAATCGACAAAGGTGAAACATTTGCGCAAAGTAACCGATACTCAGCGCCATCTATCGGTACAATGTGGAACTAATGTCCCGAAACTACTTAAGTTTAGTGGCGGACCACTAGTTCAAGTCAAATTTCAGGTCAATAAGTTACGAGGTCAACACGTATGTCAACGAATTAAGGGGATATCGGCTGTTTCAAATGTTTCTTGTAAGATTTTTTTTCTTAAATGCCACTCTCTATTTGGTATGAATTTCCTTACCAGCAGCTCCTGACGCAGTATGGTGCAGTATGTATATGGGCAATTCACGGAGCGAGTCGTCTCCGATATGGTCAGACAGGACTGGTCCGTGTCCACCGATGAGAAGGCGCATGTGTAGCATCTTAAACCTGTGAAATTAAATACCTTTGGGTAGTTATGTGGGTAGGTACGAGTAGATACTAGTTATTACACCCGACTGGAAAGGCGAGGTGAAGTTACAGGACTGTACTCAGAGCTTGCACACGGCAAGCGCAATCTAGGTGGACAGTATATTCGTTACAAAGACGTGCTCAAACTTCATCTTAATGCATGCAATATGCCCGTAAGTAAGTGGGAGGAACTGGCCTCTCAGAGTCCTAAATGGCGTCAACATGTAAAGAATGGAGTTCAAGACCCGAAAACGCTCGTCTTCTAGAACTGGACGCCAAACGCCAGGTGCGGAAAAGTTCTACAGTAGGTACGCCATCTAGCGGATTTTCCACACGCTTTCCCCAATTTGGCAGCGCAATTTATTGTGACTCTGCTTATGCTGTACTTGTAGCCTACTCGTGTGTAGTGTTGCAGGAGCATTCAGGCGGCACGGTAATCGCTGATATGTACATGTATCATCATCATCATCATTTCAGCCAATAGACGTCCACTGCTGGACATAGGCCTCCCCCAAAGTTCTCCACACAGATCGGTCCTGTGCCACCCGCATCCAATGGGCTCCCGCGACCTTCACCAGATCGTCGGTCCACCTGATGGGAGGCCTGCCACGGCTGCGGCCTCCTGCACGTGGCCTCCACTCAAGGACCTTTCCACCCCAACGGCCGTCTGTTCTCCTCGCAATGTGCCCTGCCCACTGCCACTTCAGCCACGCAATTCTTTGGGCTATGTCCGTGACCTTAGATCTCCTGCGGATCTCATCATTTCTGACACGATCACGCAAGTAGGTACATGTAGGTATAGCTACCATCAAATGGTCCCTCTTCTCTCTCACCTAATTTACATAAGAAATATCCTTTATCCTAGTTAACGTCGTGACGAGAAATCTACTTTCGCGATTTCTTCCAAAAACATAGGCAGGTCCTACTCGCCCTCTTACCTACCTAGCTCAGACTTACATCGCGGCCTAGATTCTTATTGTGTAAGAATTGCATTTTATATGAGCATTAATGCATTCAGTCCTTTGTATGATTGAGGCGCATCTGCATTATTTAGGTATGCAAAACGACGAAGGACGCTAAGGTACTAACAAATAACTTACCTATTGTTTGTCCTATGAGAGCACATAGTAAAAATATCACAATTTTCACAAACATTTTTGTTTTGCAATTTAAGACTAGACTTGACACAAATGAATAATGATTAATGTAAACGGAACGCTTGTAGTTTCCTAGTTATCATATTGATATGAAAATAATATAATTTTCTAGTAATCAATGTATTGAGGTAGCTTTATCTAATCTAATCGGGTCGGTGAAATAAAAGTACCTATGCAAGTATTCAGATTACTTACAAGTTTACAAGCGCAAATCACTGTTTTAATAAGTACCTATCTACTTGATTGATGTGACGGCCAATTCGTCTACAAATAAAAAACTGTTGGGAAACATTTAACTAGCAAAATAGGAATCATTTTGACAGACGAGCAGACGGCTCACCTGGTTGGTGGTAGCGATTGCCGCCGCCCATAGACTTCTGTGTCACAGTTGCGCTGCCAACCTTTAACCCCCATTCCCCAATTGGGCCCCGGTACCCTTACTCACTCGACGAAATCTCAGCCCAGCGCTGCTTCACGCCTTCTAGTGAGGCATGGTGTCATTCCAGTCGAGCCAATTCATTCCGAAGCGTGGCTCTCCCAAGGTTGATCTAAAACTATCTAACTGTCATTGACTGGTCGGATGGCGCATTTAGCTAGTGGCCCTGCCTCATACGCCAAATATCGTGGGTTCGATCAGGGTGGGCCTTAGACATAATTTTCGCGTGAAGAACACTTGTGTTTGTTCAGTGTCTGGGTGTTAAGTATATAAGTATTTATGTAGGTATTGTGTATTTGTGTTCTCGTCCTCTGCAATGTTGTCTGACATCTGTAACACAAGTGCATATGCTACTTAGTAGCGGAGTCAGGTCAATGTAGGTATGAGCTGTGTGAATTCATCGAATTTATCTATTGAAGTTACATGTTTTGTCAATGGTACAAGAACATAGTAGTCAATCTTAGATACCTTCTACAACAAATAATGTTGTAGGTATGTATGTACTTAGGTACTTAAGTGGAAGTTTAGTTCGTTACCTATAACGAAGTAAACTTCCAGTTAACTATGTTACAGTGTAGGTGGGTTGGAGATGATAATTACTGGTGCAGGAAACGAGCGGGCCGCTTTACACGAATGGCTAGCGGTGGCCGGTGTTTAAGTTAATTGGCATTTCTCTGCGACATCACTCGCCGCGAGATCGAACAGGTTGGATGTTGTTAGGGCTGTAGGAGAATACAACGCGCAAGCTTTGAGTAGGATGTCTTCGCTATTTATAAAGAGATAATTTCTATGGGCAACCGTATCTAGAAAAAACGAAACGCTTGCGCGATGTAATAGGCACCTAGCGTCATCTATTGGTAAATATTGGAACAAATAGTAATGATAGGTTCCGAAACAAATTAAGGGCGGGCCATTCCACAGGTACCTACTCCGCGGTGTTAAATCCTCGTTAACTATCTCCTGTCAGTCAGTACTCTCTTTTTAATTTGTGCTTCTCTCTGTTCTTTTTCTATGTTATTCAATACTTATTTCATATCGAGAAACGCGCCGGCTCAACCCGATTGATACCTCGGCCTTACAGAAAACCGCGTCGAATCGCAGGGTACCGGAGGCCCAATCCGGGGAAACGGGGGTTTATAAAGATCGGCAGTGCACCGTGACTACTACCTCACTGGTGTTTTGCGTGCCTGTGTTTGCTCGTCTGCCAACTATCTTTCGCTCTCTGAAGTGTTTCGCACGGTTTGGGTCCCGGGTCCTGTGCCTGATACCTCGTCGGTCGTGTCACACAGTGTCACACTGGTATCCCATCGAAATATAGGGGTAAGGGTATAGTGCACTTGTGTCTGCGCGCATACTTGTGCACTATAAATATCCTGAGTCGATGGCTCTTCGTTGAAATTGCCGTTGCAGCCAAAATATCGGTATGGAGGACATTATTATACAATAAAAAAAGGGTTAACAACCCTAACAGGTAATCGATTCTCGCTTGATTACCGGTTGGAGCGCGGTGGGTGCGACAGACTGCATGGCTGCGATTGATCCTACGGCCAGTACCTATGCACCGACAAGTTTATACTTACGGCTCCGACAACTCAGGGTACAACGAAAACTTAAGTTGTAAGTCATCTTCATTTTAGCCATTAGATGTCGACAGCTGAACATAGGCCTCCCTCGATGTTCTCCACACAGATCGGTCCTGTGCCACCCGCATCCTGGGGACTCCCGCGACCTTCACAAGATTGTAGTACCTACTTAGGTACATTAAGTATTATCTACTTGTGGTACGGCCTTAAAGAATATTGTCACCGTAAAATAATCCGAACCGTAAGTTGATTTTACTAGGAATTCGGAAAATAACAAACAGCAGTCCCACGGATCTAATCTAACCTTTTTTAACACTAAAAAATCTAACTTAACCGTTCTTCGAGAATATCAGGCGGAGTGCGGTCATATTGATTGTCATCAATAAAATAAAAAAATTAACCCGTTCGTTATTTTCCGGAACTTGACCAACTTGTTTTCTCCACAGGGGCACAGAATACTTAATAGTACAGGGGCTTATAAACCCGTCCCGTGTGGCTTATTACGAATGAAAAAATACTTGCCGTATCCAAACATAGCGCTTATGAAAGGAAGGAAACTCCGATTCGGTCGTAACATATTGTTCGTTTAGGCCCTTTGATCCCATGATGATGATTACGATGGAGACCGACCGCTTAATGTGATCACCGCCGATCATTACTACTTTTGGGTTTGAATAAAACAAAGCCATAAAGTTAAAAATATTTTAATTACCTACTCAAGGATCAATCGTTTTGTGAATAATATCTAAATGAATCTTAACTACAGTCCTAAAGACTCTCTAAGTGGCAAAATTAGACAGCTTCCCCCTTCCCCTCCGCCTGCGAACGCCCATGGTAAGGTACTAACTACACTCATAAGTAATCAAGTAAACTAAACTAACGCGGTCATAGCTTTTTCAACTGAAGGTTCAAGAGAACCGGCAGCCTTATTCCTAACCCTGCACTGGAGAAGTTGCTTCTTATGCACCAGTATCTCAATAGCCAGGAAGGCGAAGGCAAGCAGAATTCCGTAGAGGTACATGAGCACCACGGGGTGGAAGTCAATCATGTTGACAGAAACGAAGTTGCCCCCGCGGGCGCGGCAGGCGGGCTTGCGCGCGTAGATGAGGCGGTTCTCGCGGTCGCTCAGCCCGTTCTCTCGGATTCGGAAGAGACTGGAAACAATATTCGTGTGTGACTGGACAGCCCTGATGATGCGTTTTGTGCTGACCCTACCTCACGCCCCAGGGAGGTTCGGGGTACACACATATTCATGTATTATGAGTGCATGTGTGTTAGCATAGAGCTACTCGTACACCTATTCTTAAGCTATAACAAGAAGGGCAGTTAGGCACTCGTATTGGTACAACTCTTTCAAAACACTTTTGTATTGCCACATGACTTGACTAGTGGCCTATCCACACTTCGTTTCGGGACTTAGATTTCCCATTAGTTCCTTTGCCAATATATCACGCTGGGCGTCGATTAACATTGCGCAAGTGTTTCGTTTTTCCGAGTTATGTACAAGCCTTGTGGTTGTCTGTACAAGCTATCTCATTATACATTTTTAAGCTAATTGTTTTAAGAAATAGATACCTATAGGTACACGATTTTAATTATTATATTAGGTAGGTAGGTACTTACCCTATCTTAAAGATCTCTTTATAAGGCGATTCCTTTCGACATGTTATGTAGGTTGTCATTGTATACAGATATTCTATTTCTTGGAGGCCACATTTTTGATGTTCATGGAAATATCGTTCCACTAGCTTGTACCCTATTCCTTTGTTCATATTGAAAGCAAAAGCTTCCTATAAAATAAGCGAAAAATAAATAATATAAGAAATAGTTAAATGAACATAGCTCGTAGAATAAGACTGTGCCTGCGACGTCAGGTTGTGTCCCCGCGCACTACAAAAATAGCAGTTGTAACTCAGACATACTGATGCCGATAGTACAAATACCATAAAAGGCAATCATTGTTGTGACGCCAAGAGTGTATACTGGCAAATCAGGCGTTTTTATCGTTCCGTAGCCAAATGGCAAAAAGCGGAACCCTTATAGATTCGTCAAGTCTGTCTGTCCGTCCGTTTGTCCATCCGTATGTCATCAGGTGGCCGACTGCGCTTACCCGAACGGGCAGACATTGTTGTCAGTCGTGCGATATACAAATGCCTTTAATTTCATAAATCAATGGTACGGAACCCTTTGTGGGCGAGTCCGACACGCACTTGGCCTAGAGGTGACAAGCAAGCGGGTCATCTTTTGGTAAGTAATCGCCACCTCCCAAGATTGAACATCTGCAAGATCAGAGAGTTGCTGCGTTCACTTCCCCCAGTTTAAAGCGAAGGGACGTACCTATCTACATACTTACTTAGAGAGGTATCGAGTTTAGTCGCGTAGCTATTACAGAGTAATTCTCATCAAGTTTATATTAGCTATACTCGTATTACTATTGTGGTATCAGTATATATATCGTGTATAGTTATAGAGTATACCTACCGTCTGTAGTTTCTTCACTCCAGCCTCGAGACTCATGAACTTTGGCTCTGTACCTCGTGGTGCTATTTTAGTTTGGTAGATTGCTTTTCTAACTGGATCTGTCGCTATCTAAAACATAAACACACAATACACATACAAAACACAACAACTCCACATAGATTTTTGATTTTAAAAGGACTTAACTACCTAAGTATACAAACGCGAAGATATTTAAATAGTTTAGTCTCGTTTATGTCAAGTATTTGTATAATGTAACGCGAAAGTTTAGGTACCTAAGTATAGTAACAACGTTTGCCTGGAGCCAATACTATAGTAAAATGGATATAACATTACAAAGAGTTATTACAGTCATAATAGAACTTAAGATTCTATGGAAAAAACCTTTACCTGGAAAAAATACCGATTGTACGGAGCATCTTCGACTCCCAGCTCCAGCCTAGAATTCAACAGATCCGACAGAGTCCGTATCTGGTCAGAAGTGGATTGCAAAAGTGTCACTATGCTAGCAGTGTAAGACGAGTACAACAATAAGAATGCAAGGAATAAAATGAACCTAACAATGCGGCCAAGAGTTCCTGAAACAGACAAGATGACAATATTATATTCAGTCGCATTATTTTTTGAAGTATTTATGAAGTTTTGTCTGCTGTAGTAGATAATGATCCGACCAGACCAATCCAGAGCCTGGGACAGAAATCTCTGACGTAGCATAAAGGGAACTCTAGTCTAGCACTGTTGAACACGCTGTTGATTTATTATTATGACACTAGTGGCCCGCCCTCACTTCGCTTCGGGACCATAATTCTGAAATTAACTAATAGATGGCGCTGTGTCTAATTACATCGCGCAAGCGTTTCATGTTTTCGGTTTACCTATAAGCCTTGTCGTTGTCTATAGAAGTTAACTCTTTATAAATAGTATAGAAGATTAGATATGGTCCCACGAATTTGAGAAATAAAAAAGTGTGTGTGTATGTGTTATTGTACCTTTTAATTCCGTGCTACTTCCTTGTTGGGACATTGCGCTGATTACCAAAAAGGCCATATCACTGACACTCGGCTTCAAGGCTGTAGGATCTGTAGGATTCTAGAAAAAATAAGAATTGCTAGGTAATAAAAACTAAACATATTTTCATTGTAATCACGAACATTTTTAAAGTCATTAAGTATGTAAGTATAGATTTTATCCTTACGATTGAACTTGGGCCCATCATTTTACTTTCCCACAAAGCGGTGATGTACAGGATGAACCCCAAAACCAGAACAAATGCACCCATACAATACCACACGGCAGTTTCAAACGGTAACAGAAACAGGTTGTTTTGATATGAAAGTGGAGGTTCCCTGAATACGAATTTAATGGATATGGGGATAGGACTGGAGAGGTAATCGACGACTTCCAAGCGGTCCTTTGTCACGTATAGCACAGTCCCTGAAAATTAAGAGATAATGAGACAGTAAATATAATGCATTATTGAACCTTTAAAAATATCCATAGCAAGATCTAAGCTTCGCCAAGAGCAGTGGCCTTAAACACAAAGTAAAGGTTTCCTAATCAGGCAGCCGAATAGTTTATGCCAAGCCAGGATCACCTGATGGAACAATGCAGACGCCCATGTTCACACGCAACACCAGAAGAGTCACAAGTGCTGACTCTTTCTGTCAAGAGCATCATGTAAAAGAGTTGATTTTGAGCCCATATATTATAATATAACTCGAAATCGACCGGAGTGATACCACTGCCTCACAGAAAACCGGCGTGAAGCAGCCCCTGTGCTGTGTTTCGCCGAGTGAGTGAGGGTACCGGAGGCCCACTCGGGGGGGAAGGGGATAAAAGGTTGGCAGCGCACTTGTCACTTGTTGCAAGTGTCCATGGGCGGCGGCAATTGCTTACCACCAGGTGATCCGTCTGCTCGCCTGCTACCTATCACATAAAAAAAAACACAAATTGTTTGAAATGTGAACTTTGAACTACCCCTCCCCTTGAACCCTGCAACATTTGAGTAGGTATTATATTCGTCAGACATAAAAAAAATCGAAATAAAGATACATTTGGTTACTGTTCTGACCGATAAATACCCCGACAGCTAAATCAAGTGCCAAAACTTCAAATCCATGTGTATTAAAAGGTCTATCCTCAATTAACCATTAACCAGGCTATGTACCATATGAGACCACCAGATTTTGAACTTTATGCAGTTATGATAAGGTTGAAAACCAATAAAAAAAATGTCTAGTTGCCTGGTTAAGGGTTAAAAAATAATACACACCAGAATACTTGTACGAGTATAGAAAATATTATACTTACCTCCAATGTCTGCGTCTCCTTTGGTCATTTCTGCAATCATTCCACCATGAGTGCCATTCCTATAATATCCCCAAGTTTCAGTAAAAATGAGGGTTCTGGAAGCGTTCATGTAGCTGTACAGAGGAACAACTTGACGAATACTGCTCTTTGGAATGGTATCCGATAGGATATCACTGAAATAACAATAAGTAGGTATAACTACATATTTGACTAATAGTTTAAAATTAATTATAGTAGTACGTAATCGCGACGCTACCAAACCAGTAGATAGCGTACCAGCGTATCATGCTCACCAAAAAGTCATTTCCGTGGCTATCAATATTCCCTCGAAAACGACATTAGAATTTACAAAATATTATGTACATTTTAAATAGAAGAGGCCTAAGTTTCTGTGACCATATTTTTCTAAAATAGATGTAAGTATGTACAATAATTAATAAGCGACCGTAGATCGGAGGGTTGATCATTCTGTCTAATAAGAGTCTGTGATATTCTCTAATAATAAACAAATAAAAATTAAACGCCTTCAACTACAGCTCAGCATCACCATTTCACGACATGTAGGTATATAGTAGCAAATATAGTAGGTACGATATCACTCAGTGGGTCCGGCTATCGGTTCGGGTCCAAAAATATGTATACACTTTAGGACCTTGTCACAATACACTAAGAAAGTAGAGGTCGTTCTATATTCTTAAATTATGTATTGTGACAAGGTCCTAAAGTGTATACATATTTATGGAGTTGACTGTACGTGTACCTAGCCAGCCCTATATATATAAAAGTACTCTGTGGAAGGGATCACTAACCGCAAGTCATAAGGATTTGACATTGTTCTGTTGTCAAGAATTACCATAGCAGTTTTTATGGTTTCCCTTTTTAAATTCTTCCTTCTAGCTGATATTGACGACTTTGCAAGTTCAAACTTTTTAAGTCCATTCAAAGATGTCCAAATTCCAATTTGCTCTACGATCCATTTTTCTCGCTCTTTCTTCGGATTTATTTTGTAGACTAGAAAAAAATGATAGTCCTTTTAACAAAGTGCACATTACATAAATTAGGTAGATATGTACTTAGAATATAAAAGAATATTCTTTTTATGCAGCAAACTGATAATAAGCAAACACATTACTTGCGATATTTCATTTAGTACTATCGCTGTCCCTATTCTACCATCATGATACTAGTAGAAAATTGATTATCTCGCACCTTTATTCAAACAAAGAAATAACTCAAAATTCGCGTTTTCCGAGATTTCATCAAAAACTGTAATAACTTAACAAGGACTATCGTTTCACTCGAACAGCCAATCAAATATGAGCAAACTGAGGGAGACAGCGCATGGTCCGCCTCTCTTTTACTAACACGCGCGAACAAGTTGAAAAAAGTAAAGCGAAAGATTCAGTGATGTGCCAGCTTTGTTCAAGGTTTGACCGCTGCTCTTCCGTGTTTGAGTGAAATAAAACCAAACATTGCGGTGTTTTACTGCCAGATAAAATTTATTTTCTCTAATATTTAATCTAATAGTGCAATAATTTATACTTAGTTCACTTTATTAGAAAAAAAAATGAAATTTCTACGTATCATTTAGACATAATTCTGTTTTATTTTAAAAGTTTCATAAGATACTGAACTTAATAAGACTTATTTCAATGTTGTACTATTAATTCACGATTACCGTTGTGGTATTTGGAGTTGAGTCTCTGTGTTAATAACTTTAGAAATATTACTTTTTCAACTTTTTAAATTAATTCACTATTAAAGTAAATTCATACATGTCACGTTACTGAAAGTATCGTAATAATGGCAATTTTAATCTGTATTTAGCATGGCGTCATTATCTAGGACGCGGATGATATAGGTTTAGTTGATCAAAATACATTCTGATACTGATCTGATAACGATTCAAAAGAGTATGACCCTCATACATTGAATGACACCAAATTTGATTGTAAAGTAAGTTATCTGGAGGCACGGCAGTGCCAGTGCGAGAAGCTACGCCTGCGCTGTGTTTCGACGAGAAAATAAATGATGGTATTGAAGGCTCCATCGGGGAGAAAGGGGGTTAAAAGGTTACAGGGGATTTGTGACTCCGCTCGTGTTGCAATAAGTGTCTATTATACGCCTGCTCGTACATTAATTCTTGTATGACTGTCATTGTACATAAATATAAATATACGTACGCCGCTCAACTGGGGCTTCCAATCGAATATTCGAAAAAATTAAATATAAAACTGTTCCGTATATTCGAATATTAGATCTGCGATATTCGATAATCGTTTTTTTCGAAATTCCTAGTCAATCCTTTTACGTGGTGTAAGATGATGGCATATTTTATTAAATGAAATGAAACAGAACTCCAAGGCACTTTCCAATACTGACCATCTTCTCTAGGACGGGCGGCAATAAGAGGTTCCGATCTCCAAGGGCGGTTAATGTTGTCCTTGATTCATCCCACGCAGGTATTCCGCCATTGTGTGCTGTGCGGTATCTTCCGCACAGTCGTACACATCTGCACCGGCAACGATGCATAGATACCTTCCAACTTAGCCATGTCATGAGAGGATCTGTGTCAACAGATAGCTCATCGATCCACCCCACTTTCTTCGAATCCATCTGTCCAAGATGGGCCAGACGGGCTCCAGAATCCGACGTCGTGATTCAGAACCTTCGGTGTCGAACTAGTTTAGGCGCCGGCGCCGCCATTCACTTAGTGCCGTGTCCTGAGCAGCTCTTTACTACCGCACTACTGCGTTCAGCCACAGAATACTTAATAGTACAAGGTACAGAAGACCCACTTCTAAAAACCGTTTATGGAAATAAAGACTCAGACTACTATAATCTAACGTTGAAATTCCGACCGCCCAGCGTTCAATGCCTACCATTATTCATACCTAGAAGTGCGCTACACGTGGAGTGGGACAGGCCTGGTCCAGCGGAGAATAAATAAAAATGAATAAAATGAATAAATAAATTGAAACAATATCACATACATTGCCCTGGTCCTAAACTAAGGTTTTTCCCTTGTACTATGGAAACCAGAAACAACGAAGGAACCACAAACACCCGGCACCATTTACTGCGAATTTGAGCACTTTGCCAGTAAACAAAATCCTGGACTTCTGCGTCTAGATCCCTTAAGGGGACCTGCTATGGCGCACGCCACCTCGTGAAAAATGGTACGGTATCCTATAATTATCTGAACTTCCATGACCTTTTGTACTTAAAACAAGCCTTATGACGGTTCTTTAATGATCCCGACCAGATCAGTGCCCCGTATTGGGCAATCGATCTTACTACCCCATTTTTAAACGGCGACAGCTTTCATCGCCTCCTCTTAGGTTGGGCAACAGCCGACTAAGAGCCCCCGCAGCACCAACTAATCTCGGGACCAGCCGTTGCCGGTGCCCGGTAAACTCCCATCTGCTGTCAACCACGAGTATCAAGTACTTAAGGGTAGCTCCAACTGGGATGGTAGTCCCACCCACCACAATGGTGAGTCCAGGAGGACTTTTTCCGAGGACTGAGAAACCAGATTGCCTCGGACTTGTGAAGTGTACCCCTTGACACAACCTCTGCCAGAGCAGTCAAGCGCGGATCCACCATTGTGGGCACTGTGGGCATGCCCACAGCCTTAAATTTACTTGAGACTTTGCACTTTCTTCTATCAACTTAGGATCAGCATTCTAAGAGAGGGAGAGGGGGATTGGCAGGGGAGGTTGTATCCACAACTATGGGCGTAGCTAGGGGGAACGAGCCGCTAGAACCCCCCTTCCACTATGTCCCAAGTCAGATAATCCCTAGATGCCCACAATCATTTTTGAGGTCTGGATCCGCGCCTAGCAGCAGTGACAAGTACTGTAGCACCCCGAAGTTCAAAACTCGGACTGTCACCAGTGCGTCGTCGACATAACAAATTACGCGCAAAATTACGCAGCGCAGAACGTAATTCGGCATGAAATAGCCGGCTCGACCGGCGTGATACCAAGGTCTCACAGAATACCGGCGTGAAATAGCGCCTGCGCTGTGTTTCGTCGAGTAAGTGAGGGCACCGGAGGCCCAATTGGGGGGAAAATGCACCTTTTTACATAAATTTAAGTCTTTGTGTTACACTTAATTTTATCTTATACTGGAATAAAAGTAAAAAAGATGAAACCTTTTAAATTACAACAATAAAAAACAGCAACATTCTGACTTGCATCGTACCATTTTGAAGGAATTAAATTACTATTTTTATCAAAAAGTGAAATAAGTACGAACTTTTTTTTCAACAATATAAATAAATACCTTCCTTTTATAAATAACTATGATCTCCATACAAATTAATTTCTATATGTTTTAAACTATTCATACCTATTTTTAAAACAAGGCTTTTGTTATTAGTTTATTTTTTATTTAATTTTGAAGTACACTAAGCGGAGGTGTCAAACTTCAAATGCGTTTTCCCACAATTGTGAAATTTTGAGTTATTTCTTTGTTTGAATAAGGGTGCGATCTATACTATTAATAAAGAGGTAAATTCTGACGACACCAACCAACTTTACATACAAATCGAAAAGGCAAAACACTAGCGTGATGTAATCAACGCCCAGCGCCATCTATTGGTGGACAGTGGAACTCCTATCCCGAAACGAAGTGAGGGCGGGCCACTAGTTATTTCTATACGGGTAAAGTTCCAGCCTCCGCACCAAGTGCTAACATAGCACTCTCTCGATGTGGACATCCAAGGAGTGGACTTGTTATCCCCCGAATTATTTCCTGGGACTGATAGAATAACTTTTTCTCGGACAGAACGTGGCTCAGTTAAGACCTCATGTTCCGTCAATTATAATTTTAGAAAAAAAGTGAAATAATTACTCAATAACTTACTCATGTTTAAAATGAAGGAATCGGTGTTATTTTTCTGTGCAATAATTACGTTAGCGTCCGGATACAAGTGCAAGTTACTAAACTCTGAAGTCACGGCCGTGGTCTCGTTGATCTCTTTTCCGATGATTATCCAACGGTATGGAAACCCAAATTTTTTGGTAGCATTAGCCTAGTCAAAAGCAGACATTCATTATACATTATATTGTTATATATAAAGATAAAGACTGGAGAATAAAACCTGAAATATCACGAATAGCAAGATCGGTGGGCTCCAAACTCAGTGATCATGTAATAAACAACATGATTTATTAAGATAAATGAACTACTTATGTACTTTAAAAAACTTTAAGGAATAAGACGTAGCTATTAAATCTTTTACCTTATTATGAAAATAATTTTATTGGTCCACTAATAAAACACCACTTACCATTTTGAAAAAATCTTTAGTGGTAGAACAACTTATATCTGCTAACACAAGCACTCGTTCCCTATGTTGTGGTTCTACAATATTTGCCCATTCCTTGTCAGCCAACAGAACCATCTTTGCTATTTTAGTATCAGCCAACTGTGATACCATTTGGACTTGTTTAACTAAAATATAAATGAGTTTTTAATTGAAATGTTATTCTAAAATCTCTAATTTTAATACTTCAATACTTACATGGTTTCCAACAAAGATGTGCTATTACTGAAGTAACCTGATCTGAATCCTTAATAAGGTCTAAGATCATCTTAATTTCATTGTTAGATTTCGAAATTACTACCGAGGAATATATCATAAGAAAAATTAACAATAAATGATGTTTTTTCATTTTGATATCTTTATTCGCACTAGGGACTATTTCAACATTTGCCACCTTTGAGAAGGAAAGCTTAGTATTTATATCCAGGGCGGTTTTTGTATGTACAGTCAAAGAATTAAAAGGGTCCGTCAGTTTTCAAATTGATTCGTTTGGTATGCTATGAGCACTTATTACCTTTCGTAAATTTGTCAGAGTAATACCTGTTGCACAGAAACTATTCTTAACTGTTAGATCAGAAAGTTTAGATTTGCTTGTGGCTACATAGATTCTTTTTGATGCAAAGATAATTTAAAGATGCCTATGAAGTTAAATCTACAGTGGTTTGACGTGGTAGTTAGATTTATTTATTTAAAAAATTAAAAATAAATTTATTGTCATGGTCGGTGACGTCAATGTGATTTCTAAGGTAGATAGCCAACAGGTACAACTAAATCTTTGGGTACAACTACGTTTTTAATTTGGCTGTATACTATTGGCTGTCTCGTGTGTCATACGCGAAAAGCTTGGATAATAGGTTAAAAGGTTAAAATCAAGCCATATTTGAAGATAAAATGTATTATGACATTTTTAAAGGGTTGCCAGATCTTTTTAAAACAGTTGGTTGGTATACCCAACTGATTTTTGCCGTGCAAGCGAATTTTACCTTAAGGTGACGAACCTTTTTATTCTCTGACTGTACATTGCTAATGCAATGCTAAGTGGAAATTGGTGGTTACAACGAAGCTAAGGCATAATTTTACGATACATATGCTTTAAGTGGCATCGAGTTTTCTCGCTAATCATATGGTAGGTTTCTTCAAATTACACCCGACTGTTTAACGTTATACATAAAATATCTTGCTTATGCAACGATAACTTCTTGAACGTTGGAACAGGTAAACTTAAAAGATTATACCTACCTACCTTTTTCCTAGTGAGCACAACAAATTATAATTGGAAGCATTAAGTAAAAATCAGTGAGATAAAAATAATACTTTCGATTGTATGTATGTGATCTCGACACAGGTCCCTCCACTAGCCCATGGTCCTTCCTACCGTCTCGGCATACGGACCGAATCTTGGGAGACGCTCACCAGATACTTGCTAAGGGCTCTTTCCCCGGTGCGTTTCTTCACCTCTACAAAGTCTGTGTCCCATCTCAATGTCACTTCTCCTCAAATGGGGCGTGAAAGACCACAGCACAAGCGACTTCCGTTCGGGCAGTTCCACATCAATCAAACTCCTTCCTAATGTTAAGCCTTTTGTGTGCAAACGCATGCAACCGTAGAAAACCATCTGCAGACTTGACCATCTCTTGATGGTTTACTCGTCTTATCTCGTTCCTGTTCCAGTCATTCAGCATCTGTTGTCGCCCTCTTCGTACAGCTGACATTCACACAGGGCATGGTGCCGAGTTTCATCAGCTTCTCTACAGGGACATTCAGTTGACTCATAGAGAGTCATCGCGTGCAGTCTGTTGTTAAAACTCTCATGTCCCGTCAGTAATTGTGATACGGCGTAGTATATCCACCCAACCGGCCAATCATCTTATTTCTACGCTGGCCGATAAAGTTCGCATGCTGTAAAAAGGAACACCCTTGGTCAATCACCACCCCAAGTAACTTTGCCATGCGCCCATGCTCACGTGCGCGATCGATTTATTGTCCATACGTATCGTTGCGGGGCGCTTGTATTTGCCTTTCAATGTAAGTGCCTGCGATTTCGACAAAGATTATGGTGATGACCTAAATAGACGTTCTAATAATATAAGTGCTCGATTAAGCTATTTCTTCCTTTTTGTTGTAGGTACCTACCTAAATGCTTGACGTTTATTAGTTACTAATTTTATTATGTAGGTACCTAACACTAATACCTTACATCAAGTAAACTAAGCTATCGCGGTCATAGCTTTTTCAACTGAAGGTTCAAGAGCACCGGCAGCCTTATTCCTAACCCTGCACTGTAGAAGGTTCTTCCTATGCACCAGTATCTCAATAGCCAGGAAGGCGAAGGCGAGCAGAATGCCGTAGAGGTACATGAGCAGCACGGGGTGGAAGTCCACCATGTTGACGGAGCCGAAGCTGCCCCCACGGGCGCGGCAGGCGGGCTTGCGCGCGTAGATGAGGCGGTTCTCGCGGTCGCTCAGCCCGTGCTCTCGGATTCGGAAGAGACTGGAAACAGTATTCGTGTGTGACTGGACAGCCCTGATGATGCGTTTGGTGCTGACCCTACCTCACGTTACAGGGAGGTTCGGGATCAACATATATGAACGTAACATGAGTGCAAGTACCTACTTTACATCTGTGTTTGCATAGAACCTTACTTATTCTAAAACTATAACAAGAAGGGTAATTAGACACTCGTTTATTAGATACAACTACTTAGTTACCTAACACATTTGAATCACATTATGAAACGAAATTTTATAGAAAAAGACCACAGAAAAACTTTAATTATTAAGTAAGTACTAGGTAGGTACATACCCTATCTTGAAGATCTCTTTATAAGGCGAATTCTTTCGACATGTTATATAGGTTTTCGTTGCATACAAATATGCTATTTCTTGGAGGCCGCATTTTTGGTGTTCATGGAAATATCGTTCCACTAGCCTGTACCCTATTCCTTTGTTCATATGGAAAGCAAAAGGTTCCTATAAAATAAGCAAAAAGTAAATAATAGAAGAAATAGTAGATACAATAAACATAGTCCGTAGAAAGAAATGTGCCGGCGACGGCTTCAGATTGTGTTAGTATTGCAGTGAAATAGCAGCTGTATTTCAGACATAAAGGATGGTCCAAATTCCTTAAAAGACAAGTTATTGTGACGCCGAGTGTACACAGGCAAGCAGCATTTTTTTTATATGCTGGAGGTGACAAGCAAGCGGGTACCTGTTGGTAAGTAGGTAATCACCACAGCCCAAGAACATCTGCAAGTCCCCCAGTTTCATGCGAAAAAACGTACATACCCACATATGTATCGAGTTCAATTCAGTAGCTACGCGCTATTACAGAGAAATTCTCATCAAGTTTAGCTTAGCTGTGTGTGTATTATTGTGGTATCAGTATATCGTGTATAGTTATAGAGTAGGTATACCGTCTGTAGTTTCTTCACTCCAGCCTCGAGACTCATGAATTTTGGCTCTGTACCTCGTGGTGCTATTTTAGTTTGATAGATTGCTTTCCTAACTGGCTCTGTCGCTATCTAAAACATAACAAAACCCATAAATATAAAGCAACAACTCCGAAAAAAAATTTTATCGCAAAAGTACCTAAACCAATACTATAGAAAAATGAATAGGTATAACATTACAAAGAGATACTTAACAGAACTTAAGATTCTAAGGAAAAAACCTTTACCGGAAAAAAATATCGATTGTACGGAGTATCTTCGACTCCAAGCTCTAGCTTAGAATTCAACAGGTCCGACAGAGTCCGTATCTGGTTAGAACTGGATTGCAAAAGTGCCACTATGCTTGCAGAGTAAGACGAGTACAACAATAAAAATGCTAGGAATAAAATAAACATAACAATGCGGCCAAGAGTTCCTGGAACAAACAAGATGACAATATAATATTCAGTCGCATTATTCTTTTAAGTATTTATGAAGTTTTTCTGTAGTAGATAATGATCCGGACTGATCCAGAGCCTGGGGTAGAAATCTCTGACATACCATAAAGGGATCCTCTAGCACTGTTGATCGCAGGCTGTTGATTTATGATATTAAATGCGGTCTCACATATTTGAGAAATAAAAAGTGTGTGTATGAATGTGTTCTTAATCTTATACCTTTTAATTCCGTGTTACTTCCTTGTTGGGAGATTGCGCTGATTACCAAAATGGCGATATCACTGACACTTGGCTTCAAGGCTGAAGGATCTTTAGGATTCTACAAAATATAAGAAATTGCTACGTAAATAATGAAAACTAAAAAGATTTTCATTCTAATTACCAACATTTTTAAAGTCATTAGTATGTAGATATAGAGTTTATCCTTACGATTTCACTTGGGTCCATCATTTTATTTTCCCACAGAGCGGTGATGTACAGGATAAACCCCAAAACCAGTACAAATGCACCCATACAATACCACACGGTAGTTTTAAACGGTAACAGAAACAAGTTGTTTTGATATGAAAGTGGGGGTTCCCTGAATACGAATTTAATAGACATGGGGGTAGGACAGGAGAGGTATTCGACGACTTCCATGCGGTCCCATGTAGCTATAAGCACAGTCCCTGAAAAGTAAGATGTGACAGTAAATAATAAGATTAAGTTCTACTGAGTTTCTTGCTGATTCTTCTCGGTAGAAATTGACCTTCCGAATCAGCAGTAGATTATAATATTTGACATTCATAAATGTTCTGTAAAGGACTTAAATTGAATAAAGAGTTTTTGATTTGATTTATCGCTTGGTGATAAATCAAATCAAAAACTCTTTATTCAATTTAAGTCTACTCTATATATCTTCTAGGCAAAAGCGTGTCATCCTAGACCTCATTGTTATTTTCCATCAGGTGCAATAGTGGTCAAGTATTGGCCTATAACTAATAAAATAAAAATAGCCGTAGCAAGAACTAAGCTTCACCAGACCAGTGGCCTTAAACACAACATCAAAGGAGTGCAACATTCGACGATCAAAGGAGTAATATTCGTCAGACACAATTATTCGAAATAAAATACGTTGATAAGTAGTTACTGTCCTATAGTAGCTACCATGAGTTGACATCGAAAACTGACATAACGTAAACTATTGCTCGGTCTCTTTCAAATGCATCGCAATGAAAGAGACAAAGCGATAGTTTTCGATAGCGAGGATAGTATTTCAAACTCATGGTAGTGCTACTGATCGACAAATACTCCGAGAACTAAACCAAGTAGGTACCAAAAGTTCAAATCCATGTAAGAAAAGGTATCCTTATCCTATAAAAAACCACACAATATATACGTGAATAGATATTAACTTTACCTCCAATGTCTGCATCTCCGATGGTCATTTCTGCAATCATTCCACCATAAGTGCCATTCCTATAATATCCCCAAGTTTCACTATAAATGAGGGTTCTGGAGGCATTTATGTAGCCATAGAGAGGGTCAACTTGACGAAAACTGCCCTTTGACACGGTATCGGTTAGGATATCACTGAAATAACAATATAACTACATAATTAATTATCAGTTAAAATTAACTACATTGCTAATGAAAAATGAACTCCGTATTTCGCACTTAGACTCTCTAACGGTCAATTGTACGTGATGGAACGTAAAATGGTTTCCATATTCCTTCCGAAATCGACATCAGAATCTATAAATGTTACATTCCTAAGCTTCTGTTTACGATTAATCTGTAAATTTTAAGATTTTGATGTCTATGTCGGAGGTATAATATGGATTTGAAGATTTTTTGAATGAATTAACCCACTGACTACCGACACGATTTTCGTCATTTGTTTTTTTCCTGGGACAAATAAAAACTTACAAAATTTTAAATACAATTATGTATAATTATAATGTACAGCAGAACATATAAAAAAAAATAATGATGAGATATTTACAGAGAGAGCAGAACATATAAAAAAAAATGATGAGATATTTACAGAGAGTTGTCTGCGCCGCAATTCAGCGTGCCCAAAATATTATGTATAAGCGACCGAAGGCGGATCATTCTTTCTAAAGGAGTCTCGTTTACTTCTTTTATATCTAATGATAACTAACTTCAAATGCAAGCAGTACTTAAGTATTGTTCAGAAGTTTACCATTATCGACAGGTATGTTCAATTACCAATCAGTGTCTGGCTATCGGATCGGGTGTACTAGTTACCCAAGGAAAGGATCACTAACCTCAAGTCGTAAAGATTTGATATTGTTCTGTTGTCAAGAATCACCATAGCACTTTTTATGGGTTCCCTTTTAAAATTTTTCCTTCTTGTTGATATTGACGACTTTGCAAGTTCAAACTTTTTTAGTCCATTCAAAGATGTCCAAATTCCAATTTGCTCTACGATCCATTTACTCTTCAGATTTATTTTGTAGACTAAAAATAAATTATCAGTAGTCCTCTTTTAACAAAGTGCACGTTATGTAAATTACTTATAATTTAAAATAGTATTGTTTTTAGTGCATCAAACTGTGAATAGCCAAACAAATGCCTTCTTAATTACTTAAATGAACTACCGCTGTTCCTATTCTACTTTCAGGATACTAGGAGAAAACTGGTTAATATTCCTATAATATGGATGAAGTTTGGCTCCGCACCATGTGCTAACCTAACATGGCTCAGTTAAGACCTCATGTTGATTCCGTCATAATTTTAGGAAAAAGTGAAATAATTATGTAGGTACTGAATTACTTACTCATGTTTAAAATGAAGGAGTCTGTGTTATTTTTCTGTGCAATAATGACGTTAGCGTCCGGATACAAGTGCAAGTTACTAAACTCTGAAGTCACGGCCATGGTCTCGTTGATCTCTTTTCCGATGATTATCCAACGGTATGGAAACCCAAACTTTTTTGTGGCATTAGCCTAGTTAAAAGCAGACATTATACATTGTAAAGATATATAAAGATAAAGACTGGAGAAAAAAAATCTGCAATAACTAATAGCAAGATCGGTGGGCTCCAAACTGCGTGACCATGTGTCATGATAGCCCGCGGTAATAAACAACAGATCTATTAAGATTAATAAACTACTCGTATGTACTTTAAAAAACTTTAAGGAAAAAGACGTATCTAAAATCTTTTACCTTATTAAGAAAATAATTTTATTGGTTCAGTAATGAACAACCACTTACCATTTTGAAAAAATCTTTAGTGGTAGGACAACTTATATCTGCTAACACAAGCACTCGTTCCCTATGTTGTGGTTCTACAATATTTGCCCATTCCTTGTCAGCCAACAGGACCATCTTTGCTATTTTAGTATCAGCCAACTGTGATACCATTTGGACTTGTTTAACTAAAATATAAATGAATTTTTGGTTGAAATCTTATTTTCAAATCTCTAATTTTAATACGTCAATACTTACATGGTTTCCAACAAAGATGTGCTATCACTGAAGTAACTTGATCTGAATCCTTAATAAGGTCTATGATCATCTTAATTTCATAGTTAGATTTCGAAATTACTACCGAGGAATAAATCATAAGAAAAATGAACAACAAATTATGTTTTTTCATTTTGATATCTTTATTCGCACTAGGGACTATTTCAACATTTGCCACCTTTGAGAAGGAAAGCTTAGTATTTATATTCAGGGCGGTTCTTGTGTGTACATTTGCTAATGCAGTGCTAAGTGGTAATTAGTGGTTACAACGAAGCTAAGGCATAATTATACGATACATATGCTTTAAGTGGCATCGAGTTTTCTCGCTAATCATATGGGTGGTTACTTTTAATTACACCCGACTGTGAAACGTTATACATAAAATATCGCGCTTATGCAACGACAACTTCTTGAACGTTGGAACAGGTAAATTTAAAAGATTATGCCTACCTATTTCCTAGTGAGCACAACTAATTATAACTGGAAGCATTAAAAATCCGTGAGATAAGAAACAATACTTTCGATTGTATGTGTGATCTATATCAGTTCACGAACTCTGTTTTTGTGTTTACGAATCTATTGAAGCTTACTACAATGAGTAATCCTATTAACTAATAGTTTGTCTTTTAAGATATAGAAAATTCACAAGCAAGTAACATTAGAGACAGGATGGTTCCATACGTGAGTATTAAAAGAGCAGGATAACAATCTACCATACTGACTGATACAAAATTAGATTCTCTGCCTGAACATTTAGGGCGCTTTTCGTATAGCAACCAGTTCTCTCTGCTTTGAAGTCCATGTTCTTGAATGCGTTTCATTCTGCAAAGGAAATAGTTTGCGAATATTCATACATTCTAGTTATAACGGATGAAAACGTTTCTAATAACAACGGTGTAAAAAAGAACTTACCCAATTTTAAACATTTCTTTGTAAGGAGTATGCTTCCGTACGGCTAACCAGGGGTCAATCACTTGTAAATATTGTATCTCTTGCAGACCACATTTTTCACCTTCGTTGAAATATTTCCCCACAAATTTGTACCCTACTCCAGTTTCCATGTGAAAAGCAAACAAGCCCTACAAAAATAAATGAAGTTACTTACCAATTGAGAAAAAAAAATGATAAACAACAAATTATTTACCTTTCGCATTTTCTTCACCCCTTCTTCCATACTCATAAATCGAGGAACAGCGCCAGGTGGAGCTACCTTTTTTTCATAGATAGCTTTTCTGACAGGTTCAGTAGCAGTCTAAAAATAAATGTTTTACAAATATTATTTATTTTATAAATATTACTTATTTGGCATTACGAACAGGAGGTGGCCAGGACCTATCTTGATGAAGGCTCTTATTACCGGAGGCTAAGGCCTATTTTGGATCGCTGCGTCAACCTAGTTCGTTATGTATTGGTCGTAGTTACTCACCGAAAAGTAATATTTATTAAAGACAGTATCATGAACGCCAAACTTAAGTCTGGAGTGCAGTAAGTCATCCAAGTTTCTGATCTGAGATGAACTGGACTGCAGCAATGCAACTATGTTTGCCGCGTAGGACGTATAAAGAAACATCAATGCCAGGAAGAGAATTAGCATCACCACTCGCCCAAGGGATCCTGCAGGAAATGTGTTATTATTTATGTATACTTAGACTACCATTCGGAAGAGATTGCCTAAAATATATTACTTATGTGTATAGTATTTCTCCCAAAGGTTTAAATCGTTTCCCCAACGTTGCCCTGTGAATAGCCAGTCTCTATTCTTGATTCACGTGCGAAAGATCAAATTTACCAGGATATGATGAAAGTAATATCTTGAGACTAACTTCAATTCAAAATCAGAGGGGATGTGGCGACTCAGTATTTCAATTTGATATTCAGTGCTCAAATTAAATAGAAAAGTATATTAATTTTGTTAACGCGTAATTAGGAATCAGTATCTACTAGTAGCGGGATGTTCGACTTCTTATATTGAGTTACAATTACTTACCTTTTAATTCAACAGGGCTACCTTGTTGACAGATAGCGCCAAATATTAAAATGGTAACATCAACAAGATTCGCTCTTAAAGTTCCAGAATCATGGGCTCGCTGTAAGCAAACATGTTGGTTACTGAAAGTTTATTGTCACCCGTCTTAAATAATAGGTACACATTTATTACTTACCTGTGTATCCTTAGCATTTTTCTTCCACTCCCATACAGCTACAACAAATAAAGCTAGCAACAATAGAAAAAGTAAGCCTGTGCTACTGTACCATACAGATGTACGAAAGGAAAGGAGAAACAAATTGTTTTCATAGGACAATTTAGGGCTGCTGAAATACGAACTTAGAACGAGTCGGCGTCGGACTGGCAATATAATCCACTACTGATATTCTTTCTGATGTGAAAAACATCGGCGACCCTGTGAGAGTAAAAAGGAAAGTAAGAATGTACAGAGTTAATACATTAAAGAAATGGACACGATAAATGATATCACGTTTTGTACCTCCTATTTCAACTTCCTGTCTTATTAAGTAGCCCGTCATCCCATTCCAAGTACCATTGACTCGATAGCCCCATGTATCAGCAAAGATGTATTTTCTAGATGCATTCAAAAAGTCCAGTAAGTGATTCGTAGTTGGAAAATTTACTTTAGTTATGGTGTCTATGTGATCGTTTCTGAAAATAAACGTGAACTTTAAACTTATAAACATATACTACAATCTCTATCTAGGAGGTTATTGAGGTTTTCCAATAACCTGGTATATTTTATACTTAGGCTCAACAAACTTGTATAAAGCTATTTAGGTACTACAATTTATACATTATGTGGATCTTCGACTTACACTTCATCAGTCAGATGATTAATGCTGTCGTTGTCAGTAAGAACGTAACAGATACTTATTTCAAACCCCAGTAAGTCTAGTCTTTGCAAGGCGATTGATTCCATATACGGATTCGTAACGACAAATCTATTTTCTTTATTCCATGTCCCGTAGAGCTCAGTTCGCCAATCAGTATCGGCACTTATTCTATAAACTGAAAAACATTTAACAACATTCAATGAATTCTTATCAGTCATACAGCCAGATTCAATATACTTTTCCTGCTGTTTACTTAAAATCTATCGACTTAGTACTTACTTGAATGGATATCATAAATATCTTCTTTGACTTGTCGTACCACTATCACATGAGAGTCGGGTAGAACATCCACATGAGCTATTGCCTTTGGTACAATTTCATCGTCATCTTCCATTAAACCGCCGATCAAAATCCAACGAAAAGGTGACCGAAAATAGTTTTCTGTTCTTTTCTGAACAAAAAAGAATAATATTAAAATTTGAATAATTGCGAGTCCAGGCCAGGATATAGTGTTTCTACTGTAGAGGAGACCGATTCCTAGTTGTCACAAAGATAAGTGATTTATTTGAGAAATATCCTTTCGCAGCTATACTTAGCAGCTAACAAGACGTCATTCCCTCTCATTTAATTAAACATTACTTCGTTTTGCTTAGTGATGAAACGATATTAATATCGTTTCATCACTAAGCAAAACGTATATCATATATGTAGTTGTATCATGTATGTGACTACAATCATCATTTTAGCGTCATTTTTGGTAACAGAAACAAAAGCACACGTGTGTTTACAGTGGAATGTTTACAATTTACCTTGTCGAAAAACACGGAAATGTTTGGACAACTGAGATCTGCGACAAACACAATGTGTTGATCTTGTCCGTAATCTTCTTTCATATGGTTTATGCCATCAAGTTGTGCAGTGGTAATTCTCGAAAATCTTTCGCGATCGGTCACTGCATAATAGAATCGTAGTTTTTCATCTGCAACCAATAAGTATAAACCAGTAAGAATAAAGCTAAATTTATCGCTGCTAACCATTTCCGTTAGCCTTGCGTTTAATGTAGCTATTGCCGCTTTATTATGAACGATTTGTCTATAGGAACATTTCTAAATTGAGCTGATTTTTTCTTACCGGTTACCCAACAAAGCGTGGCCACTACGGTTGATGGCTTTTCCATGGCGCGGATTATGTCGGCGACTACATACACTCCGGAATCAGATTTTGCATTGCAAACGTAAAAAAAATATATACAAAATAAAGAATATAAAATTATTTTCATTGTTCTTTGTTTTCAGACATCAGTATTGGTAGTCAAAGCCGCAGCGAGCCGTGTAGAGCCACAGCAATTCATGCAAATTGCCTATGCACAAAATCGTTTTCAAGATTCGAGCTGTTTATTTAAGAAATTGCTGTTCAATTTGAGGTATTTGAGTGAATTTCTTTACTGTATATTTCAGTAGGTCAAAAATACTAAATCGTTATGAAGTTTAATATGCAATAGGTAAGGATTAGGTACTGCTCATGTGACTTGCATAAGTTAAATGCACAGCAAATCTTTCATGTTGATAAATACACAAAGGTATAAAATTCAGCTTAAAACGTATAGTTATTCTTCTAGAACGTCATGTTTCCTAACTTGTCATAGACGCCCGACCTCACTTCGTTTCGGGACTTAGTTTTGACCATTAGTTCCATTTTCATTCATCTTCGCCAATAGATGGCGGTAGGTAACTATTACATCGCGCATGTGTTTTGAACTTTTCGGGTTGACATTAAGCCTTTTGGTTGTCTATAGACAACCTCTTTATAAATAGTATAGAAGATTCGATAGTACGAGTATGACGTATTTTTGGTTTCATTAGGACTGTTTAAGTTTTTGACCTATGGTAATTAAACGAATAAGAGTGTAGGTACATTTCCACTGGAATTCTTTTCCCTTATCCGTATAATCTAATAATGAATATTTTGTCGTTTAGATAGATATCGATTCGAGTGTTGGTACTATTGTGAAGCAATTGTCCTTTATCGCAGTTTATTTACGGCAGATAGCGTTCAGTGCTAAGTATTTTTCCGTTTGTAAACATACTCCTCGTTACTTTACCTATTTACGACCGTTAGGTATGAATTATTATTTTGGAATCTACGCAAATAATTTCGTTTCACTAGTAAGTAATAATAAAACTAAACTGAATATAAAAAAAACTAACTACAATACATAATAGGACTTTGAGAATGGTGATACCTCAGTGGATAACAACTTTGTATACGGGAAATCGTAGGATCCAATCGTATGCACCTCTAGATTTTTTTAAATCTACTTATGTGCGACTTTCTACCATCAGCTCGGCGGTGAGGGAAAAACATCATAGAGTAAAACAACATGAGGAAACCGCCACGTCTCATATAGTTAACAGTGGGAGAGCCACGCTTCGACATGAATGGGCCGGCTCGACCGGAGTAATACCACGCGTCCTCACAGAAAACCGGCGTGAAGCAGTGCATGCGCTGTGTTTCGCTGGGTGAGTGAGGGTACCGGAGGCCCAATGAATGGGAAGGGGGGTTAAAAGGTAAGCAGCGCACTTGTGACACCACTGGTGTTGCAGGTGTCCATGGGCGGCGGTAATCACTTACAATCAGATGATCCGTCGGCTCTTGTACCACCTATATCTTAAAAAAAAGTTCCCTGGTCTGATTCCCCTGTTAAAAGGTTGCGAAGGTCAGATAGCAATCCCTCCAAATCCTGAATCATGGTCTTATCGTATAAAGCGCCAATATTACTTACCAGCAGGTGACCCGCTTCCTCGTTTGCTGCCTCTATTATAAAAAAAAAAATATTGGACGCAAACGGGATATACTTACATGCTGAGATATGAAAACAATAATAAGACCTAACTTTAGAGTAGGTATAAGATGTCGGAATCCTTCTGAATTCTCACAATACGGAAATATTTTAACTAACTTCCGTTATATGGCTTCATAGAAATCTTATAAGTTTGTTTGGTTTGGTCAATATTATGCTTGAATACCTACGTTATAAAAAGGAATATAGGTTTAAGTATTGCTACCCATGTTTTGTGTGGGAATAGATTTTAGGTACTGGCATAGAGAAATAAAATATGTCTACTCATTAGGTAGGTATGTACTAGTTATTAGTACCTACATCTAAAATGTTGAAAAAAAGTTAGTAGCCAAAACTTTCCAAATTACTGCAGGACAACAATTTGTTTGTTTGCAAATGACGATCCTTAATTGGTCCAAGATAGGTACATCTTTATCTCTAAGTACATAATTAAATTGTTAAGCTATATCATCTCGGCCAGTTGCGGGTTCGACGTGATACGCAGTACGCACTGTCCGTGGAATGTTTCTTATCTACGTAAATATAGGTGAAGTGAGAGAGAAAAATATTAAATAAAATGAATGTTCTGGCTAAAATAATATCAGGTGATATATTTCATAATGTAGTGGACAGGACGGGAAAATCTTCAGCGTCGGAGTGGACACCGCTGTTACGGGATCCAGCTGATGTTACTATTTCGGAAAGAGGTATGTATCCTTTTACGGATTGCTAATCAAAAGGTCCGGGTCGAGCAAAAAATTTATCAAATTTTTTGAGCATAGCCCGGGTTTGTCATTGATCACCAATCCGCATTAAACAAGCGTAATGATTAAGCCTAATTCCAAACAATGCTGGGATTAGGCTTACGCTACTATTAGCGATGATCTGATGGAGTCCTTTGCCTTGCAGTATAATACTATCCTAGAAATAGGCAGATACTTCACTTATTTTAATCAAAAGAAGGTAGAAAAGGGTAGATAGATATAGTGACATCTCAAGTTGCATTGCTCTACTTTGATTTGACTTTGATTGACCTATTTATATCCGAAGTACCTAAGTTAATAATGTAATCCTTGAGTTATTGATCTTGTTATCTTATTGTTATGTTAGCGGGACAAAATCTACATGCATGCACAACACTAATCTATCTACGATTCTGTCACTTCGATCATTTGTTCAATAAAATTCATGCGCTGTTTACTAATTTACGATTAACAATTATTGTTAAATTATAAACGCGTTACCTACTCAGTACATAGGGAGGTAAGTAAAGTTATCTAATTATTTATTAAATATCTTGAGTAAGGATTCTTTACCGCTAACATCGTTGTTTAGCTTGTCGAGCAACTATTGGTATAAATAATAAATAAGTTTAGAGATCCATTGATGAGACATTGGCACGCGGCAGATGCTAAATAAGAATTCACGATTACGCTTTACGTACCCAAGTACCGTGGTATTGACTTAGTTACATGATCTTAATTTTTTAAACTCTTCTTTTTGAGTTGACGATAATTTATTACATCAATAACTATTTCCAAGTAAGCCCAGATCGCGACTTTTTGCTTATTTCCGCAACACTTTGGAATGTGACTTTTAAAAATAAAAAATATTTTCTATCTAGAAACAAAAATTGAAGGATCAACATAAAGGTATTAAATCTTAATATGCATTTGTAATTAACTGTGAAGCTTAAAATAGTATTGGCTTCCTACTTTTTGTGTTAAGGTTATTCAAAGAAACTAGGAACCAAAAGTTCATACATCATAGTTTAAATACGAATAAACCAATTTACCTAATATTTAAACTCAAATACACACAATAAGTAATGATGACATAAAAAATGATTTAGATATTAGAGTCTGTTCGTCATGGGATTTTATAGCACAATAAAATGTAGCTGTGTAAGCACCATCAATATTGCGAATGCATTAAATCATAGCAAAGATCTATTAATTATCTTAGCCTACAAGAAATTAACAACATAGGTTTCGTCGTAACTCGTATTAATATGAAATAAATTATAGTTTTAATGGATACTGGTGTAATTATTATCAAAAAAATATTATCAATAAATTAGTAGGTATAATTTGCCTATGACGCGCATATTCACAATTGGAAATTTTTGTTCAGACTTCAGCACAACATCTGATAATTTCAAAATTTAAAAAGCTAAGTACCTACATATAAGCAAAATTCAAAATTTAAAAGCTATATTCCCATTTATGTCTTACAATGCTGAATGAATACCCAATTAGTAAGTAAGTATATCTAAGTAGTGATTTCTTATTGTTGTCATACCTACAATACAGTGACGTGTAGAGATAACTAACCAATTACTTAGTTATCAAGAAGTAGGCCACGGGAAAAGTTCCACAGGTTTAAAACTTAAGGCGATGCCACGATTCTCCTTAATTACAAACAAATCATCACTAAAATCGATTTCTTTTTCACTAACACAATCAAAAGAGGCTTTTTGAAATATAAATAAGTGACAGTTTTCAATTGTAAATTTTATTATTTTCGCACTAACTAGGAATTTTCTTCGATACTTATACCACAAAATATGTGTAATTATTTTGTGCTTATACGTCAACAACATTGTTTGATGGAATTCATAAGATCACTTCATACACACAGACCGTTCGCAACTATTTTTAAGAACCTACAACAATAGACTGCCAGATGCAAAATATCATATTCATACATTTTGACAGATGTGAAGGTCAATAAAATTCTTTCTTCGTATAAAAACACTTCAAGAAAAAACACATCAAATAATTTTATATGTTCTGTTGATAGGCCATTAAATGTCAATATTGAGGTGAAATCCGAACCTTGGCCTTAACCAGTGAGAAGATAAAAAGCTGTCATGATAACTCCAAGTCAACGCACTTTCCTAACCTGTCCCGGTCACCTCAGGATCACCGGTTTATTTACCTAAGTAGTAGATACCTATTGAAATAGAAATAGAAATATTCTTTATTCAATTTAAGTCCTTATAGAACATTTATGAATATCATCAACATCATCAGTCGATTGTTTTTTTTAGTATAGCCAGACATTAGGCATTAGCCTAATGACTGGCTATACTCTTTCCCTATGAGTGACTACAGGACTCACCAACCCACCGACATTGGGGGAGACCTACCTACGTGTATTGGGTATAATATATTGACTGAAATGATGGTGAGGTACTCTAGTAAGGAGGGCTGATCCAGCACAAATACTCTAGCTGGTTGTAAGTGCGGATTTGGCAATTGGTCCAAAACAACTCGTCCCAGAATTTTAAGATTTTTTGCTGTTCACTCACTGTTCTAACTAACCTTAAGCAATATTTTTGTGATGATAATATTTACTAAATTCTACAAAACAAAAAACTACTAGAACATTCTGGGAAGAGTTTTTTGGGACGAATTGCTCCCTAGCCGTATGCGCTTATGCATGTTAGATTGCATGCCTTTCAAGTCTACAAATTAGTTACGACGTCATAAAATGTTTTAACACAATTTTGCCGATAACTAACGATGTCTTGGTCAACTGTCAAAATAATTACGGACAACAAAACGGGAAATGGCCAGTAGCCAGGCAGTACACGGTCATTATCGCACGCTTTGATGAGCCACATTTATGTTAGTTATTAGTTAATTGTCTCACCCTATTTGGGCCGACTACATTATTTCATTATTACCTGGATAATCGGGTATTGTATAAATGTGTTAAATTTTGACTTGGTTTTCTACAAAAGTAGAAATACAATTATTTGTTTGTTTAAAAATATATTGTAGAGATGAGGATAAAGACTGTATAGGTATGTGTAAACCATAAAATATTAACTTTTTTTATGTGATAGGTGGCAGACGATCAGAAGGTTCACCTGATGGTAAGCGATAGATGGTGGTGGATATTAACTACTTTACCTACTTATTAATATATTCGATTGGATTTGTAGATATCGTCGCACTAAATAAATAAATATCTAATAATTAGTTTGACTTATTGAACCCTTAATTTACCCAAGAAGTATGTAATATGTAACTATATTCAATTTAGGTAGCAACAAAAACATTTGCCTAACGACACCGGGTAGTAAAAAAAGCTAAAGCGAATTAAGAATATTTTCTTGCGCTTGCGACCTCTCGTAGAGCGAGAGGGACAGACCGACGTTGAAGATCTAACTTAATTTTAGAATAAGGAAATAGATTTTTTAAACTGGCGACGACATCGACAAACGTCATTAGGTATTCCTTTTTGCGTAAGGAATAATAATGACCAGTTACTTACTTAGAAATAGTACCTATAATTTTATCAACGAAACAGAGGTATATAGGTCAATGCAATTATGTTCCAGACTTTTGGAGCGCATGCGTGATTACGAAGCCAACACGTAGATCATACGCGTTCAATAAATTAGACGGTAAACGATACCCGGTTAGTGCAGGACTATTAGAAATACTTGTTTCCAAATATGAAATTGGGGGATTGTGTTGAGGTGCTGATGGACTAAGTAAGTAGGTAACGTTAAAAGACTATGTCACCTGCCCGATTAATGAGTTTAAGAATATTATGTAATAGTTGCGTAGAAACAGTCCACAACATATTTTAATAGATTTAGATTTTACCCAAAATGTAATAATGAGGTTGTCATTGACAAAGCCAAAAGATGACAACAATGCTATGGTTTCATTGTCTTCTTTTTGCCTGGTTTTTGCCGAACAAAATGCAACCGCAATGTAGGCAACCATTAGTTGTAGCCAGGCAGTCTGCAGCGGCGCGCCCACACTCATTTATACTGGTCGGTATGCGCAGTAGGTACCGGATTAGCGATATAGCAAATGCTACACCGCGGGGCCGGGGCTTGGGCCAGTAGCGTAGCGTAGCGAGTGTGCAGTTCGTCCCGGGCGGCACTTAAAAGTGGGCGAAAAAATCTCTTGTTACCACCGTCCGTTGTATGCCGTCGAGTTGAATGGTAGAAAGGATTTGAACACACCGAAGATCTGGCGGAAGGACAACAAGCAGCAGGTACATACAGCAGATTGCAGAAGTGTTAGAGGTGCAGCAGGGAAATCGGCCATAGGATTAACTGGGATTAAATGGAATATATTCACATCGCGGTACCGAAGTATATCGGATAGGTGGAAGAAAAATTCTGAAGCGAGAGTAGTCTTCAAATCTACAGTGTACACTAATACTAATGTGCGGGATTACTCCCGTACATACACCTGTCCACAGCAGTGGTGAAATTCTGGCTGCTGTAACTTTGATGATTGTGCAGTTTTCAAAGTTAAGAAGAGTTTATATTTGGGGATTAGGTTAATCATCATCTCAGCCAAGAGACACAGCTGGAGATGACTTTTACTTACGATTTCTAATTGAAGTTCGCAGGGATGTCTTTGATGCAAGTGGGGTAGGTCCGCAGGTTTTTCTCAATCCAGCGCAAGCGTAGCGATCAATTACCTGCGATTTTATAGACGTAGTTAAATACTCAGGCTGTGTCGTTGCCAATTTATTTGCTTAGCACTGTGTTGGGTAACTCATGTAGCGCGTAATCAAAAGATTAGCCCTAATTGATCAGTTTAACCGGATCCCATGATTACCTCTAAGGTAACTGGCGTGTGAAGATAGAATTCCTTGTAGAAGATATCATGCGAATATAATATGGTTATTTGAGAGAGCTACAATTTTCTTTTAGCGATTACCTACCAACGTGTGGACTAATGTTGTTTATCTTTAAATCTCAAAAGTTACCAAGTCTAGTGTATGCTTCAGTTTATCGGCCGGCTAGTAATGGAGATACCCCGATAAGGGAACAACCCTCGGGCATAGCTTCTTTCTTAGAAAGCCAAGCTAAGAAGGAAAATTTATTCACGAGATCAAAATGGAACAATGCTGAGTTTTCTTGAATGATCCCATCTCCAATCATTTGATTCATTATGCAGAGTTGCGTTCTCCAAAAAAAAGTAAAGGTTTCCGAAAAACCCTTTGGGTAGCCTGTTAATCTGTCGATTCAACCGAATTACTGGTAGCTATTTCTATTGAATTTTTAGTCTTGGCCTTTAAAGCTATGTTTATTAAATTTGCAACGTCTTTGTGCGGCATGCAGTACAATGTTTCTGACACCAGAGTTAAAAAAAAACCTCACGATATAAAAATTAAGGCCCCGCGATTGAATGAAAACCTGAGTAGAACAATGGTATTACAAATAAAAAAACGCATAAATAAGCTCATTTGTTCTAAAGCAAAGCGTAATCGTAAAGATCGAATTAGAAGAACACGTTGTAATAGAACGAAGCCGGAGTCGCTAAACTTTCGTCATTCTGTTAAGTTTAATCATGTTCCGATTAGACACGGAACAAGTGTCGCAAATTACAAGTGATTTACTAATGTCAGTCAGGGCCTGCTTTAGTGCTTGCTTCGCTGTTCTCTAAAAATTTGAGGTCATCTACATATTCAAGAAAACCAGGTTGGAGGTATTACGATAATGGTGGTCCGATTGATAAGTGTCGGATATTGAGCGGATGCAAATAGTAAATTAATCAACATAGATAATTAAACTAAATTCACTTGTTGGTAATCTACGGTATTCAATGATGCAGGTGATGCAGGAAATTAACTGCTAGAAAAAACTTTAGCAAAAAGTAAGTTTCTTTGTTTGGATATATAGAACTCTTGAGTCAACGCATCATGATAGGTAAGATGTTTTGACAGGACGGGAGGTCATCGAACTATAATAGACGATAAGTTCAAAACGTAATGTAAATGAATTTCATAACGAAAAATTTTGGATTATTTTATTTAGATATATGATATGGAATACCAATATCCGTATCATAATTGAAATAAACACGCAGCAGCAATCTCTAATACATCGATTGAAGCATCTTAATGAATCGTTTTCTACGAACACAAGTCTGGATTGAGCAATAGAATTCCGATATTTTATTGACTTTACTTACATGGCATTAATCAATCCTGTAGGCAAGCGAAAAGGCACTTTATAACAGCAACCGGTTGACGTTATCACTGTAAAAGGCACGAGACCGATCATTAACGCGGGTGAAAGGCCCGCTGCGTGTACGCATCTAACAGGAACCATGGGACAAGACGACGTCATTTTTGCATGCGCGTCACTGGTTTATTACCATGTTTTGCTGCTTCGATTGAATTGCATAAGGATGGATGGGGTCAATCGAAGTGTCATGAAATTGACGCGCATTTCAATGAGCGTGCGTAAGATGATCATTGATTTATTTACGGGAAGAGACGAGCCCACTATTCTTTAATTGATGTTGTGAAATGACGTAGTTATCTACGACAGTCAAGAAATTTTGCGTATCGATTGATACATATACCTACTTATTTCTATCTACACCTCTATCAGAGAGTATAAATCACAGGGAAAAGAAATCCAATCCAACATACTACATTGAAACCAGTCATTGCCGACTGGGGAGATAGAAACAACTCGCAAGAAATTTCTTAACACATCCTTCAATCATGGGGATTTTTCATTATTCAAACTTAGTCCACACACACACACACAAATATTTTAAAAGTGTTAACAAATTAAGTCATAAGTTGAAGTCATTTTAAAGTACGTTACTGTCCTAATACTCCCAACCCCTGAACAAGTATCTAAAAATCCTATTAAATTATATCAATACATACCTTAGAAATTATGGATATTGCTAACTAAATGCACACGACATTCGTTGAATAATATAACATCAACACTCTAACTATACTTATTATCGTACCACTGCTTCTTCGAACTGTCGATGTTTTCCAACTTTAGTGACCAAAAGAATTTCTCACTTCAATTATAGCGAGCAGTTACTATGGCATATACTCTGTTGGGATTTTCCTTGACTATTTAGCATCACCCGTGATTGGTGATATAATATTTTGAAAATACTCGTATGTAGGTACGGACAGCTACATATCAAGTTACTACAGTCTGTATTTTTGTTTTATTTTTAGATTATGTTAGATATGAGGGAGAGAATCGATTGAAGAAATTTGCCTTATTCCTTTATATTGATGTGTGGCTGTCTTTACATAACGTTCGACACTGCAATATTATATACAGGGCAGAGCATACATTTTTTTACTTTTAAGAGCAGAGTTAGACGTTTCAAGGGCCTTTTTCTAAAAAGGAAAAAATGTCACAAATTTAGACGTTTTTTTTTAACCACTAATCACATAAGAAATCAGGCCGTTATTTACAAGTTAGATCGTAAATTATGTCAAATACGCGCACAGTGATAAACTTAAGTCATGTGTAATTTATTATTTCTAAAAATACGAATATTAATTTGCATCTTTTACGTCACATATTAGCATAAAGATAAAAATAGTTGCCAAATCGCCAATTAGATAGGTGTTTCCCAACTTTGTGGTAAATGGACAAACCGTTTTTTTAAATTTATTAGGTAGGATCTAGGGGAAAACCTTTTTAATTTTGTCAAGTTGATTTAGTTTATGTTAATCGTGACTTGCCAATTAATTATCCTATATTCATGATCATAAAATTTGCTCATTTTAATTGCAAAAAGTTGATCTGTTTCAAAAATTTTGACAAATTATTTTGTTTTTTTAGTAACAAGGCTAGACTACCCTTGATATTTAGGTTTGGTATGTTGTAACTTTTTATCAGAAACACGTAAGTAGGTGCCTAATTAATTCGGAAGGCTCAATACTTCTAAGAAAAAATAGTAACAAATGTAATGACTGATGTCTTCTTATTCACGGATCTTTAAACAGGATCTTAAAACGGGAACTAAAGTAAGTATATTTGTTCAACTTGAGAAAAACAACGAAATGTTATTTATGATGTCATTTTTGTATGAATTTTGTACGATACTCTGTGGTGGGGGTTTGTAGTAGGTAGGTACAGTCACATGCACTAATAAGTATACAACCCCATTCAAGTATGAACCTTATAGTCCTGGCATAAGAGTCGAGGTGTTTACATTTTATTGCAGGCGACTGTACATAGGTATTGTAAAATGTAGTAGGTAAGTAACACCAGGATGTGCTTGTTTTACCTCTAGAAATAAATAATTATTCACGAAATAATATTTGCATCATCAAAAAACCTTATTTGGTTATGATAATGTTAAAACATTTCGAATTATTGACTACCACTTAAAGTAAATGTCATAGGAGTTATTAACAAACAAATGTTTAAACAGGTTTAAAACCATATTGTCCTGTAGAAAGGTAGGTAAGTAGGTAGGTACTAAAAGATATTTTTTCATCTGTGAACAAGAGTAACTAAGAACCACAGCTAAGACGCAACTTAGACTCTTTGAAACAAATGGTATGATAACGATCCTTCGACAAATGTAGATACCTACTTCGTGCTGACTTTTAGCGTAATCGTAACGTGTGGGCACGATACTTTAACGTAGCGAATCCTTTAAACGTACTTGCTAACCCCTCAGCTGATCTGATGGACGATGGTGTTGATATGTAGGTACTATCTATCTACGTTACTAGAGTGGAGTCGCCACGCAGGGCAACGTAGTGTAGGATGCCCTAAGTAATGCCTGGCTGTTGTTTATCCAATGACAATAAAATACAAATAAATATTTTGCTTGATTGATACCATAGCACCTGCCTAGGTAATATTATTACCATTGTATATATTATTATCATTGCCTAAGAACTAATTGTCAAAAAATATCTAAAATTTAAAATTATTTGTATTCGAGCCATCTTACAACTTCTGCTGTTATGAATAAACAGTGCTTTGCGATATCCCTCCTCCACTACTAACACTGCACTTGCCCTAGTTCATTACAAAAACATCAACGTAGAGAAGGTCCAGTTTTATCCAGTTCCGTCGATTTGTGTAACTATGAATGACGCGGTGTGTACTATGACCGATTTATAAGTTTTTGTGGTGCACACAATTCAATTGTAGCGATTATACGAATTTTGCAACCAGTCTGGTTTCACAACTGTTGGGTAGGAGCTGATTGTCTCTCGATTTCCTTTCTGCAGCTAACACAAGGCTACGGGTCGACCCTGGCTGCAAATACGTTCTTAGTTGACTCATCCATCAGCCATTTGTTTGAGAAAAAAAAATAGCATTATGGAGCAACAAGAATAACTATTTAAGTATTTAAATTGACCAGGAATATAAAAAACCTCATGAAGGCGCATCAATTAATTTTATATCTTTGTTATAAATTTTGCTAGCTAGCTATTACCACTAATATGAACTATAAAATATGAACCTACACTATCACCTAGAACAAAATATAGTTGCACAAAAATCATTGCAACTTGCTGTTAGCATTTGGTGTCAAAGTTATATTATATCATATTGGATATGCATATTTACAGAGTATTATAAAGGTACACTCCTATAAACACTAAAATGATGCTGTACAAAAAAAATTTAACTACACTAGCTTCGAATAAGTCCAAACAATTTTATAAGTTTAATAAAATCTTGTTGATTGAACTAGACAATCTAGAGACTATCCTACTTTAGGGACTCTGATTAGTTTTTCCAATATGTGCCTAGTTAACAATAAATACGGAAAATTTGACGCACATTCTAGTTGGTTAAATTCTTTGACAAGCTTTCTAAGAAATCTGTAGTCAAAAACACTGTTGAACAATTAGCAGTGTTTGCGATAAAAGACAAACATACCTACGTGCTTGCGCTACCACAAGATTTGTGGTTGACTGTCGCTACGATCAAAAAGACTTATTTACTTGGAATGGCATACAAGAGTGCAAATATTTTTGTACCTACCTACACTACATCTGCGAAAAGCCTGAAGAAGTGAAGACGTATGTAAGCAAGCCAATAATTGAACATATCAGCTCAATAACATTTTAATTTCTGCGTGCTTCACCAACCAACGACGTATCATCTGAGGTATGAGTGGATGTACCTACGTCTAAACTGCGCAGCGTACGATTTGCAATCAATGGTATACCTAAACTCCACTTTGTATCTTCTTCTATATCATATAGGGTAACAGTGACTTATCTCTGTACGCTCTGAACCAAATAGGAGTCAAAAGAGATAGAACTGCGCTTGAACTCTCTTGATCTCCATCGAAAAACTCTTGTATGAATAAGAAGTTAGTTTTTACTTGCAATTATGAGAGAATTGGTATAAGTGATCATTTCTTTTTGGTCCGTGTATCCGCTAATCGCCAAATTGTTCCACCCTCTCCGGGTGCATGCTACTGACGTGGCTCAGTGCCATTAATTAGTACCTATCTTGGATTCGATAGAACACAGGTTACGCGACTCGGAAAGGTAGGTCGGCAACCGGCAAGATGGAGTGACGATCTGCGAAAAGCCGTTCGTATAGACTGGATGAGTCAAGCCGAAGACAGGGTGAAGTGTGTGGCGAACATTGGAGGAGGCCTATGTCCAGCAGTAGACTGAGACAGGCTGATCATGATGATGAGAACGCAGGTATGGAAAAGGCCGATTATCAACATTGGGAAAAACTCTGTTACACATTGTAGAAAAATAGACCGCAAAAATGCGCAACTGGAAATCTCTGACAAAATACGACTACGAAAGAAATGAATGTTACAAGGAAAATTTACGTTTTAGGTAAAATCGTTTGGGTATCTTCATATTTCCACAATAAATACATAAAATGATTGGTGGATTTTGATTATATTAGTCAGGATGCTTACCCTGACCTGTTGTGGCAAATTTAGCATTGAATCCTGTTGTCAATTACCAACGAGTTTTAATATAAATCGTTTTGGCATGGTAAAGTTGAGGTCCGAGTTTATAAATCTCTACCGCCCTCATTTCGTTTCGTTATCACGGTTTAAATCTTCCCTGGACTTCCACGAATGTTGCAAGACTACAATTAGCCAAATCGGTTCAGCAATTTTCGAGTTTTAACGGGACTAAGGAACAATTTATTTCTAAACATATCGATGTTCGTAAGTCCTTTGATTTCAGGGAAAGCTAGAAAGAGTTCGAAATAGGCGGCGGAAACCAATTTTATCTATTTAAAAAAAAACTTTAGTCTACGACGAAATCATCTAATAGGACATCTATGCTTACTATCTATGCCGTAAAAGATACAAAGATAAATAGAATCATAAAAATAGCAACATCTAATGAGATAGCTTAAATTAATGGGATTCACGAGACGAGTATAATAAACGTGTACCATGTAAATCTATTTTATCTATTTTCCTCGTGAGTTTACGACATGCTACCTAATAACTTTCAAGTTCGCCGCGTGAACTGTCAAGGCTACTGTGATTAAGTTTTTCTGTGATTGTAAAATACCTACTTGATTTATAATAACATTTCATACAAAAAACCTTTATAACAATAAATAGCAAGAGGGAAAGCCTTCTATATAATACTCTCCGCCAGGTCCTCGGAACCGGAAATGTAGGTAAGACATATTATTAGAATACTCATTTAAATAGGTACCTACTCGTATATCTAATGCTTGTTTAACAGTAGAATCACGGGACATAATTATCTATTTAGTTTTCTTTGTTTGTTGGTGTTTTCTTAAATTAATGAATGAATTACTCAATGAATTAAGATACATTGCAACAAAGCATGAAATTTGTCTCTTCAATCAATTGACATTGGCAAAATTAATTTTGTTTGGTTTCAATAATACTACGTAGAAACATGAAATCGACAGGCTGTTTTGCAGTTTATCTAATAAAGGTAAAGATTTCTTTTTTTGCAATTGTGGTAATATGGTTGCAGCGTTATCTCTAAAGCCCGGAGGTAATACTTATATTTATGTATTTATAAAGAAACATGCAGACTGATTTTGTAAATTTATGAGCATAATTATTATTAAACAAGGAAGTCAGGATATTAAGTTACATACTAATAGCATCAATAACTTGTTAGTAACGTCTAGGTATGTATGTACCTAAACGCGTTTTTAAATAAGCCCTATCAATGGGATATGCATATTATGTAGGAAGAAACGTGTAATATACGACAATGGGAAACATTGCATGATGTCGAATGATGTTTGTTTACTATTTAATATTCATATACTACGACTGCACTGTGGCTGGTGGGTTGCCAAATGATCAGGAATTGGACTGGAATTTTGGGTAATGTCCCGATAAAGTTGACAAATCCCTGAAAAATAACTTTGACTTTTGACTTAGGTACGGCAAAATTGTCTTTCACTGATGTGAGTTCTCCCGACAAAATGGTAATAGCTCCCAATTATAGGAAGATTCAGGCAACCCCAATAATCAGAGCCTCAATATCAAAGGTTGCTGACCAGCGTAAATGTGCGTATAAAATGTTTGAAGCATTGTTTTGGCAACTGTAAGTTTCCTACTACCGACAAGGACGGCACTCGTCGGAACGTCCGTTTTAAGAACTAAGTATGCACAAACTTTATGCACGACAGTACACGACATTTAGCTTTGGCGATAAAGTAAGTACATAAGTAAGTATTTCCACGTTATGTATCAAGGAAGATGATAATGTCGCTACGTGTTTCTCGTACATATTGCAATTTTGGTAATTACTTGTTGAATACGTTTTTTTGTTGAGTTGTTGACCTTTTTTCCTTGTTTTCTAGATCAGAGATTATTTTCAAACTATTTAGTTTCAAGTTCCTAGTAAGATTTTAAGTAAACAAGAAGTAAAATTGTATTTGCGCGCTTTTTCTCAGAACGTCCGCGGCAAGATCGCATCTACCAATACCTGTATCTCGACTTCTCGAGTATCTCGAGCCCACCCAATGGAAGTTTCCGCTAAACAAGTGTGCCCTAGGAATTTCACCGTGATATGCGCCTTAAAATGTTTATTCAACAACACGTGCGTGCACAACAAATAACCGGCTAACTAGAAAACTAATTAAGAACCCTCATTTGTAATTGCGGACATTTCAAAATTTCGATTCCAAATCTTTTACTTTGACGCATTTTTGATCAACTTAGTGACGCTCGCGTTCAGGAGCTATTGAAGTTAAGCTATAGCTTATAAAAGTATAATCAATAAAATAAAACGATAACACACACTACACATCTACAAACTATGTAAGATACTTTAAGTGGTAAACAAAGACTGGTAACTGATGTCGGAGCCCTGTGATCAATTCCCGGGTCGAGTAAAGTATTTGAGTGTTTCTAATTTTTTTAACATAGCTCGGGTTTGAGATCAACCAATCCGCACAAGACTATAGCGTGGTGATTAAGCCTAATACCATCAAAGTAGCGATGACTTGATTACTATGATAGAGGCCTATGCTCTGAAGTGGGTCAGTATACATATAGGCCACTACTTATAAACTGGTAAAAGGTTTTTTCCTCCATCTAAATGTTAATTGATTGAAATCGTTAACAGCGATAAGACCGCCTTAAATTTCTATGAATTGTTGTGGCCTATCTATACTTTTGTTTTTATTTTTAGAGTTACGATGTTGTGTTATAAATAAATAAATAAATAAATTGAGACAACATCACATACATTGTCCTGGTCCCAAACTAAGGTTTTATGAAATCAAACATACCTACATATAAAGAAGTCTAGCTATCTATAAGACTATAGAGACATGAAGAGGCGTGGCAGCTAGTTACTTTCCTCTGTTGCAATTTGCATGCGTTGTATTATTAATCGTCGTGCAAGTTGACATAACTGTTACAACCAAACAACTGCATATATCTATCATACACATGTAATGAAAGTAGAATATGTAACACTTGTGTATCCGCCTGTCAGAATTTAGAATAGATCCCATACGAGAGTTACCTGCAAAATTGCAGTTTGTATTTTACCACCGAAGTGCACACTAAAATGCTTCGTAAAATGAAAGTGACAGGGACTAAGTTAGCATGCGGTGGTCATGGCACAGTTTGGGTGCTGAACTTGACCGTTTTGGTATTACATAAATGCGCCTGCGGTGTTAATATTGGAACGATATGGCGCCTCTTGTGCGGAAGCGACTTAACTTCGCCAATTTATGTTCACTTAACGCTTTTCGTTTTATTTTTGTTCGCTTATTTTTGGAACAGTAACAAATATGGGTAAGTGATGTTGCAAGCCGAGATTTCACAAAAGAGTACCTAAAGGTATGCTCGGGTCGATCCAGTACCAATTGCCGAAATTGTCGGTCTGACCGAAACAGAAATGTAAGGACAGAGTGGTCATAACAAAGCAGTCCCGTGATGAATGAAAATTATGTCCTATCCAAAAAATAGATGCACAGATTGCCGTTCCTAAGCCTGGCCGCACACATCCGAGAAAACCTTAGATTAAATCTTTTTGATTTAATCTAAGGAGAAAACGCATGTGTGCGGCCTCGCAAATAAAGATTCGGTGAATTCCATTTCGTTTTGGTCACGTCTTCGTCTCTTAAAAGATAGACGGGATAATGTTTTTCCTATTGGATCAAGTGAAAAAAATGTAAACACCTACAAAAATCCTAAAACAAAATTTCCCAAAATCTATTTTAAAGAAGAGTAGGTATCCTATGTAGTTCGAGACAAGATGATGTACGTATAATTGTTTAACTCATTGATTTATTTTATCTATTGTATGCAATTGTGCACGTGCTCTGCATAACAGAATACTACTTAAATATCTAGGATAATCTCATAGTTCATGTCAAGGCTTATAGGTAAACCCAAAACCCGAAACACTAGTGCGATGTAATCAATTCCCAGCGCCATCTATTAGTACTTGTTTAAGTTAAGTAACGAAACCAAGTGAGGGCGGGTCACTAGTTAAAAATAAACTTGAGGTACATAATCTGGACACAATTGTATGAAAAGAAGCAAGTACCTTTTTAGTAATATCGCACTATTATTATTTTTCAAACAATATGAGGTAACATCCCACGTTGATCAAAGCCATTTCTTATAAATAAAATTAAAAGCAACGATAATACTAGTTATACACCCAGACACCAATTAACATAAGTTTCCATATTCATCATACGAATTTTTATCTAGATTGACCCCATGACCCTCGACTGGCCAATGGCACATTTGATAGTGACCCTGTCTCTATTACAAGAAATGCAGTTGGATTCCCTCCCTGGACAAGCTTGTGATGAAAACTTGTGTTTGCCTCATACACCAAAGTTCATGTATGAGATTCCCCCTCTAGGTAACATTATTTACCTAAGGCAAGAGTGAGTAAGGCTTTTCACGGGCAAGCATGACCCACCTTAGACCTCATCTTCACTTAACATCAGGTGTGATCGAAGTCAAATGCTTGTCTGTCCTAAAAAAAAAACATTCGTGTGATGAACACTTGAGTTGATTCTCATGTGAAAATTCTGATAGATACGCATAATATAATTGACCAATCGAATGATGGTTGAACCGATAAGTCATCAATAGATTGATATAGATCTTGTAGTAATTATCGATCGACGTCGAATTATTGATTTTACCCTCGATCGACGATCTATAGATTGGTCTGGTAACACCGTAAGAGTGATACTTCTTCGGTCGTGTCACTCTGGTTTCCCATCGAAATATGAGGGTAAGGGAATAGAGAGTGCACTTGTGTCTGCTCACACACTTGTGCACTTAAAAATGTCCTGCGTCGATTACTGATCGTTAAAATTGGCCGCCAATAGCCGTATTTTCGGTTAGGAGGTCAATAAGGCTGATAGGCCGACGTTTGTATTACATTACAGGACTATACAGGCTGTATCTGTTATCATTTAAATGCCTTTGACCACGCCTTCTACCAATAATTCTGAACATCATTTGTATAGCCCAATATCGTATGATGTTAAAAAAAGTCATGCGCCATCAGACTAGTCCGAATAATTCCTTTTCATCAACCAATTGCCTACCCTTGTCATAGATGCTTCTGCGCAGGTTGGTGCGCGCGGTATATAGAGCCGGAGCTTCGGCGCGCCCGCCTAATTGTCCTCGCGGTTCGACACCGCGCGCATGACAGGTAGACACTCAGTGTGATCCGCGCGCAACTCTTGCGCACACATCGTGAAATTAATACATAGTGCCTGGTGACATTCTATGAGACTAAGACTTTAAAGACTGAACTTTGACTGAGTGTTGTTTGTGGTGTTTGTAAACAGCGACAATGTTGACCGGTTGGCAATTGCTTCTTTCTAAATGTAAGTTTTTTTTTTCATTTATTTAATCAATATGATTTTAGATTACGTCCCTATTTTATGAATGAATGATGATCGTACGTAGTATTCTCGTAGTCTACCAAGTCAATGAAGACGACATAATTTATGGACACCTATAGGTTTAAAACTCCCAGTTTTGCTTCCGCAAATCATAAACACTTAGGTATAAACTTGGATTAAATATTTATAAACACAATTTATGACATACTACTTGACATAATAATTTCAAGAGCCATCAATAAATTCACAGGACTATTTTCAAAAAACTTCGAAGCATAAAATTTCTATTTTCCATAATTTAGGTATTGTAATCAATGCTTTTCATAAGACACCTATAGGAAAAGAAGTTAAATTGTATTATAAAATGGGTATTATATCCTTATGCTCATTAAAATTTACAACTAATAAAATTTACTCTTCACGTTGGGAGGAATGTAGGCATAATAATTACGAGTAGGTATAGTCTTGTAAGTTTTAAAGAAATTATTAATATACTTACTTATTTTATTACCAGTATTTTTTTTGCAATAACCTACAATTCAGCATGTTCCGTAACAATATGAATAATGAGCATTGACAAAAGATAAATCTACCAAGTGTATAGTTTGCAACAATTCTCCATACTTTATTCACTGCTGAACTGTTCCGCACGATTGGCTAAAGGCAACACAATGTCCACAAGCATTCGGCGATTTGTTTTCCATTGCTCTATAATAAAAGTTATAAAAATGCATCGCAAAAACATAATACGCAAGCTTATGTAAAATAAGAAAATGGGTCGAGAAGGCCTTCAAAATTGTTGAATTGTAGCTATAATTAAACGCTGATAAAGTTTAAATCCGTAAAGGGCCTTGCGTCTATCGCTGGAGATGTAATAATAGAATGGCAATTGTTCCGTGTCCGTGAAAATTTGCATAGAAACTTGCAAAGAAAAAATGATTTTGTTTGATGAGAGTGTGTGTAATTAAAACATTTATATCAGTGATCATTAACATAGCTTTTAACACGTTTTCTACTAGCTTAATTTTACTATTTAAAATGTATATAAGTACTACTTACAGCCAATAACAGATTTTAAATACATTAAACAAACTTATATAAATACAACAGCCAAGGGGCAGCAAAAAGCCTTTTTGAACAACATTCGTAAGTAAGTACTAAGTCTTTTGGAAATTTACACTATTTATTACATTTAGTTATTACAAAGTTTCATTTAGAATGGGGAGCAGAAAAAAAAATCGACTATTTGTTTAAAGTCGTAGGATAAATGTTCAAAATGGTTGGTAGAAGACGTGGTTAAAGGGATGCAAATGTTCACAGATACACCCTGTGTAATATAGCCTAAGATTCCATTGCTCAAATCTGCATGTAAGCATGTTTTTTTTTATAAAATCAATATAAATATAAAATATTAACTAAGTAGCTCCTTAGTGAAAAGTGAGGAGAAATTATTACCTTTTGTAATTCAGTAAAAGTTATGAAGACAAATGTGTAAACGTGATTAAAACGTGTTGTATTGTTTTAGAAACACAAACAAACTCAAGTAATCAACAAATACATCTAGTGATCTATGTGAGAAACGTTTTATAAAACCGATGAAAGTGTCAACACGAGTAATAAGTCAAATTGTAATTTCTTCCAGCAGACATTTCTGCTACAACATAGATTATTTTCTAGTAGGTACGCGGGATATACAAACATTTTCTAATATTCAGGTAGCGCAAGCAACATAGCCTCTCTATTCCTCTTCTCTCATATTGCGATTGGACACCAGTGTGACATTACCTAAGTGGGATCAGACCGAAAGGTTTAACGGCTTTTCCACACATGGGGAAAAAACGCCGCCAATTTCCGGACTCTGATATTAAGGATTTTTTGACCGACTTTTTTTTTGGTTTACGAACTAATTAGAACCGTTTAAAAAATTAGGGTCTGTTATTCCAACAAATACATCCTAACACGGGCCAAAATCCTCTGTGCCCGGGCTTTCAATTCATATTAAAATAGACAACTGTAAACCATTGAGTTGATTTACGTTTTTTGTAAGTACCAAATCGTAAGTCTTCCTTAAAGTTTTTACCCAGATCTTATTTTTGAAGCAGTGCGTGACGTTGCGATATTCAACAACAATTGTGCCATTTTTTCCTAGATTTAGCTAAGAAGTTAATAATTATAATAAACGAATTTCGTTGTCCGAGCAAGTGAGTGAAAGTGAATAGTTAACATATTTGTAAAGTTGCCACTTAAAAAAATGTTTTGAACAATTAGGCTGTCATCACATTCATCACAACTCTTCTGAGTATATTGTACATTTGCCACAAATTAATTCGTCATAAAAAAACATGTGTATGCGTACTTACATACTACATTTGTCATAATTATATTTTTGTATTAAGTAGTAAGTTTGTCACACTTTTTTTTTTAAGAGAGGGAAACGACCACACTCTTTCCCCGTCAGGCTTTTATTTTCTGATGATATGCCTAGGTACATACATTCTTATTACGTCTTTAAACATAGGTAATGATTTTCTAAAACTCTACCTAAGACCTAAAACACCAATGAAAAGTCATTGTCCGAGTAACGACAAATGTAATCATCACCCTTTTTTCATCCCTTAAATCAGAAAATCCGCAGAGAAATAGCTTAAATAGTAAAACCTACTAAAAAGTAAGCAATCTCAATGATTTTAATCAGGACTAAGTGCACGTGTATAAATATATCTACTGGACGAGAACGTTTATGTAAAGAAGAGAATGGGACAATGCATTTTAATTATAGCAGTAGGTACCAATAAAATACAAAAAACTTAAGGTCACACAACTGATAAGAGCACAGGAATACCTCAATTAGTTAATTAAACATTAAGTGCATCCAATAATGCAGCCAATTAAGTTGGATATAAAATAAACAAGCGAAGACTGCACACCGGTGCACAGAGATTATACTGATCCATAGTTAGTATAAGTTACATGCAGAGATCGGATTTAAGTGACGGAATTTTTGATGGAATCTTAATTATAAATGGATGAAAATCGTCAATTTAATAATAATGTATCTACTGCAACTTCAAAAAGCGAACGAGTCGGCAGCGCACATGTGACTCCTCTGGTGTTGCGAGTGTTCATGGGCGGCGGTATCGCTTACCATCAGAAAATCCGTCTGTTCGTCTGCCAAATAAATAAAACTAAGTTTTCAAAAACAAAAAAACTTAAAACCGCCTTCAAAATATCACGAACTAAAAAGTTGAAAATAATTCCTACAATTAAAATTATTTTTACATAACACTTTTTACACCTAACAGTTTGAATGACTATTAATCGCGCTTTGATTTTATGCACATACTTAATCACTTAAAAATTGCGCTATAGAAGTATTGAGAAAAAAATATGCAGACAAAAATATTTCTAACTGATAAAAAGAATATAATTAAACTAGCGGCCGCCCGCGACTCCGTCCGCGTGGAAAAGTAACTTTTTACCCCCTTTCAACCCCATACAACCCTCTTTTCGCAATAAAAAGTAGCCTATGTCCTTTCTCAGGGTCTAGATTATCTGTATACCAAATTTCATTTAAATCCGTTGAGTAGTTTTGGCGTGAAAGAGTAGCAGACAGACAGACAGACAGACAGACAGACAGACAGACAGACAGACAGACAGACAGACAGACAGACAGACAGACAGACAGACAGACAGACAGACAGACAGACAAACAGACAGACAGAGTTACTTTCGCATTTATAATATTAGTATGGATTATGTATATATCTAATATGTAACTAAGATTACAAAGTATATTAACACATAGTACGGTGGCCAGCACATAAAGTTACTACAATCTGTCAAATTTCTTCAACCGAACCTCACTTTTATGTCAAACGTGTTTGGTTCAATATCAATTGAGGAAATTTGACATATTGTAGTAACTTGATGTGTTGGCCACTGTACTTGTAAATACATCTTAGTAAATATTTTGAGTAGACACCTAAAAGTAAGAACAAACGTGGTTAAAAGTGAATGGTGGGTGGAATTCATCCTAATTAATTACTGTGCAGGCAGCTGTGTAAAATACGTAAATAAATATTAATGTTGTAAAATACAAGGTTTTGTAGAGCCGTTTAAACTGTAACTTGGTCAGATTAAATTCTCATACAATTTAATTATCTAACTGCTCTGTTATATTTTAATATGTGTTATATTATAAGTTAATATAACTTTAAAATATATAACTCTAAAATTATTAATAAAAATAGGAATAAAAGAGAGAAATCTCTTTGAATAAACTCCTCCTCCTCCTTGTAATATAGTTAGAGAAGGTAATAAATACTTAATACCAGTTGTACCTAATACTTTCACATCCCTTAAAATGTCAAGAGTCCTGTCTCTGTACGGCATTTTTAGGGTTCCGTAGCCAAAATGGCAAAAACGGAACCCTTATAGTTTCCGTCATGTCCGTCCTGTCCGTCTGTCCGTCTGTCCGTCTGTCCGTCTGTCCGTCTGTCACAGCCGATTTACTCGGAAACTATAAGTACTACAGTGATGAAATTTGATGGGAATATGTGTTGTATGAACCGCTAACAAAAAATATGACACTAAATAGTAAAAAAAAAGAATTGGGGGTGGGGCCCCCATACATGTAACTGAGGATGAAATTTTTTTTTCGATGTACATACCCGTGTGGGGTATCAATGGAAAGGTCTTTTAAAATGATATAAAGTTTTCTAAAAAACATTTTCTTAAAGTGAACGGTTTTTGAGATATCAGCTCTCAAAGTCGTAAAAAGTATGTCCCCCCCCTCTATTTTTATAACTACGGGGTATAAAATTCTAAAAAAAATAGAGGTGATGCATGCTAATTAACTCTTTCAACGATTTTGGTTTGATCAAAGTATCTCTTATAGGTTTTTGAGATAGGTTGATTTAACTGTAATTTTTGGTTAAGTTATTGTGCTTACACTGAAACGATGGCTGAAACCTTATAAGATAGATCAAAAAATATACTACAGTATTGTACACCTTTAAAAAAATCTTATATTTGCTGCTACGGAACCCTTTGTGCGCGAGCCCGACTCGCACTTGGGCCGGTTTTTCTAAATAAGTCTAACATAATTAGTTACAATTGCGCCTGAGTCTCCTCTAAACATAATAAGTAAATGTTAGTTTAATGTATTGAAATAAGACCTATCCTTGTAAAAACATTACTCTTAGCCGTATTTGTGAAAGCCGACGTACTTATTAAGCTTGGAAAAATTTATAACAATAGTCACTAATTACTAAGACAGCTTCTATGTATTTTCTAGAATATTTATTCAGCTGCATTTTGCTTTTACGCAGATCGGAAATGGTAACATTATGATCAATCAAACAACATTTGTTTGGCTTCTGCTATTTATTTTGTATTAGAGTTAGGTAACGAACAAATGAAGGTCTTAAGTTTTTAATCATAATTTTAAATATAATGTAACTCGGCAATGTTATGTATGAAATTACTGAAATACGCACTTATATTTTGCATTATACTCGTATTATAAGAGCTGCTCGTATCTAGAAGCCAATTATGTAAGATCTCGCCAAATATTGTTCTGATCAGACAACGTGTTTATATCCTAGTGATCCTAAAATAGGCTAGATAGCCTAAGCACAAATTGGGTATTTGACTAATCTCGAGTTAGTATAAAAATATTGATACTCTATCAAATATTGGTAAATAAGACCAATGGCCAACTTTTCAGTTAAAAATATAACATCTAGCTGGTTTTGTGAGCATTGAAAGTTTCATGGGCAAGTCCTTTTTAAAGTATAAAATTAAAAAAAAAATAATTATTCATTGAACTACCCGTACATTTTTCATCAAACTTTATTATAAAAACCATATACTTAAACGAAACATTTGATATAGCTACCATATAAAATTTACTAGACGCGCATACAGAAGGTTGAATCGTGACGTCACGATTCAAATAGCCTTTGTATAGAGGCGTTTTTGGGTTTGCCCCAAATATCGTGCTCTTAAAGGTTGTGATATCTCAGGTAATTCAATAGAATCAAGTGATTCTTTCAACGATGTTTCTTAAATTGAGGCGTCTTTTGATTAAACACATAAAAAAAAAATTGTCAATACCCAATTGTGTTACGGTATCAAAATAAAAAAAAAAAACAAAGAAAAAGAAAATACTACAAACGCGTTGTTGATCACACGATTTTTATCCAGTGTGGGAATCTGACTCTTGGTAGTCACTCACTATCAAATGTTTCATATCGGGGAGTCAGTACTAAGCATTTGAGTCCGTATTTGCGTTCCATGGCTTCAAGAACTTTACGTAGGATCTGGCCGAAAATTATTTTGATGATTGCAAGGATATGAACAGATCCTTGTTCATAAAAACTAACTATGTTACTCATAGTTCTCCATTCTTTAAGTGATTTAAATCGTCCTTCAAGTTATACGTTCCAGTTCGCTGATTGTTCTTAGAAAGGAGCACCGTATTTCCTCATACATGCCTTTTATATTATCACGAGTTTTTAGCACCGGTATTTTTTGTGTAGGTTATTTAAATTGTAACTCATAGTGCTTATTATAAGTAATGGACTAATAATAATCTAGATAACAAATGGTTGAGTTACTTCCCTGTTTGAAACATAAGGGACCGTCAATAGATATCATCATCAGAGGTAAAAATAAACATAAACAATGAATAACTTAATTTTTATCACCATAATATTTTGAACTAGGTTGTATCTGCATTGAAAATGTGAAAAAGTATTTGAACTATTTTATTTATAGGGTCCCGTACTCCTGTCCATTTGATAGAGTGGTTGATAACAAACCACGACCAATGCTCCTAGGGCGATTTACAGCTGTAATAACATGAATATCATCTCAGCCAGGTTTAAATGATAGCAAAAAGTATTTATGAAGCACACAAAAAAACTGACACGCTTTATATAGCCTGGGTTAGGTACCGAGTATGCAGAAGCAAGCTGAAAACCCAAGGATGTGTAGCAAAAGACCAATAAAATTAACGACTTTGAGCCCGTTTCTCAAAAACCTTGCTCTTGTTCTCAATAGCGCAAAAATAAAGGAAAGGTTAGAAGCTTACGACCAGTTTAGCGGGAGGTATTTGCCGAATTACCGGAACGAAAGTGATGAAATACACCAGACAGTTTTGCGCAGCGATGCGTTTCAAAAGTGCGCGCGGTGACCCTGGCGGGTCGCTGCATTTTAACATTTCTAGAATATCGCTTTTGGCTGTATATCGTCACTGGAAAGGCAACTTTTCTGCTGTGCGAAAGGGTCGTTTCGAGAAAAAGCCGTTTAAAGTTTTTTTTTTTAGAAAAAAATTCGTACCTTTTTGTCCTGTTATCCGATTTTAACAAAATAAATTGACAATTGCTACGGCATTTTTTGTTTATTTTACACGTATATTGCATACTGTTGTGATAGCCAGAAATAGCTGTGGGCTAGGTAAGAGACACGCAAAAGAAAAAGTGACCTCAACTTTCTTCAAAACTTGGTAAGGCAAAGTTTCTTACCAAGCAGTTAATAATTTTATTGCAGTTTAAAATACTGACGTATTCATCAATAATCCATTGAAGTAAGTTAAAATTTCTTTTCACGTGGGTTTGAATCAGTGAAGTAAAATTACTTTTAGCACTGTCAGTATATTATGTAGTGCTATAAAACTTATGTGAAGTGAATGCCTATGTAAGCGCACAAAAATTTCTTTAAGATATACTTTGTTGCAGTTTAGTGCAGGGTAAAATTACTTGTACACGAATGCAACCTTAATGTGATTATTTTTTTATTACTTCTGGCTTTTATTATTTCATGGAATAGTTTAATAGGTGTTACCTTAGTAAATACTTTCCTAAGATGATGAAAGATCTTTATTACAATTACTACCTACATAAATTGGATTATTATTTTTGTCATTAACATGAACTTATTTGTAGTGAACTATATCTATATGAACCAACAGAAAAATATGCTAACGTAGCTATATCTTTGGACAACAGTCTGAGTATCATTGTTATTACTATCCTACTATTAAAGGAAAAAATAAATCAAGTACCATTTTGAAAATTACGCTGTTTAGATCACAAAACAAGCTATGTATAACCTCATTTGAAGGAAGTTTTAATATGTAGGTAGGTACTCTTTAATCATTATCAGGATTCTTGTTAGGTATAAAACTCCCAGATACGAATAGTCTCTTCTGTAATCTGTAGCTTAGTCAACAAAATGACATTTTGTTGAGGTACGTTGAACAAAACGCGTAAAGTTCTATGAAAATCACGGCGCTTACGCCTTTTCGTTCGCGAACAAATTTTATCCTAGAAGCGATATAGCGCTGCGTGAATTTCGCATGCTTAGACGATTGAATTATTTTTCAGCGGTACTTTCAAATGGAACCTGTCTTTTGCATACGATAGCTCCTCTAGTTCTACATTTACCTCAATGCTTTGAGATTAGCAAATTTACTTACATATTATTAGTAATCAGACTACCATGTAGCCAATTTTACTCAAAGTGCAACTTGTATTTATTAACGGTAGGTAAAAATTACTTATATAACATTTGTTTAACAAAATCCAGAAATTGTTTTATACAAGAAATTGTGCCAAACTGGAAATACGAAAAATCTCCTTTTTTTCGGTTTCTTAACGCCAAAAAACTTGCTCTGATCGTAATGGGACCCAGACAGAACGACGCAGAAAAATCGCTGATTCCGAATATATAAATAACTCAAAATCGACATTTTGTTTGCAGCAGAAAAGTTGCCTTTCCAGTGACGATATAGTATGACAGTCTCATTATTTGTTACTTTGTTTATGAATATATACATTTGTTGGGTGTTCTGGGTTGACGCCCTCAGCTAATTATCGTCATCTGGTAGTACTCATCATAGTACAGGGGTTGCCCTAGTTTGAGACCACGTTGATTCGTGTGATTGTCTGGCGCATTTATTATTAATTGATTTATTTCATCTTTATTAGTTTTTCATCGTAAGTACTGACGCGCGTAGCCCGAAGGTCCAATCTCTCATGAAGTACTCAAGTTTTAACACCTGTATAAATATATTCACATTTATCTAGATTACCTTAGCAGTTTTTAAATCCATATTTCTCCGTAATTGACATCTGAATCTTTAAATTTAACATTTTAAATTGTGTACCACGGTACTGACATATTTATGAGAATGACCGTAAGTCGCTATAGAGCAAAATAGTCATCACAATCACAAGACACTGGTAGAAATCTACTAAGAAGTAAGTACTTTATCTTGTAATATTGGTTCATGTAACTTAGTCACTATTGCCTACACACATTGGCCCATTAGCCTCCAACATTAACATTACTACAAGTATTACGTATACGTTTTTTGCATGCTTGTTGACTGGACATTATATAATATTATAGGACACAGTAGCATACTTAATAAACAAATAAGAAATGCACTTGTTAATCCCAATTCACAGTTGTGTATTTCATTGCAACATTTTACACAACTGTGTCTAATAAGCAGATTAGTGCTTAACACATTTCAAATAGTGCACCTAATTGATAACCAAGATTGCGAAAGTTGGTGGTATTAGAACCACCTATCTCAATTCAAAACCCATGAAACGGGAAAGGGACTGACTTCATCACGGCGAGGAACTCTCTGATAACCTACGATTTCGACTAAGAGCGTCCTACATCAGTACCTAACTTACATCACATTATTTTTGCGTCACGTAAAATAAATGCTGGGTGCAATAATTGATAAAAAAAAAGATAAACGTTTAACAAAACAAACGTTTGGTTTCTAGTTGCTAATGTAGGTAAACTCCGATATCATTTACGTGAAATGAAATAAAATCTAGCAGGGTCCGAATAGGTGTATGATGATCAATACCCCAAAATCCAAAATCAGATAGAACTCAATTTATTTCATTTCACATAAAAGAAAATCCACATGACATGGGTCGGCTAATTTCTTACCTAACTTTAAAATGAATCACATTATAGATTAGTTACTAATAACAATAATTAAGTTTAAATTAACGCATTTGACGTGTAACCTATTTTTAATTGCGTTAAGGAACGTGTCTGTTTTCTTTTTCATCTATAATTTAATGCAAAACTACTTACTTAATGCAATTAAATCTACAAAATATCTTCTATTTTTAATATAACAAGCGCTAACGTAAACCACTTTCAAAACAACTAAATCTAAAATTATGCAAATCGCGTTTAATTACTTGTCTCGATGCACGTTCGTTGCACCGTTTGACAATGGTTATTACTATAAATTGCAAATTGGCCGGTGGTTATCTCATGACACTAATTGCTTCCACGTTGCCTGTGTGAGAATGTCTGCGCACGTGACAACTAGGCTTTAGAGCGGCCAAGTTGTGATTCTGTGTAGGATATCCTTATGAAGACGGAGGCCACTTGTCTGCTGAGATTTGGGGGTTAGAAAGGGAAAGAATGTTGCTGTTTTAACGTTCTTTCTGAGTTACTATTCAGGAGGTATATTGCACATAGGACATGATTATAAATAGGTAGAGCAACGAAATTTTTGAACTTTTCTTATATTTTTCTGAAATCTAAAAGATCGGCAGCGTTGCGGGTGTCAATGGGCGGCGGTAATTGCTTACCATCAGGTGAACCCCCTATGTCATAAAAAGAAAAAATATATAAGTAGCCCAGTTCTTTGCAAGGTCAGAATGGTTGTATGTTGATCAATTCTCCTAAATCGTATAAGTACAACTCAATTCAACTTATCCGTTCGTTCGTTCTAAGCTGTGCATTGGTACGCTAGAACTACAATGTAAGCACTTTTTGGACAGTCACGGCATTTGCTTCTCAAGACCAACCATTACTCCTGGTGTAGCGATGAGACCGTGTTAGAAGATTTTTGAACGGTCATTTTTTTGCCTCGCATTTCACGCGAAAAATTGCTCTCGAAGTAATCAGTAACAGAATTCTGTTCTGCGAAATTGCTGAGTGATTGGAAGTAATGTTCAATTTTCTCAACGTTTAGTTCTGGTGATTACAAATGAGCACAAAAAATAGCCAGTGGATTAGATTACTCGCAATCTTCTTCCTAAACTATTATAAACAGGTAAAATTCTAACGATAATAACAAGGCTTACCTGTGTAGTAAAAAAAAAAACGAAACATTTGAGCAATGTAATCGACACCCAGCGCCAAACGAAGTGACTGCGGGCATGAATGCGGGCGGGAATATTGTTATAAAATAAAGTATAATTCTTGCAATTAAAAGGTTTGTCCTGTACCTACTACGATCATTTTAGTCCTACCTCCTATAACAATGATATAAATACCACAACGATACGCATGGGTAGTCTAAAAGTTGCAAGTAACTAAACCAATCTATTTTTTAAACTTCATCTACACTCTATTGCACAATAGTTTATAGAACTAAATGCTATGGTCATAGGTAAATACGATCTCAACGGTTTAACCGCTAATAGCGATATCTTCCAGACAACTTTGGGATAGAGAAAAAGTATAGTATAAGTACACCGAATTAAAAGGGGTACAGATCTGTTATTAATGGGATGCCTACGTAGCAAAATGAAAACTTATAAGTACTCCATACTAATAATATGAATACGATTTTGTTTGATGTGCCGTCCAATCTTGCTGGAATAATAAAAAAAACAGTAATAGCATTTCTAATAGTTTTGGTTAAAATCACATGATCGCTCAACAGGACAACTCTAATTATTACCCAGAGAGTATCCGTACAGAATAAAAAAGGTTAATGCCGATACTTTCCCACAGTGGTAATTCCCTGAGAATTTTCCTTATTCGTAAAGGAAAGAAATTATACCTATACCTACGTAAGAAAACAAGGAAACCATTATGTAACGATATACATGGCGTATCGGTAAACATTTACATCCCTTGTACAAACCATTCTAAACAACGTGTGCTCTACGAATTTAGGATTTATTTTCGATATAAATAAAATAAACCAATGGTAGAGTCATATTAACTTAAACTTTGTATGTAAAGTTAAATTTTATGCGGATTTCAAATATACCACGGTACCATGCACTGCTTTTAAATAAAGCTTTAGCACTCTTCTTTCCCTTTGGTAAGCTGAAGTGGCAGTGGGCTGGCCATAATTATCTGCCTCAGAACTGGCAACCGTTGGGATAAACGAGTTCTGGAGTGGAGACCGCTTCTTGGTAAACGTAGTGTAGGACAGATGGACTGACGATCTGCGCAAGAGGGCTGGCTGGAGCTGGATGCGAGTAGCCGAAGATCGATCAAAGTGGCAAGCATTTGGAGAGGCCTATATCCAGCTGTGGACTACAACAGGCTGATGATGACTCTTCTCTCTTGTCGTATTTCTGGTAAATTAAATATACATATCAAAGAATCGGCGACCATGGCTGGTTGAGAAGAAATAATGAGTATTAAATTTCTCCGCTGAATATTAAAATATGTTTTGCAAGTACGAGTATAGCAACAGAGAACACTTTATCTACCTACATAATAACACCTAAATACATAGCTACCAGTACCTACAACATATTTATTATTAAATTATTACCATTACAATAGTGACATTCCGTTCTGTATGTATCCTTTTAGAATACTAATAAAAGCCTTTTACAATAGATCATTAAAATAGTAACGTTCATTTGATTCGCTATTACCATTTTAACACGTACATATTGTTCTCAATAACATTGTTAGAACTTTGAAAATGCCGGTAAATAAGATATACAAAGTTTAATAGTGTAGTGTAGTGTGTAGTATTTTCCACAAAGTACCTAAGAGGTGACGAAGTTGGTATATAAGATATTCAAAGCCAATAATAATAAATGTAGTTGTAGTTAATAAAAATAATACTTAATAGGTCTTAATCTTCAAAGCATAGTGAAACCTCGAGTACATTATTATAGAACCAGAAGAATCGAGACGTACACCGTGGGAGAGCCACGCTTCGGCATGAATGGACCGGCTCGACCGGAGTGATACCACGGCGCTGTTTCGTCGAGTGAGTGATGGTATCGAAATCCCAATTGGGGGGAAAGGGGGTTAAAGGTTGATAACGCACTTGGGACTCTACTGGTGCAAGTGTGGTGTCTATGGGCAACGGCAATCGCATACCATCAGGTGAGCGGTCTGTTCGTCTGCCACCTATCATATAAAAAAAAACTAAATCCAGTTTCTATGCCAACAAAAAACCAAAAGGCACTCGCGCAAAATAGTGCCGATAGAAAACGAAAATCACAAAAAGGTACTTAGCTCCGTACTATCTGCATGTTAAGCTTAATTGAATTTCCAAGTCAAAGGCCAAGGACTTACACAAGAGGCTATCTGCGGAGCTGCATTGGGAAAATCTGTCATACGTCGCCACCCACTTCGTAATAAATGCACGAGCTGGTTGATTTATAGCGCGTGGTGAAAGGGGCCAAGCCCGCGGCTCTCCCATCTACCACCATTTCTTAATATACCAAGCTGTTTGACTAATTTGATGATTATACTGACTAAATTCGTCTGGACGAAAAAATATTGGTTAGGTTAGGTTAGAACAGTGACCAGCCAAAAAATCTTGAAATTGGCGGGCGAGTTTGTTTCGGGCGAGTTGTCCCCTAACCCCCAAGCCCGCGGCTCTCCCATCTACCACCATTTCTTAATATTACCTAGCTGTTTGACTAATTTGAACAAAACGTTGCAGAGGTAAAGACCTTTTTAGGGTGAAGTCAAACTCGAACTATGCTGTCTTCATCGGAAGTGTAACTATACGTAGTGACAGTTTTTGGCATTATTTTATACTTTGGAGCACTATGAGCCTTTTTTCAGACCGACTTAGTTTCCATTAACCATGTTATTAGAGTTGCGAAATGCTGGAATGTTATGTTTCTTCAAAATATGTGCGAGTTGCGAAATGCTGGAATGTTATGTTTCTTCAAAACGAGTAGCTTAAGCTGTATTATAACTAACATAGCTTCTATAAAAGTTATTATAATTCCTAAAAAGTAAAAAAAACTAAAACCCAACTATATTGACAACATAAATTGACAACGAAGGCTTGTTTTATACTTTTTCAGCGTCGTTTTTTGTCGTAGTTGGGTTTTACTTTTTTTTATTTGTACTATTTTGGTGTCCAAGTGCTAGTAATATATATATATTCAAAATGTACAAGTCAAGCGCTTTCAAATGATACCAAACACGGCATATTTATCATAACTTTATTTTTTTACTCCATATGTTTTGTCCGCTAGAGGGCGCCACATTAGATTTTGTGAAACTTCATATAGCCTATAACCAGCGGACAATCAAGACGCTTATAATGATATGTCATTTGTTGAATTCTGATAAGTAGTTTAGAAGTTACGTGGAAACAGATGAACATACATACATACATACATACATACATACATAGCCTGTCAAAATCATAACCCTCCTTTTGCTTTGCCGTAGTCGGGTAAAAAACGCACCGAGCACGGATTATTTCTTTTTCCGATATACTGACCAAATACATCTATCAACAATAAGCCTGAGTTGAAATAAATATAGAATTTAGTATTTTTTAACGACGTTAGCATAACTTGGTTTATTTGGCATAAACTTATAAAAAGTAGCTCAATTACCTCTAATCCGTATTGGTACTGAACCTTGCCTCATTAAGCCTCTTTGGACCGCCTGCAATTTCAATCCTTCCAAGAACTATACTCGTACGATACTAACGTATGTCTTACTTACGTTCTCACATTCAAATGGCCTAAGAACATTCCTCGTTACGAAATCGTGGAGTCGCAGGCATTAGCGCTGCCAGCTTGTCTGCCAGCTCTAGTACTGGTTCTTTTACTAGTGTTGCTATTTTAGCCTTCCTATAAAGCTACTAAAAAGCTAGCTGCACAACGATAGAGTTTTTTGTAATACTGCCGTGCCAGATTTAGATGGTAAAAAAGTACGTAGAATCAGTAATACGATAGGTATAATTCCTGATTACGGATCAGCCTTAGTTTGTTTTTTGGACACTCCGTCTGTGACCTGCATATCATTTAATTTTATTTTACTAGACATTATAAACTTATAAAAAGTAGCTCAATTACCTCTAATCCGTATTGATACTGAACCTTGCCTCATTAAGCCTCTTTGGACAGCCTGCAATTTCAATCCTTCCAAGAACTATACTCGTACGATACTAACGTATGTCTTACTTACGTTCTCACATTCAAATGGCCTAAGAACATTCCTCGTTACGAAATCGTGGAGTCGCAGGCATTAGCGCTGCCAGCCTGTCTGCCGGCTCTAGTACTGGTTCTTTTACTAGTGTTGCTAGTTTAGGGTCTATATTGCTGCATTTAGCGACTTTAGCCTTCCTATAAAGCTACTAAAAAGCTACTGCACAACGATCGAGTTTTTTGTAATACTGCCGTGCCAGATTTAGATGGTGAAAAAGTACCTACGTAGAATCAGTAATACGATAGGTATTGAATTCCTGATTACGGATCAGCCTTAGTTTGTTTTTGGACACTTCTGTATGTCGGTTCTGTGACTGCATATCATTTCATTTTTATTTAACTAGAAATTAAATTTCATTTTGCACAAACCGACATATTTTGTGTCTGCACAGCTGCTCTACAAGTTGGGTTAATAATACCATCTCTCATTTACTGCACCTGATAGGTGCTTATTCTTATATCAACCCATTGTGTAGCAGTCTGCTTTTAGTTTTCTTTTTAATTTTAGTCATTTTGTATCAGATTTTAATAATGTTGTCACTTAGCGACTTTTGAACATTTTGTTAAACGAGTTTCATTATTAAGTTGGCAACACTGACTAGTCCAGTAATCCTAATGGCCAATGAAGGTCGCTCGACCGCACTCCACGCTGCGCTTATGCCCGACTAGAAATCTTTTCACCATAAACACATATAACAAGTTTCTCGTAATTATCTTCTGTATCGGAAATTGAAAGATTAATCGAACTTGGGTTTGATAGAACAGTCGTTTGTGTTGGTTCTAGTCTGGTTCCCATGAAAGGAGTTAGTTGTACCCAGGGAAAATCTACCAAGCCACACTATACATCGACATCATATTTTATAAAAATAATACAAAACATCTTCCAGACAAACTATTCAAAAGTTCCCTAACAGAAGTTAATACAAAAAATCTTTCCACTTCCAACAGTAAGATTTTATTGGGATTAATGTATTATATTACCTACATAACTTTGCCCACTAAGTTTGCGGTTTTTTCCACACCTATCCAGGTTGAGTGAATGTAAGATTGCACATTAGGGGAATGGTAGTTATCAGATGTAACCAAACCAGTTCATGATCTCTAGACAGCCTACTATTAGGCACCATCTGACCACACGCGTTGCTCAAGCGATCTACTTTTTAATATTGAGTACAACAACACGCTATCATTTTTGTGTTTTGACAGACTCATGAATAATTCGATGCCCAAGTGCATTGGGCGTTTGGTATTGTTATTATTTCAAATGGGAACATTAACGGACACCGCGGTGGTCATAATACTGTTTATTATTCTAAATGTGCTTCCAAAACGGATATGATAAGTCCACTTCGGTGATCAATGGCTAGTACGTAATGTTCTATTATTCCTGGATACAGGCGGTCTTGCCTTTGGATGGTAGTATTGATAGTGTTGAAACTTGTAAGAACAGTCACTGTACACAAACAGTAGAAACATTTTTACATTATTAGGTACCTCTTTGCGTCCGCTTGCGCTTTTGTCCTTTTCTTCCGCGTAAAGAAAGTGCACAACTTTCTTTCAAAGAAAATATTTTTTCCATTGTGTACTTAATTGTTACTTAAATTATGAGCTACTTTCCTATTATTTGTTTTTAACAGCTTAACGTACTACCTGCGTGAAGATTTTGGCTATTCATAATCACGACACAAACTTCTTTCTATTCCATGATCACATGCATCTTGTTTAAGTGGTCCTTAAGAAGACTATGACAAACGAAATCTGTGGAAAGCGCGTGTCAGAGTTACGTTGAAGTCATTCCAGTCAGGTGTATGTTAACGCTTAGTAGCAATTAACAATTAGTGTGTCAATAGAAACACTACATTAACTCTGCATGATAATTGCACTGGCTTAGGCATCCGTAAGGCGAAGCGTCACAAACAGGATTTTACTCGCGTTAGCAAATATCTGTGCGGAAGACTTTTCAAAAAGATTTCCAGTACATTATGTAGATGTTATCATAATAATTATGTCTCTTACTTGATGATATTGACAGAAAAGTTACAATACCTACCATCATATAGATACCTACGCTGAGGGGTATTAAAAATCGAAATGTTATAGAGATATAATCAAGTTATAGAAGTTACCGCGTATGGAATAGTAAAGTGTAACTCTGTTGCTTGCATGCAGGAAAGAGCGAAAAAATGTAATAAAGATACAAATTATAGAATAAGGTTGTCTAAGTATAAGAATCCTAATCAAGTTTTTATACTTCTTAAAAATGCTATTTTAGGTAAACAGTAATAAAAAAAGGGACAACTGCATTTTTAATCGCATAATTGCAACCGTGATTCAAATATGATTCACACAAGCTCACGTCGGATGGCACTAAATAGTCTGATGAGTTCAGAATGGAATTCCTACACTCCCCGGTCTGGCCACGCTCCGCTGCTCTCGAAGCGGCATTCAAAAGAATAACATCACTTACCTACACGAGTATGCGATGCATGGACTATGCATTTGAGCTGGGGACAAAACCTGTGTCCGTAGTGATGAATACGGAATTAGTAGTGATTACTGTCATATCTAGCGTCTCTGAAGTTTTGATTGCGGATGACGAATACGCGTGACTGGGTAAAAGATTTTTCTGTCATCGTTAACTTTTTATTACGTAGTACTATCGTATCGGAAATATGACAGACTAGCTTTTTAGCTTCGCTCGCGTTAAATTCTAAAAAAGTAGCCTATGTTACTCTCCATGCCTTGAACTATCTCCACTTAGAAAATCACGACAATTCGTCGCTCCTTTTTGCCGTGAAAGAAAGGCAAACATACAGACAGACACACTTTCCCTTTTATATTTTAGTATGGATTGCAGTGAACGTCAGTAGCTGCACAAAATAATTTTGTGGTAGCAGTCTTAGTTTCTGACATATTTTCACCTCACGACACGGTTAGCCATACCTACGGCTGAATAATTGAGTACGAGTACTATTATTAGTCCAACTTTGATGATTCATACTATTACTGATAGCCGATGGGTATCACATTTGCAACCGATTAACATACTATGATGGATGACCAAAATTCGACATAACTGTTCAAGATTTGCATAGGATGAATCGAGTTCACAGTAACTGTTTATTTGTATTATCTGGATAATCGACATCGTTTGTAATGGCACGACAATTTTCGCCAACACCGTGCATATAACGGTAATTGATTATTGACTTAACTACATCAACCGCACGATCTTATTAAATCGATCAAGAATGTATGTACTCCGATAGTAAAGTTATCTGGTGTACTTTGCATAGCTTATTATACTTTATGCATGCAAAACACGCAAAGACACGACGACACGTGATGTGCTAAATACATAAATCTTTTTTTTTCTTTTCATTCATAAAGTGCGTGTCAATGAAATAATTAGAAATTTATTTGTACGTTTTCATTCATAGTTTCATTCGGGTTGCGTGTATAAGTCGTAGTAATTTTGCGATGATTTTAATTTCCGTTAATAAATGACGTGATACAATTTGATGTAATTAGAATTTTTTATGAAGCTTTAACATTTCATCGCACGCAAACTCCTTATAAGTAAGATCTAATTTACCTATTGGGTGTCAAGTACTAGTCTTAGCCTTTGACCTACTGCTCTTAGATCTAGAATCTTAATGTAATATTACGAAATTTACGAATTCGCTCTATCCATGGAATCGTATAACAAGATTTACTTAGTCGCATTCTTTAATCCCTTCAAGATATCTTGATGCAGACCTAAACCGATGGAAAGTGTGACTAAGGCAGACCCATCTCGTGGTGTAACTGCTTAAGAAAATTCAATATTGTCTTTAGGTGCTAACTTCAGCAAGATTATGTTCGTTTAATTTCTCAATATCCGAAAATATAATCAGGCCCTAAGGAAGAGGTGTGTTGTTGGGCCTCGTCGGTTCTCTGCCGGCATCCGCTTTCAGTTCCGATAACCTTTACGGTTCGTAAATTCGAGGTTCCCCTATTAGTGGTCCAGTGCTATTTACGTCTAGATATACTATAATCAATTTTAATGTCAAAGCAATTCGGTTTCTAAGTAGACAGATATTTTTAGAATCAACTAGTAACTAAATAACTTGATGGAAAACTAAACTTTACGCGTGTGACAGATTAAATATCGTTTGTCTGTTGTTAGTTTGTGTTATTTCGGTTCGAAAGATTAATAAGAATTATATTATTATTCCTTCCCATGTCACTTACATTATACCTACTTACAGATAAAAATACCCAATGTTAGCTGCATTTTCTACCAACAGTTATTCAACCAATCGTTTCCGTATTCTATAAATGGCCAATGCAGTAAAATTATTGTAATCCTTAGCTATGTAAATTTATTAAAATATTTATGACTTTCATAGTTTATCCGCGTTATTTGAACAAAGAGAATGCAGATAGATTTACACCATAACAGTTATCTTTTCAATACCGAAGAAATACTTAAGAAGTTAATAAGATTTACGTATCTAACGTATATTTTTCCACTACCTAATTAGACGATCAACATCAATTAATACTTAGTTACGTACTGCTAATTAATTCTGTTACGCTGTTAGTCTTTATCCAGCCATCTTAGCCAGTCTCAATAATTGGTCAGCTTTCACACGATGGATAATAAATGCCTGTACTTAATAATTCTTCGTGTACATTTTTTATCTTTACAAAATTCTTTGAAGCTAGTTATGATACAATCAAACAACGTGCGTGCGTAAGTGTTTAAATGTATATCTACTTCTATTCTATTTGTAAAGATTTAACTTCATTTAGAAACGACAAGGTTTTTAGCTAATCCGAAAAACCAAACACATGCGCGATGAAATCGACGTCCAGTGCCATCTATTGGTACTTTGTGGAACTAATGTCCCGCAACGAAGTGTGGGCGGGCCACTAGTGTCTTATTATAATTAGTGAATTATAGGTACAGATAAATCAGGTTACCACAATCTTGTAAATTGTTATCTTGATTAATATCAACAGATAAGAACAAGGGAATGATAATTGTTCTCCAATTAATTCAGTCGAGTTGAATTGGTTCTAAAACGCCTACGGTAGAATTAGAGCAAAGTTTGTCATTGGAATGTTGCACAAATTTTAGGGTTTGTCGCGTCGGTTATGATTTGATCCTCGTCGGGTAAAGCGCTCGCTACCTTATATGTGATCATGTTCTCGTCTTAAGTTCAGATTAATACTTATGTAAATGCTAAACTGACATTATCCTTCCTTCCAGTATTCATCATACCGCAACGATGGGTGATGGCAATCATGGGTTTCCTGGCAGTAGCGAACGCGTATACCATGCGGGTATGCCTGAACATAGCCATCACGCAGATGGTGAGGAGACATGCACACTCAAGCGGGGTGGACGATGGAGCGTGCCCCGCGGGGGAGATAGGCGAAGTTGCTACTGATGCTACTGTGAGTACTATTTCTTCTTCTTTTTAAACCTTTTTTTTTAAGATATCGGTGGCAGAGGAGTCGACGGATCACCTGATGATAAGCGATTACCGCCGCACATAGACACCTGCAACACCAAGTGGTGTCACAAGTGCGCTGATTACCTTTAACCCCGCTTCCCCTGGATTGGGCCTCCAGTACCACTACTCACGCAGCGAAACACAGCTTCAGCAGCTTTTTTTAGCGAAGCTGGGACGTCAATCTAGGATATCCTTCTCTATCTCTAGCGAAAAGAGTTTAAGGACACTCTTATGGAGTACTTTTAAATACTTATAAGTGAGAAGAGAAGCAAAAGCATGTAGGCACCTAAACAATATAGATGGGTATGAATGGAAGTGGGTGGAGAAACAAAAGACGGAAGAAAAAGAGATGACAGAATCGTATTAGAAGAAGAAAACATTCTGCGCCGAAACTAGATAACATAGGTACTTTGAGGGCAAGAGAATGATAAGTTGAAGGTCTTAGGAATCAGAAGCTCTTGAAGAGCCAAAAAACAATTGATATTAAGTTATCTAAGTTAAGATTAAAGGAGGTTTGAAATTGTTGTTGACTATGAGCGGAGGTTACCATTTACCATCAGATGGGCCGCATGTTCGTCTGCCTACTTCAGCAATAAAAAGTTATCTAAGTTGTTAGTCATGAAGCTGCCAACCCAAGATTGTTTTTTTTAACCATTACGTTCTTAAACATTCGCGTGGCATTATACAAATACTTCATATAAACGGGACTAAACGCGACGAGATTTAATAAGTACATTCTAGCACTTACTGCTTGACGTTTCGACTGCGTTACAACAGCCGTGGTCATAAGCGAACTCTTAAGTTGTTAGTAAGTGCTAGAATGTACTTATTAAATCTCGTCGCGTTTAGTCCCGTTTATATGAAGTATTTGCATTACGTTCTTTTTTAACTCGCGCTATTCCCACAGGAAATAAGCGGCTTCGATTGGAACGAGGAGACGCAAGGCATCATCCTCAGCTCGTTCTACTACGGGTACATCGTGACGCACCTGCCCGGCGGTATGCTGGCAGAACGGTTCGGGGGGAAGTACTCCCTCGGGTTCGGAGTCCTCAGCACTGCTGTGTTCACGCTGCTGACTCCGTGGACCGTCAGCATGGGCGGCGCGACCGGGTTAATAATCTTGAGAGTCTTGGAGGGACTTGGAGAGGTGCGTAAATGAATTTGGCCCTTTAGCTGATAGATATAAGATAGGTATATCACTTACCCGGCGGTATATTTGGCTTGGCTTCAGGATCCACAGTAGATAGGTACTGCTTGGTTCATCCCGCTGACTCTGTGGCGTGGACGCGACCATACTAATCATCTTGAGGGTCTTGGACCCCCTAGAATGAGAATCGTGGATTGAGACAGTTGTTTAAAGCGGTTATAAAAACTGGGGCATTAGCGTCATGGCGCCATTTATTAATTTCATGACTTGGTTGACATGTTATACTTAAGGAAAGTATTAATTAGATTTTGATTTCCTTACATACCATAAAAACATGGGCTCCCAAAATATTTTCCTACCCACCCAAATGTATTTTTCAATAGGTAAACGTAAATGAAATTACCCATACGTGACTATACATAAAGCGTCGACTGATATTAATTTGCTCACTGAGCCTAAACGACTCAAATTCTATAAAGAACCTCGAATAGGTCATCTATAGTGATGATAACAACAATACTCTGAGATCAATAGGTATTTGGGTTTTAGACTTCGTGGTCAAAACATAATTCCGATGCATTTTCACGGGACAATGCCGTGAAAACCTGACCGTACCGCCTGACACACCTTATCAAACAAATCACTTCTACTAAAAAAAATCTAAAGTAAGAAACTACGATTACTTACCGTTATCCATACTAGCGCTATGCGAAATACGAAATTCTAAAAAGTAAACTACTGACAACTCTGCCTCCAGATTGAGGTTAAAATAAATTATAACACTTGTTATTTTAATCAAACTTAAGAATAGGTACGGTTAGCATCAGAAGTAGTTTAACTTAAAGTCAAAATAACAGCCAGTCAGTTTCCAAGGAGCACAGGCAAAATTTTATATAGACATTGAACTAACGTGTGTTAGCATTTTTGATTCTAACCGTACAAAGGGCAGAGGCATTCGTTGATATCCAAGTGGTCCGCGAAGACATCGTAATAAACAAGTGACGTGACGTGATGAGTCGAGACAATACAACGCAAGTGGCGCCGCGACACATGTATCCGAAGTGTGTGGTCCCAGACATGACAGAAATTTGGTAAAATGGCACCTTATTACTTAAAGGTTAAGAACCACTGCCCTAAACACTTGACATGGAATCACACGCGCGGCTGTTACCGTGCGCGTTCCAGAGTTCCATAAAGAAAAAAAAAAAACCTTTTTTATTTTCCAGGGCACCACATTCCCAGCTCTAAACGCCTTGCTAGCCCGTTGGGCCCCAGTGTCCGAGCGAGGCCGGATGGGCTCCCTCGTGTTCGGCGGCGCTCAGATCGGCAACATCGCTGGAACCTACTTATCTGGACTGGTGATGAAGGAGACCGGGGAATGGGAAGTCCGTGTTCTACCTGTTTGGGTCTATTGGCATTCTGTGGTTCATTTTATGGGTAAGTAACTTTTATTTAAAACGAATCTAACTTACCTATGTATGGTCAAACTAGTGGCACAAGCTATCATTACATATCTAACGGTTTGCGTTTTGTGCGTGTTTTTATGTATGTGTGTGAATGTTTAAGAGTGTGTATAAGTATATACTTAGGCAATATTGTAGAAAAAGAGAAGTAATTTTGATCATGCCAATATTCAACATTTTTAGGAACTCAAATATCCTTAAATTGGTATTAAATTCAATCATCATTCACAGGCGATACTCTGCTACAACGACCCCGAATCTCACCCTTTCATATCGGACAAGGAAAAGAAGTACCTGGAAGAAGCTCTGGGCAGGAACCGCAGCAGCCAACCTTCATCCATCCCCTGGAAGGCCATCTTCATGTCTGTTCCGCTTTGGGCGCTTGTGTGTGCACAGGTAAGATTTTTTTGAAATGCAACATAAAAGACACTAACTACACTACTTACTTCAATTTTGTATCACTTCGAATGGTGTGGTAGAATTTCAAGGTTCTATTTATCTATCAGCAAGTCATTACCTGATAACGCTCTGTTACCGGGTCGTGATCGGGTCTAGAGTTCGATCCCGGGTCGAGCGAAAAGTATGTTTCGAAATTTTGAACATAGCTTGGGTTTGTGATCACTGAACTAATCCACATTATGGAAGCGTGGCGATTAGGACATAGTAGCAGTGTCTTGATTTCTCCAGAAGTGAGACAGTAGGCTGATACTTTAAGTCATTAGCCACAGGTCTTGACTGTAAACTAAAACTTGTTATGTATTGCATCAACATCAACAAAGACCCGCCCCAAAAAGAAAAAAAAACTCCTTTTCTTTCCTTGAAAGCGTAGTAACCAAAATCCTTCTTACAGATTGGTCACGACTACGGCTACTTCACGATGGTAACCGACCTGCCGAAGTACATGACTGGTGTCCTGAAGTTCGACATCCATCGCACTGGAACACTAGCGGCGCTTCCCTACGCAGTCATGTGGATCAGCTCCATCGTCTTCGGCTGGCTCTGCGACAAGATAGTCAAGAGGAATTGGATGACAGTCACTAACGCTAGAAAGACTTTCACTACGATCGGTGAGAATTTACATATTCCTTAGGTTACGAAGCCTTTTTGTATAAGACCTCCCGGTGCCAACTGCAAAATGCCGGAAGAGAACTATAGTCATTGGTATAGCTCATAGCTTTAGCTGAAGTGGCAGTGAGCTGGGTATATTCAACCGCAGAACTGACAACTGCTGGGTAAAACGAATTCTGGAATCGAGACCACGTCTGGGTAAACGTAGTGTAGGACGCCCTCAAGTTAGATAGTGTGAGGTTCTGAGCCAAATAGCTGGCGGTAGAAATGTGGAAAATCATTCCTATTAAGTTTTTAGTTTTTACGGTAGTAGGTATTAGGTATATACCTACTAGGTACTCCTACCTCCTGAAGCATAATAGTTGTTACTATTGTTAGATATATCAACTACAACAATTACGGCACATGTCACTACATTCATTCATCGGTTTAATTTTAACTTTCCAACCACAATACCACATCCTTGATATTATAACAAGGTTACGCTAAGTATCTGATATTCCACAATTGTAAATCTTTGCAATTTCCGCATCAGGCATTCCTTTCATACAACGTATATAGCGAGAGAAGTCATATAGAGATTTTGATGGCATTCTCGCGAAATTAAAATTAAATAGATTAAGTAGTTCTTTTTTTCACTATACGTAGTTACCGAATGTTACTCTCCAGCTTCCCAACTTATATCATATTAAAAGTATACCATAACAACGGCCTACTCCGGAGTTTTTACATACCTATATGTATACATTATATAGGGAATATTTTCGTGGGCGTACTGCCGCGGCTATTCAAATTGCGCACGCTACGCCTAAATACCCAAGCATTTGGTCTTGCAAATCATGCTCATAGTACTCAAATAAATTAACATCTTAAAATCCTTCCAGCGTCCGTCGGCCCTGGCATCTGCATGATCCTAGCTTCATACTCCGGATGCAATACGGAAGCCGTCGTGATCCTCTTCACAACATCCATGGGGCTTATGGGAGCCTTCTACCCTGGCATGAAGGTCAACGCGTTGGACCTGAGCGGGAACTTCGCTGGAACTATCATGGCCATCGTCAATGGTATTGGAGCCATCACTGGAATCATTGCGCCTTATTTGGTTGGGCTGTTGACACCAGACGTAAGTTATCCTATTTGTGCTATGGCAATTTTTTGCAATTTCCTCTTAAGTAAATAACGTACATAAAAATCTCCGCGCGTTCTGGTGGGAACCGAATTCACGAACATCTAAGTACTGGGTGGATGTTCTTTCAACTGAACTACCGAACGCCAAAGTCGTCGTCGAGTTATGTGCTTGATCCGCCATAAGCCGATGATTATAGACTCATTAATACTCTGACCTTTCTGGTCGGATCGGCTGCCGTTGTTACCAAGTTTCAACGGTCCTAATAATTTCGATTTCAGTGGCTGTAACATACCGACGAACAAACATGATTTATCTTTACGGGTTTCGTTTTTTGCCATCTGTATTCCTAAACAATCAGACAAGAACCATTAATTTATTGCTTATTTTCTCATCAACAGAGCACCCTGGTACAATGGCGACTGGTCTTCTGGATAACCCTTGCCGTTTTCATCGTGACCAATTTAGTCTTCGTAGCATGGGCGTCAGGTGACGAACAGTGGTGGAACTCGACCACTGAAGACCCTAAGAAGCAGCAAGAAGTAGAAGCTGCCAACAACAAATCTGTCAACGCCGAAGTCAAATTGTAGGAAAGAGAAGAACAACTACGGTTTTGATTAAAAGTACAATAAGAGTGAGAGGGACAGAGAGAGGTGTAATAACAAAGTTGCCACGCCACGCCATGAAAATAAGAAGTTCAAATTGAGTGTACTCGAGAGTTACTGACCATGGAATCCTTCTTTGGAATGGAATGGATTTTTTGTGGGAGAAAGTTAATAAGCACAACAAAAATGAGGGAATCTCCGTCCTGATGTTTCATGTATGTAGAGATATGAATGTGTGCGTGTTTCTGATGACGTAGGTACATTATTGCAGCGTTAGTTAAGAGTTTGCTATCGTCACTACTATAGATATCCTCTCTTTGCTATAGGTTACAATACTCAAGTGCATAGCCATAATATTTTGTGCAGCTGGTTGTTTATTATGAAATAAATTTCCCAACAAGACGTCGCCAGCAATTTTATCTACTCTAGTGTAAAGGGTCTAAGGAATTTGAACCTTATGAAAAAGTGGACTTGTCAAAAGCCTAGCAACATTTGGAGTGTAATACAAGGAGTGGATATTAAGTTCAAATGTAGTACAAAACAGAAGTATTTGTTGCATTGATTAATTAGATAATAAATATTATTGGCGATTCGATGAATCCACAGCCAGTGCTTTGTGATAGTAATGTTATGAACAATTCTCAGAATGTGAAGTTACGTTTTGTAAACTAGTTAAGATTAAATTGTATATTTATTTTGACGTAATTTATACTTAGGACAAGTATACGCGCAAATGGAATCTTTTTATAATTGTGTATTATGAGAGATCGAAAAATTCGAATATTTATTATATTGCCGACTGTACATTTAAAATAAATTTAGTTAATATTAGTTTTAATTTAAAGTATTATTAAATTGCGAATGCCTTGTACGAATTCGCATAGGGTTGAGTATAATGTAGCGTTCAGTTCCTTTTCGAAAAATACTAGGTACCTATATTTACTTAAACTTCATTGCGAATTACAGAGACTCCTTAAGTAATATTTAATGAAACATTTATTTATAATTATTATGCAGGGTGTATCTGTGAACATTTACATCCCTTTAACAACGTCTTCTGCAAACTATTCTGGACAACTTTTTGCTCTACGACTTTTGGAAATTCGTTGAAACTTTTGGTGCGAAAAGTTGATTTTCTTTAGCGAATTTCCATAAGTCATTGAGAGAAAGTCGTTCATAATGATTATGTGAACACGTAGTTGAAGGTATGTAAATGTTCACAGATACACTCTGTCTAAGTGTCTTATCGTACAGTAGATGTGTTGAGAGATGGCTCGGCCCATATTAAATTCATAGTTCAGTAGCACTTCTAAACTTAATTTTGTTCACATAATTTTGACGTAAAAATAAAACAAGAAGGGCTGTGAACAATTTTATTGTAAGTATTTTTGCGAATACACTTGACTTCAAAGTGCACTTGTGCCATTTGAAAGATCTGTATGTGTTTGAATTACGATTACATGGTAGGTAGAGTATGGAACATACATTTCTCTACTTCTTAGATTAGGTATACGAAGATATGTGTATAGTATCTATAGATAGACATTAATATATTCGTGAATATACGGCTATGAATGTGGTATTTAACGTTATTGTTTATAGTTAAATAGGTTACACATTTTTTTTATAATAAGTTGTAATTTGTTAAATAAAAACTTTTTTAACACTCACCTCTTTTATTTAATAAAAAAATAAAATTATCAAAACAAAACAATAAAAATCATAATATTAATAAAATAAATATTTAAATACACTTAAGTATTAATACATTTACTAAAATATACCATTTAATGACATTTATTATAGTTAATATCGTTGCGTAGGAGGAGGCCTATACGCGTTTTACTGAAATTAAAAACTTCAAGCAAAACTATTCAGAAACCAGACTTTTCCGAACAAGTTAGTCAAAACTGACTAATCTTGTTACTGAGCTAGCATTCGGAGCACTGTCATACCAAGATATTTATTACGTCAAATATTTAACACATATAAATAACGTTTCTGTATCCATCTCATCGAAACTCTGGAGTGAATAATGTTTTCACATCTCTAATATTTACGGCTTAGGCGCAATATTATTTATTTTTTAAAACAGCTTTAATAGAAATGCCATTCAAAGTGGCTTAAAGCCTTAAGCACCGTTAAGTCAGTAGCTTGGTCAGAAACATTAGGCCTTATCTTTGAAATTGGATTTTTGATTTTAACCAAAAATCACAAGAAATCGATAAATATACCCGCATATAGAAACCATTTATTTCTGACCAGGTTAATATAAAATCTTTCTATTCTTTACACAATTCAACTTCTACTGTTTTACTGTCTATCTACAAGTATCAAAGATAGAACATGCTGTTCAAATACTACAAAAGACATTTTAGTACATTGTACCTTTATTGTACATTCAGTACAGAGTTTGTGCGTATTCGTAGACATTTTAATCATTTATATAAGTATAGTAAGATTGACAAGGTTGTTTCGGCGGAGGGCCAAAATGATAACTAATGGTGATATTTCAAAATATTAGAAAACGGGGCTTTAGCCTATAAACTAAGTACAATAAAGGTTCATGTACCAGTCATAATATTCCCTATAGAAGAGTTGAATCGAAATTTCCTTTCCCATTCTAGCTATAAAGGCGATAAGAGTTCACAAGAACTTTTCTACAGATAGAAAAGACAACTATATAATCTTTTCAAATTAGTGCCTCTATTTATTCGCATCCGGGGTTCGAAATTATTAAGATAATAATTTTGTTTAATTTAGGTATTCACAAGAATAGTGGCATTATTCTAACACAGCATGAATAAAAACATTTTTTTTAATTTGTGTAATGAGGCTTCACGTTTCGATGCGTATATGTTTTTTTTGTACTTTGTCATCACAAATGCATTACTGTCTTAATAAGCCCTTTCCTTGAATTTAAATGTTTTATCAAAATAATAAAAGGGTATTTTTTATAAGTATTTCGAACCCAGTCAGCTTTTATCATTACCATCTTACCTTACCAGTGCTCCAATACCGACTCGTTTAAAGCCCGTTTCAAAAGCCTCCTCCTTCGAAACTTCAGAATAGTTCCATGACAGAAGACGGTGAGGTGGCGTCACTGAGGTCAGTTCGCTGGTTGAGGATCTGCAATGCTTCGAAGGGTACCAAGTGGCGGATGCCCTGGTTGGCGAGGCTGTCGGCGCCGATTTGGGGTTGCTTGGCTATGGCTGCGCGGAGGCGGCGGGCGTCATCGTAGTCCATGTTGAGGAGTTTGCACGATTCAAGAAGCCTAAAGAAACCACAAAATAATAAATATGTACGATGGACAGCACATCAAGTTACTACAATCTGTCAAATTTCTTCAATCGAACCTCACTCTTATGTCAAACGTGTTTGGTTCAATATCAACTGAGGAAATTTGACAGATTGTAGTAACTTGATGTGCTGGCCACTGTACTAAGATTTTTAATGTGATGTAAACTGACAGAAGCAAATGTCAAATTCCCATGCAAGTTTACATTTTGCATTTGTCAAAAGGAGCAATCATTTATGGGAATGACACTTTGTCATCTGTCAGTTTGTTTTTTATTTGATTATTATACATTATTTTTTTACCGAAGAACTTCATGCAAATCCATGGAACTATAAAACGCGTTATGTTTGTGTTCCGAGATTTTATTTTATTTGTTCCAATAAATTGAAATCTGTTCCAATCAATAAACAAAAAATGCTAAAAGGTTATAATTTGTTTGATGGGAGGCATATAAAAACAAAAAACAGCAGTCACTCACTTTGGTAACTGGTTGCACTGAGAGGCCACTTTGTTCGGCGGAGCGAACGCCGGCACGAGGTTCCGCTTGACGTCGTGCGTGAACTGTATCGTTCCGCCGGTGTTGAACCAGCTCTCCATCACGACTTCCTGTGAAGAAATTACGATGTACAACTGATATTAGGTCCAGATAAAATATTGGAAAGGCAAAAAAGAGGTCCAATGTGTGGTCAAATGACATTCAAATGGTGTCAAATAATACATTGGTGGGTCAACTGACACATTACGGGGTCAAATAACATTTTTGAGTCTGATGTCAATGACAATCTGATATCAAATGATATTTTAATGTCAAATGATATTCTAATGTCAAATGATATTCTAATGTCAAATGATATTCTAATATTAAATGATATTCTAATGTCAAATTATATTCCAATGTCAAATTATATTCTAATGTCAAATGATATTCTCATATCAAATGACTTTATAATGTGAAATGACAGTCGGATGTCAAATGGAATTAAATAGGGGTCAAAGGATACTGGGGTGAAATGGGACAATAAATGGATAAAATACATTGTCCCATTGTCACCTGTGTGTATCACATACAGGTGACAATGTGACAATGACATTATATTTCTCCTCGCCGACACCGACAGCGCCGGCTCTACTACTGACGCTCACCTCGAAGATGTACTGGTCGAGGTCGTTGGCGAGGCGCGCGCGCAGGCGGTGCGTGAGCGCGGGCGCGAGGCGCTGCGCGGCGGCCGCCAGGCGCGCGCACAGAGCGGACAGCGGCCGGCATAGCGGCGCCGACACTGATAGAGCCATCTCTACTACTGACGCTCACCTCGAAGATGTACTGGTCGAGGTCGTTGGCGAGGCGCGCGCGCAGGCGGTGCGTGAGCGCGGGCGCGAGGCGCTGCGCGGCGGCCGCCAGGCGCGCGCACAGAGCGGACAGCGGCCGGCATAGCGGCGCCGACACTGATAGAGCCATCTCTACTACTGACGCTCACCTCGAAGATGTACTGGTCGAGGTCGTTGGCGAGGCGCGCGCGCAGGCGGTGCGTGAGCGCGGGCGCGAGGCGCTGCGCGGCGGCCGCCAGGCGCGCGCACAGAGCGGACAGCGGCCGGCATAGCGGCGCCGACACTGATAGAGCCATCTCTACTACTGACGCTCACCTCGAAGATGTACTGGTCGAGGTCGTTGGCGAGGCGCGCGCGCAGGCGGTGCGTGAGCGCGGGCGCGAGGCGCTGCGCGGCGGCCGCCAGGCGCGCGCACAGAGCGGACAGCGGCCGGCATAGAGGCGCCGACACAGATAGAGCCATCTCTACTACTGACGCTCACCTCGAAGATGTACTGGTCGAGGTCGTTGGCGAGGCGCGCGCGCAGGCGGTGCGTGAGCGCGGGCGCGAGGCGCTGCGCGGCGGCCGCCAGGCGCGCGCACAGAGCGGACAGCGGCCGGCATAGAGGCGCCGACACAGATAGAGCCATCTCTACTACTGACGCTCACCTCGAAGATGTACTGGTCGAGGTCGTTGGCGAGGCGCGCGCGCAGGCGGTGCGTGAGCGCGGGCGCGAGGCGCTGCGCGGCGGCCGCCAGGCGCGCGCACAGAGCGGACAGCGGCCGGCATAGAGGCGCCGACACAGATAGAGCCATCTCTACTACTGACGCTCACCTCGAAGATGTACTGGTCGAGGTCGTTGGCGAGGCGCGCGCGCAGGCGGTGCGTGAGCGCGGGCGCGAGGCGCTGCGCGGCGGCCGCCAGGCGCGCGCACAGAGCGGACAGCGGCCGGCATAGAGGCGCCGACACAGATAGAGCCATCTCCTCTACCACTAGTAAGGCGTGCCATCTGGGGGACGAAATGGAATTCATTTTTATTGGGAGCCACGTCACAAAATAAAGGTCCGTCAAAGTATTAACATGATTTTTTTTTGTGAAAAAAAAAAATTACAAATTCTCTGTTCCCGCAGATGTTCATGGGCGGCGGTGATCACTTACATACTTACCAGCGGATGTCCCGCGTTCTCGTTTATCGTCACTAATATAAAAAAAACAATACCAGCCCCCTCCTGTACTTATAAATTTTATTTCACAGGGTGACAAGGCTGTTTTGGCTGAAAAAATACATTGATATGATACCTTGCCACACCACTTTAGGCATTTCGAACATCTAAGGTATAGATAGAGTATTATTTAAAAAAAAAACCTTCTTTTTATAGACGGATTTCGTATAGGAATGACAGTTCTAATCACAAGACATAAGAACGAAAAGGACTACACTTCAACTCACTTCTGCTTCTTGTAATCCCTCAATCCAGCCTTGAACTCCAGTAGAATGTGATCGGTCAACGCGGACAGCCCCGCGTCCCTCAGATGCGCCAACAGACCGGGGGCTTCGGCGAACACGCCCGCCTCCTCTGCGTCTGTGTCCCCGGGGAGAGGGTCTGTCACCGCCAAGTTTGCTATTGGGGATGTCTGTAAAAGTAAAGTGCTTGTAAAGGCTTACATATATATTCCTAACTAGCGGCCATCCGCGACTTCGTCCGCGTGGAAAAGTAACTTTTTACCCCCATTTCAACCCCTTACAGCCCCCTTAGCCCCTTAGCCCCCCGCAATAAAAAGTAGTCTATGTTCTTTCTCAGGGTCTAGATTATCTGTATACCAAATTTCATTTAAATCCGTTCAGTAGTTTTGGCGTGAAAGAGTAACAGACAGACAGACAGACAGAGTTACTTTCGCATTTATAATATTAGTATGGATTAGTCAAGAGTTACTTATGTAAATGTTTGTATTTCAAGCTGTAGGCATTCCTAATAAATAAATAACAAAATTATTAGTGGAGTATAACCAGCTGTGGATAAAGGACAATACCAACATGCTACTTACGATTTTCTATATTTTGATGATGTCTTATTTTTATCAGTGATCGGATTAGTTAGTGCAATTTAGTCGACAACCTCAAACATTTAACTTAGTACGGATACGCAGACGGAATTGGAAAGATCTTTTAAACAAAGTCTAAATTATTGCAACTAAGGTTCAAAATTCTAAAGCCAAGCGGGCCAGCTGGGCGTGTTCTACTCGTAAATAAAATTCATGTTCGCGAGTTCGGCAGGTTACGTGACGTGAATGAAGAACTGAATGCAGTAGTGATGAGATGCTCAAAGGTTGAGGTGGCCAATAAGAACTTTAGGCATAGCATACAAACAATAAGTAAAATAGTATAAGAAAATACTTACGATATCAAATTGGAAAATTTCATTTATCATAGAATCCCGTCTAGAGACTTCATTTAATGCTAATTTTTTGGCACGCACTTCAACCTCTTTCAAGGACATGGTTTCTTCATCACCATCTGTAAAATAGAAGAAACAAAATTATTGAATAAGCGCCATACAAAAAACAACGCGCTCGTATAAACAGCGAGAATATCGTATAAATCTAGAACGTTCGAAAATTAAAAAAAAAACATGATATTTCTACACCAACTAGATTATTCTGGAACCTTCCATTAAATGCCCGAAGAAAGGGGTACACGCGGCACGTGATGCTTATGGGACTCAAATGAGCAACGGAATATAGACTTTATCAATTACAGATAAGCTCTAATTCCGCTTGCACTGGGACTAAGGTCGTAACAATACTAAACCAACGCAATAAAATTAACTTTTGAATAAATTCCTTCTATGAGCTACGAACCTTTCTTACTAGCTTTGCTGGACTCATCGCTCTCGTCGTCCTCGTCTGACGAGCTGGTGGAGGATTCCGACTCGTCGTCGTGATGCTGCTGCTGCGTGAAGTGTTGGAACTGGCGCCGGTAGTAGTGCAGTTGAAGATAGTGCTGGAAGAAAAGTAATGTTCCGGAATGTAGAATCCGACGCTCTTTTTCCTAACCCTAAAAATGTTCTCCAACCGATATTCAGCTACGGTAATCTTAACGATCAGCCACGTACGCTAGATATATTATAATGCTCAAGTGTGTGCGCAAACAAAGGTGCACTCTCTATTCCCTTACCCTTCTAATTCGATGGGACACTGGACACAAGCCATATTGGGCGCAGGACCAACGTCTTTCCGAGACCACCAACTTCCACACTTCGAGCTGACACTCAATACTTTTATTGCCAAACCATAATGTGCAAAATGTTGTTTAAAAAACTGACACTGAGAATTTCTGAACAGAAAAACTCTAGCCCTATGTCGTTTCGTATATGGGATATGTTTGGATGAAAATTCAGAGAGCCCAAAACGCTTGCGCCATATTAACAAACAGTCACAGAGTAACACTAAAATCGACAGCTTAAAGGCACTTCTGCATATCACGTAAACTACACACACGTCATTTATTTACTAACGCCTTTCCGCGACTTGTCAAACATCGGTTATTAGACAGAACACAAGACAATATAAAAATATTCCTTACCAAAGAGTGCGCCCATTGCAGCAGTATAGTCCTTGTATGATGTGCTGCGTTGATGACCGCTGTGAGTGGATGCGGGGAGGCGTCAGCCGCTAGGAAGGTTTCCGGGCGGAGGTGCCCACTGCGGCGTTGAGCAGTTGAGTCAGCCGCACCCTCCACTCCTCGACTAGCTCCAGCTGGAGTTCTAAGAACTGAAGGCTGTAAGATTTGAATGAATGAAATCTTCTATTATAATAGCCACTGTACTTTACCAAGAGCCACGCTTTGCCATGAATGACTCGGCTCAATCGGAGTGATACCACTGCCTTAAAGAAGACCGGCGTGAAGCAGCGTTTGTACTGTGTTTGCCGAGGGTGAGTGAGGTACCGAGGAATCAGGAGAAAAGGGGTCAAAAGTTGGCAGCGCACTTGACTCCACTGGTTTGCGTGTCCTTGGCGGCGGATCCACTTAAATCAGGTGATCCTCCCTGTTTCTGTACCTATCTAAACAAAAAAAAAAACACTGATCCACTGGTTTGCTGTCTATGGCGCGGCAACGCATTCAGGTGTCCTCGTTCTTGCCCCTTATTCTAAAATAAACGAATTCAAATCGCAAGACATAGCGCATTATTGGAACTAAAGTCCCAACACGAAGTGAGGGCGGGCCATTAGTGAACTGGTATGACAAATCCTTCACTCACCGATGTCCCGGTTGCGGTAGCACGGCGTATCTGTCCTCTATGGTCTTCAGAAGTGTGATGAACCAGTCCGCCCCGCGAGGAACCCACACCAATGATCCAATGGCGGCGCCCACGCCCTGAGCCACCGCCTCACTCCACTGCTCACTGCCGAGGGTCTCGTCCATCTTGGCAAGGGCATCTGTTGTTGTAGGATGATATTTTTATTTACAAGGTGAATAGAAAATTAAGAGTATATAAAAGAGAAGACCTGTGACTTGGTTGGATCAACAAATAATTTGGCATTAGCGGGGCATTAAACATATCAATTATTAAAATTATCAAAATAACATTTAGGTAATATTCTATTACTAAAAATGGTGAACTTTTTTTTTATAAATCTAGACAGCAAATAGTAGTATTTTTCTCGTGCATATCAATTTTATTAAAATTAGTTGCAAATCGAGAATGGATGCTGCTGAGAATCGATTTTTAAGGGTATATTGCCCTAATACTGAACTATTGACATCTGTCGAAAAGGACGTCATAATTTGGAATGGACTAAATCTTCTAAAATATAGGATTCTTAAAACGCTGTACAATGTGTTATGGTCTTATCTGCAAGGCAAGAGTGAACAGGCACATTCTAAGCAAACACATCGTCTCTCTCCATTAGTTGAGATTGTGGTTATGGACAACAAATATAATGTAGTAACTATTACACAAAATTAAACTTACACTTCTTCTCCACCGCCAACCATCGCACGAAAGTCTCCGCCCTGGTCAGCACAGAGAGCACGCTATTGGTCTCGCTCCCGGTGATCGCGACCAGCTCCCTGTGGAAGCCCAGGGTCTCGTCGACGGCGTGCGCGAACGCAGCATCCACATCAACTAGCTCCCCTTTAGAGCCTTGCGATTGGTACAACCCGAGCACTGTGTGGAGGCGCTCGGCTGCTAAAGCTATTAGACCTGCGTGGAATTCTTCCTGAAAACTGCAGTTTCATAATAAATTCCTCATACACAATTACATTGTAAAACAATATGATTCAATGGTCAGATAATTGGTTGGAACTGGCACAGGACCGAATAAAATGGCGAACTTTGACGTCGGTAGATAAGATCCACTTTAGATTGCTGAGCCAGCATAGTAAGTAAGTATTATTATTATAGACGGGAATTAACGCGACGTAATTTTTTAAGCACATAATTATGTACTTTTTATGTATGTGAATGTGTCTTATGTAAAAATTACGTCGCGTTAATTCCCGTGTATAATAATAATAGTTATAATGCAACGCGAAAATTTAAAGAACTATATAGTAAGTGTCTTTCAGATTCACACACACATGATAGATGTATGGAACATGGTTGCAAAACTAACGTGGGTGTGGGCTTGCCATCTGCACAGGAGAGATTAGTTGTGGATTGATCATGAAAGGAGACCGAATAAAGAAGAATATGTTCAATCTAAAGTTAGAACATTAGTGTTTATCTATAAGTTTGGTAGTGAAGGAAGACATTGTTATGAAACCTGCACCTATGTGAATGAAGAAGTCAACCAGCAGTGGGCTAATGCTAACCCATACTCCCTGCGTGTGAAGGTAGTAAGTACCCCAGCAATGCAGATATTAACATGCTAGTAATCGTAATGTGAATAGTTTACTTACTACTGTCCTAATTTTGCGCAAATCCAACTTGTCAGCAACAGGTTGGACATGATTCTTCACGAAATTTTGATGATGCTTTATCCAATTGAGGGTCTGTGTCAGGAACCACTCAGGCCGATCTATGCGCGCCGTCTGACGAGATCCGGTGAAGTGGAATGCAAATCGTTTCTTGAGAGGCCTTAGAAGTATCCTGACAGGTAGACAAGGATCTTGCTCTAAGAGAAAATAGTTATAAGGTTAGGAACTCACTCAAACTGAAGTCTTAGCTTCAAAGTAATAAAATAGATCTCATATTCAAGTCAGTAAAGGTATCTTACACTAAATATAATAGAGAATGCATCAGTGAAGAGTTTAATCCAGACAGCTACTACTATTTATTGACAAACCTGATGGTTTAAAATAACTAGTAGAATTAAGTGTTTGGAGATAAATAATCTCTGACACATCATCAGCAGTAAAATAAATTTTACCTCTTCCAAAGTCCTCTGATACAGCATCATTATTGACGCTTTCTGGCTCTTCAATCAGAAACAAATATCTAGTGAGATTACTAAACTTAACCAGAACCTCTTTAGGTGGTGGAGAATGTTCAGCCTCAGATGTGACTGGCCATTTCACTGATTTCAATATATCTTCATAGCTCCTGAAATATAAAATAAGATTTAATCAGGTGTTTTTTAAAATCAAATTATTAGATTTTGTATGTGCAACTATTTAAACTTTGACAGAGATATTATATCTCAAAATAAATCATTAAATATTCATGAATGTGCAGATTGTGCAGGATCCAGGATGACAATGGCACACAGATGTCACATAAATATAATTTAATTCATAAGTATAAAATTCTAATGTTGTTTTCACTACTGAATTCTTCTTCAAAATTTTAAAGCTGTAAAAAGTTGTACATTTTTTTTTTATTGGCCTATAGGCCAACGCTTGACCACAATCGCACCTGATGGGAAGTGACATTTTCAATGAAATTAAGTTGATATCAAAAAGCATAATAATTAGGTCAGACCAACAGCATCATTCAATTTTAAGAGCAGCGTGTATAACAAAAAGAAACTATTAGTAACTTACTTTGTAATTTTATCTTTGAGAACATTGTGCCAATAATGTGTATACTCCCTCACATAGCTTGCCCTGTGACCGGTCTTATACAGGCCACACATCTCTTTCAGCTCACCATACCACAGCACCAACTGCTCATCATCGTTGCATTGCTTCATTTGCCGACTGAAAATAAACAGTAATTATAAAAAACTTAATAATTCAATTTAAAAGTGTAATGAGGTAAACTTTAAACAAAACTAGACCTATTTTCTTCTTACTTTAAAATACTCATCAATGAAATTCTAGGATGGATATGTAAAATTCAAATTGAGATTCAATGACTTTCTATTTAGGTAGCTGTTAACTATTTTTGACCACAAGTGGAAGCTGAATGGTGAGGTGTAAAATTCATGAATGCTTACCTGATATCGTCTATTTTTTCAAATGATTTCAAGTAAATAAGAACATGTTCCAACTGATTAATTGCAGTGAATCTTTTTTCTAGCTCCACGCGCAGAGGTTCTGTTCTTTGGAGGAAATCCCCAACTTTGACTTTTAGGGTCTCACTTCTGTTTTTGAGGTTTTCAATCTGGGTTGAATTTAACTCTGCCTTCTTTACAGCTGAAGACAACTTCGTCGGCACTTCATTATTGACTACATTTAACTGAAAAAGACAAAATATCAATTGCTTATGGGAACATTTACTAAAAAACAAGGGTAGTAACTTAGCATTTTTATATTATTAAATTGCGAGTGTTTTACATATTACACAAACTACAGTTATCACTTATTAAGTAATAAAAGTCTAAGGCATCATACTACTGTTAAATAACACCGATCAAAGCAATATTTACAGTAATAAATAGGATTTTTACTTACACTGCTTTGCAGTTTGTTCCTTCTGATTATTAAATCATTTTCAAGCTCATAAGCGTTTCCGAGGTCGTTAATATCACCACCTATCTTCAAGTTAATATCTTGGATTATAATTTTCTTTAGTTCTTCATTCATATTGGTGGATTTTAATAAAAACTAACATATTTTTACACAGCACAGTTGGAATTTTTTAAGGATGTCAACCAACTGTCACTTTTTCGTTGTTTGACATATTACTTTTTTTATTACTAGAGGGGGGAACGCCATTGTTGCTTTATCGATTTGAGGACAACCATAGATACATGCGGACATACCGAGACCCCGGACATTATATCATTAACAAAATATCAAAGGGCCATAGCTATAGCATTCATTCAAAAGTAAACAGTCATTGTTTTTGGACATGTCAGACGCATGACAAATGACGTTTTTGATGACAGCTGAGCAAGTTTGACTTGTTTTGGTGTCCAAAGTTTTTGATTGTGTATTATTTTTGATCATAGATTTATGGATTATTGAGATTGATATTTCTTATATTAAAATATTGTAGAATATAACAAAGCTTCATCCTAAGAGGCTAACAATGTTAGCGTTTCTAGCAAAGAATAAAAATGATATCGTGTATTTGTCCCTTCTCTTGGCTAGTGTTGGTATAGGCCCCTTTTATAGGTCATTGGGCACCATACAGCAAAAGAAATGGGCTGGTTCTCTACTCGGCCTTCTGGTAATAACCATCGTATCCGGATACAGTGCTATTCACCCGGTTTTGTCTGCAACATTAGGCATAATTTTTATTAAAGTTGCAACAGTGAGGTTGGTCTTAACACATAATTATCTTATAGCAAATCTTATTAATATATGTGTACATCATTACATTCCTTATTCACTTTATTAGTTATAGTTATTCTTATTTAAGTTTGTTATTTTAGGGCCTCTCCCACTTTAATTGACAAGTAAATTACTTGAAACTTTACTCAGGGGAGGTGAACGAGGCCCTTATTGTTTTGGGTTCCAAATAAACATTTCTTCTTCTTTGAATATTGCCTTATATTTAATGTTTCTTGCTATTATACTATAAGCTTTATATGGTTTCAGGTACTGCCATGTAGTAACATTCTTTTTTATGTTTGGATATTTATTCTTCTTCCGACTGGCAGATAAGTTTGGACTGCCACTGTCTTCTGGGCAAACAAACCTTATACAAATGATAATAGTACTACGAGTAGTAGGAGTGGCTTTTGAGATTAATGGCTCTTGGCTAGCTGTTGGTAAAAAGAAGAAAAATGAGAAAGAAGGACAGACAGAGATAGTGGTGAAAGAAAAAGATGATGATTTTCTTGAATTTATAAATCCAAGCTTTATTGATTTATTTCATTATTCTTTTAACTATATTGGCCTTCTTACAGGTAATGCTTTTTCTGAGAACATTTTTATTTACATTATTTTAGTAAAACAAAAATTGCAATATTTATTTTATTTAGCTTATCAATCAAAACTTATCAATAATAGTCCAACACTTTTCTGATCTTTCATTTAATTTACCTGTTTCAGGTCCATACTACAGGTACAGAACCTTTGATGACTACTTCCACCTCCCTTATAGCAAATATGTTGACTGCCGTGGATTCACCATTAATACTTTGAAGATAGTTCCGTTATATGTGTCTCTGTACTTGGGATTGTCTCATTTATGGCCTTTGGAGGTAAATAAGTTCAGTTCTGGAGAATTAGGTGTATCCAGTTCCTGAGAGATTGGAGATTTATTTAAATTCTTTTTTATTACATTGTGTCTTAAACATAACTTTTCTTGCAGTATATTTTGACAGAGGGCCATAACAGTAGGAGTTTTATATACAGGATGATGTATCCATGGGTTCTGTTTGCTACTTTCCGTCAGCGCATTTACACAGGAATGACTTTGGCAGAGAGTGTGTGCACATCGGCTGGCCTTGGAGCATACCCTGTACAGGGTAGAAACAGAACTGGACATGGGCCCACTGTTGGATATATGAAACTTAAGCAGATGTGAGATTTGTTTTACTTAAACTAAGAATTGTTTTCAAAAACTTCATCATAACTGTATAATTATTGTTATATTTACAGGACAGACGAAGAAGCCAAGAATGCTGAGTATGACTTCCAGACTGTAGAATCAATGGAAGTATGGGGATGTGAGACTGTGGTCACCCTCAGAGATTCTATGAAAGTGTGGAATAAGGCTGTACAGTATTGGGTGGCTATGGTAGTCTATAAGAGGTTTCCTGTTAAATATTGAAGTAAGTTTAAAGAAATTTAGATTTTAAAGATTCTATGGATGTAAGCCAAGCAAAATAGAGTCAGGACTTCAGAAACTGAACTGTTCCATTGGCTTTTGTTTTTTTTTTTCCACCTATCAGTAATAATTAAAAAATATTTTGATTTATTTTATTACAATTTCAGGATCCATGCTGCATTGTTTGTGTCAGTTATCTGGCATGGTTTCCATGCTGGTTACTTTTTCTGCATCTACTTCTGTCCATTCTATTTGATGGCTGAGGATATTTACTACAAGCTTTATTATAAACATGCCACTGGATTGGTAAGTGGTAAACAAACACTAATAAAATGTCTGCCTAATCACAGTATACATTACATATATCTAGTATAATTTGTTAAAATATAATATGGGGGAATGAAGATCACGGTGTTATAACTCCTCCAGACATCTTATACCCCATAAATCCATTTGAACAAGATGCAAATTACTTTAGAACATTAAGTGTATAGGTAATGGGTGAAGAATACCAGTGGTCTTGCATAACTATTTACATAATATCATCTGTCATTTCTACTATTTTATTTGTCCCTTTTTATTTCCAGAAAAAGAATGTAATCGGGTTCATCATGTGGTTCCTGAGATCTCATTCAGAATCTTACCAAGCAGCTGCATTCCTTCTATTGACCTTTGACCGGATCTGGATATACTACTCTTCAGTATATCATTACTGGTACGGTGTATGGCTTGCTTTCCTGCTAATTGGTTTGGCTCTACAGCAAGTGCACAGAGGAGCTCGTCCAAAGAAAACTGACGACACGAAATCAGAGAAGTTAAAGGCAAATTAACTTAATTACCTCCAGTTGAACTGTTATGTACTTTAAGATAAATTTTATTTATCTATAAATTAAGACTAAATTTAATATCAAAAGAAATGAAATTAATGAGAAATTAAGATGAAATTATGGAAATTTTCTGAAATTTGGCTAAGATTTTTTATTGATATTATCAGAAAGTGCATCTTCGGTTTTCGTAATCTTTATCTTTTGTATTGTCACATACTGAAAATGTTGGTTCCTAGTTTATATTCTTATGTCCAAGCGCGCAAGCTCCTGGGCATCGGGCGATGAGGAAATTATGAAATAATTATATGACGGTACTCGTATCACATACCCTGTCCTCTCCCGGTTTATATTTAACTAGTGACCTGCCCTCACTTCGCTTCGGATCAGTAGTTCCAAACTGAACCAAGAGATGGCGCTGGGCGTCGATTACAACGATGCTAGTGTTTCGTATTTTCGGTTTACGGTATAAGCCTTGGTAATTCAGTCCATAGAAGTTATCTCTTAATAAATTAATAGTGTACAAGATACATAAATCCTTCTTTCATAATTGGACATACTTATGCAAATCAGAACCATCCCACAAAAAGATTTTAATAAGAAATCGTAATAAAGAGTCTATAAAGTATAAACTCGATTACATCCGAACTGAGGGTGGGTTCTTGTTTGCAAAACTATGTCAAATTGCCTTAGCCTCCGATTCCTTGGAGCTCGCCCGTGGACTTTAGTTTGTTGTATCGGATAGTACCTGCTCAATACCTACTATTGTGTCATATGTTTAATATTATCCTATTTGGCTATGCTAAGTTAAGAAATTATGTGCCAGTCCCGAAATTAAAAATGTGGCCTACTTAAATTATTTAAGTAGTTATAAGTAAAATCAATAAATGGTAAAGGCATGAAAAATACTTAGTTGATAAGGTTAGTACTTTTAGGCGTTTTAACGGGTAAGCATTTAAAACAAGGGGCATTTGTTTTAAACAATTTTATTAATAATTCAACTGACATTCCTTCTTAGAAAGAAACATTCAACACTTTTGTTTACATGGACTTTTTAAATGTTATTGTAATACATATTACAATTACGAATAGTTTATTTTTTACTTGGGTATTTTCTAGTCTTGGTGTTTAGGAATGAATAAAGATAAATTGTCTATAATATTGCTTTTCATTTAATCTCACTTTATAATCCCAATGGTTAGTTATGTTAAAGCTTAAAATTGGTAACTTAATTAAATAACATCACTACTTTTACATAATTCATAAACAAATAGTTAATTAAATTAATATCGTACTGAATCCTGGATATATCGGTGTATCAGGTACGTGAATATCACTGTTATACTGAAATGGAAACAACGCAGATATGTAAAAAATGGCACACAAAAATAACTAATATGCTGAGTATACATTCAAGTGATTTGCGACATTATTTTGTGGATTATAAAATTATTTCAGCCTCTAAGTAAATTAGGAAAGGAAAATTTTGCAAGCAAATGTTATATGCGCTCGAAAAAAAATTGTTTCCAATTTCGGCGTATTGAACAAAATAAGAAATTAAGTTGTTAAATAAGTTATACAAAATAAGAAAAAATAAAGCGAACCCTTAGCCCGTTTTTATTGTTAGTTTAAACTTAAATAATATGGCTGTGTATATACACTGTGTCACAAACTATTGAGTTACATCTTATAAAATAATAGTAAATAAAATAGGTTTTTTTTAGATTAGATCTTATCATCAAGAGTATGTATTTATGGCATGAAGTTTCTATGTAATAATAACTTACAATATTTTGCCAAGTCATACCATCTCCATCTGTCTGTTTGTTCTTAAGGTATAAAAATTGGAAATGCTTGTTACATTATCTACTTTTCAAAAATGCAATTTTATCAAAATATAATGTGTATAAATAGTAACATAAGGCGAGTATTTTTATAAAAATCAGTACCTAGTCTTGTAATATGACTAACATTATACCCGTTGTGTCAGTAGTACCATTGATTTCTATCATTGATGGTATTAGGTCACAACTATGTGTGAGTTGTACTACCTATCAATGTGAAAACAGACGCTAGAAAATTTCAGATTTTTTATACCATGCGAGGAATATCTTTACATTTCTATCATGGTACAACTACACATTAGTTGTGTCAGTTGTACCATCAATGGTACAAATCCATGGTACTACTGACACAACGGGACATTTTACCTAAATTTATCTTTCAAAATTGTGATGTAAGTAATACAGGTATTTTAATATAGAAAATAATCGTTAAATCATTAAAATTAAAGAAAATCAAAAGAAAGGTGTGCGCGTCATGCAAAGCGAAAAGAAAAATTATACACCAAAAGAATCCACACCAACTACTACTGAGTATAATTCTATTTACCCAACGTTCCAGCCGTACGACACGGGCTTGTGCGTTGTGGCGTAACTACGGTGCGCATTGCTTTGACCGTAGTTCTTGTTTTGCGTCGGGGCCTGATAGCTGGGCTGACCTGACGGATAATACTGATTATTAGGACTCCTCGAAGTAGGCGACTGGTAATTAGGATTCAGCTGAATAGGTCTCGTGTTACTGTTCAGTATATTGCTCAAACCTCCGTTTTTGGTAATATCGTTCAAGATATTCCCGAATATGCTCGATAGACTGCCGCCATTCGAACCGGTCCCTCCAGTGCCAGTGCCAGTGCTGCCTCCTCGGTTGTTTCCACCCGCGTACTTGTTAATTGTGTTCAAGATGCTGTCCAATGGGCTCCCGTTGCCACCAGAGCCCTCCAAAACTTCCGAAGGGGTTAGAGCTACCACCGTGAGAGCTTCCTCCGTACGGGTTGTGTCCACCGTTAGAGGATCCACCGTAGGGCGAACTGCCTCCATAGGGCGAATTATTGCCGTATGGGGAGTTACCTCCGCTACCCCCGTAAGGGGAGTTACCCCCGCTACCCCCGTATGGGGAGTTACCTCCGCTACCTCCATATGGGGAGTTACCCCCGCTTCCCCCGTAGGGAGAGTTCCCTCCGTAGGGGGAATTACCGCCATACGGGGAATGGCCGCCAGTGTTAGTGTTGCTGCCATAGGGGGAGCCACCGTAGGGCGAGTTTCCTCCCGATGGGGGCGGTGGAGGGGGATTATTGGGTGGAGCGTCAAAGTCAAATGTTGGAGCTTGGGGTTTTGGCGGCGTCGGTTTCGGTGGTTCTGGTTTTGATGGCTCCGAGTGTGAACCTGGAACGAAAACCACAAGGAAATTAGAATCAATAAGTACCTACAATTAATTGTACGGGAAACGAAATTAATTATTAAACCATTTTGAGCGTGATTCTCCAAGCCATAAGTTCAAGGAAAGGTAAGCTTATTATTTGTTTGTACGTGATTCATTAAGGAAATTAATTTAATGTAGGTTAATAAACCCCATTACAAGGAAGAAGTTATTTAAAAATGAAGTTCTCTTATTTCAGAATAACATGTTGACAAAAGGTTCTAAGTACTCTTATCAAAGTAAGGTTCAAAGTAGGTCCTTTATTGATAGTTGAGTCATGAAAGCGGAACAAACATAGTGCGCTAGGTACGTAATATTTAATTACGTGCAAACAATTACTGTATGAACAAGGTGAATCAAGAGACATTTGTTTTAAATTATGTCATGTAGCGTCCCGTTTACCAAGTTTAAAACTGTCATATCTCTTTTATATGATGTAGGTTGGATATAAAATGAGTAATAGTGATGCACCAACGCTTTAACGATGCCTTCTGAAGAACGTAAGTATCTAAGCGCATATTTTATGATTCCGTCCTTACACGATAATAAGGATTTCAGATGATAATAAAATGATTCTCCTGGTATGGTTGCCCTGTTAAAGGGTTGCGAAGGTCAGACGGTAGCCGCTTCATTGTCGGACTCCAAATCCTGAATCAAGCGTACCCCGGGATCGAAAGCACATCTTTGGACGCAACCGGGAATTATACGCTAAGATGAGAGAGAGAGAGAGAGGAGAGGAGAGAGAGAGGAGGGAGGGAGGGAGAGAGAGACTCTCTCTCCTCTTTCTCTCATTTATCACGTCATTTTAACTTTAAAAATCGCATTAACCATGACTTGTTAAATTTTTCGATGAATGTTGAAAAATCATTAACCAAATTTTGTTAAAAATGGTTGGTAAGAGACGTGGTTAAAGGGATGTAAACGTTTACAGATACTTACACCCTGTAGAATATAATATATCTTCCTAACATTTGAGGTGTTGAAATTGATAAAACGTGCGTATCCTCATACCGGGACTTAACTAAATCTAATGAAATGGACTATAAAATTACCTTCCACTTGTGACTTCTTCTTGCAGGTGGGGTAAGTGCCACAGTTGCTGGAGTGGCCGAAGGAGCAGGGGTCCTCCGCCAGCACGCACACCTCGCTGTTGAGGCATCCTATGTCTTTGCAAGTGCGTCCGTATTCTGGAATTGGAAACATTATTCTGTTACGTATTTGAGCAAAACATACAATATTGTTGTCCTAAACTTATTTTTAGGTTTACTGCGCATACCTACTTTAGAAATACGTACTTAGGTAGGTACAAGTCAAGCCAAGTGTTGTAACATAATTGAGGTTTAAAAAAATATTCAGCAGAAAATAAGTTAAAAACAGAACCAACAACTAGAGATTTGATACAACTATGGTATTAAGTATTTATTTTTATTAGTAACTAAGTTTTTTATAAAATACAAGTATTTTTAGAGTAAACGGATTGACCCTTTACTCTAAAATACTTGACGCAAAAAAAAACCATCTCGGTAAAAACGGTACCTAATTCAGCATTTCTTATAAAATTTTGATTTTACGATTACCGACTTATTGCTCGGAAGCGTCGAAATCTAAGTTTAATACCTTGTCTGAAATAAATTTATAAGGTACCTAATTAATAAAATGTGTTGCGTATATACCTAAACTAAAATACACATGTATCAAGTAGGTAAGTACAGATATTATGTTAAAAACTCATTCGCGAGGTGTCAATCTCGCTATAAGGAAGAGTTGTAACTAACCACTTTGTATCCGTGACTTTATGTTAATGGAGGCCTTTACTCAGCTACCAGGCACGCTTCTATCTAATTTGGTCTAGATCTAATGAAAAAATATCATAGAAAAGTAGTAGATACTTAACGTGTAGGATACTAACTAATATTTTGGTAAACTTTATTTTATAGGTAAGTAAGTGCGAAGACCTAAATGTAAAAACCAATATTACAGAATCGACATTGTATAATTCCAACATCAACACGTCATGAAGCTATAAGTTTAAAGTATCACTTCGACTCCATGGCATCTGACAATAACGTGCCGCATCCGTCAAACTTGCGAGAAGTGGCGACCTGCATCCAACCCGCCATACATCACACTCGGGCACCTATTACCCACAGACATCATAGCTAAGCTACAATCGTTTCACGCCCACTCCACAAGAATAACAGTAAGGATTTCCACAGGTAACAAAAAACGATCGAAAAATGAAAAGTCCATAACAACGCATGAATATATTTTATTCCGCTGTGTCTACCGGAATTTTGCCCTTTTTATAACCAGTAAGGCGTGACCGGGTAAAGAATTCGGTTGTAAGGGAATAGGACGCATTTGCATGTACAAGATTATATACTTAGATTAGGCTCGGCGACCTTCTCTAGAGTCAATATCACACGTAATAAAAGGCAACCGAAACGGAAACGTTTTTGTGGCGAATTGTTTTTCGTATAAGCTCGCGTTTTATCCGGGTAAATGCCGTATTTCGAAGGCAATTGCGTTTACTTTTATATAAATGATGAAACTGGTATATATGTTCGAGGATTAATTTATTTGGAGGCGAGTGCCTCCGGAAATAAAAAACAAATTGTCATTATTTTTGTTTGTGACAGTCAGTATGAAGATATTATTAAGGATTGTGCTTATACTCGTAAATACTCACATATAGCAATAACGTTATAAATACGAGTAAGTACCACTTACATCACAAGGTGGGGAAAGATAGCAATGAGCACTAAAAAGTGAGTATTTTACAAGATTTTACTTAACATCGTAAGACCCAAAAGCCTTTTAAAAGGCATAAAACAATTGATTTTCGATTGTTTCTGCTGTCTGGGCGTTACGACGATTCTCCTGTCTAGACGGTACCTATGCTATGTTAGGTAGTTAATCAAATATTGTAAGTTTTTTGATCGACTTCTCGGTTTTCGATTAGGCTGAATGTTTATTTACATTCTAAAACTAAACAAACGTTTACCTATCCGATTGATCAAAAGATATGATATAAATGGTAATTTCCAGCAACAAGAGCGATTACTATGACATCATTTGAGGATGCTGCCAAGAATACAATATACACTGTACTATCATTTCGCTCACATACAAACAAGTTATTATCTCTGCATCTCGAGGTCACACATTTTGCACATAAACCAGTCATGCAAGTTCATGGTACATACCCGAAATATTATTAGATCGGCCATTGTTTTAATCGCCTCCGTGTTTCGGGCTTTCCAGGTCCGATTCCCAAGGTGGCCTTAACATAATGTTGCTTTGGTTTATGGGCTTGTTTAAAGTCCCTCTGGCCAACTAAATAGTGATATCTTAACCTAAGTTTGTGTTTCAAGAACAGACTAATCTGTTCTTGAAACACAATAATCTTAAACATTGTTTTTCCAACCGAAAGGGGTATGATTATGTATGTGGGATGTAGCCAAGTTTTAAATGATGGACAGACTTTTTTTTATGTGATAGGTAGCAGACGAGCAGGCGGATCACCTGATGGTAAGCAATTGCCGCCGCCCATGGACACCTGCAACACCAGTGGATTGGATCTATGACAAGATTTAGTGGAAAGCACAAAAAAAGAGGAATCTACATTTTGTACGGTAACCTAAAAACTGGTCTTATTTTTAAAATTATTTTAGTACCTAGTAGAAAGCAAGCTAAGCTATCGTAAAGTAACATGAACATTTTTTTTAATATAAGACATTATAAAACATAATAAATAGCAAAAAGCTAGTGTCAATAATAAAGACAAAATCTAGCAACTTAAATACTAGATAATCTACATTTTCAACTCACATTACAAATGACGGCATAATACTCATCCTAAACTTCCACCAGAATAAAGTTCACATCACATAGAATTGTTAGGGTAATAAATGCTTTGCGAGCACCATAAAGAGGCAAATCTACGCCGAAAATGTTTTAAGCCAAAAAGTAGCACGAGAATCTTTTGCGATGTTCCCGCGACTAGCAAGTGCGACTTTAGAGGCAATAAAAACAAATAAAAAGAGCATCATAAGCCCGGATCATAACTCATTGTTTTGTTATATTCGAGGCAAGCTGGTTTTATGAGTGCATTAGGTAATGGATTCGGGCCGTATCTTACGATTTTAGGCGAGAGCGTACTTAGTCGCTCACGGGTTCAGACGTGCGTCACGTTTTGCCGGAATCGAATTCAAAACATGATATCGTTTATCCGGTCAGACAATGTAAACGAGATTACGAGACTCAATTGAAGTTTTATTGTTGTGACCGCTTGTGACCGTCGTGGGTGAAACTAAGGACCGGTTCACCCCTTATGGATCGGTTTGCTGATTTGTCAGATTATTTTGATATAATTTCCATAAAAAATTAATTGCCATCTAAAATAAGTAGATTATAATTAACCTAACCTTACAGCGTTTCCAAAATCCTGAAGGATTTTCTTAAAACATTCCTATTGAATAAATCATAATAATCATCAGAAGTTTCAATTTTGACATACTTAAATGTACTTTTCGTAACAAAAGTTATTAAAGTGGAGATAAATTAATGTGCCTACTTAAAAGAGTTAGAAATAATACACCTCAATAACAAGATATAGAAAATAGAAAAAAATCTTGCAAACAGTAAACATAAAATTCACTTTGAATACAAACAAAAACCCCTAAAAAGTCCGTTCAGCTGATCCGTCTGCTTGTCTGCCATCTATCACATAAAAAGGCAGCGCTTGGCTAATTTTAGTATGAAAAGGACGAACTCACTTGAGAACCCATCAGCATATAGCACCAGCGTGACAGCAACTAGGGCTGTCCTCCAATCCATGATGGATCTGAAACAAAAATACACTTATTATTAGAGAAAAAGACTAAAACTATAATCTATCATGTTCGTTCCTACTTGTTCGTTCGTACATTTGTATGTGCGGAATTTTCATTTATCGCTGGCTGCCCTGCTTAGGTACACCATAATTATTCCAACAGTCTACCTTCTGTCGATTGTGTACGTCCCCATATGATTTATGACTTTTGGCGCTAATTTATTACAGCTGATGTGGAAGGCAATGTAATAGATGTCAAATAACACGATTTTTGTGGAATTCTAAGAGTATGCTTTATTATACTAGAGGTGACAAACCAGCAAGGTCACCTGTTGGAAAATAATCACCACCGCCCATGATCCATCTGCTAGATCAGGTCACTGATGTGTTGCCGGCTTTAGAAAGGAGTAAGCTTTCTTTTGAAGGTCCCTAAGTCGTAGCCGTCAGGAGAGGTGATTCAGAGAAAATGCGTAGTTAATAGTTGAGAGAATCTATCGCTCTTATCAACCTGTTTCGACCTTAAACATCTGTGGTTCCAAACACCCAACGACCTTAATGCCTAGCTATCTAACTGATGGGTAGGTAGGTTCGTAAGATGGGCAATACCCCTGGGACTGCTGCAGAGTAAAGCTCAACTTAAAACCATTGTCTCAAACTGTATCGCGCGAACATGATTACTCGACTGTCGTTCCAAAACGTATACGTTTCATTACACCCTCTGTAACGTTGAGCAACAATGTGCAAAGTGAACAAAGTTTGCGCGAGATGAAATAGCTGGCCCGTGCACGCGGCACCGTCCGGTCCATCCGACAGCTCAAGTTTATGACACAACCAACATTCCCTGAGCACTCCCCGAAACTGTTCCCAACGGGTAACCTCGTTAGCTACGACTACGTTGGTAAGTGAGCGCTTTTATTGAAAACCGAAACGGGAAAGGACGCGGCACCCGGCAGTTGCGAGTGTTTCGACAATTTCGCACGGTCTAGGACACACTTGTCCTATTGGGGAATTTTTGAAGCCTAAGTAAAATAGGTTGTGTTTTTTTAGTGCACTGTTCAACAGAACTGTCACCTAAAAGTATAGTCATAAATTGTATGGTAGTTAGGTATTAGAATTTTGTTTTTGAAGATATTCACTGCTTAGATAATTCACCTTACGCGCCAGCAACGAGTTTCATTTAGTACTTAATGCCAGAAGATGGTTAGAAAAGTAAAAAAAAACTGTTACATGTGTTGGTATGGATATGGATTTGATGTTAATGTAAATATTATGGCGAGAAAGCCTTATCTACACTCGAGCTCTGGATTGTGTCTCCATAAATAGGCCGATAAAATATATTACACATTCTCTGCTTCCCTGAGCGAGATATTTGCAGGTACCACATATTTCTTAGTGCCCAGCGGACTCATACATTACGAAAAGAACGCACAAATGCGTCGCTAATAGCCTTAGGAGAAAGTAACGAACGCAGCTATGCGTATAAAGGGGTAAGTGAGTTTAGGATTTATTATGTAAGCAGGTATTCGTAGATACGTAATTTTTTATGGTAATTATTTTTCTAATACAGGTGGTTGATGATCAGCAGCATAGAACTAAGCAATTCTATAGTCAACAGAGAGAATTCAGAAGGCCATCATTCAAACAAGAAATCATTGAATGATTTGAGTAAAATATGAAAAAGTAGGTAAATCATAAATCTCATACATTCAAGAGATAAAACGATAATTTGGGACAAGTAAATAGAATTTTTAATTTTGTCTCAACTAAGATTGTATTGAATAAAAGGCAAGCAAAAACTAATGAAGTGGACTATCCTCCACATCCAATACAAATACCTGCTTCATCGATAAACATAATTCATGAACGGCGCTTCGTCGTCAGACACATTGTGACCAGCGATACAGAACTTAAACTTAATAACATCAACACTAATGTTGAACAACAGCGCCGCTGCAGTTTATGGCATCGTACAACATTCGCCGAAGCGTATAACGTCGTCAGACTTTGCCGTCTTTTATTGAAAACCGAAACGTGGTGTGAACTGTGAAACGGTGGTGTGGCGTTTCGTCAATTTGGTCGGATGGCAGCGATGCAGTGTGCGGATATAAAGATTTTACGCTCGCTCCTGATATTGGAGAATACATCAGACGTACAGTGCAGAAATCGTGTCTGGTTTCTTGTTCTTAACTGTCCTGAACATCTGACTCCTATGTATGTCTAACCATCTAACGCAACGTTACTCTAGATATATGCACTAGTTTGTTTTACGTACAAGTTTGTAACGAAAGGAACAATCGCGGAATTTATTTCGCATTCGAATTTTTAGAAAATCTTATCATAGGTAGAGTGAGAATGGAGAGTCATCCAGCTGGAAAAAAAATATTGAAATCAACTGAACTTAAATCTAAATAGCATCAATGAAATAAAACAAGCGGAAAAAATGTTTCAAACGCCACAAACGGCGGCCATTTTTATAGGCAACCTGTCGCTAATCCATCGAGTGCTTCCTCATTATTAATTTCATCAAAACAGATACCTGCAATAATGAACTACACTAAAACAGCGTGTAATTCCAAATACAATTCTAAATTCAAGCACGTACAGACGATATTTTCACAATCCCAATACAACGGCGTAGAAAAATCACAGAAAGAACCACACGAAATGGACTCGAATTCTCGACTAGCGATGGAGTGGCACATGGGGTGCGCCCTATGACGTAGGTCAAGGAAGGGCGCCGGGTTCAAAGGTTGGGCCAGCACGCGACTGAGAAACTGTTCTAGGTATTGAGTTACACTATGTCGATGCAGGAAAATTTAAGCTGGATACCGCAATGTAAGCTACAGGTTAGACCGAACAAAGGATGTTTGAAAATGTGACGATTGTGAACATTAAGAAGACGTAAACTTTGTATTTTTATAGATACGAGTAAGAAACGTTATTATCGATATAGTACAACGCTAATATAAAACTCATACAATGCTTGAAGTACTGTAGGAAACACCAGTAGGTTACCTATTTGACCATCCCAATGTGTAAGGATTTGGTATAGTAGGTACATCTATGAATAGTTGTTCTCCATCTATGTATGCATGGGACGCTAATTTAGTAAATCCTTTAGTTATCCAACCCAACCCACACTATAATTAGATATCATAATTATAGCTGTATTGCCTGATAGGTCTGTAATATGCCCTGATGAGATTAGAATTAATGGCAAAGCGCTGATTAAAAAGGACGCCGGTGCAGAAATTAAAAGGATCCCTGGAGGGATATTACATGCCATAGAGCAGAAATTGGATAGCGATACGAGAGATATATTGCCCGACATAAAGCCGTGCTCGGTAACTTTCTACCCATTTCCGGCAGCCCACTTGTGAATCGTATTTCGGAATCCTTTTTATCTTTTTTGCGGGAGCGCGGTGTGGCAGTGGAACGTGAAGTGACAGCGGCACCAAGCCACTTCGCAGCTCATATATCACCCGCGCCTGTTACGGCCATGTTAACGGCCCCGCTGTCACCTCCGAGCTTCACTCGTCCATCGCCATTGTTTGCGTTAATGGCTTAGGTAATGTCTCCATCAGAATATGCCGCGAGCGTAAACAAATTGACAGAGGCAAAGAGGATGACAAATGTGCCAATGCGGCGGGCGCAGCTCGTACGTGACGCGCCGAGAATATAGTTGGTCGCAAGATTTGGCGTACGAATTCCGGAGGCGATGCATCGTTGCCGGCTTCCAGTCCACAAATTCAGGGATTGCACGGGGGATGCGACGGGTGTTAAGCGAGGGTGTCGCACACCGGGATTTATATCGGCGGAAATCTCCGATGTGTTCACACTTCACGCTCGTGGGACGACGCGCAGATAAAATGCTCGAGCCGGAATCGCGTGGGCTCTTTAAAGATTTTCGTTGTTAACTAAGCTCGTTGTATACAACGTGTGAAGGCGGAGCGTTTTAGCTATGTGCCGTATATTTACATTTTTCGTTAAGGATTCGCGTTGTAGCTGCCGCCTTGGTAATTTTGTACACATATGCCGTCTGAAGTAAAACTAACGAGTATTCATATATTTACAGAATACTGGGAGTACTATAATGTAAAACGTCGAGGATTCTACGGTAATGATCTCAGCGTTAGAATAACGTTACTCACCAGTCCGACACAGATTCACAAGTATCAAATATAGAAGTCCAATTAGCACTACCAATAAACAATAGCGAAGCGACTATACGCAAACTTGAACTGCCACTTACTGAAGCTTCTATAGCCAACAGTGGATAGATAACAGCGGGCAATTTGTAAATGAGATCACTCGGTTAATTGTCACACGATACGTAGCTTGTTTATTTACGGACGATCCCGAAAAGCTAGGATTCATTAACTAAGGTATTAAATATTAATTAATCTACTTGGTTTGTGGCTAGACGTAACTAATCTTAATCTCAGTGGACTTAACTCGTGTTTAGGGATTTGTTCGGTTTAAGAGGATAAAGTTAGTTATTTAAGTCGGCATATTTTCACTTCAGACTGCCGTTAATTGAATACTTTCTTGGACAATTTTCTTGTTCTTAATTCCACAAAAGCAATTGTTATTAAAAAGAAACAAAATCGTCTTTAGGTTTAGATAGAGTTACGTCTGAACTGTGAGATTAGAGAAGGCACGTTTTGAAGATGGTTAAAAAGTTCTATCCAGATTTTTGCATAGTAAGGGGCTTATAGTCGTGGGATTAAAGCAAAAGCTGACGATAATTAGGTATTAGCGAAGCTACTCTTTTCCATTATCTCAGTTAATAAGTACTTCGGTAAAGTAGGGTTAAGAGTAACGCTCGCATCACAGATTTATAAAATAAGACGCATTTCATCAGAGGTCATTATCAAGTTCTTATCGTACAGTGCACTACGTCATAATTTTTAACTACTGATATTTCTCCTTATTCTGGTAATTTATATCGTAGGCTATTTACAAACTTATTATAAATATTTAACTATTAGTGAAGATTAAAATATTTTAGCATTATTTCCCATTAGAGACAATTAAGCAAATTGATTGTTTTTGCAACTTATTAGCATCAATTCATGAATAGATGCGGATAAACCGCCTACATTCAACCAACACGCTACACGATTGTTGAGAAAACAACCGTGACCTCTTACTTTTTCAAGAAGAGGTATTTTAGCACAGGTTATAACCAACATATTAAGATACGACGTATTATCGTTTCAGTACAAAATGATCGTTTGACTGTCATGTTACCATTGAGGTATATGTAGAACTTACCTCAATGCATGTTACAGTTTAGATGTCGTGTTATAAAATGTACGTGGATAAAATCTTAATTTTGAGTCGGAGACAATTCAATATAGACATTGTATTTCCAAAACTATATCTAACTAAATTGAATACAGATACAGACTGTGTCGTGGAGTTGTTGTTGTTTATATAATGTAAGTGCATAAGGCAATCTTGATGTTTCCTTTTAGAACTGCAATACAAAATCTGTAAGTAATTTTTTAGAAATTAGATGATCGATATAAAATTTTATCTCATTCGTTCGTTTCGTTTGTGATTTAGTCGGATTCTGTCGAATACATAATACACTATCTAACTGTGTAAGTACACAAACCTATTTGTGTATCCGTTCAAATATTAGATTGAAAGACCTATACTTAGAAAATAATGATACACACAAATATGTCGAACTGTAAACTTTTGCATGCTATGTTAAGACTTAGGGCAGATCAAATCTATACTATTTATAAAGTGGTTAATTATGTAGACATCGACAAATCTTATAAACAAACGGCAAACCACTAGCGCGAAGCACTCGACGCTCAGCACCATCTATGGTACAGAGTGGAACTAATGTCCCGAAACGAAGTGAGGGTGTGCCACTTATCTTTTATAAAGATACAGAAATAAAGAAAAATTTCAGTAACAATATGAAAATTTTTATCCGTACACCGAGCCAAGACTTGTTTGAAATTTTGACGTGTCCTACATAAGTTTCAGCCATTTATTATAAAACATAGCCCTATTGTTAGTTATGTTTGAAGCTTACAGTCTGGCAGTTACTGCCCAAGTTTAGCCCATTGTAAGGTGAATGATTGCTTTAGACAAAGCGGAACTGCCAAACAAATACAATCAAACAAGGTCATTGTTTATGTTCCATTAAAAATCAATAATGCACTCTCTCACACAAGCGTCGAACAGGAGAATCGAACCGGAAAAAAAGATTAACTATTAATTTACACTATAGGTTGTTTAGAGACATTTTAACATTAACAATGTCGATGGGTCCACCATTGGTGGAATAAAATGGCCGATCTCAAATTTTGCATTATTTTTTTCTGCTTCGATTTCTGGAAAATAAAAGAAACAGGGGTACCTTGGAGACAATGCGTATTTTTTATGCAATCAAGTTAATACAGCAAACCAAAAAACGACTGATTCACCAACAACGATTAGACCAAAAACAGCTTCATAAAAAATATCTAAAATAACACTGTTGGTATTTAGGAACCGGTGTCGAGACAGTTTTAGAGATTGTTGACCCCACCATGTAGAAGCTAAAAGGCAAATAAATCTCCAAAGGCCGAACTGCCCTGAAGCCTGTCCGGGGTTGCGAAGGGTCTATAGAAGACTTAGGATCACGATATCAAAAAGCCAAAATAACATTGACTTGCAAACACTTAATTTCCCACTTGAGGCGACTACAGCAAACCGTACTCAAATGAAAAGAAAGAAGACCAGACAAAGTTGTTAAATGTAGACTTTATTTATCAAATGTAAGGCCTGGAAATAATTCTAAAGAAAAAGCTGGGAAAGGCTACCTAATCGAAGCGAGATACTAATTACATACTCAAGCGAGAATAAATGGAAAAAGCTACAATAAAATATTTAGCTATTTGTTAACGTTATCATCTGATTTGGTTGGGCACGGCGAAATGGTAAAAAAAACCGTAAAAAATGCATTGGACGTTATAAGTCAGCAATATTTTCTTATGGTGTTTGAACACGTAATATTTAGCAAAGCATTTGAATATAATGTCTGATAAGATACCACTTGTATGTTTCCCATATTTTAGGCATGTTCTTTCCTGGTCTTATAGGTATTGTATGCAGGGCCCATACATGCATTAAGGACTTTTCAATTTATCCTTTTTACACGTAAGAATCACTTTAAACATTCTCAAGTCAAAATGCAATATTTTTAGTACAGATATTATTTATTCTGATATTTGGATTAAGTAGTTGGAAATCAACTTAAGATCTGACCTTGCAGTTCGTTAAAGGTCACCCGAGTTTACAATTTACTTCCGAAATTCATAACTAAGATGTAAAATATCTCAAAATATTTTAGTACGATTTTTTATCCATTTCATAAGTGATAACATTTTTCGCTCAGTTTAAGGCATAGTAAATGTATGTGTTACGCAATCTTGAGTTCTATCGTGGCATTATAATGAACAGCGTGAGAAAAAAACTGGTTTTCCGAAGAGACTAATGTTATAAACACCGAGCCTTGGCCAAATGGACAGAAGATAAAGCTAGGAAAAATATTGTTGTGTCCAACACATAAACACTATATTTACACATATTTGTTATTTTGGCGCAGCGTTTCTGTATAAACCGGTATCAATTCAGTGAAATGATAGAAAGAGAAAAGATTCCGAGTGAGAAGATCAGCTTACTTACGTAAATATTTCGGATAATTTTACCTTATTCAAAGATAATAATACTTTAAAAATATATACCTAGGGTAGGTATACATTATTTTGTAGATATATTTTAATTGCAAACCAAACTCGCCTAGGGTCGTTTAGTAAAACTCGTTCGTATTTTAATACCCTTATTTTTTAATGTGCTAGGTAGCAGAAGAGCAGACGGATCACCTGATGGTAAGCGATTGCCGTCGCCCATAGACACCTGCAACACCAGTAGAGTCAAAAATGCGCTGCCAACCATTAAATTTTTTCCATCACTGACTCGTCGAAACACAGCGTAGGCGCTTTATACGGATTCAAAGAATTGAACTAGAGGTCAGGCTAAGAACGAATTGTTTACTTAGTGCATATTGCTCGTATTATCATGTTGACAGACGCTGTTGACATTATTACAAAGAGGTCATCGGTCTATTCAATTGGGAGCTAATCGCAGGTACCGAAGTACTGTTGCTGAACTATCTATGCCTCGAGAACTATTCAGGATATGGAAAAGTATTTCCGAGTACAATAGGCATGACGAATTATTTTTAATTTGTTATGCCATCGTAAGATTCCTCAATCACAAAAACATTGATAAATATTTACTTTGATATCTTGAAAAAATCCCGAGATATCACGATTTGAAAATCACAGTTTTGAACTTGATCAAAAACGCTTCACATAAAATCGCTACATATCCGTCACCGTAAATTTTGTATGATAACTATGTGAAATGTTGCGTTTAGACAACTACTTTCTTCATAAATGTTATTTTAAATTTGATGGGCTATCCACCGGATTTTTGGATAATTTAACACTTTGGAATTGACTTTCAACGTCCACATTTCGACGATCATACAGACAGATACACGAAATATTTTTAAATTTCAACTAGCACAGCTATTTTCGATTACAATCTATCATAACATCAAACAATTTCATAAAATTTTAGGACCAGTCGTCACGCCTATAGTATTGATACTATAGATAGGGAAATTGGCGCAATACGATCCGTACAAAAACCTTTTTATTGTGTTAAAATATACCCTCAGGGCTTACAGGTCAAGACAGGATGAACTATGACGCATAACAGGTAAGGAAATCTATGTCTGATTCGTTTATTTTTAACTTTCCCGGTACGACGTGCGTACAAAATATGAAACGCCCAATATTTTATTTAGGGAATGACGCAGTTAAACAGCTAGGTACTTTTCATGGTAACACGACAATTAAACAGCTACAAGATAATATACCGTAAATATATATTCAAGTGTTCCACACGATGTTTCTTTTCACGCAGTAAATTAATACGTATGGTTATGGAAACAATACGACTAGCCTTCCTCTCACGGCCTTGCTCTGCACCCTTAGACCAAATTATATTTTCCTGTAGTATGAAACTTTTTCCCATGGTAAAAATAAGCTTATGACACGGAATAACATAGCTTTGTAACTTGTAACAGAATTTTCTGGATCAGTCCAGTGGTTTTTGACTTTTTTCGGTACATAAGTACAAACATAAAAACTTTCGGATTATCAAAAATAAAATACGGCTGTCATGCCAAACCGTAAAAACATGCAAATGATCGTATATTGCGAACACGAACGTTGTATTTGTATTTATATAGATTTCTATTATTAGACTAGGACTTTTGTTAGACGTTTCCGAGGCCGCCGTTTCGACCTATTCAATTGAATGATTGATAGAAATTATTAATATAGTCCAATTGGTGAAAATCCTATTCAAATACCTACACGCTTTATAAAGAAAAAAAGTAAACGAGTCTTAACTAGAATGGCTTATCACTAAATAATAATTTACTACGTGGCTTGCTTATAATAATATTGGGGACTCGTATGACCGGGTAAATAAATATACCTTTGGTTCACATATTATTATATTAAGCAACATGTGGGCACAATTAGAACTGAGCATACTTTGTTTGACATAGTTCGCATAGGAGTGTCTTGATAAAATGAGAGTAAACTAATGCGAGCTAAGCTAATAACTTCTGTTAGTTAGCTTGGCTCGTGTTGCGTTGATGTGAGTTGGACAACCCACAAAAGTGTCAAATGATTTCAAATTAGCGTACTTTTCCGCGCGTATACGACCGTATCAGCATACAAGCTTATACGCACATGAAAAAACCAAACGCGCGTATATGGTCGTATTATATACATATATATTATCGATCGTATTCGTATTCTGTTTACAATAAGAGTAAGAGTTTAGAAGCGCGTCAACCCTCGTACGACTGTCAAAACGCGATATAACAAAATAAGCTTATATACGCGCGTATAAAACGCTAGTCTGAAATGGCACTAAGCAAATTGGTACGACGGAAATTCAACATCCAAGATTTACATGGTTACGCTATTATTTTGAAAATATCTGGTTGTAATAGTTAATTGCTCTGGTATTTATACTTTTTATTGGTCAAATACTAAAATATCAGTGCATTGGACAGCTATACCCAAATAAAATGTCCGTTTCCTACTTCCAGAGTTATTACATTGCTATGTTGCGTAGCGCCCATAATACTTCTGCAATTGCATCAATATTTTGTAAAATTTTGAAATAGCGCCGGGGATTTTGACCGTTTTGGTAAAACGTGACTTATGCCCATCCAGCTCTGCGGATCGTCGCTGGCAGAAAGCCAAAATTGTCTTGGTCCGTCGAGTGCTGTTCCACAGACATAAAAGGAAGTGTTCACTAACGAACAGGACATTTATATTATAAATCACGTATGGTGGATGCTTTCATTAATTAAAACAAAAATAACATAGCAGTATCCTTCCACCCTTTCTAATCATGCGAATGCTAAATGCGACCACTCAAAGCAGACTTAAATTCGAAATTATGAGGTTAGCAGATAACCGTGAGAGACAGAAAGCCATACGTACGAAATATGTACCTTTGATAGCGAAGTTAGTACTACATTAGTACTAATTGATACCTGCTCTTAAATAATTGGTACCTACGTGTTATTTGAATTGATGAAGTGGCAGTGTTTTTTTTACTGTAACCTCATATTTGATAATATATAATTATTTTGAAACAGGCGCCCATAGAGAATAAAATGGCTTGATTTTAGTAGTGGGCGCCAAAATACAGTAACACAAGTTACATTGAAATAACATTTAAATAATAACTTAAAACTAAATTGTTATATGACTGTTTTTTTTTCAGAAAACCAACAAATTGAATGTTTGCCCCAAAATAAAAATCCTTGACCCAACATTAGTTTATACAGTTGATTGGAAAGTTATTTAACTTATAATAACACTGAAGCTATTCACAATGTTTTCAATAGAACTAGTTAGCTGTTGTTACATTTGAATGTATTAACCGGTTAAATTTCCAGCAATATTGTTAGCTTGTTGCTAGGTCAATTTAATATTGTGATTATAAATGTATACAATCGAATCCATTTCTAACTACAGAAAAGGAATGGCAAACATATTATATTATAATATGCGAGATTGTATTGGTAAATTATCATATTAGCATTAAGTTCTGTATTATTTTGTGCAATAAGGAGTATAGGTAGATAGCTATTGTAGCCAAAAAACAATAATCATGTTATTGTAGTGTAATTTAAAAAAAGAGACGGAGCAAAATTAAAGTTGTACATAGTAAGTGTACACAAGGCAGTTTGTCAAATATATAAGAGTAAATCAGAAGGATTCTACCATACTTCTATACCAAATTCAATTAAAAAGGAAAAGGTTTGTATTTTTCTTGGAATTATTATTTATTAACTAAAAAACCTACAAGACTGCTTTTGAACTTTCACTAATAGAAATCTCTTTAAAGAGAATTAGCCCAGTCACAGACCAATCCAAAGGAATGTGTCTCCATTATCACTTGACATTGGCCCAATTACCTCACAATACAGGGAAATAAAAAAATACATCATCACTGTATAACATTGGCTAGATTTGGCTTATAGAAAATTTGTTATTTTTGTATGAAATGAACTAGTCCACAGCATTACTGCAAAGAAAAGGTTAGTATGCATAGAAACCAGGAATTGGCCGAATACTCTAACAACAGGATGTATCAATTTATTTTCTAGTCTTCAACTTCATTCTGTTCTTATGTATACATCCTGGTTATTTGATGCACACACAGATACATTGAATGGTTACTTACAGTTAATACCTTGTAATACACAGTGCTATACTGAAATTGTTGATATTATACCCATTCATGTCTAGCTATTTTACCAGGAATATTTGATGGAAAGACTTTTAATATATAAAGATGAAATTGAATGGGTGATGCACAATTTAAGATCATCTAAGAACAGTTATAAGTCCTTATTATTTTTGTCAACATTAATAATTCAGTAGGTAGGTAGGTAGGTATACAAAAAATAATTAACTCAAAGATTTGGATAGGTTAGTCTATTAAATTGTATAAATATGTAAAATCAAACATTTTGGTCTGCGAAAACTGGCTATATTATGTGTTAAAGTGTTTGATCCACATGTGAATTAAAAATTACCTAAAATGGTTACCTACCTATTTAGTATCGAATAGGTATAACAATTGTATAAAAATAGAACTGGTTTATTTCTGTTACGATATGGAGTGTTCTTTTAATATGTAGTAGGTAACTGATCAAATGAGCAGTTAATGTATACGAGAGAAAAACGAGATTTACACGATCCAATAAACGGATGCCCTCGTCGTGGAACTTGGGCTATTTAGAAACTTTTAAATAGCATAAACAGGTTAATGTTTTTGTGATTTACGATATACTAGGTGAAAGTTTTGCAGAAAAAATATTTAATGCACAAGATTATGAGTAGGTAAAGTACACACGACGATTCGTGACGATAAAACTGAACAAAACTTACCAAGTGTAACTTTGTGTACGGCTTCAATCGAAGGAGGAAATTAACTGAATCAATCTGTGTATTCCACTAGGATGTCTGGCTTCTGTTAGTCACGCAAGGTCAGCAATGTAATTTTGCTTCTACTACATTTCGTCACCACAACAACATTTTTTGCATGCGTGCGTCTCCTGTCACCTGTCAATGCCAAATGTGACATTTTACTTTTTTTCTTTATCGCATTGGTTTTTAGGGGTTCTATTCTGGCCTCCTCTTTATCGGTAAATGTTTTATAACTTACATTAAAAGTTGGACTAATACCTACCTAAAACGTGTGTCAGTGTATTTTGTTAATGTTGAATAATAATGAAAAAAAAAATACTACTTCAAAAAAATTACCCAGATTGATACTTAAAAAAGTAACTGCTTCGGTGGTGCAGTGGCTAGTGGGCTACTCTTAGGGAATCAAGTTGGATTCCTGTGCTGGCTTAAAATGCATCTAGATCTTCTGTAAAATTCTCAGTATGGAAGTTGGCGGTCTTCTGTCTCGTGCCCCTGAAATCACATTAAGCCGTTGGGTGGGACTGCTATTCGGTCGTGTAACACTAAAGTCTCATTGAAATACGAGGGTTATGGAAAAATGAGCGCACTTGTGTCTTCTACACTAACTTGCGCATTTATACATTGCTGTGCGTGAAACAAGAATATATAATGCGAAAATATAAAGCGGCGCGCCCGCTATATATTTTCCCATTTCGCTAGTTTACGCATTTGTAAAACGGCTAACATGCCCACCACAACACAATCTGTCGCACCTACTAAGCAATTTAAAGTTACTGACTTTATGTGAGTCGAATTTCTTATAAACCACTCAGTATTATTCATCCAGTTGTTGTTACTTTCCTACCTACTAGGATTAAGGTTACAATATTTCGCCTACCTACACTCCTCATAGTAAGAAGATGCTTTAATTTAAGATGGCATCAAAGTTTCGGGAGCCCAAAGTTCCGTATTTCGGCCAATCGAAACCCGCTTGTAAATTTAAATTCTTCGCCTCTCTCGGCATTAAACAGAACTTCCGTACACGACAAACTTGTTTACCCATTCAAAGGAGGCACGGGCTTGAACTGTAAAGTTTTCCTAAGCTCGTTCAGTTTAAGCTAAAAAAACTACAAGAAAAATAGTGACGTAAGTTTCTGCGTACAGTCTCTCTTTGTATCTTCACCCGTCAGTTATGATAGTTGGAAAGATACGTGTGGGGAATATTGCGTTAGTTCAGAGCCCTGGGTTATTTGTTTGCTCGAGTGTGCCTTATGGGATCGCGAAATTAATATTGTGAATTGAATTTGAGAACAACCATTGTCGGTCTCTGCTTTGTGTGTAGATGTTCGTTTTATTGCGGTCGTATATTGTACGAGTAGGTACATGCTGTATTTGCTAAGCTTAATTCTAGAATTGCTCGTGTAATAATTCTCAGAAGATACATTAATTTTGTAGGTGATTAAGAATAAACTTGGGATTGTGTGGGTTTGAGTGCTTAGGTTTCGTACCTGTTTTGCTAACACTGGGTACCTGGATGTAAATTGTTCACAGGTGTTCTAATAGTTAGACATTATAAATGATGTCCGGGCAATTTGAACAACTTTTTGTCAATTACAGGGCCGTCTTAAGCCACCTGAGTCCTTGGGCACACACCTATCACCACCGGTCCTATTTGATATTATACTTTCCCCTTTTATGATGAGAGGGAATCTTCCAGTGACTCATGTCATCCATTGAAATAATGCGATGAAGATAATACTAAGATCATGTCCTGGACTACATTCAGGCTGACTTTCTTTGTATTTTTTTGGTATTGTCTTGCCAAAAAATCATGTTGATTGTTTGAGTTCTTACCGGAATTTAAACGCCCCTAACGAGCATGGGGTCCTAACTCGTAGGAGCTTGCCCAGAGTGTTCAATGGAAAGTAAGGTCTGCTCTATTTTTTTAAAGTTTTATTCAAACTATTAAAAATTATCTATTCATTTAAAACTCTACAAATATCATGGACTCTTGATTATAAGTGGTACCTAACTTACTTCTAGTTGTGTCATGGTACATTCTAAAAACCCCTATCAAATTACGTAGTAGGTACTTAGGTAGGTACCTACCTAAAGCTGAAACTTAGAAAATACTTAGGTATTTATACATAATAGATCTATGTAAGAGTTAAAGTCAACTAGGTATGTACCTAGGCACAATCGCTTTTTTTGTGATTGCTAGCACAGATGGATCATCTGATGGGCCATATAGATAGGTAGGAAGGTATACCTCTTACCCTCTCTACCTCTGAGGTGGGCAATAAGGCACACAGCGCCTGCAGTCTTGACTTGTTTTTGTGTAAGTTCGTTCCAGAAATGCCTTTGGCAATTTTCCCTGATGTTAATTTTGAGTTATGATTAAATTATGGAAAGTGGATCAAAACATTCTTGGGTAGTAGTTGGTATAATAGTCGATAGATCGCCACTGCAGGTAAGGTAGGTAAACAGCCCGCTCACTGTGTTGTAAGATCCTGCTGTTAACAATAATGTTTCTTTATAAAGTGAATTTTTAATCTCCATCCAAATTTTTAAGCTCGACTCGGAATCTGTAAGTGTACAAATTTGAACTTCCCATACTTTGTATATCTGTCGCAGCCGGATTGTATAATCCGCCGAATTACATCACGGCTAGCTGTTTTCTAACACAGGGCCGTTTTGAAATGCGGCGGTTTAACGATTAGCCGGATTGAATACGGCTGAATAATAAATGTCACCAGCCTTATTCAAGAACGTATCTCAATGACAATGCGGCTAATCGTTGATCCGCCGCATTTCAAACCGGCCCTGTGTTAGAAAACAGCTAGCCGTGATGTAATTCGGCGGATTATACTTACGATCCGGCTGCGACATATCGATCGCATGATCAGTCTGATTTGTATGAAAAAGGGAAAATTATTCGATGCATGTTTCTTGGAGAAAGCTGTTCACTTACAGATTCCAAGTCGAGCTTAAAAATTTGCATGGTGATTAAAAATTCTCCTTTATCGATCATCGGAACGAGCTACTTTTGGCCTACTTTTTTTTTTCCAGTTCAGTTTTATGGACTGAACTTGACTTTAATGTGTTTTTGCGCTATTTCGAAACCAAAGTGATTTGCTAGACGTTTCGGTGTAAATCTACTCTAGTAACCCCCTTCATGATGCGGCTTGTACGACACCCCTGGGAAGAAAAGCTGATGCGATTCTACCGGCCGAAGCAAACTGACAGATTAATTAACTCAGCAGGGACAAGTGAGGTCATTTGTATTCATTTGGACAATTTTGATTGATTTTTATTCATTGCAATCATATTAATGGGATCAATCCTGCCCATTAATTTGATTGCACTTAATAAAATCAGCTTGATCGTTTATTTGGTTATTTATAAGTACCTACTTTACGTTTTTGTCGTGTTTATTAAAAATTAACATACCGAAACAATATCTTTAGTTTCTATTTTTACTATTCTACGTATGAATCGTGATAACTCAATCGTCTCCTTGAAGCTTGTTGTACTATCATGAATTGGAATGTGTTTGGTGATTGTCGAAGCCAATGGTGCTAATGATACAATACTACGAACTACCCGGTGCTCGTGCTTGACAAACGTAAAACACATTCTCTGAAATAACCGTGCTATCTTACTTCTATGGGGATAGAGTCTAAATCGGATTGCGATTCAAGAATGTGGGAGAAAAATGCAGTTGTCTTGGTGGACACTGGGCGTCTTCTATTGCTATTGAATTCATTGTGGAAGTTCAGTCAGTGCTAGTGTTCGGTCGATCTGGTTCACAAGTTGTTACCTACGCCACGACTTGAAAGGAATAGTTTTCAAAGCCAATTGTCAATTTTGATAGCTACCTAGATTTACTTATCTAGCGTCTTCCAAATATTTTTTGGGTCATGATGTTGAAACTTTATTTTAGGTTGAAGTTATTGTTAAAAGATGCAACATAATATTTCACAAGAATAAAATATCGTTATTTCAGATACTTATCTAAGTATATCTCATTTGATTTGGATTGATTTGGTATTATTTATTTACTGGCACACAAAACATGATAACATCAAAATAATATTAAATTAACTAAAAAATTAACTAACATTGAAATAATAAAATCTATAAGGGTTCCGTTTTTTGGCTACGAAACCCTGAAAAGCGTGAGTGTACCTAATGCATGGTATTATTTATTAGACCATTACCATACATTACATTTTATACCTACCTACTAGTAGTACCTAAACGATCACTAGATCGTAGATGTACTAACATCATGAGTCGATTTCATTGACTCTGTATTCTAAAATTCAGCTTTTAATTAATGACTCGAAACAAAAGGAAGCCAGCGATCTGCTCCCCGTTTTAGAGTAAAAATATTCCCTAGTACTTAACCTTTTAATTAAGACTGGTTGAATACAATTTCCCCATCCCGAATCAGGTGCTAAAATGCGGTTAGCGCACAACGGGAGTCAAGTCCGCGAAAGTGGGAGCACAGCTTTATCCTCATGAGAAATTAACCGATCCATTAGTTTTAATTCACTCGCCATCCCCGCTCCTTATTCCCACAGTGTTCCGTATAAAAATGCGTTAAAACATCGCCGCTGCGCTCAACTGCAAAATAAAACTGAGATATGGTGTGTAAAGAGTAATTTTAGTTCCAGAGTTGGACTATTCGGTCCAGCTTTTGATACAGATGTTTCGTTTAGTCTTTTTGCTTTTCCTGCTTTTGGTGAATATTTTTCATGATTTAGTTATGATTTTTTTCTATCAATGCGTTTGTTTGGAAGTTAATTGAACTTTTATGGCTGAAGTGTATTGTTTATGGACGCAAAGTACGCTACCTGTAGTTAACATGTTTCGGTAGGTATGTGGAGCAATTTGTATCTAATATAATGGCGGAATTACATCTTTTCTCACATCTAGAGTTCCCTTGCTTAGTAAAAATCTGTTAATTGCTATTGACGGCAATACCACTTCATTCCAAATGGTGTAGGTTCAGTCAGCCTCATCATCAAATTTGACTAGGTATATTGGTTGTGTTGATATTACTGCATACCGTAAAAGTTACTAAGTATTTGAACATCTTGCATGTAACTTTACAATGCTGCTGACTGTACTTAGTCGATCTCCATGGTCGGCGGTTAATCACTTACCATCGGGTAACCTATTTTCTCATTCTCATGAAAATCTCCCCATCTTATAAGACTAATTATCTTTGTTAGTAGGTATATTTTTGGAAAGAAAAAGCTTTGATTAGGTAGGCTAATAGTAGTAAAAGTAATAAAGCAATAAGTACTAAATAATATAATACTTACAAGACTAACTAAGGCGAAAGGTTCAAATGATAATATGGATCTACATTATAGGTACATTGTTGTAAATTATTTCTTTTGTTAAGAAAATATGTCAAAGTTACTCATGTTTATTTATAAGTTACATAATGCTACTAAAAAGGTTGCTTAATTTAAGTATAAATTATGTTTTTGTAGTCTTTGCCAAGCGGGGCACATGCGACATTTTGCTTTATGCTTGTTCACGCTATGTGACTCCATTCAAATAACTTAAAATCGTACATTTATGTTCTGTATCCATGGATAATGTGGATTAAATACTGATGTTGGAAGTACCCTTTTATTTAAATTATATAATTTACACAAGTAAATTTATGAAGGCAAAAAAACATATTTTGCTAGGTACAATGTGATCTTACCTTGCAAAATATTCTTGAGTAGAAATATGACTACAATCACTTGAAAACCCTGGTTCCCCTGGTACCCTGGTATTAATTTCTCAACTCGCCAGTCAACCTAGAAATGAATATTGAATTAAAACTACTTAACGAAACCTAGTCTAACAGAAAACCCGAAGTAAGTTCTCCCATTTCATTAAACGTATAATTTTTCCCCTAGTCTCATTACTCTGGGCAGCTGCCCCACGACTGGTAACCACCTCCTGTTTATGGCTGGCCAGGAATATTGTGCGTACAAACTTAATGAAAAGGAAACACCAGAGAATTACACAACGTGGAAAAAACCCCAGTGAAGGGGTGCTCGGACCCGGGTAATCGGGTTCCGTGAACTGTTTTTCCTTGTTTTGTTATGGTGATTAACCATTTTCTGTTACTTGTATGGGTAAAAGAATCTATAGGTATAGATAGGTACTTCTTTAAGCAATACAGCATATTACTTGGCGACGATCTAGTGAGGGTCGCGGGAATTCCTTGGATGCGGGTGACACAGGACCGATCCGTGTGGAGAACATTGGGGGAGGCCTATGTCCAGCTGTGGACGTCTATTGGCTGTAATGATGATGATATTACTTGGTCATCTTTTAAAGTCGTTTTAATTCGTTTTTAGATCGAAAATTTAGCGATTAAACTAGAAGACATTAAAATCTTTATCTGCTGGATGCCGTCTACGAGTATCTTCAAGGTATTAGGTATGCAAATTAAAATACTCAATCAGATCAAAAACAAGGAAATATGTTAATACATATTTATGTCTTTTTACCTTTAATTAAAGGTAGAAAAAAAGCAAAATAAATACGGGTAAATAAAGGAGCATCAATAAACTTGAAGTTTACAAACTTATAACTGTTGCACCACGTATACAAGCCACCATTATGTTTATGACTGGCCAGGAATATTGTGCATACAAACTTATTAAATTTTCAACTTTTATATTTGATTTTTGCGCAGGATGTGCGGAACCCGAAAAAGAAATAAATTTGCAGACTTGTTATATGTATGTATTTGTACTTAAGTGGGTTTTTGAACAAGATAAGTATGATGCTTCCGAATTCCAATTAGATAGATTGGTTAGTAACGATGCGTAGTTTGTAAATTAAAGAGTTACTCTTTAGTACGTAATTTCTGTTTCTATAAACTGATGTTTACGTTATATCAGAAGCTAGGCACTTACAAGAAGAACTTAAACAAAATGAACTTTAGTTTTACAAAAGGTGCGGGGCTTGACTCCTCTAGTATACAATCAACCGACAGCCTAAAGCCAGCCATAGCTGTACATTTAAGTCTTCTTTATGCTGCGCCACAGTCCACAGATTTTCGTCTCAGGTTGTCAGCGTCCAATCGCCGAAAGTCATCTTAAGTACAGCAGACCTACGAGTCGCAGGGAATTTTACTCTACATTTATATAATAGTGGTCTCCAACCAATACCCTACTCCCACGACTGTGGGTTCTACGGCAGACAATAATGGTAAACAAAACAATCGGCTCTGATATGCTACTTCGAGTTTCGACATAAATAATTCATCTTCGAAAGCCGCCGAAAATCGTAGTACGTGTCATTTATAATAAACAAGCGATCCTAAAATTGACTTACTATCAATTTGTATCAATACAACATGAAGCATGAACGTGAAAAACGTTTTGTGGAAAAGTAAACAGAAATCTCTCTTCAGGCGAAATCGTTTTATAAAATAAAGTAACTCCAATAATTCAACACTTCGTCGCTCCTTAGAGGGCGAGAGATATAAAATGGAGAAAAACGTCCCTAATTCAGTTTGCCGTCGGGCGGTGTCTCGGCAGCCACTAAGTCTTTACATCAGAGAGGTAGGTAATATCTATCGGTGGTAAGTGCCCACAGTGGGTTGTAAAGGACGCTACTCACTCACTGTAATACGGAGCGATCGCGGTCGCGCACGAGACTCCGCTATTGTTACTGGAAATAAATGCGCAAAAATGTTTAAGGAAAACTTTCTATAGGACCCCATATTGCAGCTTACATTATGCCATATTTTAGGTAAAGTACGAATATGGTTTTGTAGTGCGAAGATTAATGTCCTGTTCTTTGTTGCCGATTATTTGGTCGTCAAAGTGGAATAAAAAAACCCCGAAGTCAAGTAGGCACCTAACTAAAATAGAACACACTAACTTGGCGGTGCTCTTTGATATTGATGGTAAAGGTCAGCTTTGTGTTACTATGAAGAATCTAAATCAAGAATATTTTTCACAAAAACAAAACGGACGGATTGGTCAGCCTAGCCATCAGAATTCATAATGGAATTAGTGGGTAGCCTATTTATCCCGCATATAACAACCATAATACAAGGACGCTCACACTTGATAGAGTTCAGATCATACGATAAAAAAGGAAATTAGTGATAGATAATACAACGCCTAGGCCTTTGTTCAGGTCTATTTATTCCTCTATTACGCTTAGGTCTAACTATTTCGCTTTTGGTTTTAAGAAAAATAGTTCCAATTCATCAAAAAAGGAAATTCCTAGCGAGGACAAAAACTCAAAAAGGACGCAATAAATGGAACTCTGTCTTCTAAGGCAGTAGCTTCGTTGACATTTCTCTCTAGAAAAAAATCCTCTATGAAGATAGCAAGACAATACAGGAAAACTTAACTACTTACAATAACCAAGAATATCTCTCTCCAAGATCCATAAATAATTACACTCGCGTTAATTAAGAGGAAAGCAAACAACGGACGCTAATTAATAGACACTAGAACAAAGGCCCTGGACATGTCGCAACTAACTTAATGCATTTTTAATTGTCACTGACATTTAGTGAAAGCGACTTACAGGGCAGACTTTAGTCTGGTACTAATGGCTTTTTCTGTTTACCTACTTGGAAGTAGCGAGGTCTAAGAATAGTAGGTAAATACTAGCAAGTACTTCTGAGTGCCTTTTATGAAATAGTCGGATATCAAAAGGTGTCCTGTCCATGTTGTATTGGTCTCCGTATAATAAGGTATCTACTTACATATTTTTTATATAGTAAGTATAACTAAAGTTATTTTTATGGACCGTTTTGCTCTAAACTTTTTATCACTAATAGTGTTCACGAGTTGACGTGGCCTCAGGGATAGATAATAAGAAGAGTCAAATAATTACCATGGAAGCGAAAAATAATGTACCTAAGTATAAATAAAACTATAATATGACGGGCTATTATTACCTTGATATATCCATTCCTACTTCTTACTAGACATAATTGTCGTCTTTTATAATAAAGTGTAAAATAAATATTTTGCATCCTATAACATGGTTATAGATACAGTAATGTAAACATTATAGAGCTGGTGTGTAAATTTTATCAGGATATTTTTGGAGCGAAAAGACTGTATTATCCAATATTATTGAAGGTGTCTGAAGGCGCTAAGATTTTAACTCGACTGAATTGTAAAAACAATCGTCATTAGAAGAAAATGTACCAAACAAGTGTATTTTTTCAAAATTCTCGGTAAGAACTCACTTCCACATTGAGCATGTACAGAAGCTTCTGTATGCGTTCAGACAGTAACAGAATAACAAGAACTAACTACGAGAACAAAGTAGAACTATTCTGCATAAAGAAGCGAAGCTCCAATTCTCAAGAGCAGACTTCACTTTAACTACAAGTCGCACCTCTCATAATTGATGGAGAGGGAACAAAGGCTCATTTTGTTTAGGCGCTACGTGACGCCGCGATCGCGTCGCTGCAATCACTCCGTACTGCATTTCGCTACAATTTGCGCGGCGGGGGCATAAAAGCCACTCTGCGCCCTTCCAGACAGGGACACAGTGTAAGAAAACGACAGCAATGTAATGTTAATGTTTTCTTACTCTTCTTACTCAATGCGGTAGCTAGATAAATAAACCGATTGCTCCAAGGAATAAAGACCGATCTGCAATGTATTAATATTAGCAGTTCGGACTTTTTTCTTCGAAGGAAGCGAAATGCACCTTTTTTTTGGTGGCTCAGATGAAATGCCGCCAACCCGAAGTGTGATGAGCCGCCTTATGCACACCAACGGGTGGTGTTGGGCTCTCCCATGATTGGAGGCTCAGCTAATCTGAGACCGATCAATGGGTATACCAATTTAAACAATAGGGCTGTTCCCGACTTATCCAGGGATACGGGGTGGGATACGACCTCGTAGGGTAAACTAAATAAATGGACCATCCGATTAAATTCCCACCCCCAAAAGCTTTATTATTATGGTTACCTACTCAAACCCATAAAATAACGGATATCAGACGTTATGTTTAGGTTCCGACCTCAAGAGATTCACTCGTATCTACCCACCAATTACGATTCTACTCTTACTGCCGCACTCAGAGATTTTTTTTATAAATATTGTACCTAAACTATGACTTCAATCAGTCATCAAGATGTAAAATAGCTATTTGCTCTGAGTTTGAGGATTCCGAGACGAAAGCGTTTTTATTCTTAACGTTATAGAAACATACAAATAAATATATTACATATATAAGAGAACGTATTTCCCGTTTAAAACTCAGTCTACTCAAATACGCATTTCTCAACTGCCTTGTTTCCAGGTCGGAGCAAAAATAGCTCACTGCTACTCATCCCACTGCGGCAAGTTCCCGAGCTAACTAACCCGGCAATGTAACTGTAGATAATGTACTCAATTCGTCTTCTATTCAACCTCAACCCGCCTAGGTTTCACCCGCCTTGAATAAACTAGCGTGTACTTGAGCCATTGTTTATTTACAATCCAATTTTACGCGCCCCACGGGCAGCACTTTGTTAGGCTATTTGCTTTAGTTGTCTTAAGAAAAATAGATTAGGTGCTTGTCTGTTTTATAGTGCTTCTTTGCTTCTCGCCCTCTGACTTATCACCAACCATCAGTGCGAAAAAAGCGCTTTATCATAAGATTCAATAAACTAGTATCATCATTGTTTGCCTGCACTTTGATCTCAGCAGGTCTCCTTTGCTTAACATTCGCATCGTTTCTGTGTCTGTTTCACCTATACCTATATTTGGGTGTCTCTTCAGCAGAACGCGAACGTTGTCCTTTAGCTACACACTCATCTTTGCCAGACGAAACAACCGCTCCACAGATGTAGAGCCACGATTTTTTCTTCCTTACAACGTGTCGTCTCGTCTTCCATCATGATAAGTAAAATTAACCTGTTCGAGACATAAGTATTCGATTTTTCGCTTTTTGATGCAATTCGTAAAGTTTCGAGTCTTGGCTGGGCCACCATTTATTTTGTCACTGTAAGTACTGTAAGTACTTACACTTCTTCTATTCATATGACTTGCAGTAAAAAATATACGACCCTAGTTTATTTGTACGGAAGTCACCACAAATAGAGCTAAGGCTTACGCTGGCATTCTTAATTCAAATGATATTCGACTGAATTTATTCGAGTAGCAGGGTCGCATCACTACTTTGTTCCGCTGTTTGCTTCTGTCTTAAGAAAAATAGATTAGGCGCTTATTTTATAGGGCTTCGCCGGAAGCTAATCAAAAGGTAGACAGGCTAATTGCCAATTAATTAAGAGCGTTAACTTGCAAAGGTCACGATAAGAAACGACGTCGTAATTTTAATTGGAGAGGCTATTTTTCTTGGCGGTTTTTAGGTAATTTGTCAACTTCCATTGAATATCATATTTGTAGGCTTACCTTAGTACGTACGTATATTTTATGAGGGGTCGCGGGATATTCTCCACGGAGCGATACTCTTTGCCACAGGGGTCACAGTGTGATGTGTCGGACTTGAGCCGACTAAAACTCCGTATTATAATGCACGCATGTTTGAAGAGCTGATAATCCCAATGATTTTTTCCCAGGGGAAAAAGATCAGGATCAGGATCGGAATTATATTGGGGGCAAAATTAGTACACCTACGTCTCTACATGGACACTGTAGGCTTTAGAGACTAAGTTGATTTACGTGTCTGGCATTTATTTTATTTTCTTCTCATGACATACTAAACATAATAAAGCGATGATAGCATAAACTAACATCAAAAGCTTCTATTCATTTTAAAGTCCATCTCTAACGAGAAGAGATTATTTAAAAACACGTTGGAATTGTGGTAGCCGTTTTCATATTCGTAATATCTGATGCGGCCACCGGGGCTGCCAGTTAAAAGCCGCTAATCCATTTGCCTTTTACGGCCAGGGCCGGCTCGTCCATATAGACCACAGTATTCAATATTTTTTTATTGGAGAAAAGATACGTCAGTTATGGTTTCGCGAAGCGAGAGCACAATAAAACATGCTTAAAAGTAGTCGCAAACGCAGAGTGCAACCTTGTGAAGGAATTTCTTTTAATTTCAAATCTATTGTCTTAGGCGTCTTAAACTAAGTAAAACACCCCAAGAACAACGTTGTAACTGTCTATCTATAAAATGTTAGATTATCTTTAGAACTTTGAGATGTTAAAATAAAACTAATTTCACTATAAGTACGAAGTTTTCATTTCATAATACATATAACACAAATGATACATATCGATTCGCTTTTCCTTATTTAATCAACGAACTGCAATTTAGTTTGAATTTTGGAGATACGACTTTATTCTTGGGACCCTTAAAGAGTGCCGTTCCGTGATTGCCAAAAGCTCCAACAGTGCCCGATCCGGCACTGGTCAGACTACGGAAAATGCGCCGAAACACCAGCAAATGCATGCAAGTAAAAGCTTCGCTCGTATTATTTTTCCTTTACGTTACTTTGTTGGATTGGAGCATTTTTAATATTGCAGGATAAAGACCGTTGATAGGCTGCTTATACGAGAGTCTCAAAGGATTAGTCTGGATTGAATTTATGAAATCTTTTAGTATCGGGCATCCGGCATGGATACTTATATGATATGTTACGGTCATATTTTTTTTTTATCTTTTATACACCGTTAAATTTTAGTCGTTTTAATCCCGCAGCTATTGTAATAGGTAACAGGAATAAAGCCCATTTAGCACGTAAATGTAATACATTATCGCCTGGCGAATATTCTGTTTTGTATGGAACAGCTGATTTTTATTTTGCTTATTTTGATGATCTAACATGCTAAATGGGCTTTATTCGTGTCACCTATTATGACGGCTTCGGGTTTAAAATTTGACGGTGTATAAATATCCTAGTTGCCCCCAGTAGGAACGATGACGGTGGGGGCGACTGGGAATAACCCCGCCAAAATGGTTTCATACAAAAGTCATGTAATCGATTGGCATTGGCGTTATCAGTTTCTTTTTTTTATTTTTGTTCACGCAGAGTGAATGCTGCCTTATGCACACCCGGCCGCTGGGAGACGACCAGGTAGTGTGGGGCTTTCCCCTGGATTGGGCCTCTGCTAATCAGAAGCCGTTCAAGGGCATACCCACTAAACACTCTGCGACTTTTCCCGGCAAATCCAGGCTCGGGGTGGGAAAGCGGGAAATAGGACGAACCTCATCACCGCAGACCCACCCATGGACAGCGAGGCACGCCAGCACGGCCTCTTTCCGACGCCCGGGGCTTAAAGCCCCCAGAGCAGCTCCCACTGCCCTCCGACAAAGCCCTAACCGGGCGGCGCCCGCATCGCTGGATTGGACGGGCGTCGCGGGCATGGGCTCCTGCAGAACTCTCCACAAACCCACACCCTGCTGGCTGCAGGGCAAGGTGGGGGAGAGTGCCTGCAGGCTTCCAAAAAACTGCCCCACCAGACAGCCCCACGGCCGGCTACGCTGGATTGCGCAGTCGGTCGCTGGGCGGAGAGGTGGGGTTAGCCGGCCTTTGCCGCATCCCACTGGCTGTGGGACGCAGCGCAGACCAGCAACTAAAGATCCCCACAAAAGATGGGGGGGTGGCGACCGAAGGCGCCCCACTCGGTGGGGCCCACGTCAAGGTGCGCCCAAAGTGGAGGAGATCCTCACAGGGCGCCGGACAGGGCCCCGGCCCAGACAGAGCTGGGCCTCAAAGTGCAGCTGTCAGCCGTCGGGTAGCAATATGGCGATAAGCCAATTGCTACCCGCCGTTGCCCAGGGACACCAGGACCCCTCCGGTAGCAGTTCCAAACAGAAAGAAAATACTACCGGGGAGGCCACACGAGGAGGGGCGTTATCAGTTTCTGCCCTTAGCGTTCCTTACTAACAAACAAAATATTTATGTACACAAGTTATAAGTAACCTTCGCATGCTGCATATTTTTCTAATCGTCCCCCACGAAAAGGTTGGACAAGGAAAAATGACATAAATCTTTACTTTTGCTACCGGAAGGAGGAAAGTCGACACACTATTCCGGTGACAGTAAAAAACACCCATTTCCGTATAAACACATTTTGCTTAACCTGATAATATCTTAACGCACCATTTTTGTACAAGGATAGCATAACAAGCGAAAGGTCTGAAGAGATAGAGCAGATTCCTACATCGTTTATTCACTAAAGTTTTTTCGTAAAAGCGGTAGACACATAAAAATATCACCAACTTTTTTTAACGAGCAAAATTAGAAATAAAAATAAATATTTTTAATTTCAGCACACGAAGCCCACTAATCAGTATAAAGCCCCTTTAGCATCTTAGGACAATAATACTTATACATAAGCAAAAATAAAATGGTGAGGGCCAAGCATTTTGTAAAACGACGATTAAATAACGGTGTATGCTTAAAATCAGTAAATAAGCAAATTTGCAAATAACGAATGTATTAAAAACTAACTCACTAACTAGGCTGGCGCAGTGACTAAAGTGAGTCTTGGCCCCCGATAATAAGAGCCTCCATCTCGGTCGCTCCTAATATACGAGTACCTATTAAAAACCAAATCGTAATAACCTTTATAATCAACTTTATAATTTGGCAAAAATAAATAAATTGCTAATTTTTATTTTATATTACTGGCTACTGCGGTACCAAAAGAGAGCGATGCAAAAATGTAACGTCATGTTCATTATAAGTTGCGCCCGAGCTAGTGTGGAAATTAAGAGAGATGCGACTGTGCGGAACAATCTCCAACTATATGAGCCAACTCTAATGGAATCTGAAACTAATTCTGCCCGGGGTTCTACCAAAATAAAGCCAAATGCCTTTTTAGTTGTGCGGCAAATATGCAGTCTGTTGCAATTAAGGGTTAAGATAGGAAAATGTATCTCGTCGTACAGCAAATTTGAAACAAAAGACTATTAGCTTACCTTGTACTTTTTATTGCCTTGTTGGTGAAGTTTTGCTTGGTCGTCAGAGATGCCAGGAATGCCTATTCCTGCATCAAGCCCGAAACCCCAGATGCAGCCGTCACTTCACACTTCACCAACTCGGTAGGCACCGGTAGGCACCGGTGGAGCCAGATAATACAAGTTCAACTCAACCACATTCAATGATGACCACGATCCTCAGTCATGAGGCAGCGAGAGAGAGAGTTGGTAAAGTGTGAAGTGACGGCTCTATCTGGGGTCTCAGGCTTGATGCAGGGTCAGGCCAGTTGCCTGAGATTTTCTGTTTCAAATTCTCTCTCCAATCCAATTCAATTCGCATAATTTCGATTCAACACCTACTGAACTATGTAGTTGAATACGGGCGGAAGTCTAATAGAAACAAAACCAACTCTCCACGCCTCGCTCAAATACCTTTATGTTGCATCGCTTTCGTTCTCAACTCTTTGATTGGGATGTAGACCGTTTTGCTTTCCTTGTTGTTCTCAAAATGAAGGGATTCTTGTTCTGCGGTAGTTAGATTAAACTAGGAATGATATTTACTTGATTGTTTAGAGTAACAAACTAATTGTAACCTTCTGAATAAGTTACATTTTTTTACTTTTGTTAGCTCTCTGTATCTATGTTTAGTACCTACTCTGCAGTGTTACCGGCGTTTTATAAGGGAAAATTAATGTTTACACTAACGGTAAAAATAATGACTAATCACATTTCCAGGAGCAAAATAATTTATTTTTAAGCCTTTATGTTAATAAAAGTATCATTTACCTCCAAACCAAAATTTATCAAAATCCCTCCAGCCGTTTGGTTGTTAAGAAGTTAAGTAGGTATACATACTTAATACAAATTTTCGCTTTTATAATATTAGTGTGAAGTGTGATTGAAGTATGCAGCGTCTATCTAAGGGTAGGTACGTATTTTATGCCGAACAAACATGCGTAAAAAATGTCAATTATATAACCCCTTACGATCACCATAGGTACTGAATCAATCAAAAAATTAAGAAACTACTTTTGTACAAATATTCGTGTTTAGATTTCAATCCATGTTTCTATGAGTAACATTTTGAGTTACTAACTGGCATAATTTAGTTGGAAGTTTCTGAATAACCCTGTTGAAGAAATAAACGTCAACATTTGGGAAATTACTAAATTGGAATCTACTCGTATAACAATAAACGTCGTACCAATCTAAACTAGTTTTAATTAGGCAAGAAACAACAGCTGCCCGTTAAATGCCTTACTATATTACAGGTCGTAAAACGGTACCTAGATGAACGTAGAAAATGAAACTTTGTGGTGTAAATAAAAATTAAGAAGAAAATACTTAACAGATTCCCCTATAAATTCCGAGTTTGCAGGAAGCCGGCGTAATGAAAAGTTACAGGGGTGTATCTCGTAGTTATGTGGCGAGGTATTCGCACTACATGAGATTAGGTCTACAGGGATTAGGCTGCTTCTACACTGAGAATTTTTCTACTTTTTGTGGCGCGCGCTAATACGTCTGTGAAATACTGTGTGAGTTGCAACGTCTCGTTTCTCTTTACGTAACCGGCTTCGACTTAGGGACCTTCAAGAGAAGAGCGTACTCCTTTTAAAAAGGATGGCAATGCATCAGCGACCTCTCTGATCTCGTAGATGTTCTTGGGCAGCGGTGATTACTTACCAACAGGTTATCCGCTTGCTCGTTTGTCGGCTCTGGTATAAAAAAAACTGAACAAGTTTAAGTCTTCAATTCCCAGTCTGGACAAATAATCTTAAGATGAACACTTGGGTTTGTTGAGTATCTGGGTATTATTATAAGTACTTACCTATATTATGTGGTAAGAGGAGTTCAGAAGTAAATAAAAAAATGCCTGTCAACATCACATACATCCTAAGGCCGTCTTATCGTTATAGCATTCAGAGGCTAAGTATTTAACTTAAGGCACGTCAATACAAATTCTAAGTAAGTACACGCGCCCATCTAAAGATACCCAACTTTAAGAGTTCAATAAAAACGCCAAGTCACAATCGGCCCACGTTAATGTGCGACAGCCTTTTCCACATCCCGCATCATTCACTCATTTTAACTTAACCGAGAAGAACGCCACGTCATGAAATATGTAGGCACATTGAATAATAAATACGCCCTATATTGGAACCCGTAAACTGTCGCCATCTCGCTTTCCACGTAAGTGGATCGCTGTGGCTGAGCACAAAGGAGGGCTCCTATGGCTTTGCAACTTTATTTATCGGCTTGATGATCGATACAAACTTTTGCTGGTTGATTATTTCGGAAAGGGTCGGAACTTGTTGCCCTCATTCACACAATGGAGATGGATATCTGGCGTAGTTTCAAATTTTCGATATTCATCCAGTTTTTGACGGGGTTTCTGATATTGTAACCAACCAACCAACTAAGTAACTCAGTTGATATAGTTTTTTTTCTAATTTAGGTAGGTAGGTACTTTAGATTCAAACAAAACATAGTAACGAGGACTTGATTTCCATGAGGAAGGCCTTTGCCCTGCAGTGGGACATACCTATGGGCTGATACTTTACTTTTTTTAACTTTAGATTACATTTTTCATGATTTAATTTTAAGCTTGCAAGTCATATTTTGTGAAAAATATAGTTTGATACGAAATAACTTACTTTCAAGCATAATATTATATTTGTTCAACCAACAATCTGAGACTTTGAAGTTCAGAGTCTCTGATTAGCAATCTAATCTAATCTTTTCCAACATTTTCGCTTACAAAATCACTTTTCATCAGATTATTCAGCTGCTGCTCTATTTTACTAAAACATTTTTTTTTTCAAAGATATTCAAGACAAACTGGAACGCACCATCATCAATAGCATGGGGTCCAGGTGGGATCAAGATAGGTACCTATCTTGATCCCACCTGGACCTCATCCGATTCTAGCCGAGAACGGTTCTGTGACATCACATCTTTTTTTTTCTCCTGGCAACCCTAAGTGTCAGACGTCGAATCGCCAGCTCGACATTAAAGCGACGGCTGTCCTTGGGGTTCCGGGTTTGATACCCGGATCGGGCCAAACATTTTGTACCTGACTTTCTGTTCCGAAATTGGGTAAGGGAATCCTTACCCTCTTAATTCGAGTAGAGAGTGCACCTGTGTTTGTGCACACACTTGAGCACTATAATATTTCCTGCGTACGTGGCTGATCGTTCAGATGGGCTGCCGTAGCCAAATAACGGTAGGACTTACTTTATTTATTAATGTCGATTGAGACACAATGTTTAATATGGGGTGTGATAATTGAAAGAACTTGATTTACATTGCAAGTATATCTTATATTATTTCCCTCATTATGTAGCCGGAACATAGGCTGGGATATTATAATTTAGTAAGAATATTATTGTTTAATCAATCATCAATCAATCATCAGCAACCCACACTCGTCCACTGCTGGAAATAGGTCTCCCCTAATGCACGCCACCGCTCCCGATTTTCGGCCACTCTCATCCTGCCCACACCAGCCAGCCTTATTAAGTCTATTAAGTATTGTTTATTAAGTCTATCATAATCATGACTGATAATAACAGCAGATTCCTGTCAAAATATTTTCTCCTACTTGCAAGACAAGCTTCCGATATTTTCAATAGCACCGTCAGCATGAGTCTACGGAAGTTTAATAAAGTTTTAAAAATAATAGCATTAAAGAACTTCCCCGGTCCTGAGTGGCGTCAGCCGGACGGACCATAGAAGCCATGCAATATCTTAGAAACGGGGACACACAAACTCTAGCTGACTATAGATAAGTGCCAAGTAGATTTCTATTGTCTCAAATTATATTTGTGGAACTTACTTTGTAAGAGGACCCGTCTAAGTGTAAAACCTATTTTTATTTATGTGGTAGGGCAGACGAGCAGACGGATTACCTGATGGTAAGCGATTGCCGCCGCCCATAGACACGAGCAACACCAGTGGAGTCACAAGTGCGCTGCTACCCTTAACGCCCCTCAATTGGTCTTCCAGTACCTTCACTCACTCGGCGAAACACAGCACAGGCGCTGATTCATGTCGGTCTTTTGTGGGGTCGGGGTATCACTCCGGTCCGGCAAAAGCGTGGCTCTCCCACTTAAAAAAGGTACAGGTAGTTATAGCACTTTTTTTAGCTTAACTGTCCCACTGCTGGGCAAAGGCCTCTCCCAAACTCCTCCATCGGTCTCTGTTAGTAGCCAGCGCTTACCAATCCTGCTTCACACGCGGGGCAGCACGCCCGCCCACAGATCAACATGTGTAGGATGCACCCGGAGTGGTGGACTAAAATAGTCACACATTACATGCCAACAGATGGGCAACGGTTGAGGGGCAGACCCAGAAAGAGATGGCATGACGACTTAGACCACCACAAGCAGGACAGCTCATATAGTTAACCAAAATGGAACAGCAAGTTGGTCAGCTGCATCTGCTACCATTTTATCCTTTGATCCGTTATAGGATCAATGGGTTATGGAGTCTCTGCATTTTCAGTAGAGACTCCATTACATCACAGAGTTACTCTTAGTAAAACCCAACCGCACTAAAGACTGCAGATTTAATTAACTTATAGAAGTATTAAATTATACAGGGTGGCAAAAAAAACATTGGGAACTCGAGGGAAACTTCTTTAAACCTAAGTAAATAATTTATTTAAACAAAACAATCCTTCAGGTAAGATTGTTCATTTTATTCCTCTAATCGTTCCCTTTAGAAACCTTAGGTCTTTAACTCGTTTCTCAAAAAAGGAATTCAGAATAGCATATATTTTGGATATTACTTCTTCAATGAGAAAAAACCATTAAAAGCGTAATTGAAGGTCAATATTAAAAACAGAAGTTCTTCATGAAACATTAGGTTATACTTTCGTTGATCTTATTAAGATATTCTCAATACCTAAAGTAGTTATTATACAAAAGTAGATATAGACATCCGACAGTTCAGATGAGAATAAGACCAAAGATTTCTTGGAGAAGTTTTAACTTTAATGGAAGGCTGTATCGAATTAGTTGAAAAATATATTCAAGCTTATTCATTTTTAGACTTTTTTCCCGGGTAAGGTAAGCAAAATCAAAATATAAAAAAAAACATTTGAATGCAGTTTTACTTCTTTTCAAAAATAACCTTTATGTTTCATGTATTTTCCCTCCAGGGCTCCAACTGTTTTTTCCACCCTGTATATTTGTCTATATCAAAGCAAAGTAAAGGCAGTAGTTAAGGCCAAATCGCATTAGCGCCGCCTTCAGAGTCGGGCGCGTCTCCCCGCGACAAAGTACATACAAAAAGTTTGCCAGAACCAAACTACTTTACACTCTTAGCCCCTTTATGTGGTAGACTAGCGGCAACATACTTCATACATACGAAAGAAATTAAGTTCGAACTTTAGACGGAGTTAATTAGTCTACTTAGTTTAATGAATACGTTCTGATGTTTTGGTTTGATCTCGGGATAGAGGAAGTACGTGGTGAAATATTTTTATCGTTCCACGTTGCGTTGCGTTGTTACCTACATAATGTTGTTCTTGGATTTTTTATAGGGATGCATTAAGCATGAAAAAATAAAATGTACGAAGTTATAATTTCTCAAAATGAGTAATAATAATAATAAGCTGTAAGAAATAGTTGGGGGGGATCGAAATCCCGGAACATTATCAAACTCTAAGTAGCACAATATAGTGAGGACCTACGTCCTACAACGACACCTAAAACTTGGAACTGGTGTAGGACTCTATAATGCGGTGAAATGCTGCAAAGAAAGCTTACAGCGATTGACCTCAAGGCCAAGAACAAGGGACCCTAAAAGTATAAATTCACACTACCTATAATACAGTGTCAGAGCCTCCAAGTATATCTTTAAGATTTAATGACATTGGTCTCATATTGGTGTAAGTAGCCTTACCTCAATATATGGATTGAAGTTAAGATATAAGTATGTGATAGACGAAGATATGTGATAGACGGAGCACACTTTCGGGGGCCAATATTGCGCGAATATTTTCCCTCATCTGAGTTCATGTTACAAATTGCGCCTCTCCGCACTAATTGGTAACGCCTAATTGGTAGTCGACAGAAAAATTGCTTTCATCAACGAGCGAAGAGTTTCATAATTACTGCAATTAGTAGTATTGCGGCCGTTTTGTTCGGGCGGCCGAGCGGGCCGGACGTGTCACGTTTACAAATTTATCATTTTTGCACCAACTTGCGGGGCATGGAATTAATTTCAAACGGCACTGTTTACTTGGTTTAAACGATACCAGGAGTTCAGCGTTTGATCTCTGATGGATATCGTTTGACTGCGATTCACACACCTTCGGTAGATACGTTGGGAATAGGTTTGCCAAGCATTTCGATTCAAATTTCACGGAATGGTGGTGTTATTTGCGAAGTGGGGAACGCAGCAAACATCGCTGAATTTCTGTAATATAATGGACGTGAGCTTAAAGGGAACGACCTTGTTGATATTTTAGCTTAGCCCTTTATATTAAGGACTAACTTCAATGCTTAGTCAGTCTCATTCTGATCCATACTTACTCGTATGTACCTAAAATGGTCATTAATTGCCTTCAGTTATTCTGTGCTTCAGTATATGCCATCGTTCACGATCTTAGATTTCGATTCTTCACTATCTCTCTTTTACGTCGTAATCAACGCATTTGTGTCCTTTTTTTGTAGGTAGGCGCGTTTTCGTAGGGCTAAAAACGCCTACAAAAAGTATCGATCCTCATAGTACAGAATTGTCACACACACCCACATTATAACGTGGTATACTCATACACACAAAGCCTTTAATCAAAGTTGAAGTGGTCTAACGCTCACTTCACATACGAACATTCGTCGATGTTATTTATTTGCACACGCGAGTTCAAATTTCGCCCTTCCGCCCCGGCTTTGCTCCGATAGGTTTTCCGCTTACAGCCGTGGGGACACCTAAAACTTTTATCCACTATCTTTTCCTTTTGGTGTCGATTTGAGTGTTATTTACATTACTGTTTTCCTTCAAAATGCCGAACGATTCTTGTTTTTACGACTAGGTGTACCTATCTTGTTTTTACTTGAGCACCTTTGGCAGAAAATGGTAATGGAATAGGTATCATTTTACTTTACTTACCGTGTTGGCTTTCATATATTTTTGTTATTGGATTCTGAAAAAAGTTTATAGCCCTTTAGCTACTTGGTTAGAACTATTATCCCTAAGTTACTATATTGCGATCAAAATAATTACGTGCCATTTCGACTCTCTTCTTTCGGAAAAAATCTGTTTGCGTTCACTTCACACATTCCTTTTGTTAGGTATTAGTCCTTTTTTGTTATTCTGAAGATGATGATTTATACCTACAAATATATTTGCCTATTCTGAGATTGTTTAGTCTTTTAGTAACTATGAAAAGGTATCTAACACTAGTATCTAAGTAACAAAATGTGCAACTATTTATTTTACTATAGGAATACCACGTAAGTGACGTTGCCAGCGTAATACGTCCATGGGCGTTGTAAGTCGTAACACATTGCGTTTAATGTGCGGTGCAGACAAAACAAAGAGCGCAAAGCGACACATTACAGCACGCGACGTGACTTACCGGCGGGACTTACGGCGCAGCGCAGGAACAAACACCAGTAAAGTACCTAGTATTTTTTTATGTTATAACTAGTGGCCCGCCCTCACTTCGATTCGGGACCGTAATTCAGAGACGAACCAATAGATGGCGCTGTGTCCAATTACATCGCGCAAGCGTTTCGTGTTTTCGGTTTACCTATAAGCCTTGTCGTTGTCTATAGAAGTTATATCTTTATAGATAGTATAGAAGATATAGATTAGTAGACGGAGATGGCGTGATGACTTGGACCATTTCTCCAACAATTGGCAAATCACGCCTACAAATAGAGTGCAATGGCAAAGATTTGAAATTTGGGGGACGCCTTTGCCCATTACAGCAATGCGAAATACGTGAGCTAAATAAAAAAAATCGTAGACAAGTAGATGGATCACATGATGGTAAGCGATTGCCATCGCTTAGGATACCCTTTCCCCCGAGTCGGGCCTCCGGTACCCTCACTCACTAGGCGAAATACAGCTTCAGGCGCTGTTTCACGTCGGTTTTCTGCGATGCGATAGCGATGCGAACTGGTATCACTCCGATGGAGCCGGCCTACGTGTTGTTAAGAATGATAGAAAGGGCGAGACTTATTAGGGAACGCTGTAAAGTAAATAAAAATCTTTCCGTACCATACCTAATACCTATGACTCTGAATACCTTTTCTACACATTCCTACTTACTTACCATTTGTTTAAAATCCGGCACTTTTGAAGATCCCAATATGAATAGTATCCTTTAGCTATAAATTAATCTAGTGATTGTCATAGATGCCAAGAAGATAATTTACTACAATTTATTTCACTGTGTCTTCAGGCGAGCCCGTTGACTTTATACAGCTATTTGCTGAATGCTGCAGGGAATATTGAAGAAGCAATTATTTGCTGAGGTGTGATTAATCTAATTTATTTGAGTCTACGATGATTTTTTTACTTGTGTAGGCGATAGAAAAACAACTGCCTTATTTTTGTGCGCGATTTATATTTGATTTTGTACCATAAAAGTTGCACCTTTACTAAGGTACTTAATGTAAATCGTAAAGTTTACGACTCATATTAAACTAGAATTAAATAGAAGAGCAAGTAAATTATTATTATTATTTGTAGGTCTGGGAGCGTTCGTTACCGAACGGATACTGTAAACAAATTGATCCATTGTGTCCTCCGCTCCCTTTATAGATCGTCTCCCAGGCCTAACGTCATGAACCGTGTGTTAGCCTTGGGAGCGATAGCCTTAACATCCTCCGGGCAGATGGTAGATGCCCAGGGTGTGGCTTCTTGGGTGCCCGAGGGCATCGCAATAACAGAGGATGTGCATGATGTCTCGTCCTCTGCTTTACAGAATCTGCAGGTAGACTCCACGATCAACTCGATTCTGAAGCCAGTAAAATAAAATGTTGAAAACTTTATTAGGCAATCTAGCTAATACTCGTAGATATCTTGCGGTGGATATCGTTTCCAACATCCAGTCTGCATTAATTTCATGAAATGTCCGAAGACTGTTTGAATTTATATGCCAGTAGGGAGAGTTATAAATCTTTTTGAGTCACGTATTCTATCTCATGAAATGCACTTCCATGCTATTAGGCGGGATTTACAACACTCGCTTGTATTAGGTTTGAAATCTTATTATTTATGAAGATCCTGGCGATATTCATTTTAATTTGAAATGCAAATTGGTGCCTTTATTATGTGATAGGGGGCAGACGAACAGACGGATCCCCTGATGGTAAGCGATTACCGCCGCCCATGGACACCCGCAATACCAGAGGAGTCGCAAGTGCGCTGCCGACCTTTTAAAAAGGAATACGCTCGCTTTTTGAAGGTTTGCAGGTCGTATTGACAGTTCATTCCATAGTTTTGTAGTTCGGGGTTTGAGGTTTGTTGTTTACGAGGTTTTGTAATACCTGAAAGAAACATCCCATAAAAAATTAAACGAGTACTTGTCAAAAAAACTAAGTCTCGCAATTCAGTTGTTCTACCTTAAAAGTTATGAGATCTATGTTATACCAAGTCGGTTTTTATTGCAAAGTTTTGACTTATTATTTGGCAGGATACTTCATTGAATTATTGTTAAATGAAAACTAAGGACGTCAACCTTTTACGGGAGTAAAGTAACAAATAATATTAGTTATAATACGTCAAGCAAGTCCTCGGAACAACTTTCATCATGTTCATGAGGATCATCAACGTCATAAAAATATTCAAAGTCAACCCTTTTAATCCAATAAAACGTTAGGGAGTCAGACCGTCTACAGAATAAGTTAAACCAATACCCTCTAGATTAATACAAAGGAATCAATCGCAGTAACATATCACGTGAAATATTTATGTTATTAATTGGTATTCGAAGAAGGGATCAGACATGGAATCCTTCCTTCTGATTCCGTAATCGGACGGTCTGGCTCTGCGTCTGCGGGTATTGTTGAATTAATGTGTAGATAGGATTAAGGTTTAGTTTACTCGGTGACTTGAAGTGAGATATGATAAATGAATGTACCTATATATACTTTTATTGCACACAAAACATAGGCTTAAAAACTATCACTATGAGCGATCTCTTCAGGTAACCTTTGACACTCAATTAATACATTAGGCGGTAAGGCGGTAAATTCATTTAATATTACCTAAATACATAAATTATACAAGATACTGTTTATTTTTGCTTTCTACTTACTTTGTTCAAATATGTTTGTGCAAAAAATGTTTCATATTCAAGCAATAAACGTAGTGTAGGACCGTCCTCAGGCCAAAAGTACAAAGTAGCCGAGATCGATCAGATTGGCGAACATTTGGAGAGACTTATGTCTACTTATATCATAGAATAACATGTCCACTAGTGGACTGTAACATGTTGACGATGATAAGTGAGAAAGAAATGGATGGGTACCATACACTTCAATAATAATAGCAGACAGACAAGACAACACGTTTTGACAAGCTTTATTCGAGTCTTATAAATGGAAACTTATGACGAAATAGAACGGCGGTATTCCAACACAAACGATATCGACATTTCTCCTTAGATTCACAACAAGATTGTCGAGCGTCTGTCAACAGTCACACTCGCACATTGATAGACCCATGTCTGGCAAGCCAATGTGAAACAGAAATAAATGTTATCAAAACCTATTTTTCATTTCTTTGTACACCTGTAATTCCAGATTCCTAAAAACTTTACTGCTTGTCGAAATACTTTCTTGGTTGTTCAAATAAACTTGTCAAAATACAGGTAGCTAGAAAACGAGTTATTTCAGTTTACTAACGATCAATTTCCCTCGCAAAGCCACTAGATCATCTATGTATGCCTAATCTTCCCCATGTTAGCTTTGTCAATATAAACATCGACCGCGTACTTAGCATAACTTCCAATCCGTAACGTTGTAACTCCACGAAGGAGTCCGGGTTGATCGGTACCTCGGCAACCTGCTAACATCTGGACAATGAATATTCATGTTCCCGACCCATAATCGCGATTCCGATCGCTCACCAAACAAGCTTGCTGTTGTTGTTCCCCGATGATTATTGTTTTCGGTGTTACTATGATTTTGGGGCTTGTTTCCCAGACTATTAAGATTATCTAATTCGACTGAGCCCCTCGTCGTTAATTTAGCGCCATTCCACAGATTAGTGTGACGCTGACCGAGTTTGAAATTCATCACGTTGTTACACGTAGTTTAGGCATAAATTAGTGTTGAAACACGGTTCGTGGCGAGTGATAATATAAAATGGGTCGGCTACTTTAAGGATTAGATGGGCGTGTTACGAAAGATATTACAATTAGAGCTTGAGTAATAACTTTCACTTTAAGGACGCGTAATTAATTTTAAATATCCGTGGTTCCATTTCAGCTTTAGCTGAGTATTCCAGTACTTTCGAGGTGGGTCTAGACTATTAATGAGCCCCTAATGACTCATTGGGTTAATTTAAACGAATTTTCTTGAAAGAAGGCGAAGTTTTTGCAAAATTGTGATGAAGAGAGTCCATAAGGTTTTAAATGCTTTACACGCTCGATTTAACAGCGCTTTTTTACATTGGAAAGTCATTTAGTGGAATTCCAACGTCTGGAATTTTAAAACTGATCTCTTCTTTATAGCAATTTAAAAAATGTGGCTACGAGAACTTTAAATGAATTTTTGTAACGCAAATATTGCATCTATTCTAAAAATGTATTATCCTTTCTTTTTTTAAAAAATGTGTTTATTGATGAATACTAATAGAGAATTAAATTTTATTTTGCAACATAAAACATAGTGGAATCTTTTAATAGTAGGATCATCTCATTAACAGTAAATATGTACATATATTACGTAAACAGGTTAATGACATGAACTAACATTCACAGAGAGTGAATCTTTTTATTGCCGTTATATCAAATCACACCAGAAATAAACTATTATCCTATGACTGCTAATTATTGTCTGATTCGAAGCATCAAAATAATAACAAATAAGTAAGCATCATTTGCCGAGAGTATCACTATCAAATGCGCAATCGGACCAATGATTTCAAACCGTCGTAATTTACCATTAAATGATACTTAACTGAACTTAAACCCTCATCTAAGTACCTCAACTTTGGGAATAAACTAGAGCAATAGCCGGGTAAAAGTCTGCGTTGAAAGCTAACATAACAGTTTTGGACCCGAGCTCAACATTGAATAGTTTATCAAAGGTATCCTAAAACAACAATTGAGTTTGGAGTTGCCCCGTGAGGACATCTGAACATCATCAGCTGTGAATAAGTACTTTTACATTCGATTAAATAATCTGTAGTCGGTAGGCTTACTAAATGGTTCACGTCTTTTATTTTAACTACAAATTAAAAAAAAAACTGTTTTTGATTTTAAGTCCACACAGAACATTAAATGAACGTCAAATAAACTATTCTACCGCTGATTCGGTATGTCAATTTTTACTGAGAAGAACCAGAAAGAAACTCATACCTAGTTACTTTTATCAACTAGTCATCATCCCCATCATCCTCATTACTGTTTTGATCAACATTATTTTTGTTAAACATATTTATAAATATTTATAATATGACATTCAATGCATTCTCTTTTTTTTTTTATGGTATAGGTAGTAGACGAGCAGGCGGATCACCTGATGGTAAGCAATTGCCGCCGCTCATGGACACTGCAACACCAGTGGAGTTACAAGTGCGCTGCCACCTTTTATCCCCTTCCCCCCGGGTGGGCCTCCGGTACCCTCACTCACTCGGCGAAACACAGCACAGGGGCTGCTTCACGCCGGTTTTCTGTGAGGCAGTGGTATCACTCCGGTCGGTTTTTTATTTTATCGTAATGGCTGCTATAATGAGCACATTTAACTCTTCCAACGTCGAGCAATTCATAATGTTCTAATCCAAAGTACTTATAAAATGCCGTGGCTGCCTTGTCATGTCAAGTATGGTTTTTTTGCCATTTCGCTACGGAACCCTAAAAAGTCCTAAAATAAGGCTTAGGTGGCAACTCACCCAAGAATATCACTGCTGTTCACTGATCTATCCTAACCTAACCTAATATTTTTTTGGTTTGTAAGTTTAGAATGTAACATCACAAAAATATTGGTAAGGTTATAATGACATAGGGACCAGCAAAAAATCTTGAAATCTTGGGTGAGTTTTTTTAGTTGAGTTGCCACCTGAGCGCAATATAGTGTATAAATGCCCTGGCGTAAGCAACGTTCCATAACAAAAGTGAGAGAGAATAAATCCTAAGAAACTGTCATCCGCAAACTAGGTTCCGAACTTACGTCATCCATTGTTTATTACGCTGTTTATCAAATTAGGGGGAAGTTTGCGGAGTTACATTAACAGCGGAGAGTTTGCGAACCATTCCGAGTTAATACCGGGCAAGCTTGGGGTCTCCCCCGTCGCCGCTTTTGCGAGTGGACGACCCGAGTGCATCCAGTGCACGCCTTTTACCTTCATGTTACTGTAGCGCTACCATGAGTTTACAGTGACCGAACTCGCTAGCGTCTGCGTAAAAAAAATCTATGAAAAAGTGTACAGCGCTTCTAGTGGTCACTTGAGAAACTAAAATATAGTATGAGTTGTCAAAATATAGAAACCTATCGAAATGTATTCGCTAGCGAGTAACGTTTTCCGTAGCGCTACGAGTTAAGCTACGAGTTGACATCGAAAACTGACATAACGTTAACTATTGCACTGTCGCACTCTTTCAAATGCATCACAATGTAAGAGACAAAGCGATAGTTTTCGATAGCGAGGATAGTATTTCAAACTCTATGGAAATACCACGAGTCACAAATTTGACGGTAGGTATCGAAAAATTACGTACGTGTTCAATCGAAATCTATTCGACGCCCGTTTACTCGCTATCGACTGTAGTAACGTTATGTTACTTTTCGATGCCAACTCATGGTAGCGCTACTGGTGTCTAATGAAAACAATGTAAAACGTTGCGCTTAGTCTCAGTTGTCTTGTTTACACTGAAGCGTAGGGGGACGATTTTGGTGCACTCGACTTTGAAGTTTGATATGGAGATTTCCTACATACGTCCATACGAAATCTCTTTTTCAATCTCAATGCCAAGTAAGTAATTAAGAATTTATTGACCACTGGCAAGAAAGATAAACATACAAGAAGTGCCCCCATGATTGTTCTCCGCAGTCGATCCAACCTGCTTGCCTGTAAAAGTATGATCCAACCTACTCACAGTACGTCTTCCCGTTTTGGGCTGACTTTTAGCGAATGCTTTGGTCTTCATTCGAATTTTCAACTTAGGTAGGTACAGATTAACAACCTCTACACTTCTTTTATAAGTAGATCATTTGGGCATGAACTATATATACGCTGATAAATAATCGAGCTGTGAATTTTTATATTGTAGTATTTTTGAGGATATCATGCTTGGCATGTCTTTGAAATAAACCATAATTAGTTACTACTTTTGCTCTACCTCAAAATAACAAACTTATCTTCACCCACAAGGTACTCTAACATAATTCGAGAGAATTTTTCCAACATACAAGTATTTACTAACCACTCAACGCTAAGAAAAAAATAAGTAAACTCACCCACGTTTCTTTCGAAGAGTTCCTACAAAGTTGAGTGGTAATATCAACAAATCCCTCGTGTTCTGTTATTCCAGGCTGTCGTATTTTATCGAACTCAATATTCAAGGAAATTCTTATAGATTATGGAAGGAAAAATTCTAAAAAACAAAGGAACAAAGATTAAATTGAACGCAGACTCGTGTTTTAATTAATTAATGAAATGTGACACCGTCTGCCACGAGTCTTTAGCTCGAGAATACGAGTAATAGTTATTTCTCTGTCTGCCACACTCAGTCGTAAGACCCCAAAAGCTTTTTAAAAGGCATACACAATTGATCATTTCATTGTGTCTGCTATGTTTACGACGTAATTGACACTTAAGTAAAAATATTGATATTTATTTTAATATGCATAAAGACTTTTCATAATTGAGATAATAATGAACGTTAAGGTTAAATTACGTCTCAGAGCGCGACATGAATAACACTTAGGTACTTTTGAAAATTTTCGACTTCCCAGTTCCAATACAACATAGGTAACTGAAGTAACCGACTTTATATTAAAAAAAAAATCAATTGTTGTTCAGACTGACTGCTAGAAGGTGTGGTTAATGGGATTCAAAATGTTTACATACTTACTTAGGTAAATGAAGAATACGCAGAAAAAATGTTCGTAATATAACGTCAAAATTAATGTGTGGCTGTCTCTATCTAAACGTTACCCAATAACGTGGAGTAAAAATCTGATACACGTTAAATTTTATTATATTGGTAAACGGTGAGGATGTCGACATAATTGAATCAAAACCATGGCTGTCATTTAAGTGTATCTCCCAAAATTTCACTTCCAGCCGTAATTGAGTTTCAGTTAAAATCGACTGAAGAGGAAGATATATTTTATTATAATGAGTTTAATGTTCTTACATATTTAATTTTTTAAATGGTGTTTCGATGCAGTTTGGAGACAAAGTTACCATTGATAATATATATTAGAAATTAAATGATTTAAAACGAGTTATTAGCTACTTTAAATATCACTTGACGGACTCTCGCGCCAAAATTATATTCATATTTTAAACTTATATAACGACAAAAGAAACAATTTAAAATCAAAATAAAATACCTACAATCATATTAACCTATTTAAGTGAACTGTCGCAAAGGCGGAAAAACGGCATTCATGTGTTCAAAATATGGAAAATTGCATGCTAATTTGAGTGCCACTGGCAAACCTTCGCTGCATTCAATGTAATGCTAATCTCGCACAAAATCTTTTGGCTTGAGACGGCTCTCGTAAAAGATAACTCCCAGATATTAACTAGAAAATGAGATCTACCAAAAGTCGTTCATAGAGAGCGCTGTAATAGAATTTTTCGTTTAAAAATGACGAAAGTTTGATATGCTCTCAGGGTAGATTGGAACTTCTGCGATAGAGAAAAGCTAACAGAAATGTAGCGGTCGCTATCAGAAGTAATTTATTATGTATAAAGTTCTAAGTGTAAAGAGTACATATACATTTTGTAGCGAACAAAATATATTTATGACTGACTAGCGAAAGCAAGAGTTTCCGTTTCAGCAATCCACTGTTACAACAATTTTCCTTATTGATAACTCATCCATAATGTGAATTAGATACCATGCATACACATAATCAGAACCAGTTGATTTCAAATGAGTGAGAGTACCGTAGGCCCAATTGGGGGAAAGGGGTTAAAAGGTTGGTAGCGCACTTGTGACTCCAGTGTGTTGCAGGTGGGAATCGCTTACCGTCAGGCGATCCATTATCTCGACTGTCACCTATCCCATAAAAAATCTAGAAGAGCTCAAGACAATTAAGCATAGCTACATCTTTAGGTAAATCTTTAGGTAACTACTAAAGAAAATATTAAAGCCAGAAAAAGAAAAAATCCTAGACATAAATACATTAAACTCTTAGACACATAATACTAACGCACATATTATTTCATTTTGAGTATCAAAATAAAAAAATGCGTAATACGCAACCCTAACAAATTTGTAGCATATCCGATAAAAGGCAATGATGATGTCAAGAGTCCGCTCAGATGGCGGCTCTCGACACCCTCCGAAGTGCGGGGTCAACTGCAATTATCGACGAGGGACAATACCCGGGTATAATTATTCAATTTGTTGCCCCACACCGCTTTCTGGCCTGCAGATAAAATAGCTCCAATACAGTATAAAGATAAGCAGTAGTGAAAGGAAGCGAACCAGGCAAAAGATAAATAATTATACAGGGTGTATCTGTGAACATTTACATCCCTTTAACCATGTATTCTATCAACCATTCTGAACAACATTTGTTCAACCTTTTTTCCAAATTCTTCGAAAAAATTGTCGACTCCCCATACAAAATGACCAAGTCACGTGGCCGACTTTGCATGGAAAGATGAAAATTTTTAATGCGAATTTTCAAAAGTTATAGAACAAAATGTTTTTCAGAATGGTTGGTAAAATACGTGGTTAAAGGCATGTAAATGTTCTATACTATTTATAAAGGGATAAATTCTATAGATATTATCAAACCTTATAAACAAACCGAAAAGGCGACACACTAGCGCGAATGCAATCAACGTCCATCGCCATCTATTGGTATGCAGTGGAACTATTGTCCCGAAACGAAGTGAGGACGGGCCACTAGTCAATAATAAAACACACAATAATAAACATGTTCTCTGAAAAGGAGTCTGTGATCGACAAATAAAGACAAAGATTCGATGAGCTCTAAATAACTGTGGAAATAGTGCATCGAGTAAGGGTTACTTACTACGACAAGAAAATTCGGTAGATAGAGTAATGCAGTTAAAGGCCTCATGGTCCAATAAATTTTGATGTTTCTTAAACATTTTCTTGTAATAAAAACAACTATTTTTAAGGCTGTCTAGACTCACGCCTAAAAGTCTTCATTTTTTCTGTTACACTGTAGCGTGCTAGGACTGTTCTCCCGTCTGGTCAATGACTTCTTTATAAGGCGGCGACGCAGGTGTGATAGGAGTTGTAGAAGCTACGGTTATCACTTGTCACCAAGTGAGAATTGAAGTCAGATGAGTCTTCTACGCGTTTAATCGCTATAATGGAAAAAAGTACCGTCCAGTTACCACACCTAATCCTCATTGACTCTCTAGAGTCCACTTACAACAACTGGCTAAATTAACGCTGTGGTTCCATTTAACTTTCCTGTCCTTTGTTTAAAGGCGATCCTTAATTATTGCCATTAGCTTTGATTGTTTGAATTTGGGTCAGGTTCTATGTGCCTTCGAACATTTATCGGTCCCAATATGGGGGGACACTTGGGAAGAAAACACGTGTCAGTTTAGTTACTTAGGTCCCTGCTGTGTGATGAGTGGTGGAGGAGGCTCTCATTATTAAGAATGAAGTTAATTCGTGCCAGATACAGTCGGAAATAGAGCCTACTGAACTAAATAATTAATGAACTAAGAAATCGACTGCAATATTTGAGAAAGTTAAATGAGAATACGGATGTTTATATGGAAGTCTGTACCAATTTGCTTTTAACATGTTTTTGTGTCTCAACTTATTAAGATTATTTTAAAAATTATAAAACCGAAGCTCAAAACTTAGCACACAAATCCCAATTGTGTAGGTATGCAACGCAAATTACCTAAGTCACGAGTAATGTTCCTTCTAATTATAATTCGTCGCTAAATATGAAATTTTGCAATATAAAAAAATAACCGTGAAAACATGGCATTATCAACGTTATCGTATACGTGACCAAACAAGGAAAAGGCAAAAAGGAAATCATGAAAAATCTGTGTACAAATTGTGGGAGCCGCAGAAAAAGTGAAGCCACCAAAGATTAATGAGACACAATAAGGAACCCTGCTGGTGTTTGCATTTCATTAGGAGATGGCATCGGTGCTTAGCGGTATTGCTCCAGGACTTGATGACGGCGGTACATACTTACAAACACGCGAGTAAATACTACAGAGGTACAGGTAAGAACAACGGCGTGCGATAGGGTACCTACACTAACAATGTGTTGTATCTATAGTTGTATTAGTGAGATTGTTAGGTCATATTAGAACTCGTAGAAATTATTACGAGTACTTTATGTATTACGGTAAAGTACTTTGTACCAATGATGAATCTACACTCTTCTTCCTTTTAGGTAATATTTGAGGCCCGATAGTTAAAATTAGAATTAGGATGGTAATAAGATACACCTATTTATAGACCCTCTATGTATTGCGTTACATGTATACCTTCATATTAAATTCCAACATTATGTGATTGTGATAAGATATGCAATAAAAATTATATTGAATATTGACTAAATACGTAGTACCATAATAAATACATACCTACACTGAGAGAAATATTTAACCCGTAGTGTAAGAGAAACGTAGGTACCTGTAAGTTTGTCTCTCTTCATTCACGGCCAAACACGTCGATATCACTGAAAGTGCGCAAGAATGGGTGTATGGCCTGTTCTTACCGCAATGTATGCAACTATCCTTCTGTATATAATTATTTTGTGCCAGCGTCAACGCACTCTATCGTTGTTAGTCTGCGATAGATATTCACTGTACCTATCGCAGAGTTTTGTTCCAATCTTTACCTCTGTTTTTTTAGTCTTGTGCTTAGAACGCATTACGTAAACGCAAATGCAATTATGGCGTGCTCACCTTTTGCGAGGGTGGTCTTGATTACGTCACAGGGAGGCATTTAAGATAATAACGATGGATTTAAATTGATAAGACCTTTGATGTTGTCGATGTAAGACCTAGATCTACATGATAAGTTGGGCGCGGAAGCTATGACTTATTATTTATGGGCTTTTCTAGCTTCTAGGGATACTAAACTCAACTTCTAGATCCTAATTTTATAACGAAAATCTCAGGTATTAGTTACTCATTTTAATAATCTAGTTTTTAACCGATTTCAAAAAGGGGGAGGTTTTCAATTTATCTAAATGTTACTTTTTTATGTTAAAGGCAGAAGATCGATCAGCAGAAGGATCACCTGATGGTGCACCGACCATGGACACTCGTAACACAAGTGGGCTGTCAACCTTTTAACTCACTCATTCAGCACTCACTTTTTCTGGCAAATCAAATTACTGCCTGAAATACAGATTTCAGTACTGAGACTTTCTTTAACACATTAAAACCTATCCAGACGAAGTAACAGCTATATGACATGACTCGAAGGCATTTTTCAAGTAGGTTTCCACGTTTATTTGTACCCTTGAAAGCTAGTCTAAGTAAACCTAATATACCCAAATAAACACACGTTATTACTGAATGTTTACTGCTGGCAAATAGGTACTCGTAAAGCTTTGACGGTTTCAAAGCTCCAGACAGGTTTTAAAAATTCAGCTACTTTACTTCTTTTAAAACTGTCTTTGAAACTCCTTGATAGTAAAACCCTCGACTTTTCAAATAAAATTAAAGGACTCGACGCACGATCTAAGCATACCTTATTTTGTTTTTTTTTTTGAGAAAGCTTCTAAAGGAACTGTGAATACGAATATTTATTACCACAATAATTAGGAAGGTACATACAGCCACACATTGTCAAAATTCGTCAGTTGATATTGAACCAAACGTATTTGACATAAAGTTGCGCCCAATCTCTCTTAGGTCGTGTCACACTGGTGTCCCATCGAATTAAGAGGGTAAAGGAATAGAGAGTGCACCGGTGTTTGTGCACATGCTTGAGCTCCCTAATATATCCTGCGTACGTGGCTGATCGATAGGATTGGTCAGTCGCTCTAGTCGAGTATCGGTTGGAGGACTTATTTTATTTTACTCGTATGTAGGTATGTACCTATATCGCTAACTAGCGATATATGCTGCCGAAAACAAATTCAGTAGAGATCATAGGCACGTACTTCGTATCCTCTTACGTTGTGATCTCATGACGTATGATTTGTGCGGAAATTAGCCTGCCAACAGTCCAGTTGGGTCGAAATGTGAGCCAGCAAGCGATTTAAGCGGACGTTTCATTAAGATAGGTGCCCTCATCGCAAATGTATGTACGATCCGTACGTGTTCATAGTTCTTAGGATAATGTTATAAAATTGGATAATAACTCGTACCTACAATCCACTCGAGGGAAAATGTCCTGGGGAAACCTGCACTCGGATAGTGTTTGAAACGAACAACCATGATTCAGTTGGTCTGGTTCCCCTGTTTAAGCGTAAGCGACTTTTGCTTCATTACAATTAGCATTCCCCAAATCATAGTCATGGTCTTAGCCCTAAGTATACCCCGGGCTCAAAAGCAAAGCTATTGCTTTTGAGCCCGGGGTATACTTAGGGCTATACTTGGAACAGCTGGGAATTACACGCTAAGATGAGAGAGAGAGGTATCAATTATACTCAAATTTGTTATTTGTTAAAAACTACATTATATATCTACTCAATTAAGCTTTTTATTTTTATTCGTAAAATTAGTAAAAGGTAGTGAGTTTTGTACGCGATAGAATCGATACTAATTTTAATTGATTAAACCCAAAACCCTAAGCAAAGACAAGACGAAAGTACAAAATTATGTGCTTGAATAAATCTATGTCGCGTTAGCAAATGTAACGTGAAATTTAAAGGAAATTCTTAAAGCGGCTGTCCCTTTGTTCTTTGTAGTCATACAAGTGCTCATTACCTGGACCGTACGGGGTCTGGGCTATAATGGAGTGTCACGGGCATCTAACGAGGAGGAATTGTTCGTGCATTTCACGTGAATAGTTTGCATACGCACTCTTAGTAAACTTGAGCTGCGCGCAATACGATGACGACCCTAAAGTTTACGAAATCAAGAACTTTCACAACACATGGGTACTAAAACCACTTTAGAAACGACTCAGCCAGTTTTAAAACTTAACGACCGAGTCAACAGTTCGGTAGCGTCTCGATAAACTGCCTCCCCCGCTTCTAATAAAAGTGCAAGTGTCCTACGAAGAGTGCACATAAACTCAGGCAGCTGCGTCCTCGTAATGGCTTGTATACTGAAGCCAGGAAGATTAGAGAGCGAATCGGACGAATCTTTTGACGTTCAAACTAATAGTGGTGCCATTTTGGATGTATTTGTAAACAATAACGAGGTGTTTGATCAGAGTTTTAGAGGTACATATATTCTATTTTAATTGACTTTTAAAATCCATGATGGAAAGAGAGAAGAGCCACAATGAATGGAATCAATAGGGGGGAAGTATAATGATATCAGGAAGGTTTCTATGATTGCACCATTGGATCTGTCAGAAAGAGTTTGTGAAGAATTTATTGGTGCGGATAATAGTGTGTCACATAATAGAAAGAATTGATCCATTCAGAATGTAGGGGGGACACAGTAAGTTGTGACAGAAGTTTGTTGTTAAAAAGCCGATTTCTTTTGAGAAATAAAATATCCTTGCGTAGATTCTGAACTATTGCTGTTAGGAAACTGTCATTCTTCGGTGACTTTCAAACTCATTTGTATGCGGCTAGCGGCCTTTCCCAGAAAACGGCTTTGTTATTATATCTCACCTACGTCACGACTATACCTAACTTGACAAGTTATTTCCAGATAACTTTTCTTCAGACAGAGGACATGTTCCTGAATTGGGTTCTAGCTTAGAATTGTACAGTATTTCAAAGAATCTAGAAAAAACTACTAACTCAGAGTATAGATAGATAACAATATATGGTAACATAATAGGTACCTACCATAAAACAATTTCGAACGTGTATTTATGTAGGTACAAGTCTGAACAACATGAGAGGAAAAACGACATGAACCAGAAACTGCAAATGACGACTGTTGTATTTTTTTTGTAATAGTTTAACAGCTTCGAATCTCTCTCCATACAGTCAAATCTTCATCACATTTTCAATTTGATGTAAACGACCGTTGTTATGATTTTGTCAGCCAAATGTTTGTGATGCCGAGAATGACAGCAGCTATCCGACGTCATCGAAAATGCCACTCCCGCCATGATGGTGTTTATTGTGATTCGTTTGGTTTTTACTAGAAAGCGAAGCCATTAATGATGGAACGTTGTACGACAAACGTGATACAGGTTTTTTCCCCCAATTGACCCTCCGCCGCTCCGGTACTCTCACTCACATCACGAAAAACAGTGAAGACGAAGTAAAATGTGGGAGAGCCACGCTTCGGCATGAATGGGCCGGCTCGACCGGAGTGATACCACTGCCTCACAGAAAACCGGCGTGAAGCAGCCCCAGTGCTGTGTTTCGCCGAGTGAGTGAGGGTACCGGAGGCCCACCCGGGGGGAAGGGGATAAAAGGTTGGCAGCGCACTTGCAACTCCACTGGTGTTGCAAGTGTCCATGAGCGGCGGCAATTGCTTACCATCAGGTGATCCGCCTGCTCGTCTGTTACCTATAACATAAAAAAAGGCGCTACTTCACGGCGATCTTCTGTGAGTGCGTGGTATCATTCCGGTCGAGCCGGCCAATTCATGCGAAGCAGGCTCTCCACGATAGAACAAATGTTGTTCAGAATGCTTGGTAGAACACGTGGTCTTTTGGGCACCTGTACCAGGTTCTATCCGAGTAGGTATCTATACGAGTATAACTTGGAACATCACTTTTTCATCTAAAAGAAAGGTAGCCAACGTAGAATAAGTCTGTCGCGCCAAGAATCTTGAGGAGCTTTACGTCGCGGACCATTAGCAGGTTAATTCAATAGAAACCTGGCCCCTCCACTCTCCGCTCAAATGCAATTCTCGAAGGGTCCCCAATTAGATCTGTCAGGTACTTTAGGTACGAGCGATCCATCATACCCAAATGTATTCAACCCAACTAGGGATCTTCACGACGGGTTCTACCTACGTGAGCTAGTGCAAGTCAAAAATTGACGATTTTTCATTTCGTTAGCAGGAAAAAATTATGGTTTCTGAAATGTAGACTTTTTGAATGATGAAAGTGATCTCTTTTTGAGTCAAGCAACAGTCAATCTCAAAAAATAAAAATGCTTTAAATAAAATACATGTAGGTAACCTTTTTTTATGAGATTGGGGGCAGATGAAGAGACGCATCACCTGATTTACCGCCGCCCATGGACACTCAACACCAGAGGAGTCGCAAGTGCGCTGCCGACCTTTAAAAGGAATGCGCTTTCTTTTTGAAGGTTTGCAGGTCGTATCGGTTGGTATCTGTCCGGAAATACCGCAGGTGATTGGTCATTCCATAGTTTTGTAGTTCGAAAAGTTTCTTAAGAATCGCACAGTTAAAGATTGCCAACCATCCAAATGATTGGGGTGGAATCAATCCGAACAATTCCTCAGAGCATTCCCCATGGTAATCTAATTGACCTATTACTACCTAAATTAAAATACACATATCAAAAAGCTAGGCAACTAATTCACCCTCTCTTTAATAGCTAACAACAGCCCCTGATACATCACCGTTGTTAAAACAGGCGGTATTAAACACACCCCAGAATGTCGTGGTGTGAATGCAATCCATCAGACCTATGCGGGCGGATAGTTCATTAAAATGTGCTCCAACTATAAATACAGAGTGTATCTGTGAACATTTACATCCCTTTAAGCACGTGATCTACCAACCATTCTAAACAACATTGTTCTATGACTTTTGGAAATTCATCATCAGCCTGTTGCAGTTAGTTCACTGCTGTAGCCTTACCATGAGTTTGAAATACTATCCTCGCTATCGAAAACTATTGCTTTGTCTCTTTCATTGCGATGCATTTGAAAGAGACAGAGCAATAGTTTACGTTATGTCAGTTTTCGATGTCAACTCATGGTAGCGCTACTGGACATAGGCCTCTCCAAATGTTCGCCACTTTGATCGATCTTCGGCTACTCGCACCAAGCTCCAGCCAGCCCTCTTGTGCAGATCGTCACTCCTTTTCGTCACTCATTCGTCACTCGTTTTGAAAATCCGCATAAAAAAAATTTCCTCTTTCCATACAAAGTCGGTCACGTGACTTGGACATTTTGTATGGGGAGTCGAATTTTTTTCGATGAATTTCGAAAAGTTATTGAACAAATGTTGTTCAGAATGGTTAATAGCACGCATACTTAAAGGGATGTAAATGTTCACAGATACACCCTGTATAGCGAACGAGGGGTGCTCATGGCCTCATAAACTTGACGTGCTTAGCTCTTCAGCTAATAAATTAATAGAGAGAATAATGTATAGTTCACTCTTAAATGGCTTATTGTATTCAACAGTTTTCTCCAAACTAAGTAGGTAATTCGTTTACGTACCTTTTAAAGGAAATTACTAGCTCAACGAAAATATCAAATTAGCCCCCAAGATTGCTTTTCCTTTGAAATTTCAAATAAGCCTTTTGATTCTCTTTATCGAAAATTCACATTGTAGTAAATACCAAGTTTAGTCATTAATAATGTAAACGTGTACGAAAAGTACTTAAATTTACCAGAATCGTAGGTTCACCACTTTGGAAATCTTGGACATGAAATTTAACACCAGAAAGTAAATTTTCAAAAATTTTACATTCATTCCTGATTGTAGTAAAGTAGCAGTATATATTGTCCTACTGCAGGACAAAATCCGCCATCATAGGGTTTAGTCAAAATTCTAGCCTAATGGGAATTGGTGATCACAAACCCGGTGTTCGAAAAATTATTTTCAGTAGGTACTTTAACCACTAGACCAACGGGGCGTTTGGTGTACTAACCTCTGTGGGTTCGATTCAGATATCCATAATGCAAGTGCTTAAACTAGGTCTTTAACACCCCAAGCGGGTCAGGTCAAGGATATTAAAAATCTTCCATTTTGTTCCTAAACAGCGACTGGTTGTGAAATTTCCTCTTCATTGAGATACTGATTTATCTCCCACAATGAAGTTGTGAAAGGAGCAAGTTACTATTTTTACAGTAAGACCACTCTCGGCTTGTTTAAGTTTGAGAGCTCTATGCAATTTTTGTTTTGTAAAAAATCTTTCCGAGTTACTCACCGAACGCTCCGATCTGAAGTGGATCTTTTTGTAATAACAAGAAGACAGCGTTCCGTCATTTCATAGATTTTCTTGAAAGGCGGAGGAGTGGTTTATTCGGTTAGTGGAGATTCTTCAATTGTAAATCTATAAAGCTTGAAGATAGTTGCTAGCAACCTTAATAAAAATCAAATTTGGTCTTGTCTGCAAATATAGTAGCAAATTCCAATATTGGGCGTTCAATAATTCGACTTTTGTCTCTAAAATTGATGTGCGTTCTGAAAATGAAGAGACTTTTGTAAGTCTATACAGAATACCTAGCAATTGAGTAGTAATCTATCATTGGTTTGGTATGTCAATGCCTATTGAGAAGTCACCAGCACAAACTGCTGTAGTTCTATTCGTAAGTATAGAACTACAGATAAATTATTGCTATATTATTAGGTATACTTATTAAGATTCTCGGGACATCTAGTAACACTAATCGTCTGTCATACCTTCAAATGGGCGCTAAAACACATATCTACAAGCGCTGATCTCATAAACTCGTCCATTTTCCTTTTTTCCCTCCATTTCCTTCCCTTTGGTTTGCGGACGGCTACTGCATGCGATGAAATCCCAAAAGCCTTTATAAAAATATAATGAGCGCTCTCACTTTTCGGCTTACATAATTTAATTAGCTACAATATAGCAGCTGTTTTCCATACTTATAATGCGGTCAGGAGTTTATTTAGGCCACAGAAACAGGTGAATGCGTTGTATTTTTGTACAAGCGCGCGTGTTTTGGTAATTAAAACAAAACAAAGAAATAAAACATTCTGGCGGTATGGTCCGATTTGTTGTTGAGTGTGACAGATCGTTTGTTGTGAAAGGGATTTGCATCTTGTTTGACGTATTTTAAAGTTTATTTTGTGATTGCAAAATATAGATTACGACATGGGTTTTGTGAAATATACTCATAATGTGATGTTACTACCTATGTTCATGACTTTTAAAGTTTAGAAAAGAAATGTACCGCCAGACCATAGAATTTATATTTTTTCAGTTGGCTACTTATAACATGCGTTATAAAGTGAAATTTATTATGCTCGGCTTTCTACAAGAACTACCTAAATGGAGAAACTTTTGCAAGTAGTATATATCACTATTATCGCTATAGCGTTAGTAAATTTTTGGAAGCTTTACCTGCTAGTAGGTTATGAGTACTATTAGTCCTGCGAAAAACTTTATTTGTAACACAAGTGCTTAGGTTCGTACGGACACATGTTAATGTATGAGATATTGTGTGCATTTATTTATTCATGCATTCGTCACGAATTCGCCAAATGAGACTCGATGGACATTTAATTTTGTGCCTCGACACAAAATCGTCATCACAATCTAGTGACCCTACGACAGAATCAGCTGATCGGTTGTTTGGATTGTTTAATTATACTTAAGGTTGGCTTACAATTTTAAGGTACTCGTATTTAAAACGCCCATTTCTAGTGAATCGACGCAAGCCGTACCAGCCTGCGTTGGTTCGCCGTGCGTCAGTTTTTACACAGGGTTTTTTTCCTCGAAGCAGCACAACCAAAGCGCCCAAAATCGTTGAAATTGGAAACCGATTAACTTGACCCACATGGCGCGGTCGCGAATTTCCATTTTAGTTACGAGTCCGACTCAAATCGACTACACTAATCGCAAATACTCGCGGCAGACTATAGAGTATTGCATTTTATAATATGAATCAAATGTGACGCCAAATGCTACGAGTTTTTGGCTCAAATATAACCCTTTAAATGCACTAATCAATTTGAACAACGTCATTGTCTATATACGCTGTTATATCAGCCTATTTATTTCCCCTTGCAGGACTCATGCCTCCATCATAGAAATTAAGACCTCGCTACTACAATGGGTAAAAGTATCTATGAGTCTCGTTGTCATTGTAAAAAAATATAATAATATTTCTTTTGTACCTCATAAAATGTATCGCGTATAGATCTTTTTACGTTATCTATACACAATCCAATGTGAAAATCTAAAGACTTTATTTACCCACGTTGTGTACTTTCCCGATCCCCAAATCAATAAGTACATTAGAACCAGTATGGCCATAAATTTGCATTCCCACAGACACGGTAAAGGCGTAAGTTAGAGTAGAGATACGATTCAGTAAATTATTCGACATTGACTCGAGTGATATCGCCTGGAATTAACTATAAAATACGAATTTTATGAACACTGCACTGTCTTCTGATACTGTTCACCGCAAAAAACTACTCAATATTTTCTTCTTGTTATTGTGAACATAAACGTTATGCCTTAGAATTACCAGTCGATTACTATTAAAGTGAACTCACTGACATCTGGACGTTTTTATAAAGCATGTTGATAAATCAAACATTCATGGAAGAATTGAACCAGTTTATTGGTATTCCAGCTACTGGGATACAAGTCTACTCTCACGTTGAAGGTGAATAAGTATTCTTTCTAAACATGGAAATCATCAGATATTTTTCCACGGGAGAGCCGCGCTTCGGCATAAATGGGCCGGCTCGACCGGAATGCTACCACGGCCTCACAGAAGACCGCCTGTATGTAGTGTTGATCAAGAAAATGTTATTCAAGTGTGCTATTAAGAAAAGTGACTCAAGTCATATTCGAAGTTATAAAATGACTGGAATGACCCAATTTCGAATCCAAATAACATCACTACGCGTAAGTAACCGAATAATTTACACGCGTCTCATTACATGCTAATAAACTACATACTTATAAGAAGAGGAGCGGCCAAGTTAAGCGCTCGAGGTAAATTCGCAAAGTTTGTTCCCCCAATTAGGAATTTCTAACCTACGTGAAATATGAACTCCCATACGTTTGCTGTACGGTCGGCAGAAGATATTGATTGCTTTGGAAATTAACTGAGTTATTGGAACTTTAGAGTGGGTGGAAACAACACACCTCGTGTTGTTCTCAACCCACAATGTTCTTGTAATATAAGTTACTTCTGTAGCGTTTTCTGCGGCTATTTGGGGCGTAACTATAAGTATTATAACTAGATGATATTATGTTTAATAGTTCTTGCAAACTTGTAGTTATCAGTGTAGGTGGTCCGGATTGGTCCGGACTATATACCTAATCGTACTTTTGATTTATGTCTTCCCTTAATCTTATCTTTGCAATTAATATTAGTTTTCAGATAATATCTCGGTACACTTAAATACTAAAAAAAGATGTTTCAACGGTCTAGCTTTGATTTCAACAAAGAAAATTTTTATTCAACATTTTTATTAAAAGCTTATATTTAACTTGCAATGTATGTAGGTTCGTTTGTTGTATGTTCGGGTGCAACTCAATTTTGAAGGAAATATATCTTCAATTGATTGAGCTGAAATTTTGTATACACGTTAAGCTTGGATGACAATACATGTCAGGCTGTGTGACGTCATTCTAAATCCAATATGGCGGACCATCCAAGATGGTGGTCCTAGTTATTTTCAGTGCATGTCTGCAATATGAGTATCAAGTAAAAGTATTTTTATTTGTTGGCTTTATTGCAACACTAGCTCCCGTAGCTTTAGCAACATACTCGTAGATACGCAATTTGTAATTGTTGCTGAATTAATGAATGACAGCGTTCTCAAACAACAAATTTAGCTGAAAAAAGTGAAGTTAGACCCATCCCTAAAACAATGCAAAATCAAGACCTAGAATCGTATTGAAAAATATATCTAAGAAAATGGTACAAGTAAATATATCGAAATAAAAAAAAAAACTTAAACAATGAATGTAATGTCGTCTATCTTTGTATTAGATTACAGACCTAAATAGGCTTCGACTAAGTAAAAATGTCACCCCATATCACAGGAGCTTTTGTTGTACGATATATTGTTAGAGAAAGACATACAGACCTACAAAGCATGTTTGACGGTTGTCTGATAAAGAATATAGGTTAATATAACACAATAAGGTGAACAATGTTTGGTAAGATAAGTTTATGGCCGTCAAATGTTGCTTGTTCACAATGCTCTTCTTCATAAAGTCACAATCTAAAAGTCTTTTCTCTACTAATAACTATCTACCTACTAATAATAACTATTTATTTACTAGAAGACGCTGAGCTTGGTTTGCCAATCAATACTTTTTTGAAATAATTTTTAATTTTAACAAAAGTAGTTGTCACTTTTTATATGGCACTGTGTTGTTTTCTAATTATAAAATCACTGCCGAGAACCGTGCCTATAAACATGCCAAGTATAAAGACAACTACTACCAATTTTACTAAACATTTGATTGCTTTTTTCGTTTAAACAGCGTAACGTCCATCAACAGGGTAAGACGTATGTATTTCTATTGTATGTAGCTTTAGGTACTTTGTTATCTGGGAGTTCAGATGGAGGGTAAGATATGGCTGTTTCTGCCGACGACACATCTGGGAAGCAGAATGGGCGTGTGTGGATTTTAACGGAAACTGACCCTATCACCATAAATACAGAACTACCTACAGCTCGATAGCAAAGCGAGTATTTACAGTCTAGAAAATAAAATAAATAATAGTTGAACTGTTTTAATAATTGTTTGTATTATGATGTCAAATTGTGGTTATGAAGTTTTTTAGTTCACTAGAATTTTAAAGTTTTAAAGTGATGATAATTAATAAGTCGTTATCTTTAGGTACTCCATGACTAAAAGTAATATTATTTTCTTTATTAGACTTGTGTTATTGCAAAGTTTTGTTGAGTTTGTCATTTATTTCGATAAAAAAGTAAACGATAGGTACGTGATATATGGAAGTTAATTTAATCGGATTATCGATTCTCTACCAACATGATCTCATGTACTTCGTTAAACATCTAACCTCGAAACTCCTATGAACTATTTACTCGAGTAAACTAAATTAACTAATTCACTAGGTGAGTGACTTAGAGAGTGAGAACACGGTTTTTAGTTCAGTGAACTTTTACACGTAGGTAATATAGCATGTTTGTCTTGTTTTATTGTTATTGAAGAATATATTGTTTGTTAGTTGTCCGTTCGTAAAAAATGATTACATACTTCAAAATAATTCGTGCTGCTAAGGTGAATTCAATTTAAAGGGTGGGATCACCCTTTAAAATTAATTCATGATGTCGTCTTCTAAGTGGTAGATATGATGACTCGAAAATACATAAACCCCCTTATTAAAAACGTGGTCTAGAGGTAGACTTGGATTAAAACTGATGCTGTCACTTTCATTTGTAACTTTTATAAAAGTGACAGCATCATTATTAAACCATGCCTAACTTAAGTATCCGTTTTGCAATAAGGGTCCAACAAGTTAACAGCCCATGATTAAGTCATGTGCTGTTAAGTTGTTGTTCACTTGTCGTACTTTATGCACAAAATAATTACACACAGAAGGTAGACTCAGCCTGATTTTGAATTTAGAAGAGTTCGTTGACATATGCTAGGGTTGTTGCCCGGCATGAGTACATAAGCGCGCGGCCTCTACCACAGACCTCGATAGTTCGACAATCGTATGTCATAAGCTAGGATTAATGTGGTCGAAAAGGCGTATTTCCCCGTTAGTGCGCATGCGTGAGTACATGACACGTTTTTAGCTCTTAGTGGGCAGCCTACTTTCTGTGTGTAATTATTTTGTGCTTTATGTGTATCCGTTAGCAAGATACGTAAAGTACGTTGTAAACTCAACACAAGTGTCAAAACCCAAACTGTTCTATTTATCCTCTGCTAGTCTACTTTATTAAATAATTTCTTATCTGCATATTTCATACAGCATTATCTCTTCATAAATGTAAGCGTATCTTGTGTAATATATTACAGCTACTAAACAAGGCATCTTAGTTCCATCTTGTCGCCGTACACATACGTCCGAGATTCTCAGTGGTTTATAACGTCGTTTGTAATACTTGGGAGACGGTATTATATTACGCCCTCTATTTATGTTTTACTCAAGTGGTTCTTATGGGACTAAGTTATGGGAAAAAGTTGGTAAGACTTATTTTTTTTTATTTTGAAGTTATGTAGATCAGCACTCCACCTTATCTTCAGATGTTAGAGACATGACTGTCTGTCATGATAGGATACTACCTTATGTCTAATATTCTGCATTATCTATGTATTCCAACAATAATATGTATCATACTCTGAGCTGATTTTGCACTAAGTAGATTTAGAAAGAAAGAATGTTAATTATGAACGTGAATCCAACATCACAACTCCAACTGTGTGTTTAATTACGTAATTAGATTTGAGTGTAATTAAATAAATTCAATAATATGTTTCGAATCATTCGAACATAGCTCGGATTTGTGACCACCAACGGTAAGCGTGGTGGTTAAGCCTAATCCCCCTCTCGATGACTTGATTTCTATGATTATGAGAGGCATTTGCCCTGCCGTGAGGGACAGTATATAGGCGATCCTTCATTATTTACTTTTAAACTAGTTGATATGCGAAATCTTAACTAACATTATAAATGCGAAAGTTACTATGTCTGTCAATATTGAATAAGTACGTCGGATGAATTTTGACACATTATAGTTACTGTAAAGTTGTGTTTTCTGTGCAGAATTTCACTAACCTCATATGAATAGTACAGAATATCACTCTCACCAACTTTATTACACAACATTACGACCTTCTACCACCCTAAATGTCGAGTGAGAAAATAATGTGATCCGCTACGGAGGCTTTTGCCTTCGCACATCACATTATCGGCTCTTCCTGAAGTGGGGCCAAGGCCGTAACCCTACGGAGTGTACACTTACTAAGCGAACTATCGTATATTCCCATTTGACACGTGTAACTTATTTTACTCGAATATGGCAAGGCCAAATGTGAACAAGCATTTTCTAGGCAACTACTTTCTAGGTACGCGTAATATTCTAATTGTCATCATCACTCTTAATTAGGTACAGACAGCCACACATCAGGTTACTACAATCTGTCAAATTTCCTCAGTTGATAATAAACCAAACGCGTTTGACATAAAGGTGAGGTTCGATTGAAGAAATTTGACAGATTGTAGTAACCTGATGTGTGGCTGTCTGTACAAATATAGTCAAGAGTTAGCATTTTATGCAGTTATGATAAGGTTGAAAACCAATGAAAAAAAGATGTCTAGTTGCCTGGTTAAGGGTTAAAGAGAAGCCTACATTTTTATCGACATAATTATAAATATACAAGTAGGTTATGAAAACAACGCGACTACTAGGGTTTCAAAAAGTTTAAATTTCCACTGCTGCTTTCTACAATAATTTAGTTGGTATTCAGATAAGCTAACAGCCAACGTTATTCTCTGATGGTTGTAAAAGACTATCAGCACCGGTGTTTTCTTTCGTTTTAATTAGTATTCCCAGCATAACTATAGTACGTAATTATAGCGAAGACGACGTGGTGTTATTTGCAAAGCAATATGAGAATAATTTTCCTTAACGATATTGTTCATTACGTTTTACATTGACTTATATATTAAATCAATGTAAAAAAGTAACCTGATTACAATGAAATAATTGCCTAGACGGTAAACTTCACCAACTTTTAATAGGGGAACAGGCCAACTGAGTCATCATCATCATCATCAGCCTGTTGCAGTCTTCTGCTGGATTCTTCCGCCAGACAGTCACACCAATCAACCTGGTCTCTACCTAGGGAAACCCCTGTACTATGAGTACCACACGACGACAATGATTATCTGCGGGCGTAAACTCAGAACACCCAAACCCAAGAAAACTTAGGAAATGTAGTTTCCTAAATTGACTTGACTGGGAATCAAACCCGGGACCTTTCACGATTTGGGTGAACACCTTAGTAACTGCGCCATCAAAGCAGTCAATCAATAATAATAATAATCAAATTAAAACTATAATAATTTCATAGATAACATTGTTGTAATTTTGCATTTTCGCCAAAGATTAATCACAAAATACGCGCAATATCTATGAGTAGACACCCAGCCTCACTAATGACTGTCCGGGGCTTTACCACCTGGATCCCGGTACATAGCCCCCATTAGGAAATTAAAAACGAATTTGTTGTTACATTTTACTCAACTGGCCTACTAATTTTTAGACTAACTACTTTACTAGCTACTGTCTAGATAGAACGGAATCGTTTTTTAGGTGAGAAGTATAGTCTGCGGTCATGAAACAATAGCAATGACCTTAAGTGCGCAGAAACCAATTTTAATAGAAAGTCTTCTTTATTCCAAGTGCGCAAACTAACGGTCATCGTCTATTCTTTCAGTGCCGCCAGCTATAGAAGACGAACGCAGGGATCATCCGATTTAAGCTACTACCGTCCTTTCACAACACCAATGGAATCACAAGTGGGCTACCACAACCATGAAAACTCGTCTCCCCCTAGATTGGCCCTCACTCACTAATCGCACAACAGGTGCTACTTCACACCAGTTTTTGTGATTCAAAGCTCACCCTCAGTTAGTACAAAACCCATTTGTTATTTTTGTTTCAAGATTGGAAATCAAGTTAAAAGTTCAGGTTTTCGACGTGCAAGCACAAATCGCATACTAACAATTTGTTAAAAAAATACCTTTTAATTAAATTAGGACTGCCTTATCTATCCTACGTAATTTCCGACATTAACATAACCGAACAAGAGAATAGGAACTAACAAAAACGTTAATAATACTGCTTTTTTTGGGCAGTTAGTTGGATGAATTTCAGCTAAAGAAAAATACCGTTTAAAGCTGCATTCAATAGGCGTTATCATACTGTTTGTAGAATGTGTTCGTAGCATCTACGCTCAGTTTTCGTAGCACTTGTTAGATAGCTGCGTCTACGCGTCGTAGCACACTATTTGTATACTACGAGCTCCGGAGCGGAGTCTTTCATTTTTATTACTATTTTTTTGCTTATTGTCATAATTTTAGATAGATAGATAGATACAAACTCTATATTGCACCAAATAATATAGAACATATTGCGAATTGGTAATTTACAAATACATTATACAATTAAGTACATTATTTTGGGTAAATAAATGGATACCTATCTTGCTTTCGTACCAAAAATTACTCTTTTATATAAAGTACAAGTTTAAGAGTTTAGATCCGGTTATTGTACCGAATTACTAAAGTACACTTACTTAATTGATTATGTTAATAGGGTATTGTAATTAACTGAACCCGACCGTAGTTAATGTTAAAAGTATGTATTGTCGAACTTTGAAGGACTTTTTGGTACAGTTGGTTATCTTAGGACTCTTGTGTTGGTTTTGGATAATTGATTGGTAACTTAGTAACAACGTAGTAGAAGAAGAGCACAAAATCTTGTAGATTTTTGATGTGATATCCGTACCAATGGTTATGTTTTTGTCAAAAATTGCGTAAAATAGATTCTCATTACTGCTACATTCGTAGAATATACTTTTACAAAAAAGTACAAAATTAAAAAATATTACTAATGATTGATGATTTATAAACTTGCTCTATGTGGATGGCTTGTTTGTTCGTTTCTCACCCAGGATAATAATTGGTGTAAGTGTTCGGTGTCTGTCTGGGTGTAATATGTTATTTGTACACTGTAGAACAGTCTCTACTGTTCAGCTCCACAATGGATCGATGGTATTACAAAAACAAACGGATTATATCCCTGAAGCTTAGGACCGTGCACTTTGGAGTATAAGAAAAGAGGCCTATACTTAGTAGAGAGTACTCTCAGCTGATGATGATGATGACACTGTATATGTAAAGATAAACAAACGCAAAATTTGCATCAAGATGTAAATAAAGAAAATCCATTTCATTGCCATTCATTGAATTATTTTTATTTTTGGTATAATTGCTAATTCTTTGCAATTTATTCTTAAGTAAATATTGCACTTTAAAAAAAATATTCGTTTAAGCAGTTTCATCTTAACTAGTGGTCAAATATTTGCAATAATGTTTCCACTGGATAGTGTAATGTATACCTACAATATTGATGAGACTATCGTCAGCTCATGGCGAGTTAGCACTTACAAAATTCGTCGGCTTAGTTTATTCATTGAATTAGTTTTTGGCTTTCTAAATGGGACTGCCATCTATCATTACAAAGCACGATGCCCGCTTGCGTAAAATAAAACCATGTCCCACTAGCGCAATGCAGGCACCCCGTGCGGGACAGAGTTGTCTCCCGAAAACCTGCATGACTCTATAAACTAAGCACAGAATAAATGCGACGGAGAATAAAGGAAAGAGAACAAAAATATTACTCACGTTCAATACTCGTAACAAACCTAAACGCGCATTCACATTTCTTTCAGTAGACATATAAAGGAAATTGTTGCTGTCAAGCACAATTTTGTTCTGTGTGCACGTTGGTACATTCTGATCTGTGAGTATATCTTCGTTCTTTTTATTTGTGACGTCATTACAGCGCCCAAATATTTTTAGAAGTCCGACGTAGCAAGAGAAATAAAGGGCCTTGAGCGTGATACTAAAGAAGCTTCAGTGTATCCAGTTTTCTAAAATTTGAGTCATTTCTTGGGTGTAATATGTCTCTATGTATTAAAGGTTTACTTATATCAAGATATGACCTACCTATCTTATTTTTCTTACTATGGAATCAGGTTGTATTATTGACAAAGATTTTTTTTTTAATAAAATAAATCAGGGTATCGCATTTCAGCAGAAGATAGGGAGTGGTTATAATTGAGTGGTAATCATGATTGTGTCTGATATTTTTGACACATGTCCTGTACTTTGTGATATTTATTTGTTAGCTCACTATGTACGATATGGTGAAAAAAAACTTATCAAATAGGTACAATTTTAGAACTATAAAATAGAAATATTTACAATTGAAATATGCCCTCCAATCTAACTTAGTACAAAGTCTAATCAATTGATGAGAAAATGTGAATTGATTTATTATTAGGTAGGTACATGAACAGGTTGTTAGATAACTACACAAATTGCAAAATACCTCCTACGAACTAAGCAATAATGAGGCTGTTTATTTTGAAATGGATTCGTGTAGTTCCATTATTCAGACAAAATTAGCATTTATTTACGCTATCGCCACGAAGCTTACAACTACTTACATTTTACGAGCCTTCATCTTTGCGGTAAACTTCAAAGAACTCAAAGATCAACATAAAATTTTAATGGAACATTTTAGTAGCATTCTGAAATGGACGCTTAAGTTTTCAAAATTATCTTGCTCAATAATTAATCCCTAAAGCACATACAAGGTTGTAATTGTAGCGTAGGTAGGGAAAACTGTAGCTTATGGTAGTGAATTTATTGAAGCCTCATTGTACTCATACTCGAAAAGATTCGGAAGAATCATGGGTAAAAGTTGTCTTATAATTATTATTTTACCTACGATTACAACAATTAAAGTAGGTATTATTTAATTTATTACATAAAAAATGTCATAATATTACAATGCAATCCTAACATCAACGATTCACATTTCATCAAATATACATAAAGATCAAATCGCAAGTCAAACAACAAAACATTAAAACGAGAAAAAGATATAGCCATGACATGTAGACAAACACCCCCAAAGCTGCGTTTAGTACCTCCTAGCACTATACTAGGTTCTACTATCGGTGTTGTAAACCCTGCAGGTAACGTTAATACGAACCAGTACAGTAGTATTAAGCCACCTTCCTTAATTATTCACTTCTTTGTTGTACTAGTACACAATGTTCCGAAAAGCAACTACCAGTCTCCCCAGTAGCCTAGGGCTCCCAAAGCAATTGGCCTGATGTTATCCCAATAGCGAACGGTGGGGAATCAACTCAAGTCATGCAATAACCGTGTCGGTGGTGTTGCCGCTCGAGCGACTCCGATGCTCAACAACACGGCGCCATTGAGCAGAGACATCGACTCGACCATCGATACTATCGATATCGGAACAATTGGTACGATTGTAGGATCAACAACTAGATATACCGTTTCAGGATAAAGATTTAACTTTATTAGTTCTCGAGTGACCTGCCCTCACTTTGTTTCGGGATGTAATTATGATATGAAATGAAATATTCTATATTCAATTTAACGTCGTAACGCCCAGACAGCAGACACAATGGAAAATCAATTGTTTTATGCCTTTAAAAGGCTTATGGGCCTTACGACGTTATGTCCATACAAAACGTTTATGAATGTCAAATATTGTGTAAGGTAGCTTAACTATTAGTTCTAAACCATACCAACAGATGGTGCTGGGTGCCGATTGCATCGAGCTAGTGTTTCGCTTTACTGGTTCGTATATAAGATTTGTCGATGTCTATTGATTTTATCTCTTTATAAATAGTTTAGATAGTTCAAAATTTCATGCACAATGAAGATTTTTAATATCATCTATTCTAATCTAATATAATATATGTGTCCTCTTCTGTGCAATATAGAATATGTATCTACAAAAATAATTTAAATTAAACGAACGCCCTAGCTAACTTATATACTAACAGAAAGTCACATTGAGTACTTTTTTAGGGTCCCGAATCCCAAAAAGAAAAATGGAAAACCGTTTCGTCATCATTATTTCTGTATCTATGTCCGTCTATATCTGTTAGGTATGCCGTAAATCAAAATGTATTTAATATAAAAACTACAATTTAACCAAAAACGTAGAGTTGTAAGATTTACGGCCCTTTAAAGGTGTGAAAACAAACCTCTACGATAAGAACAGAGAGAGAGAAACGGCCATACTTACACTCACCGAAAAATGCATAAATCCGTCAATCTCAAGGGCATCAAAGCAAAATGGGAACTCCAGTTGACTAAGAACTAAATGGAGACTGGAAAATTAAAAAAAACTTGAATAATATTATGATAATTGTGTGATTATATTCCTGAACTGTTTCATCATCATCAGCCTGTTGCAGTCCACTGCTGGACATAGGCCTCTCCAAATGCTCGCCACTTTGATCGATCTTCGGCTACTCGCATCCAGCTCCATCCAGCCCTCTTGCTCCAGCTCTCTTCCTGAACTGTTTAGAAGCGTATTAATTATACGTAGGATATGTAGAAACGGAACCTTCGTGGGCAAACCCGACTAACCCTTGACCGGTTTTTGTTTATAAAAGTAAAATCCCTAAATAACAAGCTGCCTTCAAGGATCCCTCTTCAAACAATCTCGAACACCTAATTAAATTTGAACATTCACGCCAAATCTTCGGGTGGCATTTTCATGAATTCGCCTCTCACGACCCGGGAGTAAGTGGCGAAACTGATTCCGTAAGCATCCGGCCCGACGTTTGAGAAAATACACTTGGCAATACTTTGCACCCATGAATAAGTGATCGATGTGCCACTGAGAGCTTTGTTAAGTACTGCATTAGAAGCAGGCGCGGCATTCAATTGTCTGGATCAGTGTTGATTGTGAGTATTTATGAGGCGTTATTCGTTTGTTTGTTTGGTGAATTAGCTTTGTTTAAAAATAGACATACGGTGATGATGGTACTAAAAATAATCCCTTTCAACACAGAATCCTTGTTTATGTATTGTTTTTTTTTAATACATCTACAACCGTTTTTTTATGTGATAGGTGGCAGAGTAGCAGACGGATCACGTGATAGTAAGCGTTTGTCGCCGCCCTAGACACCTGTAACACCAGTGGAGTCACAAGTGCCAATTGGGTCTTCGGTACCGTCACTCGACGAAATACAGCGCAGGCGCTGCTTCAAGCCGGTCTTCTGTGTGGCGCTGGTATCACTCCGGTTGAACCAGCCCATTCATGCTGAAGCGTGGCTGTCACACGGTAGAACGGTTTACCAAATTAAATAATATTGCATTTAGCTAAGCAGGGAATGACTATAAAACACAATTGATTTATTATATTTTTTCCTAATTTTTATTTATGGGACCGTACCTCCCGCATTCCGTACCTAATAAAAGATTTAGAGAGTCAGTCAGACGGAAAACTAAGTAATCTTATAAGGGAGCCGTAAAATTAAATTAGTTAAAACTTGAAAAACAAAACGTTTGGCCACATTAGTTCGCACCTATGAATAAACGATTGAAACTGGATGCACTCCACAGCAGCTTTGTCAACCACCCAATAGTACTACATTAGCAACTAGCAGATCGTATTCCGTTGTGTTCGAGCTTCAATGCGAGCTTTGTTCTCAGTCTGTTCTGTCGTAGAAGCGAAACGCGTCAATGAAAATAAAATGATCACGCAATGCAATACCACGTATGTGTAGAATTCACAACTTTTTTAAAAGTCTGGGTATCGTAGTGGCTGTTAGCCTTTTTAACATCGTAAGGCCTAGTCAGCAGACACAATAATCAATTAGTTTTGCCTCGTATGAGACTTTTGGGTCGTACGATTTAAATGCGTTTTGCCACTTGCAAGTTTTATTTCAAGATCGGGATTTGGGACGGCCAAAGTTGTCAGTTTTAAGGCTGGTAGTAACATTCCATCAAGAGTAATAGCCTAGGGTATTTGACAAAAAAAAATAATGTGTTTAATCAAAAGACCTCTAAATTTAAGAAACATTATTGAAAGAATTGCTCGATTCTGTTTTGAATCACTTGAGATATCATAACTTTAAGAGCACATATTTTGGGCAAGCCCAAAAACGCTCTATACAAATGGCTACAGGCGAGTGACGTCACACGCTCGTATCTTGCATGCGTGTCTAGTAAATTTTGTATGGTAGCTATATCAAATGTTTCATTTAAGTAAATGGTTTTATAATAAAAGTTGGTGGAAAATGTTAGTTCAATGATATATATATATATATTTTAAATTTTATACTTTAAAAATGGACTTGTCCATGAAACTTTGAATGCTCATAAAACCAGCTAGACGTTATATTTTTAACTGAAAATGTTGGCCATTGTTTCTTATTTACCAGTATTTTGGAAAATTATAAATATTTTTTACTATATCGAGATTAGTCAAATACCCTATTTTGTTTCTTACTTTATGTACTTTCAATCAGAATACTTGTAGGTTAGATACTTGAAGGAATATTAGTTAACTGCTTGCTAACTTTGGTTTACATAACATATAAACTATTATAAATGAATACCTTTAACTAAAATAAAGCTAGGACACATTTTTATTATGAAATAGGTGGCAGGCGAGCAGACGGATAACCTGATGGAAAGCAAATGCCACCGCCCAAAGACACCTGCAACATCAGTAGAGTCACAAGCGCACTGCCAACCTTTAACCCCGTTTTCCCCCAATTGGGCCTCCGGTACCCTCACTCACTTGACGAAACACAGCGCAGGCGCTGTTTCACGCTGATCTTCTGTGAGGCCGTGTTATTAATACGGTCGGGCCTATCCATTCATGCCGAAGCGTGGCTCTCCCACAGTCCAATTTTGCCTTTAAAGTGATACATGTCATATCAAATTGGCTGGTACGTAACTACCTCTTTTAAACAATAAATATGGAGCCATAAAATCAAAAAATCTATTTGGTTAGACCGCCTCTTGAAGTCTTCATTCAAATAATTCTAAATGAAAATCCTTCCAAAGCACCCGCTGCCTGTAGGAGTTACAAACGCCCACTGGAAAGTTGAAAAAGTTCCGGTAGCTTCATTCCGGATGAAAAACCGAAAAGCGCAAACTGTGTTAAATCAATTCAAAAACGTTTGTATCGGGTATACGTACTACGTTTTGGATTTCCCTTACCAAAGGTCTGAATGTTTTTAATTCCTGAGAAATTGCATAGAAAAAATTATGTGCTCAGGGATTTCACAAAATAATGCTACCAAATCCGATCTTTGGTAATTACAGTATCCCAATTGCTCTCTGATCGTCGCATCCCTAGCAGAATCAGAATCATTTTCAGACATAGAAACATACTTTATTTTCATAATAAATAGTTGATACAAAAGTCTTATAAAATAGTGGTAGTTTGAGAAACTAGTTTACGTATAGGTTTCTTAATGGTGTTTTCCATCACGACCGAACCCGAGCATAGATTAAAAAAATCACGCTCGATTGGATTTAAACTTACAACCGGTTGGGTTTCGGAAGTGCACGTTACGAGTAATAAATGTGGTTGTAGAGTTACGAGTATTATTCGAGCATGAGCATCCGGGTCCATAAGTGTGTATATAATAAAATATATTACCACCTACATTGTACCTTATGGAACGCAATAAATTATAGAGTATTGAGTATAATGTACACGGGCGTTCATGCTTCAGCAGATCTTCCGACTAGAGTACAGTGAACGCGCAGATCATCGTTAGATTAGCAATATTCTTCAAAGTGGAACATTTTCCTCCTCGAGTTTTCTTAATAGAACATCGAGTCGACGACATGAAGTAGGGGCGGCCATCTCGAACCTCGTTACCGCAGCAAAGACAATTTTCTCCCTGCAACTTCTCCGACAAATGTGATTACTACGCTTACAGCTCTATGTTAAAACTTCTGTAATTGTGTTTTCAGAAGTTTTTGGTTATGTAAATCTTAATTTACAGTATCATCTGCGGGTAAAATCGCGCAATTTAACATTTCCCGTTGAAAAAACTTGGTAGCTGTGAATTTTGTTGACTAGTTCAGAATGTGCTAGGCGTGGCACTTGAGTTTCATTGCATACAAGGAAAAGTTACTTTAGTATACTTTTTGTTATTCATAGGTACAGTTCTCAAAAACACGTATGTAAGTTATTAACAGATTGAATAAGTAGAAACTTTAATTTTATATTTTGAATTCGAATAAACCAAATAGTGAAATGGGCACATTTGATATCGGTAATAGCTACTTATACCTAAATGTAAATTATATTATGCTTGTGGACATTGAAAATGAAAATAGTTGATTGAGTTTCAGGTCCATATAGAGACACTTATGAATGTCAACATTGTGAAATTGTACATCAAGATTGATACTTTATTTTCATTTACTTTAGAAAATTAATCTATAATCAATTTTGAATATTTATCAAACGTCGATATCAACTGAAAATATAAAGAAGCATCTTGAGTATATTAATGTTGCAGTGAAATCGTAGAATTCATCAATTTACGATGTGGCGAAGCGGTATTTTATTATAGAGAGATATAAAGGCTATTCAGGCGGAACAATAATGGCCACACCCTTTTTCTTGATGTAGTTATACGAGAAAAATAATATCTATCCCTAGAATATTTAAATTGGAATAATAACTTATTCAGCTTAGTCGAGTAACGAACAGTAAACGCTTATTAGTTAGAAGACTGTTTAAGTATTGTAGCTAATAAAATATAATAAATGTTTAGAGACAGCATGACATATCCAACTGACTGCAACAGGCTGCTGAATCATGATAGATACCTAAACATATAAACGTATCATCTCAGAGTTGGCTACAAGATGTGACGGAAAATTTCAAATAATGATTGCATAATGATATAGTGAGACGTAATATAACTAGTTTTTAAGTTTTATACCTCTGTTTTGTGTGCAATAAAAAGCATATTCATTCATTCATTCATTCATTCATTCAATACACTAACATATAAATAAAACGATAAAGCCACGAGGAGGTCATATTACGAAATGATAAAATCTAAAATTTTACTACCACATCGAGATAGGTAAAGCTACCATCGCTGCATCGGTTACATTTCAATTGGATTAATGGAGCTGTAATCGAAAATAAGTAAAAAAAAATCTTTAGGCTCCACTATAAATAAAATCTATTACGTTTGCTGAAAGGCTGGAGTGGAGAGGGTGGAGACACTGAGATGAGCCGACCTGTACAACCCAATTCACCGTGTCCTCTACGATAAACGCAGTGTTGTAACATTGAAGAAAACGCAGGATAGCTTCAGATGTTGGTAGACGTGTGCGTGTGATTGCCAACATCTTTGATGGGAAAATTCTTATGAAGATAGATAGATAGAAACTATTTTTATTATTATTTACTAGTTATTATTTATTGGACAAAAGGTTGCAGAAGGTTATGAAGATTAAATTGCAACAATTGATTTATTTTGCTACCTATGTACATTTGATTATGAATCACTTGACATCATAATAAATTAATTAAAGTTAACTACATGTTATCATACTCATATTTTAGGGCTTCATAGTTTTCTCATGTCCGTATAAACTCCAAAGTCACGGCGACCCTAAAAACCTCTCTCCTCATAAGCCTTGGAAATGCTACATTCCTTTTTAGAGTTGTTGTCGTGGCTGAATCATATTTGATTATTCTGTGACTTTTATGCAGGTACTTCAAAGTTTTTAAGGCTTTCTTTAGGTACTAGGTAGTTCAGAGTTTATACTTGTTTAAGGGCGTCGTTCGTAGCCAGACTTAAGTCCGTATAATGGTCGCCTTTACGTTCGTGCTTACTTTACGTTTGAGCATAGCAGCAATCCTCACGTTTCACGTTGAAGAGAGTATGTAGTCTGGGTCGTAGGACGATGGTAGCTCAGTCGATATGAACGTGCTCCTTTGAGACAGAAGGTAGGCTCCAAGCATACACTTCTGGATATATGTGTATAATGACTGCTCCTCGCGGTGTTATCTACGGCTTATTGTTTATTTGTAGCCTGTGTGATATGTCAGTTTCCTGTATACCAAATTTTATGATTATTTAAGTGATTATGCCTAATCCCATCATAGTAACGATGGCTTGGTTTCTACGCTAAAGGCCTTTGCACTGCAGTGGGATAGTATAAGACTTTAATTTTTTTTAATTAAAAGGAGGACGTTCTATTTTTGATTTCATAATTTTATTCTCTAAACAAGTACGAGTATAAATAGACCACGTTACGATTGTAATGATTGTAAGTAAGTGAAGTGTGCTAAAAATATCAACCAAGTTTTGCAATAACATACTTACAAAGTTGGAAGCATAAATGAAGAGGATTGGTCAGATTTTCTTCCCCACGAGTTGAAATAACCAATCAATGAAGTTAAAGCAATGACGTAAATCCTAGGCAAAGTTATAACGGGCTTATTAAGTTATACAGGCTTGAAAGCATCCTTGGTAAGTAGCAATTTCCGACGTTATCGCAGTTGCGCCAAAATTCGGTGTTATCGATCAACTAGTTTACTTTCCATAGCAAAGTAGTTGGGATAGAAGAAATCTTAAGTTCCCCGTTTAATCCTGCCAGAATACTGTAACAAGTTTCTGGGCACGTACTTTTTCAAGTATCAAGTTTTACGTTACTTGGTCAACAATATGGCTGCTTTAAAATATCTTGCTACTTAGTTTATATAATGATAATAAAAATGTTAGCAAAATGTGAACTAACTAATAACTTAGGTTTTTTATGGGTTGGGAACATGAGGTTCAGTGAACGGTTTTTGTGGTCAGAAGCAGATGATAAAAAAATATTAAACCAATCTAAATATTTTGAACTATCTATGTAACACACACGCTATTAATCCCTTTATAATAGAAACCGACTTTACAAGATCCTATTTAACAGTTCTATTTCGCTTGGAGTTTATTCTTAAGGTGGGCACCGACAAAATGTGGCCGAGACCACCTAATAGTAAGTTGTCTAAGACACTTGTGTTGGGTATGACTTGCAACTTGCCTTACGGCTATCTTAGATTATTTGATTTATGTACTATAATGTGGTTGATCGTACTCTATATATAAAAAAATACAATTCTCTGTAATCCTGTGAAATCTGTATGTAAAAGACCGGCAACGCATCTGCACTCCTTTTGGTGTAGCTGAAGTCCATAGACCGCAGTACCTAATCACTTTCCATCTGTAACCCGCATGTCATTTGCTTTGCTATCTCATAAAAAAAAGAATTCTTTTGACATGCATAGGACGAGCGTGAAAGAATATATGCCTATTTATTAGACCTGAGCCTCATTGCAAAAAGAACGCTAGGATGCTAATCAACTAAGACAAAATTAAGTTACTAAATCCTCAAAACAATAGTTACCACCGTGCTTACTTGGCGGAATGAACAGATGGTCTGACGGACCCGGTTTAACAATCCATTTTAACGGTCGAAGAAAAACGCCTACAAGAAACTTGTTCACTAATTGATTGCTAGCAAAGTAGTGTGTGTATACGAGTATGCACAGAGAAACATACAGGAAGTATCGGTAAACGGTTCCACATAAAAAAACTTTTGCAAGTTCTCTGAACTTTTTTATGGCCTCATACAAAATAACTAAACCGATTGAGTTTCTACGAAGTCTTTCATACGAATATAAAAGTGATAAAACTGGAGTTATCCGAGTAGTCTATAGAAGTCGTAATTGAAGATACCTTTTCTATTCCTTTTCAGCTGTACAACGATGTACCTACTTTTATCACTCTACTAGACAGTAATTTTTAAAAGACTGGAGGCCCAATTCCGGGGAAAGGGGGCTTAAAGTTGGCAGAGCACTTGTCTCTTTACTGGTGTTTTAGGTGACTATGGGCAGCGGCAATCACTCGAATCACCATCAAGTGATCCGTCTGCTCGTCTGCCACCTTTCACATAAAAAAAAATTTGTTCAGAATGTAGTAAACCTGTTTTTCTATAAGTGATAGGCAGCAGGCGAGTAAACTGATCACCTAATAGTTAGCGCCATGGACCATGGTGTCCATAACGCTTACCATCAGTAACACTAATGGAGTCACAAGTGTACTGCCAACTTTTTTTTCTCAGATTGGGCCTCCGCTACCCTTTTAATTTTCCGTTGAGGGAATGCTGCCGGCCTGATGTGCAATGGGCCGACGTCCTTATACCCGTCTGCCGGGGGCATTCACTTATGCCTTGGCTGATGGCTGAATATCGAGATGGCCGCCATAGCCGGTATATCAGTAAGAGAACATTATTATAAATTTCTATCAACGGACGAAACTTTGAATGGGAATCTTCAAAACCAAATGTTTTTACGGTATCTTAGTCGATTTCGACGAATGACGAACATCCAATTCCATCCAATCCAACTCGAAGTGGATAGAGAATTAAATTTTCAGCTTGTAAAAAGAAAAATGTCTTCGTGAAGTGATAAGTTTATACAGGGTAATAACATTTTTCCAGTGGAATCTTTTTACAGCTCTATCGTCGGATTGGTCCGTAATTATATTTGTCCGTAGGAGCAAGCCCTAAGGCGAAAATATTTTTTCTGCTGAAACGCTTTTGTTCGACCCCGATGCTTTGTTCGTAGATAAACTCGCGATTTGGCCTTATTTAGGTCAGTGCACTCTACTCGTAATCGCAAAAAGATAAGTATGGCTATTACGTCCCGGCGGAATTTAATTGCTTTTGTTTGTAAGTCCAATCGTATTTACATGTTAAGTGTAATCTGTAGGGATGTAAGTGGGTATCATTACTTAACAAAAATACTAGTACAGTCAGTAGCAGATATACCTGGGCGGACAAAATGTACAAAAAAACATATATACACTTCGTTTGTTGGAAAAATATTGATCTCTTAGTTGTCAATTTCACGAAGACGTTTCACTTTTCAAATACATGTATATTATCATCTGAAGGTTCTTTGAGATTCTGTGGGTAACTGTGAAACAAGCCGCATCGGCTGATGCAATCCAAAGATTTTAATTAGTATCTAGTGGTTTTTAGTGTACAAATTTGGTGTTACTTTGTGCAGTGAAGTGCCGCAGGGTGATATTAATATAAGAATCATTGAATTGTGTCGTTTTTAACACTGCTATTGGTGTCGAGTGAGTTGTCACGTGAACAATTTGCTTTGACCTAATAGAGTCTTAAAACCTACGGCTTTGTTAAAAATAGTCTCCACAGAATCCTTAGGACATTAAAACGCTAAACACCGGCGTTTTATTGAGTGACTGTGACTTCGACTGACTTCGACTGTTGACTACACTTTATCAAACTACACTTGACATTGGCAAAATTAAATGTGTCATGAACACAATACAGGCCATATAAAAAAAAAAGGTTCTTTGAGATTAAATATTTTTTTGCTATTTTAATAAAAATAAATGAACGTCGACTTTTAAGATATATTCGTGTCTTGTTGAGCGGTCTTATTAACTTAAATACTATCATGATAGGGAATAGCTTTTTGAACGTTTAAACGTTAACCTCTCTTTAAACCTGTAGCGCTACCATGAGTTGACATTGAAAATTGACATTACGTAAACTATTGCTCTGTCTCTTTCAAATGCATCACAACGAAAGAGACAAAGCGATAGTATTCGATAGCGTGGATAGTATTTCAAACTCATGGTAAGGCCACTGGAGTGTATAGTCACTTCTGCTGTAAATAGTTTAATCACCTGCTCGGAGTCAGAAGTATAAATACATTTATACAACATAACAGACATAGATCTGATTTAGTACTAAGTTACTTAATCTAAAAATGAATAAGCATGGCTGGTTATAATATTTTCACGACATGATAGTGTTATTTATGGTGACAAATAGAAATAAACGTGCGCTCATAGGGCTAATACCCCATCCTTTACTTTAATAGACAATAAATACAGCTTATAGTGTCACTGAGTTAAATAAAGTAATATATTTTACTGCATCTTTTAAACCAAATGAAGAAAAATTACACCAGAAAATTCACAGTGATCTACTAGTCTCAAACTAGATTTACTAAATAAAATTGGAATAAAAAGAAAGGCCTTTCAATCGTTAAGTCAAATTAATTTATGATTATGAAAATTGAATATGATGCAAATAAGTTATTTGATTTGTTTTGATTTAATTTGAGGATAATGAAAAATTATTACATAATATAGTAATATTATAGTAAATATATCGATTATCGACCCGATTTTTCCATTGTCATATTAAAGTCAGCGAATGAAAAGTAATAAAATTGCATGTCTTGCTCTTACTTTTAATCGTATTTTATTTTACCGATATCCATACTAATATTTTAAATGCGAAAGTAACTCTGTCTGTCTGTCTGTCTGCTACTCTTTCACGCCAAAACTACTCAACGGAATTAAATGAAATTTGGTATACAGATAATCTAGACCCTGAGAAAGGACATAGGCTACTTTTTATTGCGAAAAGGGGGTTGTAAGGGGTCGAAAGGGGGGTAAAAAGTTACTTTTCCACGCGGACGGAGTCGCGGGCGGCCGCTAGTTTTAATATACTATTGAAAAACGGCCCGAGTAATAAGTTGTACTCAACCATCTGTCTTATTTGGTTAGAGAATTACGTGATGACGTATTTCAGTACACACATTTCTCGATAGGCAACACTTCTTGTTTCTCAATAATACCTACAAGCAGCCACAATATTGCGCTTCCTCCGAAGAACAAAGTCCGATCTGCTATATTGAACATATTGCAGATCGGACTTTATTCTTTGGAGCAGTTTATTGTTGACAATTCCAAGCCAGAAGTCGGGGTGCTTACATCTTTGGCAAGTTTCGCGCGTGGCAATCCATTTTTTGTCCGACATTAGGGAAATCCTCGCAAGCCCTATTTAGGAAATTGCCTCCTTTATCGCCCTTGTGGCTAACACAGTTCGGCTCGACCCCGATCCGCCGAGAGGCCCTTTTATTTTTAAACATCCAACTTTTAGTAGCCATTTACGAGTTCAGATCACTTACTTCCACTGCTATTTTAATTCTCAAAACAAATTTAATAAATGGGAGTTTGTTTTAAGTTGGAATAGGTAAAATTGGTACTTAGGTATTGCGAGCTGGAATTTGAATTAGTTTATAGGAGAAACAAATTGGATTCTGTTTGTGCCATTAGCATTTCTGGCGGAGAAAAACTCGACAATTTGCTTTGATGGAAATGTAAGGCTCGTGATAAATCGGTTTCGAAATGCCTGTCTAATAATGTTATGTATGTTGCTTAATTCGTTTCAGCAATTTTATCATCATGATTTTCTTCCAGTTTATTTAAAATAAATAAATCCTCCAACCGATAGTCGGCTACGGCGGTCAATCTTAAAGATGCACTTATGCAGAATATAATATATGTATTATAGTGCTCAAGTGTGCGCGCAACCACAGGTGCATGCCTCTTAATTTGATGGGAGAATAGTGTGACACGACTGAAGAGACATAGGTCGTAGGACCAACATATTAACGTGCTTTCCGAGGCACGGGAGTACAAGACCGCCAACTCAGACTTTCGACACTGAGAATTTCTTAACAGAAAAACTCAGGTACAAAGTAACCCTTGTTATATGATAGTCACATTAACTACTGTTATTGCATAAAGTTTGAAAATGAATTAGTTATCATTGTAATAAAATGCATATTTTCGACATCACGATTGACCGAATCGGGAAACTTCAAAGTGCCATGAAAATTTTAAAGCATGCATAAAAGTAGAGGTAAGTTACCTAGTAAATAAAATGTAGTCACAGTCACTGCTACCCGGTAATAAATTATATTATCTACTTATAACACAGTACACATATTCCCAGTAGATTTTTTTTATTAGACTTTAGGCCAACGCTTGACCACAATCGCACCTGATGGAAAGTGACGATGAGGTCTAGGATGAAACGCGTTTGCCTAGAAGATGCCTGTTCACTCTTGCCTTAAAGATGTCCAAGAATATAGAACTATTTGACTAATGCCGCTTTAATGACTTTGCAAAAATTGCAAACGAAAACCAGGCAAATTAAGCAGAAACCGAAAGTTAGTTCTCCTGACCGTGATAATTTAAACCTGTGATTTTCAGTTGCATCTTTTAATCTAGCTTATTGTTCCCGGCAGTATTCCTACACTAACGTTGGACATAAGTCAAGTTACTGGCTACCAATATTAAAAATATTGTTATAAAACTGTAAAGTAGGCAAGTTAGTGAATAAAATGTAGTCACAGTCGCAGATACTCAACTACCCGGTGATAAATCTAGGCTAATTTTGAATCCACCTCACATAACCGTTACTTTTATACACACCATTGCCTTTATGTTTATGTTTTTCTATACTTACGCTTACAATATTTTCAAATTTACGACGCCATAAAGTCGTGTAAGGGCGTTTCCTCTTGATGGAGTAAGAAAAGGTATTTCTTGTAGTAGATTTTGTTGCTCGAATGATACTAAGTAGTAGTGGGATATGCGGAAGATTTTCTTTTGGACAAATATCTACAGGATACACGCCTTTTACCAATAATTTTAAGCAACATTTATTGTATGACTTTTGGAAATTTGCATAAAAAAATTGTGTTATATACAAAATCGGCCACGTGACTTGTTCGTTTTGTATGGGGAGTTGAAAAAATTTCGACGAATTTTTAAAAGTCGTAGAATTAACGTAGTTTGCAATGGTTGATAGAAGCCGTGGTTGAAGGAATGCGAATATTTACAGATACGCCCTGTATAACCTAAGCTTCTTACTTCTTCAGACAAAACTTTTTTAGCTAATTAGCGTTGGGTTTCTAAAAGAAGTGAAAGAAAAGTCTAAAGTAAATTTCAACGACGACTCTACCAATTACTTTTATAACGAAAAGAAATTATACAACTATCACAAATCTCATTTTAACTTCGTCCTTCGTATCTAACATTATTTAAACTTTTATAGCAGAATCGATTTCGGATAGTTAGATTGTGCTTTGAATTCGGTTACTGTTTTGGAGATCTCTAGTAACATGATTGTAACTATGTTCGTAGGTAACTAAACATTAATTACTAAACTTGTGGGTTTACTTTGAAACATAATAATATAGTCAAATTGTAGATATGTTAATGTTAGTAATAATAGAGCATCCATTTTGATAACATTGGACTCCCAAATATCAAACTTCCCAATGTAAAGTTTATGGTGAATCAATATTTTATCAGCACATTAGGCATTTCACAGTCAGCTGCAAAGTAAACACGATTCAATGAAATAATAATTAGACTGCAAACGAGGTCGCACTAAGTAATAATTTATTGTTGTTTGCCGGCGCATTTTGTTGCAGAAATATATTGCAAGTAGAGATAGCCTCAACACAATGCGTATCGATAAAAGTTGCACGCTACATCGATGTTTATTTATTTTAAAATTTATTGCACAAAATGTTATATAATAGGAGAAGTTAATGTATTTGCAGTATGTAGTTTCTTAAAAAATCAAATAAAAAAATAAAATCTACCGGTCAACCTTTGGGTCATACAGAGAGTATAATGGTGGAGGTCAGAATAATGGATACACGGATATAACGCAGTAATTTCTTTAGGCTCAGTTAGGTTTGTTTGATGTTTATATTGAAGAAGTAACTGCATTTCATGGTAGTAAGGTAAACATCAAGGTTAAAGAAGCAGAGGACGCGAATTAAAAAAAGGAAAGGTTGTCAATTCATATACAGAGTGGTGGGAATAATCTGGATGAGAATGGCATACCTACAACTGTTGTGAATGGCTTACACAGGCGACCTACCCTCATTGCGATCAAGATATATACTAATGACGACCGGACCGGGGGACGACGACCCGGTTGGTTCAGTGGTAGTGAATGCTGCGTCTGGGCCAAGGGTTGCGGGTTCGATCCCCGCACAGTACAAACATTTGTGTGCATGAACATGTCTGTTTGTATTGGTCTGGGTGTTTTCTATGTATTATAAGTATGTATTTACAAAAGAAAAGTATTATATGTATATATTTGTAATTCCACTGTTGGTTCTGATATCTGTAACACAGGTGCTTGAGCTACCTATCTCAGAGTCAGATCAATGTATGTGATGTAGTGAAATATTATTATATTATATTATTATTAATGATTATGAAGGTAATCATAACTTTACAGCCATACTGTAGAAGTATACTCATCTTTTAAGCATTAAAACATTATGCCACAAATAATATTCGTAACGTACAAATCGATTCAAATTATCGATACCTTAATTAGTACAAAAGTACAAGAAGTATGTCTCGCCTTTATTGCCAGCTTAATAAGTATCGGAGATCCCGTTGCAATTATAAATCACAAGAATACAACGAATAGACTTTTACCTGGCTGCGATAAAATGGACGGAAAATGTAGCCTTTTCTAACATGGATTTGTTAGTTTACGTTCAGCGAGAATAGTTAAATACCTAAGAGCCGGTGGGAGGTGGGGCTTTGAGCAGAAACTAATATTAAAGACTTAATACACTGGCTTATTTTATAGAGTTTTATTCCTCCTCTTGAAAGGTGTACATAGTCACTGCTTCAATCAGAGACGTTAATTAAACCTTATTTGTCACTTAATGTGAGACTATCCATAATTAACATAATGAGAATTAAAGTTAAATGACGTATCTAAGTGCGGCAGTTAGCCCCTAAACAGCAACTGGGCACGGATGCACCAGTCTGGTCCAGTTGTGCGATGAGATGTGTGACACAGCGAGCGATAAGAGGAACAGCCCGGTAGGTACCGCGATGGAGTCCGCGATTATGCTGAGACAGACCGCCTAGATAGACGCATCCTAATTCATCATACAAGGTAAGGAACATAATAGCACAAAATAATTACACACAGAAGGTAGACTCAGCCTGATTTTGAATTTAGAAGAGTTCGTCGACATATGCATACATAAGCGCGCGGCCTCTACCACAGACTTCGACAGTTTGACAATCTTATGTCATAGGCTAGGATTAATGTGGTCGAAAAGGCGTATTTCCCTTTTAGTACATGACACGTTTTTAGCTCTTAGTGGGCAGCCTACTTTCTGTGTGTAATTATTTTGTGATAATAGGTTTCCCTGGGACAATGTTTAAAGACTTTTCACATAGCTAGCTCTGTCAAGCATGTAGACAAGTCTTTGAACTTTTTTCCCAGGCAAAATCTTTTAAGCTAGCCATGTCTAGCTATGTAGACAAGTATTTTAATATTTTGAAAGAGAAGAGGAGTATACAAAAATAAAACAACAACAAAAACACGTTCCACTCGACAACAGTTCCACCCACATCATTTAGATGCTTGGCAATCTTCAACTGTGCGTTTCTCAAGAAACTTTCTGCCTCGAACTACAAAACTATGGAATGAACTGTCACCAGCGGTATTTCCGAACCGATACGACCTGCAAACCTTCAAAAAGCGAGCGTATTCCTTCTTAAAAGGTCGGCAGCGCATTTGCGACTCCTCTGGTGTTGCGGGTGTCCATGAGCGGCGGTAATCGCTTACCATCAGGAGATCCGTCTGTTCGTCTGCCCCCTATCTCATAAAGAAAAAACGTATGTATTTACACTTTCGATAGTGTACCTACGTGTGGACGGTGAAAATGCTTACAACGACTGGCAGAGTGTTGATGATGTAAATGTTTATACACCCTCAATAGTAAGTTCAGGAAATCTATGCCATAATTTCATATGACATCTTTAGTTCTCTGCCCAATAGATGATCGGTGTGAATTGTTTGGCACAAGATGTGATCATAGATCGACTTGACATTTATTGTTGGCAAGGAACCTACATTTTCGGTTGTTTATCACTATTAATATTGTAGCTTGGTTAACGTGTCTATATGTATGACATCGTTATTAAGACCCATATGGTGTAAAGTTATGTTGGTAATTTCGCCATCGAATTCTTGCTCTCTTGCGGTGAGCGAAGAATGGTGCGGTTGCTTAGTCGAGAAGCTAATATGATATAGGTATACTTTAATGCTACCTGGTTAATTTATATCTACCTCTATACTTAAACATCCTACCTCCTTCCATCCATCTCGGGTGTATCCAAAGCTACCGTTTTGGAGCCTAGGGTACGTTTGAACCATAATCTAGGGTTTGGTAAGTCTGGTAATTACAATGAAAAAATCTTCCGTCTCACATTCGCAAGCCATAGAATGGGGGAACCAGACAAACAAGAAGTGCCTTCGTACTAAAATGTACGTCTTGTTTAATTTCGTCGCGCTTACTCACTGTTTGCAATATTTTTTCAAACGGTTCTTTATCATTAGTGTTAGATAAATCGGATAAAGATAGTATCGACTCAATTATTTAGAAGTCTTACGTACATCGTATAAGTAACTAGTGGCCCGCCATCACTTTGTTTCGGGACAGAACCTAGTTCCGCCGTCGCCTTTTCGGTTTGTGTATAAGGTTTTTCGATGTCTATGGAGTTTATCTCTTTATTAATAGTATAGAAGAAGATATATTATGCTGCTTCTTTATAAATTTCCTTTTATTTACCTTCAATATTGTATAAATAATAAAACTTCATTTGAAACTGGTAAGCTTCACCAGCATGATACCGTCAAAGACGTGGCTGAATATAGGATGACCCTGCAGAATATTAAAGAGCAGATCATTTCGCTGAACTGCGGCTAAAGCCATACGTAAGCCTGGTCGATGGGCGGATTACCCCTTCTTTGATGCACCGGGCTCCAAATTACAGCACTAGGGGGCTTTGGAATAATTCGCAGGTTTTTTTAGGGCTTTTCCAATGGAAACAGTCCTATATTCGTAGAATGTTTCGATAAGTAAATGCATATCATGGTTTGTTACGGTGTATTGTTATTAAAAGATACGAAATGTATAGGGTTTGAGATCTAATACTGTATGTGGAAATGAAAACAGATGAACACGCACACGAAAAAAATATTTTTACATTTGTCCTAACCAATAAAATAATGAACACTTTTCCTGTTACGTTAGAATAACGATAGATTATATTATTATTCTAAAATAGGTAGGTACTGTTTTGGTTTAGTCGCCACTCGCTGTACGCCAGAAAGTAGAGGTTATCTACTATCTTATATTATGTATTGTGACAACATTCTACAGTTTATACATATTTTTGGAGTTGACTGTACAGGTACGCTTTTAATTTTTTATTAGGTAAGTGCTGTAGTATACTATACTATAACTAAGTACTTGAATATGATGATTTTCTCAAAGAAACAAAGAGTAAAATATATATATTTTTACTTCTCTTAGATACTAATTACATTAATCAGCCGATCACTTAAAAATGAAAAAGCGCAGTTTTTTATTATTATTCAACCCTATGTTTCCTAGAGAAAAATGCTCATATCTAAGTACAAAAACGACCCTTAAAGTATTTGTAGGTACTAATTGAAAAATAAGGGTGTTTATAAAAGACAGAGTAAACGGTTGCTTATTCATTACATTCCGTTGCCTTTTCCTCATTACCAGCTAACTTTTCAACATAATAATTCTACCTACATATACATTTAATACGCTTTTGAATATTCTTGACCGTCCATTTATTTAAAATTGAAACTAGGAGTAAAAACTACGCCGCCCACATCAAAAGAAAATTCCTGTTCATCTGAAAAACACTTCAGAACATTAAAATAGCTACATGTGGGCTGTTTGAAACAACCGCACGTATTCAGAGTTCGTTTCAATAGCAAACATCCATTAGGTCAGATTACAAGGTCTAGTAGAACGAAGGGCTTCAAAGTATGGGTAACTCTCAAACTTCCCCGAAAAACATCTCAAACGCTTGCGTGGTAAATATTGCTTGTGTGCGATCGAAAATACAGAAATGTGATTTAAGCTCTTTCAAGGGAATAATAATTACCTATGTCTAATAATAATGTTATATAAAATTTGAAGAAACATTCCTAGAACGTAAAATATGGAGGTTTTATCTTTTAAACATTAAACATTCGTTGTAAATATACGTATCGCAGCCAAAGAAAGGTGCTATACAGCGGCAATGAAATTGAGGGGAACTCCGATCCAGTTGGAAAGTTTACGCCCAGGACACAAAAATTTGTGCAAAAGCCACATTTAATGTAACTGAACCACCTGATTTGTAATACCCACCCATATTTGCAAAATCATTTAATCATTTAATAAATTACTTGATTTGATTTGTCTCTAACGGACACGTTTCTCTTTTTTATGTGGGCGGTGGCAGATGAGCAGACGGATCACCTGATGGTAAGCCATTACCCTCAAACACCCGTAACACCAGTAGAGTCACAAGTGCGCTGACACCTTTAACCCCCTTTCCCCCAATTGGGCCTCCGGTACTCACTCACTCGACGAAATACAGCGCAGGTCTTGCTTCACGCCGGTCTTCTGTGAGACGTAGTATCGAGCCGGGCCATTCATGCCGAAGCGTGGCTGTCCCACGGTTAAAAATCTAGTCGGTCTTAACGTATATCTTTTGCTCCGATTCATAGTGATGATCACTCTAAACACGCATGTACATATGTTCAGGCAATCGGCGTTCTGCGACTAATAACTATTCTGTGGCCGGGTCTCTAGCTAAGTAGGTTCCCGTCTGGGAGTAACCCAAAAATGTTGATCGCGAACATGAATGTAAATGAACGCCCCAGATTTATGCGTGACGGTCCATCTCAATCAGAAAGTGAAGAATGAGCTGACAAAGACTCGACAATCCCTGTGTCGACTGCGAGTTCGGAAAAATCGACCACTCCCGACTTCCCTCTTGATTTTATAACGCAATCTTGCAAAAACTTCAAACTTGTGACGGCTTGACTCATGTTCGTCGACGTAGATTGATGTTAGCTCTCTAACATTTTTGAACTTTATTACAGTTTCATGTTATGAGTACTTATCGCCAATAAAAGAAAGCATCTACTTTGTACTCCATTTGTATGGGAATGGTAATTTATCAGGGGTGAGTTCAATTCCAATTTGTAAATGTTTTTGGAAATAATATTTTCTCCTTTAGAATTTCTATGCTCAACACTTCATTGTTATTAATAGACTTTCCTATTTCCGGATCATAGTCCAATCGTATTCCAGATTCTCGAACCAACAGAGGACATAAACCGGACATTACGACTGGATACGATTTTGTTATATGATTGGTGGCAGACAAGCAGACGTATCACCTGATGGTGAGCGATTGCCACCACCCATAGACACCTGCAACATCAGGAGAGTCCCAAGTGCGCTGCAAATCTTTAACTCCCTTTGGGCCCGGTACCCTCACTCACTCTGCAAAACAAAGCGCAGGCGCTGCTTCACGCAGGTCTTCTGTGAGGCCGTTGTATCACTTTCGAGCCAGCCCATTGATTCAGAAGCGTGGCTCTCCCACGTTTCCCCTTGTTTTCACACGCGCTGTGCGTGCTTTTGTTTAAACAGGTATGTTCTAATTTATTACGGGATGGTTTTGCTTTAACCAGCTTTGTACGCAGCTAAGAATGACATGCTGAGATGATGATGTGGCTGGTGGTATAATTTTATTCGGGCGCACGTAGATTTCAAAACATAAATATGCAAACGCCTAACATAACAAGTACACTATACTAACATGTTTGTGTTTATGAGCAATGCGTTGGTGTGCGCGAAAGGGGATTTCAAAATAACAAACAGCGTTTTGATGTATCAAAGCTATGTATCTGAAAAGATATATATCTGCGTTGTTACAAAATTACGAATTTAGTATTAGAATGGCAATGCTAAATGGATCTTTATTTTCTTGATGATCTTTATTTTTAATCCCTGACGCAAACGGGTGGGGTGCTAAAAGTTTGGCGTGTCTGTCTGCTTGTTTATGTGTGTGTCTGTCTGTAGCATTGTAGCTCCCAAACGAATAAATCGATTTGGATTGTGTTTTTTTTGTTTGAAAGTTATACTTAATAATTGGAAATGTTCTTAGCTAGATTAGATTCCCGTGATATATGAGAGTATCAAATGAAAGGGTACATTATGAGAACATTTCGGGACTTTTATAAGTTGCCAAATTGAGCCAAGTTTTAGTTAGTAGTGATGGCATGCGTTTAATATTAACAAAACTCATATAATGTAAGTAATGTAACTCACTAATCAGCCGCGCTTGCAGGTTTTTTAAGAACTTTAACTTTTTATTGCTTTTCTATTGACAACATTTAGTAATGATGATAAAAATCTCACACACATTGTGATGACATCATTATCTCTACACTGTTCAATTTAAATAAGGAATATACTCGTACATGACGTATTGCACATAGCATACATATAAGTATGTATAAAAAATAAAACTATGCACATACTTATAAACAACGAAGGCGGTATTTATTGTTTTAGGATGCCAAAGCCATTTTAATAGGTATCATAAATAAAGTTATATCAACAATAATATTATAAGCAATAGATACACTTCTTTACGTATGCAGTAATTATTAACCTCGTCCCACTGCGGCGATATCTCTGACACATTAAGCGTCGTATTATGTGATATGATTGGTGGCAGACAAGCAGACGTATCACCTGATGGTGAGCGATTGCCACCACCCATAGACACCTGCAACATCAGGAGAGTCCCAAGTGCGCTGCAAATCTTTAACTCCCTTTGGGCCCGGTACCCTCACTCACTCTGCAAAACAAAGCGCAGGCGCTGCTTCACGCAGGTCTTCTGTGAGGCCGTTGTATCACTTTCGAGCCAGCCCATTGATTCAGAAGCGTGGCTCTCCCACGTTTCCCCTTGTTTTCACACGCGCTGTGCGTGCTTTTGTTTAAACAGGTATGTTCTAATTTATTACGGGATGGTTTTGCTTTAACCAGCTTTGTACGCAGCTAAGAATGACCATGCTGAGATGATGATGTGGCTGGTGGTATAATTTATTCGGGGCGCACGTAGATTTCAAAACATAAATATGCAAACGCCTAGCATAACAAGTACACTATACTAACATGTTGTGTTTATGAGCAATGCGTTGGTGTGCGCGAAAGGGGATTTCAAAATAACAAACAGCGTTTTGATGTATTCAAAGCTATGTATCTGAAAAGATATATATCTGCGTTGTTACAAAATACGAATTTAGTATTAGAATGGCAATGCTAAATGGATCTTTATTTTCTTGATGATCTTTATTTTTAATCCCTGACGCAAACGGGTGGGGTGCTAAAAGTTTGGCGTGTCTGTTTGCTTGTTTATGTGTGTGTGTCTGTCTGTAGCATTGTAGCTCCCAAACGAATAAATCGATTTGGATTGTGTTTTTTTTGTTTGATAGTTATACTTAATAATATATGGAAATGTTCTTAGCTAGATTAGATTCCCGTGATATATGAGAGTATCAAATGAAAGGGTAGATTGCATTCATTATGAGAACATTTCGGGACTTTTATAAGTTTGCCAAATTGAGCCAAGTTTTAGTTAGTAGTGATGGCATGCGTTTAATATTAACAAAACTCATATAATGTAAGTAATGTAACTCACTAATCAGCCGCGCTTGCAGGCTTTTTTAAGAACTTTAACTTTTTATTGCTTTTCTATTGACAACATTTAGTTATGATGATAAAGATCTCACACACTTGTGATGACTTAATTATCTCTACACTGTTCAATTTAAAGAAGGAATATACTCGTACATGACGTATTGCACATAGAATACTTATAAAGATTGTATAACGATGGCGGCCTTTATTATTTTAATGCCAAAGCGTTTGCCAAAATTTAATAGGTATCATAAATAAAGTAATAAAATATCAACGTTAATATTATAAGCAATAGAATACACTCCGCTGTAATGTGTCAATAAACGGACTGAGTACTACTGGAATGAGGTAATGTATAAAATAGTTGATTGTTATAATATTTATGATACCTTAAAATGACTAACACAAACATTCTAAGCAATAGGTACAGTCAGCTACACATCAGGTTACCACAACCTGTCTAATTTTCTCAATTGATATTCAACCTAATGTGTATGACAGTAAGATGAGAGTCGGTTGAAGAAATTTGACAGTTTTGTATACTTTGATGTGTGGCTGTACGTACATTTCTTTATGTATGCAGTATTCATTAACTTTGTCCCACTACGGCGATATCTCTGACACATTAAGCGTCGTATTATGTGAGGCTTATGATATAAGGAAAACGCGCGCTAATCTGGCAATCACAGCGTGTCAAGATCAAGAGCGTGCGAACTGTTTGGCCAAACGTTCGCCACTTTTTGCAACTCTCAACGCGGCGTATCTCTTGTCCATTCGTCACGTGTCTCTGGCAGATCCCCTTATGTGATAATTAATACGGTTCAGGCGTAAAAACGGCGGATCTGCCAGCACGCGTCTGTTAGTGCTGCAATTCCACAGACATCGAAAAAAAATCGAATGAAACTTTATCGGCTCATTCAAAACTATTGATCGTGCTCCAATCGATTTTATTATTTCCAAGGTTAATTTAAGGTTTTTTTTTATGTGATACGTAGCAGGCAAGCAGGCGGATCACCTGATGGTAAGAAATTGCCGCCGCCCATGGACACTTGCAACACCAGTGGAAAATTACAAGTACGCTGCCAACGTTTTATGCCCTTCCCCCCGAGTGGGCCTCCGGTACCCTCACTCACTCGGCGAAATAAAGCGCAGGCGCTGCTTCACGCAGGTCGTCTGTGAGGCAGTGGTATCACTCCGGTCGAGCCGGCCCATTCATGCCGAAGCGTGGCTCTCCCGCAGTTAAGGTAGAACCTTCCGGGTCCTAAAAATACTTGAACTTTCAAAATTGTAAAATGTTTACCGATTGTGTAACGTTTTTGCGTAACCCTTGTTTACTAGTTTCGATCTCTAACAGATTCCCTTGAGTGATGAATAATATCGTGTACTCCATAAAAACGATGATGGATCTGCTAGCAAGAATCTTTCTGCTAGGTTCTTTGTATATTAAAACTATTATTTATAAGAACGAGGATTTGCAGCGAAGTAAAATTTTAAGTACAAGATTATTTACTTACTTATAAATAGTGTTGCTATTTAAAAGACAAAAAGTGAAAAAAAAAACGCAGAATACAGTGTGTTCTCTACATTAAACAAATATAATACGAAAAAAATTTACCTGGAGAAAACTCCTCCGTGAAGGTTCAATATTTTCAATCATGTACCGCTTTTGCAATGTTCTTTAGAAGATAAATTTTGTCGTCATTTATGTCACTCGTAGTATGTACCATTTTTATAATAAAATTCAGGTCTAGAATGGCGGACCTGCCAGCACACGTCCCTTTATTAATGCAACTCGGGTCACAGACAGTAGACACAAAAAATCTGGAATAAAAAAAAATATCGAATCGAGTTCTTTCTGACTCGAATGTTTTCGAATAACATTTTAGAGTCTCGAATGATAAGGTAGCAATGTTACTGTCGCATCACTACCCTTTAATATACGAGAGGGAATTTGTCATGACGTCACCTGGCGAATACACGTGATCGGCATTTCAGGAAAAATGTTGTTCAATTAATTAGGCACTTTGAATGGATTCCGATAAGTATTGGTTATTGGCTGGAAAATTAGGAAGGTCGGGATTGATTGTTATGGTGTGGGCAAGCGATTAGTTTGGACTTCTTTTAGACTTGGGCGAAACAGCTCACTGGTTCGAAAAGAGTGACTGATCTTTTGAGTATGAATCACAGTATCGCTCATTCTGTTTATTTGAATATTTTATAATACTTGAATCAATTAGCTAGAATAAAAAACCAGCTGAACAGAAGTACTCAGAGTGAATGACGATGTTGAAGAACTAACTTTACTAAAACTAAGTAGGTAAGTATTGAACTCATTATTAATCTTACATAACATTTATTTTATTGTACATCTGTTTTATTAGTAGGTTTAATTTCTGTTATGTGTAGTTCCTGATTTGTGAATTTTGTGCAATAAAGTATACCTGTCGATTTATTTATTATCGGATGATGGCCAACCGGATAGAACCTAACTGAAATTCGTTTGATTTTTTTTGTTGCACCGTTTAACACCATAAACCTACCAGTTATAGAAAAGAGTAAATCGTTGAAAACCAGCATCGGCGCTTGCTTTATCTCAACTCCTAAATCTTGACGTTGACTATATGATTAACCTCTCTATCAAAAGTCTATACAGATAAGAACGAGTGAGTGGGATTAGTGAACTGATACAAATTGAGCTACTTATTCTGGAACAACGCAAGGTACTTTGCGAGGTACGAGTAGGGTTTGTGAGAGGTGATTTTTTAACTCTCAGCGCGGGGAGACGTAAGATTTTATTGGCGATTTCGGGACTTCGCAACCGCGGGAACTGGGATGTAATGTTTCATTTAGTCGACGGAGAGTGTTTTTAAGTGGTGGTGAAAGAAAAGAAAGTAATTTGGGAGTTTCGGGATGTGTATGTTCCAAATTGACAAAGGATAGTTGCCGAAAAAAATACAGATAAAGTACTTTAATCGTTTGGGTCATAAGGCTACATTTTGTTAAATTAAGCAAGCACTCCCTAAAAGTGTAAGAAATTTTCAATGCTTGTTACTTTATAACTAAATTATTTTGTTATTATGTTTCTCCTTATCATTAAAATCGTTATTCTACAATATCAGTATTATCTTAATCTAGCCCCCAGGGTCAAATGTTATACGTGGCACAGAAGCAAACGGATGACCTGATAGTAAGCGATTTTTGCCACTCGTGTATTTTTTTCTACCTATCTTATTAAATTTACATGTGCGTAGAATATTTTTCCGTATATCTTAAGAACAGAAAACTACATAGCAGAGTACAATCTATCGAATCACATTTGATATTAAACCGCACGTGTTTGACATAAAGGTTAGAATCGGTCATAGACATGTGACATTGATGCCTGGCTGTGCGCACTGACTTTGTATAGATATCACGTATGGCCATCACGAAAATGCTCCAAGTCCTTTTCCTCAAAAATGCGACTTCCAAATCAAGCTCGGATCGCAAGTGAAACCGACGAAAGCCTCAATAAAAATCACTAACACCTTTTAAAAGAGTTCAGGAAGAGGGTTCCCTATCGCAGTTGTAAATCGACCTCGGACAACTCTAGTTGACACCTAAAGACCTACTATGAGTCGAAATCCTTTGCGCGCGCCTCTAGGGTTACCTCTTTGGACTTTTATTGCAGGATATTATAGTCAGTCGATAAAGCTTTAGTGAAATAGGACGGTTTGAATATTGGAAAATGTCTTTCGGTATAATAGGATCTTGTTCTGCTTCCGGGGTGTAATGGTTAAGAGGGTGGTTTTAAAACCGGTCCTAAGTTCAAATTCCCCTAGGGACTTAGCACTTTTAGTACTAAGTAGTCTTTTGTCTTTAGTTATAGTTTTTTTATATGTGATAAGTAAGTGGCAGATGGATCACCTAGTAGGTAAGCGATCGTTGCCGACCAAGGACACTCGCAATACCAGTGGATTAAAAAATGCGCTTCAAACTCCCCTTTCCTTGAATCAGGCCTCTGGTACCCTCACACAGTCGGTGAAATACAGCGCATTTTCTGCTCCGAGCTGGTCTTAATGAGGCCATGGCATCAGTCCGGTCGAGCCGGCCCATTTATGTCGAAAGGGTCAAAACGGTCACAGGTGGTTAGGACAATGCAAGCATGATTCCGAAAAAAGGATATTTAATTTAACGTTTGTCAAGAAGGCACTATCACCACTTTAATTTGGCACATTAAGTTCATTGTTTTATTCATTACAAAAGTAAAGTTTAAAACAATTGAATTCAATACCAATTTTTCGTTGCATATCGTTTTTATTCTGTTAGTCAAAATTAAGTAGGGTGAACACTAAATTCTCATGTATTTTGCCTTCATCATGAAGACGCTAAATAACCATTATTAGGGAACGTGTGTTAACAAACGCGTTCACACTTACGATGCTGCAATAAAGTTTAAAATCGAATGCATATTTATGAACTCGACTCTTCGAAACTCGTTAGATTAGAAATTGGATTGACCGCAAACCAATTTGCACCCTATCTTAAAATTAGATAAGGCACTAATTGCTACGCAGGCGTATTAGCAGTTAATTCTAGTGGTGCCGTTTGTATTCAAATATCGATAGTTTCGCGACACTCGTATAATAACACTATCAATTGGAACACCATAGATTTAAATGGACACTAAATGTGGGTTTAGAACCAATACCAACGATACTTGGATTAGTTACCACGTATCGTTGCTATTGATTCTAAACCTATTACTGAACACTATTAGACCAAACATAATCTATGAGTAAAACTATGCTTCGTAACTAAGTTGCTGTAGCTGTGTGTGTGTTTTTTTTTTTCATATATTGTTGACCCAGAGAGCCTAGCACGATCTTTTCAAGGAAGTCGTAGGTAACATTAACATTTCGTGCCTACCCCACGATTACGCTAGTACCTATTCAACATCAGATACCTTTGTCAACGTTTCGTATTGTATCATTTCCTTCAAAAATGTATTGGATACGTTAGTTGTATAAATCTGTGCGGGCGCTCACGTTACGATACTATCTTTTCTGACGTTTTAGCTGTCAAAACCATGCTGATGATCATAAAAACGAGTTCAGAAATATTGTACCAATTATTTTAATTAAGCTTTGTTATCGACATAACTATTATAGTTTCCATCGATAAGGTGTTAACAACACTATCCCATCTAGTGAAAGTGGGGCTAATAAATTAAATTACTCCCCGTTACACCTGCTTTAAAATTATTAACGCATCAACGCGGCTTTAGTTTAGCAGGATTTTCAGCTATACTGACCGAACTGCTCCGGTACCCAAAATGGCGAGAGTTTATTTTGACAAAAAGAACGCTTCATCAAACGCAGATGTCCTTTTAACACCGCATATACTATAAGAGGTTACAAGACGTAAGATTTGTACGTACAGCTACAGATCAAAGTATACAAAACTGTATTTTTTTTTAATCTACTCTCATTTTAATGTCGTACACATTAGGTTGAATATCAATTGAGGAAATTCGACAGGTTGTGATAACCTGATGTGTGACTGACTGTAAATTAAATGATACTTATAAACGCGACGCTATAAAATAAATCCATTAAGTCGTCAAGCAATACTAACCTAAGGTATGTACGTACTATTATTTTGAAGTTTCAAACCGCGTCACACTGACTGTAGCAGAACGACAACCGTCTGCCTAGCCCGGTTTGGAAACTCATTTTACTCCATTTACAAAAACCCGGTACTTGAACAACGCAACGCAAAGTTTAAAATTATTAAGATAGGCACTGCTCCGATGACCTTGAAATTTACATTCTGTGTTAAGGCATATTACGTCATAAAGCTCGCTATCCAACCCCCTGAGGACCTGAAAGTACTAACTAGACCTTATAACCCCACACCGTAAGAACGAAACCGAGAGCCCCTTGCCACTACGCCTTTAGTTTGCCAGTATTGTCAGCTCCCATCCGATCTGCATTTCGAAATTCCCGAATGGCAAAGGTATAACCCTAATACACTAAGTCTATAAACGAGAAATAAATCGCGCCGTAACACTGCGTAACGACCCTAAGGGCTACAGCGAAAAACTTCCAGGGAGCTATTAACTTTATTTAAGGGTGTTATAAAGCGTTTTCAACGTTATCAAAATCCCTTGAGCCTAGTTTCGGTTGGCCCCCGTTTATTGCCACCTGGGGACAAGCTGTCTAACAGGTTTTCTGCAATAATTAGATGCTGTTAGTCACTTATATAGTAAAAAAGTCGGTAGGTACCTACCTACGAGTACTGAATGTATGCAAATCGGACGTTAGGTAAGAATCTATACTTGGTAGGTATAGCAATTTATACTTTTTTTGCGCTTTCCGTGAGGTGTTGTTACGATAGCCTGTACGTTGTGAGTGTAAAGTAAATTAAAGTATCAGTCGTTTTATTTTTTTGAGGACTCGAACCCTAAGGATTTAAAATAAGTGAAACTTTGGCTGTAACTAGATTTCTCTGCCAAAACCGGCTGAAGCCGAACCTTGTGTTAATCTCGGTCGTTTATTCGAACGACTGATTATAGAGACCACTATCTACTCATGTGCTCCCACAGCCCGTAAGAGTAACTTTTCTTCTTCATCATTTCAGCCAATAGACGTCCACTGCTGGACATAGGCCTCCCCCAAAGTTCTCCACACAGATCGGTCCTGTGCCACCCGCATCCAATGGACTCCCGCGACCTTTACCAGATCGTCGGTCCACCTGGTGGGAGGCCTGCCACGACTGCGGCCTCCTGCGCGTGGCCTCCACTCAAGGACCTTTCCACCCCAACGGCCTTTTTCTTACTTCTCTTAAAACTTCTCCTAAAATTTAAGAATCTGAGTTATGTATGTACATTTGTAAACATTTACATCCCTTTAACCATGTTTTCTACTAACCATTCTGAACAACATTTTTCACCATTGTTCACTGACTTTTGGTAATTCGCTTGAAAAACATTCAACTTCCCATACATTATGTAGTTGGTTACGAGACTTGGTCATTTCGTATAGGGAGTTGAAATTTTTTTCGACGAATATCCAAACGTCGTAAAACAATTGTTGTTCAAAACACATGGTTAAAAGAATGTAAATTTTCACCGTTATACCCTGTATTGTATATTTATTCGTTTTGTTGCTCGCCAGTGCTTGTAGCAATAAATATCCGATTATCTCTGTTTTTCGCTAGCCAAAGGCCAAAAGACATCAGGTTTCGGCAGCTAGCCGTATCTTAAGTATGTACGGGGAGTGGAACACGGGCCCCAGCTGGCGACTGAGCAACGAAAACATGGGTAGAACGATTTATTGCTCACTGAGTGCGCTTGTATGCAGTATGCGAAGTTTACACGAACATGATGCGTTTTACTTTCATGATATAAGTAAAACAAGAGCAAATATAGGTTATATCGATTAAAAATTATCTCTATATAACAAAAATCTAAGTTTTTGAAATTTATCATTATTTAGAAGCATTCCTGCATTAGGCGTTAAGAAGACCTATAGTTACAAAAATATACGTAAGGTTGATAGTGCCGCTGTTTCGAGGTATCAATTCAATCCTAATAATTTCATAAAATAAAGGGTAAAGTTTACGAAAAGAAGGGGACTATGCACCGGCGGGGACAAAGGCAATGACCCCAAGGTACTACTTAAGCTAACCACTGGCTACCACTGAATCATTTATTATTATAAAAAAGATTGACCGTTCTCTACTGTTAAAAGATTCAAAAAAATCAAGTCTACCACATAATATTAGGTAATGCAAATGTTTGGGCGCTTGTGAAATATAATATTAAAACGTTCAACGCGAATAGCTTTGAACCACAAGTCAAAGATGACAGCGGACTGTGTTCCGGCGCTGGTCAGAGAGCCACAAAGCGACGCGGGCCCACTGTCCGCCGGCCCACATCCGCCTCTGTCATGCCAAACCGTATAGTGAATATGCAGTCAAAAGTTGAGGAATAAAAACTGGACCGGGCAAAGGGAATGCTCGTTTGGTAGATAAGTACCATGGTAATTCAGTGGATAAAAAAGTGTCCCAATGACTTCGAATATGAACCCATGAGTTTTCTTTATAATAGTTTTATGAAGATCAGACGACAGATACATCTTTGTAGGTAATTAAGTACAGTAGGCCACACATGTGTGGCCGTGTGTACATGACTTACTAAAATAATTGCAATTAAATATCTACCTACATTGCTGCTGTGTACGAATAGGAATAGCTACAAGCTAAAGTGTACTTACAAACCTGTCAAATTTCTTCAATCGACTCACACACATTGGTTCAATATTGATCAAGAAAATTTTAAAGATTGTGTAGTACTATCGTTATAACATGGGACAAAATCGGATGTTGTTTGTTGTAAAGATTCTCTTGATTTTTAAGTAAGTATTTTTTGATTATTTCTGAAGTCTAAAATCATCGATTCCTCTTTTGACGAGGCATCCTCTTGATTTTAGGTATCAATTAGGTGGCAGACGAGCAAATATATTAGTTTACGTTATGTCAGTTTTCGATGTTGACTCATGGTAGTGCTACAGATCTTAAGCGATTTCCGCCTCCAAGGACACCCGGATCACCAGCGGAATCAGAATTGCGGTGCCAACCTTTTAATTATTCTTCCCCTCGGATGTCTCCGTTGAACAAGATAATTAATAATTCGACATTGACGTGTCCGCGGTAGCCTTTCAGAGATAAGTACTTGCTAGTAATGGACAGTGGTTTTCCGGCGTTCCCGGTTAGATGTCACAAAGCGGGGCTTGCACTGTCCGTCGGGCTAAACCGCTTCTGTCATGCCAAACCACATTTTGTAATCAAAATTCAGCACAAAGTTGAGTAAAATAATGTTCATGTGAAGGCGATTGCCGATATTATTACTATGTTGTTTATAGAAATTTAAATGATTTTATGTTTGGAGGTCTTATAAGCATACTTTTTTTTACTTCAGCGACCCAAAGTGAGCCCAGCTGGCCTCCGATAGTAAGAACCTCCATCTAGAACGGTCCTGCGCCATCTCCTGCCAGTCATCAGCCTGGGGGTCTACTCCGCCAAACGATATCGAATTATTCGTAACGATACGTCAGTTAATACAAAAATCCTACTCTAATACAGCTTAAAATACGAATAATTGAATTTGTCAGCTTCACAAACGTCAAATCTCGATATCTCGAGACGATACTCATAACCACAGAGTAACTTATAATAATGCTCATAATGATACCATCAGATACGGTCGTCGGAATGTTGGTCGATTTGACGTTTTGTGAAGCATGTTGGTCGAGTTGACGTTTGTGAAGCTGTCAAAATAAGTATTCGTATTTAAGCTGTGTTGGAGTAGGGTTTTTGTATGAACTGACGTATCGTTACAAATAATTAGATATTTTCATGAACCATATCATGCGAAAAAAATATGCACACAGTCTCCGAGGTGACCCTATAATTCACAAATAGGTTACAAAATGGAAATACAAAATGTTGAACTGATTTGGAAAGTATGTAATTCCAAGTTAAGTAGCAGCAGTGAAAGATGACAGCGGACAGTGTTTTCCCGAGCAGCGTCCGGTCAAAACGTCACAAAGCGAAAGCCCGCAAGCCCCTATCTGTCCGCCTACATCCACTCACTGGATTTCTACTTTAAAATTACATTTTGTTCAAATGTATCTCAGAAGTCAGATATTACTGTAATGTTCTTGCAAGTTAGGATTGTTGGCGGGTACACAAACAATCTCACGGATATGCAAAATTTGATGATGTATTGTGACGTTGATTTTTAATATTAAAAATAAAACGGAGTAATGATTGGAGAATATATAGTTTATTTCAAAACTATGGGTATCTACTAAATTATTGGCATAGCAGTTCGAAACAGGGATCTTTTTTCAAAATCGGTCAGGCTTTAACAGTCAGTGGTATTTACAGTGCTCATAGTTTTAAAGAAGAATGCATTAACTAAATTTAAACCATCTAGTCATAGATAGTCCAATTATCCGGTTGGTGTTTGTTTGATGATTACAAAATTTAAAACATTATTAAACTGCGAATGATCGAGACCAGTGGAGGAATCTTGTATCGGAGGCCAGGACACACTTTGGATCGCTGAGCCATCGGAGTAAGTAAGTAAGTATTAAACTAAGGCTGTACTTAGAATATTTGTATTTTTGCGAGCATGGACACAATGGAAAATCAATTGTTTTATGCCTTTTAAAAGGCCTTACGACGTAAAATTACGTGAAAAACAAGTGAGTATTCAAATATCATCCAATACTTTTCCAGTGAAATTGTTACAGACACGATTAAAGTGTCATATCCTGTGTTATCCTTTAAAGCTGCGTTACGTCAGAGATGACAGCGGGCGGCAATGCCTGTCGCACTGTCATAGTTATGACGTCACACAGCAAAAAGCGCTCTGCAATAGGAGTATGTAAATCGAGAGGACAAATATAGGTTACTGTGTCGGAGATAGTGTAAATCAGTAGCGTTACTTAATAAACTTTATAAAGAATAAAAAATATACTAACTAAATTATAATAAAAACACAGCGCAAACACCTTTCTTATATTACATTCATACCGAAGCGTGGCTCTCTTACGGGAAAAAAGTTATTTTTTTGCTCTTACGAGTGTTCTGTTAGTAGTTGTGTGTTATTATGCTAAAAGATTGCAGAAGCTCTATTTAGTTTTATTGCGTACTATTTATTCAAATTAGAGACTAGAAAAGGATAGAAGATTAAATGAAGCTGGCGCGAGGAGATGAGGAAGCGGCACCCAATGTCTGTTCTCTGTAATGAGATTCTAACGTGGAAATGTATTACTTACTTCTTACCGGTAAATAGGAAGAATTTTAGCTAGGTGTGTCTAAGGGCGGGTATTCACGTTAAGTAGCGAGTCTTTTTAGATAGATATATATTCTTTATTGCACAAAAATAATATATAATATAATACATGAGTGAAACAACACCGATAAATAGTACAATAAGGCGTCTTATCACTTGTAGCGATTAGCTCCGTTCAATGAACGGTTCCTACTAGTGTTGGTTTAATATCAGGGTAATTCTTGAAGATCTTACTTTCGAGGCAATGCTAAAATCTAATCATCATTGACGTTTGTATTCCACCTATTAAGGTAGTGTCGCCAAAGATGGCCCAGCTCCCAAGATAGCCCACTTTAAAAAAAATACAGTTATGATTATTCGAATCATTTGAAATTTCGCTGGTTTATGCTACAAGTGCCACAGACAATATTGCAAGCATATTTCACTCGCGCGCGTCGCCATTTTGAAGATAGACCACAGTTCATTTGGTCATGTCAAGACGATACACGTTTTATAACCTCCTTTATGTAAATATTTTTGAAAATTAGTAAATTTAGAGCAAATCTGTTTAATATTAATTAATTATAAAAGGTAACAATTCATAGTTTGAACTATTTACTGTCGAACTACAGGTAAGTGCTATTATTTTATTACCGTTTTTGTATTTTTACTGGATTATATTTATCCGGGGTGTAATTTCCTATCATGGCCCATAGTATAATACCCTAATATAGCCCAGATCTAAATTGCAATTAAAGTTGTGATTATGCTGTTAAGTTAATTCACTTTTGATTGGGATACTTTACAGATTATTTGTTGTTAGGAGGATACTCCATTTATGATAGTAGCGTAACTAGTATGGTTTTTATATGATTGATCTCAAAGTGAATTTTCAGTATTCCTAAGATAGCCCAACTAAAATTAAACTTTTTTGAAAAAAGAACTAATATATTTTTATTTTTGGTAAGCTACTTTCAGAGATTATTTCTACGTCAAATTTGACTTCATTTAGTGATTTGTTTTTATTTTATAGTTGGTTTTTAGTTTGATAGACTTAAGATAGCCCACATTTAAATTTCTCGTTGATTTTATGCCTTTTTATGAATAATGTTATGAGAAGGATGTGTTTTTTGCTTTGTATTTTTATTTTAAAATGTTGAAGTGCTTGTAATATTTAAGTTTTCATTTATATTTTTCGGGCCATCTTAAGCGACCAGCTTCCTAAGTTAGCCCATTAACACGTTTTCAAAAAATGTTTAAAATTGCATTTGAATGATTAAAACTGTACTATTTTTTTTGATTTATCGTTTCTCAAATAAATATATTACAACTTTAATTACGTACTTTCATTATTTTACTTATCTGCAATATTTTATAAATTTTTGAAATTAAGTGGGCCTTCTTTGGCGCCTGTACCTTAGGTGATACGAAGGTGACGTTGCTCGGATATAATTGCTATCTGAAAGTCAGAATTCTAAGGTCAAAATTGCCCGAAGAGCTACGAGCGGTGCATTCCAGGTTTTTAATTCACAGGTGAGGAATCCGATCCTAACTGGTTCATACCAGTTACCTGTTAAGGACTGCTTTTACATTCATCTTTTTCATGACTCAAATATGTTACGTCTACCTTTGTTTGTAAAGTTACCAAGGGAAGCGTCGCTATTTAAACAAATAAATGTTTAGCGAGGAGATGCAGGTGTCGGGCTGCGCTATAGAGATTTGACGCCAACTCCACTACTGCAAACTTATGTGGCGTAAAGAACATACTTAGTTACTTCATAGTGCTCTTGGCACCCTGCATGTAATAAGAGTATAACTTCCTTCTTCAAAATGTGTATAATTACAGTTTTATTTTACTCTGCCTTCGTTTGTAACAATGAATACGAGTACATAACAAAATAGGACATTTATAAAAACCCCAACAAATAAATTGTCATAACTCAAGCATTCTACTACTCAAACGCTATCATTTAATATTTAGGTATTAAATGAAAGTACTTGAGAGTACTAATTTACAAGAATTCCGTGAAAATATGCAATTTATCACGCTGTGGTGGCGGCCATTTAATCTAGCTAAGACCGTTCCCGTCTATGAAATCTTAAAAAAAAACAAAGTCCAAATCGGTTCATATTTTCGGGAGCGATGCCACAAACATATATGCCAAACACACACATACACAGGCAGACAAACAGACAGACGCGACGGGTTAAAAAGTAACTGGCGGTATTTAACAGGACCACAGGTCGTTCGAATTTCAACAAACACCGCTTAAGTGACCGAATTTAAAAGGTGAGTGTAACATGGACTAGACTAGCTTCTGATCGAGCCGCTCTGCTCTGGTGTTAAATGTGGAGATACAACGAGCCTATATGAATCACTCTTTCTCTCTCTCGCAATCCCTTTGAATTTGTCAAAAACCAACTCTGGGTGGAGTACAGTTGAACACGAGCCAAACGCTCGTTTAAGCTTGTACTCGTAAGTTGGTTCACACTACAAAGTTTTCATAGCCATATTATTTATTGCTTTCATGTAGTACAGTCGGTTTTAAAATTATTTACAATATTCCTGAACATGAACCTCGGGGCACTGACTGCAATGAGTGTATCCTGAATAAGGTTACAATAAATTAAATAATAAAATGTAGTATTAAGACATTATAAAAGCGACAGCCCCCTCAACTAGTTCTGTCAACAATTCATTATCTTATTTCGAAAAATTGTTCATCCACTGTCTAACAAGTAGGAAGTAATCAATTTAACTAAAGAGCTTTTGATAGATGCTACTCGTACATTTCATGTAAATATTTGATCGAAAATATTATGTATTACTATCAAACATTATAGTAACTTTTGATCCAGTTACATATTTTTTCTTTCACCATTTACTGTGTAACGTAATGACACTTCAATTAAATTTACCCACCATACGTAACTTAAGTTTACTACATAGTTTCATCCAAAGAGAGGATACAAAAAAAACGTTACGGTTCCACCTCGCTTCTCGTACATCCGTAGTTTATCGACCATCTCCATCCAGCAATTCTATTTCTGCGAATACTCGTAAAAGTCAGTTGAATAAATGCGGGACAATCTTAATTCACTTTTGTCCCCAATAGAGCGGGTCCGGACATCATACCCGGAAACGGGCGCGCGATGGGACGTAGAAGAAAATTTAATGCGTATATAGGGTGACCAGGTGCTATTTGATTCCCTAATAATCAGGATAAAAAATCTAGTTTCAGTATCAGCCTATTTACTGTTAACTCCTGAGGAGAACAGACGGCCGTTGGGGTGGAAAGGTTCTTGAGTGGAGGCCGCGTACAGGAAGTCGCAGCCGTGGCAGACCTCACCCCCCCCCCCCCCCCCCACAAGGTGGACCGACGAACTAGTAAGGGGCGCGGGAATTCCTTGGATGCGGGTGGTGCAGGACCGATCTATGTGAAGAATATTGGGGGAGGACTTTGTCTAACAGATGACGTCTATTGGCTGAAATAATGATGATGATGACTGTTAACTCTCTCTACTGAATATGATATCGTTAAGAATAAAATTTGTTTAGGTAAATACGAAAGGATACCGTCTAGTGAAACAATTGTAATGAGAATATCATTCAGTACATTTCGCACATGCAGTATCTTTCTTTCAGTATGTATACAATGAGTTAAATTAAAACTCAGTTAACTAGTATCTAACTAGGTATCGGGGTAATATCAATGCATTTTACAAAAGCAAAAAAAAAAAAACTATAGCTCCTAATGCAGAACATAGCACTTCAATGACAAGCAAAATCGTAGCCGTACCGTAAGCTCTGTCAGAACGAAATAGATAAAGGAGCCATAAAATGTTGATACAAAGAGCACGGTAGCCTCATGCCATGCCATGCCTCTTCTTCATGCTACGAAAATGACGTTGTCGAGAACAGTATTTTCAACGTAATTTCATAGCATAAAAAAATTGTCCGTTAATAACGCGCAGGATATCTGGTCATCCTATGCGTATAGGGACGGCACAACAAATGCAAGGAAATGAGGGACTTCCGACTATTGGCACCTCGATCCAATTTGCTTTGAAGCACGCCAGCCTTCATTATAGTTGTTTACGTTTGTTACTTGTCCGGGTAACGTGTCCTCGTATAGGCGGCAACGTTAGTGTTGCCAATGTAATCATTTCGTTCAGAAAAATTTTTGGACCTCGCCGGCTGTTTTTTTACCGTTAAGAAAATTTTGGATTTCTTTCGTTCAGCTTTTATGCCAAGTATTTTTTGGGTTTATTCAACTTTCTTGAATTTTAGTTGATAATGTACAGACAGCTACACTTCAATTTGTAGAAATCTGTAAAATTTCTTCATTAGATTCTTACTTGTATGTCCATCAAATTTGCTTAAAGATTTATTGAGAAGAAAGAAAGAAACAAATATTTCTGTAATAATAAATGCTTCTCGACAGCGAACAGATATCGGTGTGGAAGATTAAAACATGCTAAAGCATTTTTTTAGGTTTGCTTAAATACACTTAGTTAAACATAGAATCAAAGAAATAGTTTTATAACTAAATATTATGAATTAAACTGTAGAACACTAGCCCACAAAGAAAAAATGCTCGTCCCAAGTGGTACCACTTTTAAAGTGTTCCTCACGCAAATCATTCCGCTTGGGAAAAAAATTACACTAGAAACTTTCATATTAATTTTTGAAGACCTATCCAAGGGTTTTAACAGTATGGTTCTTATAGTTTCGGAAAAAAAATTGCTATGATATACGGACGGTCAGACAAACAGTTAGACGTGACAAATTTTTAAGGTTTAATTTTTTGATATTCGGCTATTGAACCCTAAAAACGGACAATCACGAGTTACCTTTTTTATAATCCGTCCTAACTGGTACTATCGAACACCTAAAAGTAAAATCACGTTCGTCAGGACTTAGGAACTCATTACGCGCCGGTATTAGGAGCAGCTCGGAGTCTTCGCTTAATTTGTAGCGAGGCTTTGCCGGAGCGAGCTGAGTTTATTTAATCGCCTTGTTGCCGCCTAGTCAGGTGAATGAAGAGGCGATAATAATTCAAAAGACCAGTTTAAGTGAATTAGGAGGAGTTTACATATATTAGGACGGGATTTCAAACAAAACTATGGAATGAACTGTCACCAGCGGTATTTCCGAACCGATACGACCTACAAACCTTCAAAAAGCGAGCGTATTCTTTCTTAAAAGGTCGGCAGCGCATTTGCGACTCCTCTGGTGTTGCGGGTGTCCATGGGCGGCGGTAATCACTTACCATCAGGTGATCCGTCTGTTCGTCTGCCGCCTATCTCATAAAAAAAAAAATTCACCACCAGTCTGTTGCTGTCAACTGTTGGACATGTCTCTCTTAATGTTTGTCGCTCTTATCGATTGTTCCTTGAGATGGCGGCATATTAAGATGGGATTCCAAACAATTCATCATCATCACCAGCCTGTTGAAGTCAGCTGTTTTGGACAAACCCTTCCCTAATGTTCGCCACTCTTATCGATTTTTCATATAAGGACGGGATTCGAAACAATTCATCGTCATCATCTCAGCCTTTTGCAGTCAACTGTTGGACATGTCTTTCCAATTTTCGCCGTTCCCATCAATTTTTTCGCAACTACAGCTGCCAGCTATATTGCGCAGAGGTCAAAGCCATTATTAAAGGTGTATTGGATTGTCACCTTGCATTATAACTTTAAAGCGATAGCTGCGCTAGGGGTCCCCGTGGTCGATCCCAGGTCTTGTAATTTGTAGGTCAACAAATTCTCAGTGACAAAGTCTGATGCCCGTGCCTCGGAAAAGACATTATGCTGTTGGTCTTGCGCCTGAACCGTCTTCGGTTGTATCACACTGGTGTCACCACGAAATAGCCATAGTTAAAATATTGGCTAGAAGGACATTAAAAGTAAAATCGACATGTACGTTAGGACTTGGGACCTCATTACGAGTCGGTATTAGGACTCCTCGCTTAATTTGTAGCGTAAGCTTTGCCGGAGTAGAGCTCGGTTCATTTAATCGCTTTGTTGGTGTCTAGTCAGATGAATGAACAGACGATAATATTTGTGAATCGATAAGGAAATACGTAGGTGTTACTAAGCTTAGATATTTTTGATTAGTTAGTCGGATGTTGAGTTATGTGTAATACTAGTTTCCGCCTTCATTTTGTTAAGTTTTTTGTAATAGTTTCAAACTGAAACAATAGATGGCGCTGTGTGTCGATTACACCGCGCAAGTGTTTTACCTTTTCGGTGTCCCTATAAGCCATTAGTTGTCCATAGAATACGGGACTTTTTACAAAGACCTTGTTAAAATCCACAAACACAATAACGAAATAAATGTTGTACTGGAATGAACACAAAATACATGCACGAGTTCAGAATAAAAGCAATATAAGCAGATAACAAACGAGTGAAAATGACCACAAGCAAGAACAAGCTCCACGGCTCGAGGATTCGTATTTGACTACCGATGTGACACTATATCAAACCGAGAAACCGGAACATCTCTTGCATGCAGTTAGGGATGTCATCGTCTAAGTTATTAAAATTATATCGATGCTTTGTTTTCCTACTTTATTTTCATTTGGGCGTGAACGCACTGGTTTGAGCGCCGGTTGAGGCTCAAGGGTTCTCAATTTATTTATTTATTTGAACATTTTGAATTTTTTGTGGCTTATGAGCTCTGTATGTAAAGTGGGCTGCTAACCCAAAGGTTAGAGGCAAACCTCTTCTCCACAGATTATGGCCCGGAATCTGGGGGGAAACTCACGCGCACTCGAAATTGAAGTCGAATATAGAGATTTTATACATTCATCCCTACAAATATGTAATTCGACTTTAATGTCGAGTGCACGAGAATTTTTCCCCCGCTTGGCGTTTGCCACGGGAGTCAAGACAGGGACACAGGCCGTGTTATTACAACTGACAGAGCAGGCCTATTAAGTACAATTTTCATACTTACTATAAAATTATCGATATTTCCCAGAGGTGACAACTGCAACTCTTCAGTGGTCGCGGAATAAAGCTATGTTCCACGACTATGACAGCTTGCTGTCGGGTGCAAAGCGGCTTACTTACTCTTTTGCAGATTTCAAATCTCTTTCCTATTCGAATCCAGAAATGACGAGGCCATATTCGCACATATTCGTTTTATTCAACACCTTTTTGGTAGGTAAGTGTAGTGTAAGTGGCTGACAAGACGGTTTCTGTCTTTTTATATGGAAACTACTAAAATATGACATTGATTCATGCAGCGGTAGGTGTGATTTAAAAAAAATGCTGCAACTCAGAACACCCAAACTCAAGAAAATTTAGAAAAGGTAGTTTCCTAAATTTACTTGACCGGGAATCGAACCCGAGACCTTTCGCACTTCGGGCGAACACCTAAGCCACTGCGCCATCGAGGCCGTCTTTGATGTGATTAGCGATGATTTCGACAGATCTTTATTTGTTCTTCTTTGATCTTTCTTGATCCTTATTGTATTGTCTATAGCTGTTGTTTCACTCATGTATTTTATTTCTGTGCAATAGAGAATGTCTATCTATCTATCTACTTCAAAGCCTTCAGAAAGACCTTGTTCCAGAGCATTTCCTGTTGATGCCTAAACCTGAACCTATAACCTCCCGCCACAAAATAATTACACACAGAAGTTAGACTCAGCCTGATTTTGAATTTAGAAGAGTTCGTTGACATGTACTAGGGTTGTTGCCCGGCATGAGTACATAAGCGCGCGGCCTCTACCATAGACCTCGACAGTTTGATAATCTTATGTCATAGGCTAGGATTAATGTAGTCGAAAAGGCGTATTTCCCCGTTAGTGCGCATGCGTGAGTACATGACACGTTTTTAGCTCTAAGTGGGCAGCCTTCTTTCTCTGTGTAATTATTATGTGCTCCCGCGCTTCTCAACACTACTATATAGCCGGTGCAACATGGGAGTCAAAATTCGTTGTAAGTAATACAACCTTTGTCGGGGTATTCACACATACAACGTATTACACATTAATCCCAGTTAATAATGCCGTGAGCAACCGTTGCACTAAGACAGACGTCTATGTTAGAAACTCATTAACAGACGGTATTAGGTGCACCTACCTCATCTTGCCATTCCTTGGTTAATTTGTAGGACTTTGCTCCGAGGTCTGTAAGTTGTTTCAATCTTGTTTTCTTGTGTTAAGTTAGTTTAATTAAATATTTAACTAGTGGTAGGAAAGATAATACATGTAATGTGCTAGTAAAAATACATTTTTATTAGGTGAAAAAAAAATACTAGTCAAAATTCGACTATATCGGTGCTGTAACACTGCTAAAAAGTTTTCGTTTATTTTTTCTGTGTCTGATAATAGGAAACTATATCTATAATTTCGTACATAATTATTTAGTGACATATTGGTTATCAATGGTTTATTACAACAACTCAATATCTCCAAGACTTTCTACAATAAACAGGTGAACAAACTAACAGACATATGAACTGTGAAGTCAATCAGTCTCCTCTTAGCTTTCACTAAAACGTTTTATAAATAGTCTTTGGAATCTTATTGCTCTTGTCATCAAAATGAACCTTAGAATTTATATCCAAGTTTTTAAGTTATTCATTGTCATATTTACGAATTCTATTACATTTCTAGACACGGGAGGAAAACTATTAAAGTCACATCAAAGTATTTTAAGCAATAATAGGTACCAAGCTACTATTTACAAATAACAAAATACGGAAGTCCTGTTCAGTTTAGAAACTGACAACTGGCGAAATTCCAATTAAAACTTGCATCCAAACGTTGACTTCATAATATTAAACAAGATGCAAGTATTTTAATTTCACTTGAGCATGTGCGGAATTCAAATTTCATAGACCAATGCTGTACAGTAAGCAAAGTTGAACCTGCATGAATGTACTCACATTCTGTTGAAATTACTAACAAATAATGCTACAGTATAAAGGTGGGTCTATGCTTGACGAGCAGAGCTAAAATTAATGAAGTTCAGATTCCTTAGTTTTGTAACAGTGTATATGTATAGGTATGTAGTTCAAAAGCATCATTAGGTTAATTAGGGATATTTATTGTGCCCCATACAAAACTGTCAATGAGAACAAATTATCACTAACCAGTTTTTCAATAGCCAGATGTAGACCATCGATACAAAAACATAAATGTGTGTGGATATTTGTTACTCACATTGATCCCGATGAAAATATGCTAGTTCGTCTAGGAACTGTGACATGAAAGTGCAAATATAAAACAAAGCATGCCAAAGTCAGTCCTGAGCAATAAATATAACTCATTGAAAAATAAGCAAAATTGATTAAAACAAACCTTGCAAAAGCGAGAACAATGAAACAAATACCCACGAGGAACCAGCCTAATGAAACGTTGTCCTCGAGTTGTAAAATATGAGCGCGTCTCTGAGTTATGAGCTGGTCGCAGTGTGTCCCCTCTCTTATCAATTAATGTATTCGGGCCAAAGTGCGGCGATTATGTTGCGGCGCCTCGCCCCTGCTTTGTTCTACAGTAATAAGGATTACCGCAGGATCTCCCATTTATCTAGAGGTGTTTTACAATGCGTGCGGTAAGCGTCGCTCAACTGAAAGGTTACCGAGTAATGATGCTCGTTACGTCGCTCAAGGTTGGCTGTAGCGACTCAATTTCGTGTTGTTAGGAACAATTTAAAGGTGTATCGCAAGAAAAATGGGATTTTTCTCTTTCTTTTTTGGTTTAACGTGTTCTTTAGGATGACAATTAAAAAGGGATTGGTTCGGTGAGCCATTTAATCTTGTACAAGCCTAATTTGTGCTCACTGACTATCTGGTTACTTACTATTACCCAAAAATACTTTGATTAGGTACCTACATAAAAGTGATAATAAAATAAGTATCTAAAATGATCTTAGATGTCATTCCGTAATTCCTTTGAGTGCGTTAACTATCAATTAGGTAAATTAACTTTGAGTTTTGTTACATAAAAGTTACTTGTTTTAGAAAAAAAAAACTAAAACCTACTAAAATAACATATGTGTCATTCCTTAATACTCGCAAGTAGATATTGAGTTGATCATTTAAGTGTGTAAGTAAAATATACATTAGGTAAATTAACTTTGAGTTTATTTTTTATTTATTTTAAATTATGTTAAATGTCAAATAGAAAAATATAATAGGAAAAGGGTCACGCAACATAAATATAATTGACCAACTGGTGGCAGGCCATAAAAGACTTTATTACAAAAGTTGAGATAAATAATAATGCGGTCAAACAGGCAGTAGACTGCAAAAAATCTTGCGTAATTTTAGTAGGTAAAAAACTGTGCAAACATTGTCAAGGAACTTAGGAGAGCCACTTTACTCGAGGGTTATTTATTATCATATCCCGTGAGTGGGTAAATTGTGCGATGACGTGCGGCGAGGTGAGGCGAGGAGGAGCCTTTGACCCGACTCAAGCGGCGCTGCTAATGGCGCGCGCTGACGTGTTGCTACTCGTACTTGCTTCAAAACTACCATTTGATAGATTTATCTACATTATTACAGTGAGTTGTAACGGATAGGAAGCTCAGCCAAACAAAAAGTGTCGCGAAGGAAGCGGTGGAGTGGTGGAATACTATTTACAATGCTTTATGGATCAGGATTTTAGATCAGGGTTTGATTAGTCAGTCGATTTGTGGATTCTTGTATCAATTGAAGTGAAGCTTGGGCGGTACATAGGAAGTAAGGCACAACTAGTCCAGTAGTTTAAAGTCACTCAGCAAGCTATGGAAAGAGCAATGCTCGGCGTTTCTCTGCGCGATCGTCTCGGGAATGAGGTGATCCGGCAGAACCATAGACAATAGACATCTAATATCATCATCATCATCATCAGCAACCCACGCTCATCCACTGCTGGACATAGGTCTCCCCCAATGCATGCCACCGCTCCCGATTTTCGGCCACTCTCATCCAGCTCACTCCAGCCAGCCTTCGAATGTCGTCATCCCATCTTGTAGCAGGGCGTCCAAGACTACGTTTGCCGAGTCGCGGTCTCCACTCAAGGACTTTATGGCTCCAACGGACATCTAATATAGCTCACAGGATTACCAAGCTAAAGTGGCTAGTGGGCTGGCCATATCAGCCGCCGAACTGACAACCGCTAGGGTACACGAGTTCTGGAGTTGTCTCAGTAAACGTAATGTAGGAAGCTCTCAGGCCAGATCGAATGACGATCTGCGCAGGAAGGCTGGCAAGAGCTGGATGCGAGTAGCGAAAAATCGATCGGAGTTGCGAATATTATGAGAGGCCCATGTCTAGCAGTGGACAGCAATAGGCTGATGATCATGATGAGGAAGTGAGGCGAGCGGAGGAGCCTTTGATCTGACTTATTATTAAGTTTCACAGGCTGATGGCATGCGCTGACGTGGTAGGTATGTTTTGTTAGCAGGTCATTATTTAGTTTTTTCCTATGTAAGGTCTTAAGTAAAACTTTAGCGTTAACGTGAAGGTGAGTCCCGACACAAGAGACGCCAGCTAATGGTGTGTGCTGACGTTTACTTATTGCGCCAATTTAATAGATTTATCTACATCGTTTTACATACTTTCTAGAATGAGAAGTATTAATTTTAGATCAGCGTTTATTAGTCAGTCGATTCTCAAGCACTCGGTCTGGTTATTAGTCAGTCACTTGTGACTGTTAAATGTGTATAAATTTAAGTGAAGTTATTGTGTGACAATGGGCAGGGCACATTGCGATGAGAACAGATGGCCGTCGTAGCCCTAGCAGGCCCCCCACAAAGTGGACCGACGATTTGGTAAACGTCGCGGAACTTTCTTGGATGCGGGTGACACAGAAGCGATCTGTGTGGAGAACATTGGGAGAGACGCGCACTGCTCGACATAGCAGCAGAGCACATCTATATTCTCATAAGGCCCAGACAGCAGACACAATAGAAAATCAATTGATTTCGCCCTTTAAAGGGCTATTGAGTCTTAAAACGTTAAGCTCAAATGAAGATTGCGATTTTTTGGGACAGGTGAGCGCCGAGTATCCATGGACGTGACTCGAGCGTGCGCTAATTTTCTAATGACAAGCGTTTACGTATTCCACTTGCTCGAAAAAAAGTACCGACTTGTTAGACATCAACATTGACTTGAGTTGTTACTTAAGAATGAGTGAATGCGATAAGCCGAAGTGAGTCTTCGGGCCGACTCGTGCAAGCGCTCCTACTCGTATCTATCTAATGGCGGGCTGACGCTCACCTGCGCCAAACAGGGAGCCGACTCAATAGATTAATCAACATCGTTTTTGAGTTTTCAAACATACCTAATGGACTGGAGGTGCTTTATGTGATATATTACAGGTATCTAATACTCAATGGATATTTGGTAAATGGTTTACAAGCCAAAACGTACCCATTCTAACCTAAGATATCAGGTTAAAGGAGACGGTAAAGGATTTTTTTTTTAATTCACTCTACTAAGTCTCACTCTTATGTAGGTACTCATTTAATTTCAAACACATGTTATGGTTCCACATCAATGAAGAAACAAATACTAGTAATCAAAAAGTGTTTACCTATAAGTATAAGAACAGTTAGTTATTTAATTTATATTCATGTAGTTTTTATTGTACTCAACGTTGTATCTTATGTTAATAAATAAATGCTGTTAAATAAATGCTGTTGAATTTATATTGAACAACTACTCAGATACTGTGTAACTTAAAAATGTCATGTAAAAAAGTCACACACCATCCACACACACATATACACAAAATCACAAGTGCAAACACATACACATACAAGCATAAACCCACACACTCTTACAAGCGCTGTTTGTTATGATCTGTTACGGTGAGTCGATCTCTGAGGAGCTCTTGAATCCAGGCGTGAGGACGCGAGCGTGATGGCGTGCGATGAGGAGTTTCCTTCGCTAAACACCCGAGTGTGAAATTTACATCCTTTTCAGATCTTTTATGGCCCTTAAAATAAGATTTGGAATACTGAAGAGTATACATATACACACATCATATTTGAGCAAGCGAGAGGCTACATTCTAGATTTGTCCAATTTATTTTCTAGTTCAGTCAAAATAGACATTCCAGTTTGCATTAATTCCTACAACCTGGATTTTTGTGCAGGACTTGAATACGTCATTACAAGATATGTCAAAAGTCCCCATCGATCCCGCTAGGTGCCGCGCTAGTGCGTTGTTTTTTATTCGAGGTCAAAGGTCACAAATTTGCGTTTTTTGCGATCGTAAAATTGTCTACTAAAAATATCTCAACACTTTTTTCCTACAAAGCATCGTTGGATGGGCGGGCGGCTTCGTTTTAGCAAACCCAGAATACTTTCAAAAATCTATGAGAACAAGCCTCAGAGTCGGAACCTCTCAAAAAGTACTTAACGAAAAACACGTCAGTATTTACTAAAGGATTACTCAACTTGAGTGTAATCGAATAAAAAATTCTCTATCCACCCAATTTGGACCCTCTCGTGAGCGCACGAAAATAACACACGCTTTTCAAAGGTGAGGTGAGATGTTATTATTTAGAAAATTAATTTGGTAAGTACCCGTAGTAACGTGAAGAATATTTTTTTATCCTTGTGGATAGACTGGCCGTGCAAAGTGAAGGAGGTGGAAAAGCGGACCCCGGGTTCTGACGACAGCTTTGAACCAGTAAGGTGCGATTCGATCAATCTTTATCCGACGGTTGTATCTATGGTATAAGGCTGTCATTCCATGCGTATAGCGTACTCGTATACTTGAGTATAGAGTTAGCGAGGATAGCGTTTAAGCTAGCCCCTACTTATATTACAAAACAGAGACGTAAGTTAGTCTTGATACAAATGAAGCTGTCACTGTTATAAAAGTCGCAAATTAAATTTACAGCATCACTTTTCTAAAACTAACATTAGGCCACGTTTTTTAATAAAGGGAAAGGATTCGATGGCGTTCGATTTCCACCGCCCATTTTAAGGAAAAATATATATATTCGCCAAAACTGCTAAAACTAGATTATTATTTTTTGACTGTCCCACTCAGGGCAAAGGCCTCCATCATAAAAATCAAGTTATTACTTCAATGACGGACAAGCAATTGACCTCGACCAAGTGAAGATGAGGTTTAAGGTGGGCCACGCTTTCCCGTGAAAAGTCTACTCACTCTTGCCTTGAAGAGGTCCAGGTTGTATTGTATTAATACGATTTCGGTGCGTGGAGTGTTAATAGACTTGTAACTAGACGTTGTTTTAATTTTTTTTACGAATACTATCTACTATAAGGGGTCTCAAATAGTTTTTACCATCATATAAAACGAAATCACAAATACATTTCTAACTAACTGATCGTTTCAATTTTAATCGCACTTGTAGTAGGTACTTTTAACTTTCAGCTTGTTCATTTTTTGAAGTACATCTTTTACTTTGTAAATAAAACTACAGCGGTTTATGAATATTGGCTGGGCGGTACATAGTCGGCTATCAATAAATCTTCGAACTTTAAGACTGGAATTAAGTCTGCAGCATGAATACTGGCATTATTTATTACCAACCGTCCCGGCCCTAGTAGTACGCAACATAGACCAAGTTTAATATTACTAAAGGCTGTAATAATCTGGTGCCAAGCTGTAATCGGTTTGGTTTATAGGCAAGTTAGAGTTTTTGCTACTTCCATATAGCTTCTAGTGACTTCAATTCAATTTTTAAGATTTAAAAGCAAGCATATATTATGTATAGTTTTGGAACGGCTGATTTAGTGATCAGTGATCGGTAGATGACATAATTAAGTGATCGGTAGATGACATAATTATGTGTAAGTGGAGCAAATGAAATACGACGAAATGGACAAGAAACAGCTGACGATCTAAATGTCCTGTAAGCCTTTTACTTTATGGATTAAAGATAAAGATGAAAAGCCTAAAAGTATAGTCCTGAATTGGATATCTGATTGGGTCACTTTTAAAAATGAATAAAATTGTGTTGCGTCAAAGTGTACCAACTGGAAAACACTACTGACTATCGGCATCTAGTATTAATAATACTAGAAATGCCTAGTCTGGGACAAACCGATATAGGGTAAAATATCTGGTGCATCTAGAATTCTAGATGATCGACGTGAACTGTGCATTTAAATTAAAAGTAATTAAAAATATAGTTCCTAACACCAATCCACCTTTCTATTTATCCTAATTCGAAAACCCTGTTAACACCATTTAACTAACCCTGAAAGCAAATAAAGCTCGCACCCATCGGCAACAGTAAGTGATTTCATGAAATTAATTCTACGTAGACGGGTTTTGAGGGAAACTCGAAAGGGGCGATCAATAAAGAGTTCAAGAGTTTATACCGAAATTAGCAATTTAATTTCGATTCAGTGAAAGTTCTCTTAGTTGGGGAGTGGATAAGTAATTTGCAACTGAGATGCCGACGAGTACCCACGTTATTATTAGAGGAACTTTTGCCAGAAGGAGATTGATTGGTCTGATTGAATTTACAACGTCTCCTTTATTGTTGGAGGCACAAAGACTAAGTTTCTTAATCAAATAAATATAATGATGACATAATTTAAGATTCTTGGACGCAACAATTTTGATTCTGCTAGAGATTGATTTCTGTTAGAATCAAAATCAAATGATGTATTTTTAAGAAATGTCCCTTTTATAATACGAGGAAGTATGTGTGAGTTTCTTCTTAAGAGAGTCCAAAGAATTTTATTATACACTTATATTTCCCAATATTTATAAAAAAAGTTTACCAAAATGTTTATAAAACACAATTTTCCCTTCATTTTATGTATGTAACTATTCAGAATATTCTACATATACAGAGTAATAAAACACATTGATAGATAGTTACTAAAAATCATTATGATGTAAAAAAAAAACCACGAATTGAAAAATGTTTCATAACTATGAATAGAAAAGTCAATTAAACAATATTGGATCACAGCGTCCATATTTTACTTCTCAAAGCATGCAATTAAATATAAATAAGTAAGAATTATGGACTCGAATGTAAGTCTTAAATTCCATTCAAATCTGATTAACTCCCACTTTGAGTGGCAACAGAGATCTAGCTAGATGACTTTATGCAAAGTGGTTCAGAAAGTTCTACAGTAAAAGCGAATAATGAGATTATTATCTGAAGTCACACAGTTACAGTGAAGATTCGTGAGATCGATGTTGGTTCATAATTTTATCGGTAGTAAAATACAGACATATGAACGCAGCTGTAGTGTCATATCCATGTACTGCTGCTTGCAAGGCAGAAGGCTTTTTTAAGTGATGGGTTGCAGACGAGCAGACGGATTACCTGATGATAAGCGATTGCCGGCACCCAAACACACCCGCAATACAAGTGGAGTCACAAGTGCGCTGCCTTCTTCAGTCCTTTTAACCCCCTTTCCCCCAATGTGACACTCCAGTACCTTCACTTGCTCGTCGAAACAGAGCAGGCGCTGCTTCACATCGGTCTTCTGTGAGGCCGTGGTATCACTCCGATTGTGCTAGCCCATTCATTTATGAAGCGTCCGCTCTCCGCTGCGGGGGTGGCCTTAAAATATACGATAATTGTAAAAAACCTTCAAAAATGAAGTCTTTTTTGAAAGGCCGGTGGCGAATTGTGACTGCTCTGGTTTTGCGGATATACCAAGGAGGGCTGGCTGGTAATCATTAGCATCAGGTTGATCCGTTTGTTCATCTGCCCCCTAACTCATAAAACTGGTAATAATGACCGATATGCCCGAAAAACATTAGGCGGACTTGAGCCTTTAAAATTCTGTATTAGTGACCACTTTAGAAGTGATTTTGTTACAGCATATAAGTCAGTATGCTGCACTTAGAGTTGGTGAGTTTTGTGGCAATTCTTGCATGTTAGCTTAAGTTAGCTAGTTAGCTAAAGTTTTTAAGTGTGTTTTAGCGGGGAAACAGTATATTTGGACGTTATGTAGGTACAGGCCGAGTTTAACTAGTATTAAAGAAAATTTGCGTTTAAATATACCTAGAATGCAACAGGCTTATGAGTTTATAAGAAAAAAGTTAGATTTGAAAAGTTAAAATGAACGCTTTACTAAGAACTTCATTATTTATTTCAAACTTCGTATCCTCGTTAACGCTACAGATTTTTCGGAAGAAGGTAGGTATCCTGTAAAAGAACTGAATAAATAATACGAACCCGTATAAACGACATAGATACTAATAAAATTTTGTTGCGAAAATTGAAAATAAAATGCAATTTCTTAAAAAGTAAGGATAATCATTGTCATCCTAGTTTGTCATAATTCAAGATAAAGTCTGCTACTTTAGTTTAATACATAGCAAAATGCAAAAGTTTAATAAACATTAAAAACCTTTGTACCTAATACTGTATCTACTATAGACAAGTTAAAAAGACAACGTATATTTACAATACCTTTTTTATCAGGTCAGACGCGACTTAAAAAGTACATTATCGTAGGTACACGAAACCGTAGAATATCATCCGCCCCAAATATTGGAAGTAACTGGAATAATGCCTCAAACTTTTAATGCCGGATCAAAAAGTCTGTGCACGTTAGCTCGCGGCGGCGGTGAAAAGGGGTTAACGCAATAACCCGGGACTATCGCCCTCCAGGGGCGGCGCGACACCTCCGACATAATCCGATATTTTACACTCTTTGTAGGAGCGGGTTAGCGCTGAGAGATCATGTCCCAAATGATTCGACTCGGCCTTAATATTCAGCTAGTGTAATACAGCTTGCACGAGTTTCATAACATTTTCATGCCTGATCTGGTCATTTTATTGCTTTAGAGGAATATCTTGTATGTTGAATTGAGCGAATCTCTTTATAGAGGTAGTAAATGCGGGTGTTGGGAATAGCCTTAGTGTCCCTAGAAGTAGGTATTTAAAGAACTAAATAAAAGGTACACCATTTAATATTTTACACAATCACTTATTTACACGACATAATTCAAACTATAGAAAACATAAAACAATAACAAACCATAAACTATAATACAAAAAGTACGGTTGTGGCCGTCACCAACAGCGGGATAGATGTACTTTACACTCCTTGTAGGAGCGGTTAGCGCTGAGAGATCATGTTCCAAATGATTCAGCTCGGCCTTAATATTCAGATAGTGTAATACAGCTTGCACGAATTTAATAACATTTTCATGCCTGATCTGGCCATTTTATTGCTTTAGAGGAATATTTTGTATGTTGAATTGAGCGAATCTCTTTTATAGAGGTAGTAAATGCGGGATAGATGTACTTTAGACTCTTTGTAGGAGCGGTTAGCGTTGAGAGATCATGTCCCAAATGATTCAGCTCGGCCTTAATATTCAGCTAGTGTAATACAGCTTGCACGAGTTTCATAACATTTTCATGCCTGATCTGGTCATTTTATTGCTTTAGAGGAATATCTTGTATGTTGAATTGAGCGAATCTCTGTTACGATAAGGCGGGATAGATGTACTTTACACTCTTTGTAGGAGCGGTTAGCGCTGAGAGATCATGTCCCAAATGATTCAGCTCGGCCTTAATATTCAGCTAGTGTAATACAGCTTGCACGAGTTTCATAACATTTTCATGCCTGATCTGGCCATTTTATTGCTTTAGAGGAATATTTTGTATGTTGAATTGAGCGAATCTCTTTTATAGAGGTAGTAAATGCGGGATAGATGTACTTTAGACTCTTTGTAGGAGCGGTTAGCGTTGAGAGATCATGTCCCAAATGATTCAGCTCGGCCTTAATATTCAGCTAGTGTAATACAGCTTGCACGAGTTTCATAACATTTTCATGCCTGATCTGGTCATTTTATTGCTTTAGAGGAATATCTTGTATGTTGAATTGAGCGAATCTCTGTTACGATAAGGCGGGATAGATGTACTTTGCACTCTTTGTAGGAGCGGTTAGCGCTGATAGATCATGTCCCAAATGATTCAGCTCGGCCTTAATATTCAGCTAGTGTAATACAGCTTGCACGAGTTTCATAACATTTTCATGCCTGATCTGGTCATTTTATTGCTTTAGAGGAATATCTTGTATGTTGAATTGAGCGAATCTCTTTTACAGTAAAGGCAGGACAGATGTACTTTGCACTCTTTGTAGGAGCGGTTAGCGCTGAGAGATCATGTTCCAAATGATTCAGCTCGGCCTTAATATTCAGCTAGTGTAATACAGCTTGCACGAGTTTCATAACATTTTCATGCCTGATCTGGTCATTTTATTGCTTTAGAGGAATATCTTGTATGTTGAATTGAGCGAATCTCTGTTACGATAAGGCGGGATAGATGTACTTTACACTCCTTGTAGGAGCGGTTAGCGCTGATAGATCATGTCCCAAATGATTCAGCTCGGCCTTAATATTCAGCTAGTGTAATACAGCTTGCACGAGTTTCATAACATTTTCATGCCTGATCTGGTCACATTGTGTGAACATTTTTATTGTAACAATCACCGTTTAAATTACTGAGCACTTTTAACTCGATTTTGTTTCAGTATCGATGGGTGGATTAAGTTATGGTTAGCAATATTAGTGATGTTTTTGATTTTATTCTTGATTACCATCATTATCATCCTAGTTTGTCATAATTCAAGATAAAATCTGCTACTTTAGTTTAATACATAGCAAAATGCAAAAAGTAATAAAGAATGTACGGTGGCCAGCACATCAAGTTACTACAATCTGTCAAATTTCTTCAATCGAACCTCACTTTTATGTCAAACGTGTTTTTTATTCAATATCAACTGAGGAAATTTGACAGATTGTAGTAACTTGATGTGCTGGCCACTGTAACTAAAAGTTAAATAAACATTGAAAACCTTTGTACCTAATACTGTATCTACTATAGACAAGTTAAAAAGACAACGTATATTTACAATACCTTTTTTATCAGGTCAGACGCGACTTAAAAAGTACATTATCGTAGGTACACGAAACCGTAGAATATCATCCGCCCCAAATATTGGAAGTAACTGGAATAATGCCTCAAACTTTTAATGCCGGATCAAAAAGTCTGTGCACGTTAGCTCGCGGCGGCGGTGAAAAGGGGTTAACGCAATAACCCGGGACTATCGCCCTCCAGGGGCGGCGCGACACCTCCGACATAATCCGATATTTTACACTCTTTGTAGGAGCGGTTAGCGCTGAGAGATCATGTCCCAAATGATTCAGCTCGGCCTTAATATTCAGCTAGTGTAATACAGCTTGCACGAGTTTCATAACATTTTCATGCCTGATCTGGTCATTTTATTGCTTTAGAGGAATATTTTGTATGTTGAATTGAGCGAATCTCTGTTACGATAAGGCGGGATAGATGTACTTTGCACTCTTTGTAGGAGCGGTTAGCGCTGAGAGATCATGTCCCAAATGATTCAGCTCGGCCTTAATATTCAGCTAGTGTAATACAGCTTGCACGAGTTTAATAACATTTTCATGCTTGATCTGGTCATTTTATTGCTTTAGAGGAATATTTTCTACGTTAGATTGAGCGAATTTCTTTTACGGTAAACCCGTAGGCCTAACATGCGCACCTCGACAAAATTTTGTCGACTCTCGTTCGCGAGAGCGCATCTTTCTATCTCGCTCATCGCTCAGCCAAGTGAGCGAGACGCAACTTGCGCCGACAAAATACGAGTGTCGACAAATTATCTCGTAGTGCGCATGTTAGCCCGGCCGGAATAGATGCACTGGTGGGATAAATTCCAAAAAACTAGCCTTTTTTTATGGGCCGATGCCCATAGACATCTGCAACACCAGTAGAGTCACAAGTGCGCTGACAACTTTTAACAACCTTCTCCTCCAACTGGGCCTCCAGTACCCTCACTCACTCGACGAAATACAGCGCAAGCGTTGCTTTACGCTGGTGTGCTGAGAGACGGTGGTATCTGGTTCTGAAAGACTCCGGTCAAGCCGGCCCATTCAAATTGAAGAGTGGCTCTCCCATAAACGTTTACCAAACTTATATAAAAGCTTATACATCTATGGAGCAACCGAGAATGACACTGATGTTACTAAAGGTGCTTATAGAAAAATTCACAATTTGTCTATAAGCACCTTTAGTAACATACTTATTATTATCTAGATACGCGGCAGCGATACAAGCAAAAGTTCTGTTAGTACATTTTTAGTCGCTTTAGTTACAATCTTTGAAACGTCATACTCGTATCCCGATTCAACCAACGCAGCTGTTTTAGTATTCAACCAGCGCGTTGAGTGCAATGCACCATAGACAATTTCAGCCTGATCTGGTCACATTGTGTGAACATTTTTATTGTAACAATCACCGTTTAAATTACTGAGCACTTTTAACTCGATTTTGTTTCAGTATCGATGGGTGGATTAAGTTATGGTTAGCAATATTAGTGATGTTTTTGATTTTATTCTTTGATAATCTTTTGAATGTAATTATTATATTTCGATACGCTGATAACCACACCTAGTACCTATACAATTTTCTTCAGCTTATACTTATACTGTCCCACTGCAGGGCAAAGGTCTCCATCATAGAAATCAAGTCATCGCTACCATGATGGGATTAGGCTTAATCACTTCGCTTGCCTAATGCGGATTGGTGATCATAAACCCGAGCTATGTTCGAAAAATTTGAAACATACCTTTGCTCGACCCGGGAAACGAGCCCGGGACCCCAAGATTAAAGATAATTTTCTTATGGATCAAAAATTGGTTTCGATATAAGAATATTTTTTATTATTATGGGACTGTATAAAAGTTACATAAAAGTGTATCACGTTGAGAGTCAAAATAAGTAAATCTTATATCAAGTGCTTCCAGATCTGCTTTCAATTTTATGGTACCAAAGGCGCAACAATGAAAACTTCCCATAACGATATAGGTACTTACCTGTCGCATTCAAACATAAGCAATGACCAACACGTTCGAAAGGTACATAATTAATATTCAGTGTTGAAATACGTTTCTTACAACGAAAGATCTCTTACATCTATGGTACCTACGTAGAGAGAGTGCTTCAGAAATTTTACATCCTAAAGGTTTAATGGCGGCGTGGTTACGAAGGGGTTAACGCAATAACGGAGGTCTATCGGCTGACGGGGGTGCTTCCGACATAATTCGATATTTTAAACGCTCTTTGTAGAAGCTTCGCTGAGACAGCATGCCCCTGGTGGCTTATAATGAAGTCCCGTGGCGTATGAGAATATACCTGTCGCATTCAAACAAAAGCGCGCACAGTGCGTGTGAAAGGGAGGGGATCTACGATTCGGTCGTATCGCCCGCTTCAAATTAGACACTCTGATTTCAGGGAATTCATAGTGGTAGTACCCACTGTAGTGTCTGTAGATGTTGGAAGTATGGCTGTATGCTGTCGTCTCCTTAGCCTTTAATGACAGATAAGAAAGAAGTAAAAGATCTGTCAGTGTGTGACGTTTGGCACGTAGATGGATGTCCAGGCTAGAAGCCGATAAATGAAGATAAACTAATGGGGTATGGGAACTAATTTTTAGGTATCTTTTTCATATTTTATTCAATCTTTTACTATTCAAGTAATCAATTTGAATATTTTTGTAATCAAGACAGTAGTTATGTTTTAATTAATTTTTAAACATTTTAGATTTAAGCGTATTTGTGACGTCACAAGTGCGCTACACCATATTAATAGTGTTACCACGTCCTTTTCTCCCCAAATCGTGGCAAATAAATTATATGTAAAATGTTACTTGTGGGCAAAATCCCTATTAATCGGGGGAATTTACATCACTGTCTGACAACATTCCGGCAAAACAAAAAACAGAGAGGTATCTCTAATCAATTTTATATCACCTTTCAAATAATGTCAACTGGTTGGTAAGGTTTTATTGTATTACAACTAGCGCCAACTGTTGGTTCTTCCGATAGATAAGTTCAATCACAGTAGATGTCGCCTAATGTAGCATTATTTATCTGTATATAGTGCAGTATGTCTGAAAATTCTGCTGACCTTGGGTCAGATGAAGGTCAAATGAGATTTATTGAAAATATCATTGATCTTATGCTTTTAAAATTTAAAGCAATAAAATATGGTATGAAAGACAAATGCCTCGAAATGGTTTTCGATTAGGAATGTTTGGTTTTTTTCCCATACCCCATTATAGTTACCTACAGTTAGCGAATACTACACCCACATTATAACGGGGCAAAAAAAAACTATCACCTCAAGTGCAGTCGTCGCTTTAAAGTATGAATCAATAAGAACTACTTTGCCAGTAGCTGGTGCCATCTGCATTTAGGGTAAAGTGATCAATTTTGGTCCACCTCTGATACGTTTATCTCAAACTGTAAAAATAAGAAGCGACGAAGATATTATGTAAAAATATGCAACGCCTAAGCTTGTATTTGATACTATACGTAGGTATACCTTTGGCGATCAATATTTTATTTACCTACTTCAAGAGACAAGCGCATACAATAACGAATTCTCCGATATCGCAGATGTTTTTGCGCAGTAGTTAATCACTTACCATCAAATGATCCTCCTGAACATTTGGCGATTCTTGCCTCAAATATGAAATAGTCCCTTTCTAGTTTTTTTAGGTAGGTACTTCTTGTGTTTTATATTTTGTCCTGTCACAGCAAAATGTTTGCAATCAGTCCCCAAGTGGTTGTCACAATAACTAAGTACTTATGAGCACTAGACAAGTTTCCATACTCGCTGCTCACCTAATAACACAAGAAAGCTGTGTGCCGTAATGGCCACGCCGGAAAAGTTTGCAAAAGTGGTACCGTAGTACAAATATATCCAGTAGCAGACAGTTTTTTTGTTGGAAAAACATCGTGAACAATTTGAGCCACATCAGAAAATTCCACAACATCTTGACCACGACTAGGCTCTGATAAGAGTGATACGAATTGTTACATTGCATCAATAATATTTTGTGGAACCCGGTCTGTTATGTGGAAAACAAATGTCTAACCATGCCACCACCGCCGGGGCTTGACTTAACGTCGTAAAAGATGACATGCATGCCAATAACTGGATATAGGTGCCCAAGCCCGAACGGAGTACAGGAGTTTCAGCAGAAAAGCAGAGCCTGGAGGCCAATTCTCGGTTTGCGCCTTCTATGTCGAGTCGACTTCATGGAACACACAACCAGTAGGAGAACACAGATTACAGTCGACATTCCTTATCTTGTTCTCCTGCGTGCGTTTCATGAAGTCGACTCGATATTATAGAAGGCAAAAACCGAGAATTGGCCTCCTGGGCGTCGGAGTGACATCTTGAGATGCAACCGGGACAAAACGCTTAGATGATGACGATGACCCTGATCTATAAAACATCAGAGTTGGTTAAGAAAATACATCGGTAGAGAGCACTTAAAATATTTACACTGTGGAAGTCCAAACACAAAAGGTGGCAAGAGATAGGGGTTATGCGATAATGCCGTCCCTTCGACCCTTTGGTGCCAATGAATAGTTTGTTTCCTTTACTTTTGTATGTTAAAGTGATGATTAAATCACCCTCTGTTATGTTGCACAATGTTTTAAATTGGAGACTTAAAACTATTTTACCGTTTCATGTTATTTAAAAAGAAAAATGGTTGGTGCATTTGTCCAGTAGGATAAGCTATAAAGAGAAATTTCGTTTAAAGAGTAGATGTAGTTCTGCATTTGTTATAATATGTTGTATGGGTCTGTTAGACTAGTGTGAATTTTGATTTGTAACTTCAAAAAAAAATGTGTTAATTGTTTGCAAATTAGGGAGTTTATTAATTTTTTGCTCTCAAGGGCTTAAAGTATACTTCATTGCAAACGATTTTTCTACTCTTATAAACTCTATTTGATTGCTTAAAATTTGATATCATTATCAAAATAATATTGATGCTTTTATTTCAATACTATTGCAACATGTACGAGTAATATTAAATACCAGAGTTAATTTTACCCTTCAAAAAACTGAATTATTATGATATTACTATACAGTCTGTATACATGAAGAGTATCCGAAAACTAGGTCGGGAACAGACAATCGTCACTCACCCATACCTGAATGAACTCGCGTTGATTTTACTAACGAACTGTTGTCGCCAACAGCATACTACTCGTACTAGTATGTAGTATTCTACATAGACCACGATTGAATGAATTGAATGTAGTCCTCATACTTTCAAACGTCATATATGAACTAATGTATCTGGTCTACGCATTTTTTCCTAGGACACAGGTGGTCAGTCTATCTGTTTTTTTTTATAATGAAGAATGTCAATCGAGATTACCTCACTCCGCCTGATGGTAATATGAGATTGACAGGCACAAAAGAACAAAGTGTCCATTGAGTCTGTCACTCTCGAAAGCCTGCTGAGTTGACGTTTCACGCCCCGCCTAAATAACCCAGGATTGTAAGAAGGAGGAAAGACTTGAACTGGAAGGGCATTAATTCTAGAGAAGACGTAGTTTAGGATGGTAGGACATGTTTTTGACATTGCTATTTACCTAAATGTCATCAGCTCGTTTCTAGAGATTGAAATTAAGGAATATAATCTTGTAATTTTCCATTTATAGCTTTCAACGCTTTACAAAGATCCGATTTTCCCCAAACAAACGTCAATACGCACTCGGCACCCGATATTTGGAAACTTTTTCCAATTTTCATTACGTGAACTGTGAAAGTGTATAAATTTTAATGATTTGTACAAGTAGCCCGGTAATGAGCGTCGGATAAGCCCCTGGCGTCATGAACGACGTGAAAACTCAACTTGTGAAACTTACTTGGAAAACTCAACTTTCAGAAACGAGCTTCTCAAACCGGCCCTGTAAATATTTAGAGTCGGTTAAAAGTTACAAGTGAAAATATCATCTGCATCGCATGCAAACGTTTAAGTTCTGTTTATTCGTTAACTGTTATCATGTTTTTATTGCTCTGGCTGTGGCAATTTGAATTTAAAATTTAACACAGGACCTGCAGGCGATGAGGCAGAAAAAAATCAACTAAGGTACTTATTTGACCGTTGTGTTTATGTCTTTTTTACACTGTTTTGTTTTTTACTATATGCTTTAAGTAGCTGTTAACATAGTATTTAGTTTTTCATCTTTATAATGAAATAACTTAGCATCAGTTAGATTCAGGCGGCATTACTTATCCTTATTGAGCTACTTAGTATGAAGTCAAGTCAATGTACGAAAGCAAACCTGATTTCTCCTTATAGTGTAGTTTCTAAACTAACTTTATTTGGAGGACATTTAATTTTAAAAGGACAATAGCTGTTATCACTTTTAAATGTCTATCGAATAAAATATTTCAACAAAAAGCATAAACAGAAAGTAGAATTACTGCAACAATATGGTATATAAGAATGGGTATCTAAGCACGTTCGCCCGATGCGGCACTATAAACATTTCATTAGTGGTCAGCCGACGCTCCGCTTTCACGGGCGATAAATTTTCATTTTTGCAAGGGACAAGTGAAAAGAAAAGATAAATAGAAGCAGAGATTTGCGTTGCGAGAAGGGATGTTACGGATATCACAATTCGTACCGGATACGGGTATAAGTATGTTTGGTTAATATAAAAGTTCATACAGCGTGTATCTGTAAACATTTACATTCCTTTAACCACATGTTCTATCCAACTATTTTGAACAAAATTTTGATCTATGCCTTTTTTAAATAGGTTGATAAAGTTTTTGACTTTTCATACAAGTCGGTCACGTGACTTGATTAAGATTATTCTGGCAACGTTCATGAGTAGTCGAAAATTTTTCGCCGAATATTAAAAAGTCGTAGAACACAACATTAAAGTATATCTGTCTGTATGCAGCACCATTTATAAAGATGTAATTATAGGTTATATAGGTATATTTACCCACAATAACAAGGCTTATTATAAACAACAACCCGAAAAGACATAATGCTTAATGCTTGCGCGATGAAATCCCGAAACGAAGAGGGTGGGCCACTATTAAAGTATATTTTGTAATCCCACTGTTGGTTCTGATATCTGCAACACAGGTGCTTGAGCTACCTATCTCAGAGTCAGATCAATGTTGTGTAGTGAAAATATTATATATTAATATTATATTATTATATATGTACTATATATATATATAATGTGTAAATAAAATAACCATACTAATTGAGATTCCGCAAATAATACCGAAACTGTTATTCATCGGTAAAAATATCATATACAATTTCAGTGATGAATTAGTATTCCACTGTTAGTAGGTATATGATAGTTTCGGATATGGTTACTGAGCTCTACAGCACTGGTTACGACCGCATAAACTATTCGAAGAAGTAGCTTTTTGGGTAAAAACAAGTATAACTAAAATTCTGATTCAGGGTGCATTTTATGAAAGTTGCATAACATTTTTCATTTTTGCCATAAGGGACTCGGGCAGGATTAAGATTTTTGTGATGGCTGATATCGCTAGTTAGCGCAGATTTATGTGAGTTTTATTTCTAATTTCTGATAATACAATTGACCTATGTCACGTGGAATCACACAAATATTGTATAGATTAAAATATCACTCTTATGGAAATTTAATACGTATAGACTACTGGCCCGTGTTGAAAAAAATTATGGGTCATTTGAACCACCAGATGACCTATGTAGAACGATATAAGAGCTATAAAATAATAAGATTCAGCATTATGCCGTCACTTGTAAGCTGTCCAACTGAGTGCAGGTGAGAATTCAAAAGTGCAGGTAGAGTGGGTATATTTGGTCATATATTTTTGTACGGCATTCTTACTAATCGATAGATCCATGAAAAATAATAAGACAACGCATAGTGCCGTAAAAAAAAAGGTGGTCCAAAAAGTCGGATTTTCTTTTTGATTTTCCGACAATTTCCAGGGTGAATTCGATCATTTGATTTTGTACGGCATCAGTTTCATGCTATTTCAGGACTGCTTCTAATACATTATTCCGCAACGCCGTACAAAAATCATGCGACAAGGGGAAAAAACCGAGGGTTGCAACCCCCTCTGTTTCTGTGGTCCAAGGGGTGATTTGACACCAACATCAAATTAATTTATTTCGAAAGTATTTTATGCATAGATAATATTTTTTCATATGCCGTACATTTTCGTTGGTTCAAAGGGGGAAAACCATATTTTGTATTATCATCATTATTAAATATATCAATTTTTTCTTAAAAATAATTGTTTTATTTCTTCACATCATTACAATGAAACAAATCAATTATATATATGTATCAATAATGTTCGAAGTATATAGTAAACCAAAAAGTATACAAAACTGTTGATGCTGTGGTTGACAGTTTAAATTTTTGGATATAATATACACACCGTTTCACTTAATAGTGATTTAATCATATTATCAATTGTTCTCTTCAAAAATATGTTAATGCCGTACTGTATCAGATGGCCATAAAGTACCCTTTAGATAGTAGCGTCATTTTCATCAGCCTAAAAGATAGGTATGGTCTGCATTAAAATGTTACGGCATAATTTTTTCCTAATTTATTTATGTTAATACTATTTAAAACATGGGATACAATGTAGAAAACTGCTATATTTCATTAATGTATGATATTTAAATTTCTTCAATAATTTGAAAAATTACAGTTTTTGTGTTTCTCTATAATTTTTTTCAGAACAGTTTCTTTTGAACGGCAATACTGTATAACAATTGTATTTTACAATATCATGTTAAAAAAAAAAGTTCCCGTACAGGATCAAATGATTTTACACCTTTATAAATCAAGAATACGATGAAATTAAGATAATTATTGATATACATTCAAATGAACAATCATTTTTTGACGGCATTATTTTTAATAGTACTTTTAAGTGTCAGATAATGTTTTGGAACCAAAGCCGTACTTTTCAAATCACCCCTTGGACCACAGAAACAGAGGGGGTTGCAACCCTCGGTTTTTTTCCCCTTGTCGCATGATTTTTGTACGGCGTTGCGGAATAATGTATTAGAAGCAGTCCTGAAATAGCATGAAACTGATGCCGTACAAAATCAAATGATCGAATTCACCCTGGAAATTGTCGGAAAATCAAAAAGAAAATCCGACTTTTTGGACCACCTTTTTTTTACGGCACTATGCGTTGTCTTATTATTTTTCATGGATCTATCGATTAGTAAGAATGCCGTACAAAAATATATGACCAAAATATACCCACTCTACCTGCACTTTTGAATTCTCACCTGCACTCAGTTGGACAGCTTACAAGTGACGGCATAATGCTGAATCTTATTATTTTATGCTCTTATATCGTTCTACATAGGTCATCTGGTGGTTCAAATGACCCATAATTTTTTCAACACGGGCCAGTAGTCTATTAGCAATTAGGGTGCGTGTGTTACTCCTCCGGTATGTGACGCCCCTGTGGTGGAGACCCCCAATATAATAACGAATGTGGGTGGTATAGGTATGTAATGTATTCAATGTGATGTTTTTTTTATGATAGGTGGCAGACGAGTAGACGGATCACTTGATGGTAAGCGATTGCCGCCGACCATAGACGCCCCTGAAACACAGCGCAGGCGCTGCTTCACGCCAGTCTCCTTGAATAAAACACCAACAATCCGTTGACAATGCCGGACAAATTTTATTTTGTACTGAGACCCTTATACATTTGAAAAATCACAATGCATGCGCGATGTAAATAACTACAGCGCCATCTCTTATCGCGCCGTAGAACTAATTTTCAATAAACAATGTTCCTATGCTTTTTTTTGCCTAATATTTTAACTGTTTACCTTTTTATGTTTTAAATATATACTTTTTTATTTTTATGTATTAATATTTTATATATTTTTACTAAGGACAATTAGACACTCCTGTAAGGCCTCCTGTAACTCCTGTAATTCGCAAGCGTGGTCCTGATAAATTGTCTTAGTAACTACGAAAATAAACATACTAAAGAAGACTATTTGCGAATGTAAAAGAACATTTAAGATAGATAGCAATCTTAGAGAAATTTGCTTAAAAAATACATAAATACATAATACATAAAATGTTCTCAGATTTTTATCAGTGCTATGTACATTTTTACTGAAATAGCCGGGCTGATGTTAGTAGCTCTCTTTTGCGGTCAACCAGCTTAATACTAAGTCAATGAACTTTAGTTTTTCTAATTAGTCCGCTTTCCAGAGAGGATAAAAGTCGTTCAGAAACCCTTTCGTTGTTCATAATTTTAATCTTTGTTCGCAGTGGAAAATATTGAAACGTCTTTGTCTAAATTCATTTAATCAACAGATAAGGTAGATTGCATGCAAATTTTAGGGTTACAAATGAAAAGTGAAATCGTTTTGCAGACTATTTGGAAACTTACTATTTCTATTTACATATAGATAGGTATATTAAAATTGGTATGTAAATAAATTTAGCTAGTAGGTACTCTTTACGAAAGCTATACTTACTAAGTGTGATAAATAGTAAAAATGAGTTTTAATTAAATATTTTCTATTTTCAGCGCAGGGATAAGGCGTTGTAAGTACTAGTAAGTACCCACTTGAAAGCCGTTGCACATAGACCAACAATGATTCATATACCTACACATACACAGACAGTGTATTGAAAATATCTCAAGACAAGGCGTGATTTCAATTACAAATTCAGTATACAACTTAAATGCTGTTCGAACTCAAGACAAAGTGAATATAAAATGATTTAAACACATATTTTTTGCTCGTCACACGTTGTATGAAAATAATATCTAATCATTAATTTTAAAATCAAACAAAACTAATTTAACTCTTCCGTACAAGATCTAATTGAGCATTCTCTCTTCATCTCCATCGCAAAAGAATATTTTTCATAGGCAATTTGATATGAACGACAAAGCAAGATAGAATATCATGGTCCTCGAGCTGATTCCATCCAGCTCAACGGAAAATATTCCCTTTTCACGGGAAAAACATGTTACCCCACACGGGTTTTTCCCCTACACTTTAAGCATGATCGTTCACGTTATGCCAGACCTTTGTATAAAACCGCCGAACGTAACGCAAAACGCCCCACCTTGATCCAAAACTTAGTAATCCATGACAGTACAAATGTCGACCCATTCAGAGTTTTTGTGACGACATCCACCTAATTGAAAAGTTATTTATCCGTCGCCAATTTGCGTAGAGGCGCCCTTTGAATGAAAGTTGGACGCTGACAAAGTTTTATGATATTATCCGCGGGTGGCTCGCTAGATGAGAGATTACCGCCGGGAACTTACCACGGTCTAGATTACCCCCTCTAATTCCACTGCGTTCTACTTTGTTCCTTGAAGCAATAAATTGCTACTTTCAACTACGTTTTGCACCTAACTTTAATTGCGTTCTTTGAATTTTGTCGGAGGTAATCCTTATACTCGAACTCTTATGTCGAGTAAATAATTCATACTAGACATAAATGTAGATAAAAGCTTACCTCTATATCTAAAGAGCAGTAGGTAAAGAAAGTCAATCCATTCCCAATTGTGGCTTAGCGTTCATAAACTTTAATTGTCATTTAAGAAACAAATACATTTAATTTAATAGACATTAAGATTATTCATAATGATTGTGATAATAAACATTTAGATTGAATAACTCTGAATGTGGCAGTAAGCTTTGTCTTTTATATACATTTTTTCATACCATAAATATGTATATTGTCATGCGTAATCTAAAACCGTAGGAACACATTAGGTACTGATATTACATACAATTTCTTACCTATAGGGATTAGTCTAATGCGAGAGAATTTAAATAGGATTCCTTTGATCATATCTGAAAATTTAATAATCATTTGAAGTTAAACTTTCGAAGAAATACGTTTAATTTTATAGACTGTGATTCCAAGACTCAGTCATCTCTAAGAAGTCTTAAGATTTCAATTTCCAACTAAAAATAACCTATGCAGATGAGGTGACTCTTCGAAATAACTTCAAAATGAATATGTAAGTGGAGAGCTAAAGAAGTTCTCGCAGTACAATTCTAAAGAAGTGTGAACTTAAACTGCATTAATGTCAGTTTTATTTCGATACGAAAGACCTCACCCTAAGTTGTATCAATGCTGTTTTTTGGAAAATTATGTTACTGACACGTTTTTACCAATGCGGCTGTCATTCCTTTCGGTGTCTTTTGAGTGTACATTTTTTTGCAAGATCGTTACATTGTTTTTTAAGAAATTAATTCTGACTTTTAATACCTTGATAATAAAAGGCTGGCAAATATAGAGTTTGTCAGATTTCGATTGCTATATGTTAACCATATTAATAACTTCATTCAATTACGGAACCTAAATAATGTTTATGTATGTAGGTTCCATGTAAGACGCCGCTAATTCTTCATATGCCCAAACGTCTTTATCTCAATACATTGCTCGATGAATAATGGAGCTTTTTGATCAGTGAATGCCTTAATAATTACCATCTCCCAATTTGTTTCTGAGCACAATAAAAAACCATCCAAAGTAATTGTCTCTTAACTGCCTTTCTTTACTGCCGCTTTATTACTGCGGCGCCGCAGAAAACTAATAACGAGAAAACAGTACGGCTTCACCAATTGATGTTGTCAAGTTCCATCCAAGGTAAACAACTTCGTCTGCACCGTAATCAACTTTTAATACTCAAAGGTCCATCGGTCGCACCCTTTTCAAGGCCGTACAGGCTTAATGGGCAATGCTGACATTTTAGAAAAGGGTCACTAATTTATCTAAACAACTTTAACGCGAACTTCCCCTTAATTGTAGTTTAACTTATTCGCTACAGCTGCCCGACATACTGGACTGCCATCCACTTTATAGTAATTAGTTACTAAATAGACTGCGGGACATGCAAACAGTATCCATTACTTAGATAGATGGCTGAGAGTTCATAACTTTGCCCATTTAGTAACGGGAAAAATATGTTAAAGGCATACTATCTGCAAAAATGTTCCAGAAGAGTACTTAGGATACTTAATTCTACAAACAATAAATGTCAAAATAATTAAAGATATCTATTGATCAAATTTAGTCAAACATACGAATACGTTTTACAAAGTACCTGTGACTGACTTACAAATTGACGAGTGATGGATTTCAATAAAATTGTTGCTGCTTTGATATTTTTTTTGAGGTATTGTATGTTTGTATTCTATTTATTTATTTTAACATACCCTTGAGCTCGCTTAGAAGGTAGGTCAAAACCCTGTTAGCTACTTTTCAACAACCCACGCGTTGTTTTTGGGCTTACGAAACTTTTTTACCCAAGGGGTCCGGAGTAAAAAGTACTTAATGTAAGCTTGTAGGGAATTTATATTATCATTAGCCTAATCTCAATAATATGTTTATGTTTGTTATAAGACCCACTACTGGGACCTTATAAGATACAACACTTGTCATCGCAAATAAATCATACTTCTTTTATTATAATATTAGTGGCCCACCCTCTGTTAATTTCGAAACATAGTTTTGCTATTAGTTCCAATCTAAACCAATAGATGGCGCTGGGTATTGATTACATCGCGCAAGTGTTTCGTCTTTTCAAGTTACGTATAAGGCTTATTATGGTTATCCTCACTCACTCAGCAAAACAGCACAAGCGCTTTAGCGCTGTGTCACCCTGCTTTTCTTTGAGGCCGTGGTAGAGTCGAGCCGGCCCATTCATGCCGAAGCGTGGTTCTCCCACTGTTGGCCTCTCTGATAACTAATAGTTTTATGTTGATTTTTAAGGGGACATTTCCATAGTTAAATTATTTGCCAGAAACAAGTTTTTTTACCTAACACAGAAATCTACAATCGTAATTAAAACACTGCAACATTACAAAAGCAAAGAGCCCCAAAAGTTAAATCTCACATTGAATTCAATTTGAAATGAAACCATTAGCCGGTTCCGAATTTATACATCCATTTGGTGGGTCTGAAGCGATTTACAGGAGGGCCTAGCCATTATGAGAGGTCCGATCGACGCCCTCCGGCGCTCTCAACGAGGGTACAAAACAGAAATGTACAGAAGTCTATCTCATGTATGTACTTCAGTTTTCATGCCTACGCTCGCCTTCGCTTAGGAGGTTCGTGTTAGCTTCGTGCTAGCTTCGATCTCGTGACTGTCGGATTAGGGCGTCAAGGGAAACCGAAGGAATTTCCTACTGGGTATGTTCTTGGTCGTCGTCTCTCTTAGAAAAGCTCCAGGTAGAAAGAACTCCACATTAGGTACTTCTCTGTACCCTCTGACGAGTATCACGATGCAAGGTGCCGAAAGGCAGGCCGCCTGTCTCTTGCACTTTGGGCAGGCGCTTTTTGGGTTTTTCACCCAAAACAAGGGTTCTCAAGTTTAACTTATATACATAAAAGTATCATATTCGAAACACTCGTACCTAGAGGTAGTGTTTGATCTCTTGTTGAGAATGAAACGGATGTGTTGGCAATCAATACTTAATTACTCCATTTGGCATAAAAAGATGAGTATCAAAAAGCGGCTGTCTCTTGGTCTCACAACTGGTCCAAACCGTTCCGAATTATATTTATATCCGTGAGCTGTCTAAGTGTATGTGTGCGATTTGCTCAAGCGCTCTTTAAATGTAGGTTGATATCTGTACTTTGCTGTTTTGTGACGAGAACGACAGATCATGTACCTGAGATACTATGACTCTGGAAAAGGGAAAATATTTTATCAAATGAGAGCAGATTCAAATGATACGGTAATGACAATAAATGCGCGTTTGAGTTATGTATTGACGTATGAAATGATTAATAGTTTTTTTTTTCATTTTGCTTTATTTAATTCGTAGTTAAGAGCAAATATGCAATTATGCTGGAGCTATAAGATAATTATAAGCATAATTACTGACAGGTCTTTATCCTCTTCTTGCTTTCACAACTACTTAACTACATTTTCATCTATACCTACTAGTGGAATAAAAAATAAAGTACACTAGAGGTACTTGTAGTAGATCCTAAATGTAATTTTCACACATGAATTTTTACCAGTACCAGTGGTTAAAGAAAAATAAATTACTAATTTTGTTTATACCCAATCATTAGTTTATTTTAAACGGATATTATTTACACTATGGATGCAAATAAAAATGAGTATTTAGGTAGGTATATTTAGACATCATAAAAATTCTATAAGTGTATAAAATTAGTATCGCTTTTGCCCCTTATATTGCTAAAAACCTGCAGGTAGTTACTTGGAATTCTCCTGAGGGCTTAGATATCAGGCTTACAACTTGTAACAGTGTTATAACTATGATCAGATAACTGAATCATAATTGTTTGACCTACAAAGGCGGGTACCACAGGGGCGATTATACAGATCGTAAGCTTTCGAATATTATACCTATTCATTGACACGTTCGATATCTTGCTCCACATAATGACAGTGGTATTCAAACCTTTTTATTTTGCAGAACATTTTTGTCCTGCAATTGTCACTTCATTCGGAGCCACAAATTTTGGGACCCGCGGTCCCAAATGCCCAAGAACAAAATGCCTGCCTGGAATGAAATTCACGACCGAAATTGTTATTTTGGAAGCGGATCTTATTTTAATGTAAAACACGTCTTAGCTCATCAATACAAATGATGGTCAATACTTAAATATTGTGTCTTATATGTATAATACTTCAATATGTCCTGACTATTTTGTTAAGTATGAATGTAATTGCAATATAATAAATTATTATTATTCAATAAAACAAAATAATAAAGTCTCACAACACCTCGTATAAATGTAATGAAGATGGATTGCGAGAAGAATGATAGGACTGAAAGGGGGTGGATGATACGACAAATGAAAGAAGAAAATATAACGCACCGACCCCAGTTAAGCTAGGAATAGGGCAAGAAGATGATGATGATTAAAACAAAATTACAATTAACCCTTACTCTCATATTGCCACACAGCCTTCTCAGTTTGGGAACCAGCGCTATATGGTAAGTGAAACAGCACCCATCTAATCCTGCTAAAGTGTATTCTCAGTAATCTCCACCTTTGGCAAGTTACCTCGTGCCTGAACTGATATCCAAGGCTGCTCTAATCCCTATAAGATTTTCTCTTTCGTTAATTATTAGCCAAGTTCTATTGTTCCATTTCGGTTTACAAATTGTTTTGAATATTCAAGATCGCTTAAGTTTGTAGGTTTCGGGGTAGTAGCTTAGTTGGTGAGAGTACTTTGATTTTGTTAGTGGAACTTGTAGGGCAAATAAAATACGCTAGCTTAACAACGTTAAGGACTTCTTGGTGGGTGTTTGTGTAAGAGTGTTCGCGTTTCCTTACATGTGGGATATTTTGTCAACTTTGCCATTTTGAATACAATAAGTGAATATCAAGTAGGTAAGATTCTTTGTTTGGAGATCATTGTTAGTAAAGAAATTATGTTTTCTGTTCAACCTATTATTATTATTTCATTAAAATCGGCTATTGAAACTATTACTTGGTACCTAATATTTAACCGTGGAAGAGCCTCCGCATGAATGGGCCGGCTCGATCGGAGTGATACCACGGCCTCGCAGAAGACGAGCGTGAAGCAGCGCCTGCGCTGTGTTTCATCGAATTAGTTAGGGTAGGAGGCCAAAAGGGCATTTGTGACTCTACTCGTGTTTCAGGTGTCTATGGGCGGCGGCAATCGCTTACCATCAGGTGATCCGACTGCTCGTCTGCCACCTATCACAAAAAAGATATCATTCTCGAGTTATTTCGTACAAGTAGGTATTAGTCGTCAAACAAGACCAGATTACTTATCTGATGGAGCGTGTATTCGAGGCTGTACAAAAAGTTACCGTCCATAGCGGATCGTAAATGTTTATCCAGCTAGCTTATCCAGTTCTCACTTCCTCAAAATTAAAACGATATTTCCTTCAAAGCACGTCGTCCTCAGATTAACGCATTTTAAAGTCCACTTCCACGCTGCATGCCGATCATGCTTATAAATCATGTTTATGCGAGATGCGACGCCGGCCGTAGACCGGCCGCCTACGCCAACGGCAAGCCGTTGTTCGACCGAACATTAATTACGCTCCACCGCACCTCAGTGAAATATGAACCTGCACCGATATCAACCATTGCATTGTGATGTTGAATTATTTATGAGATACCGAACGGAAAACGTCTATGACGCTAGATTTAGAGGCGGCATATTCGCGCGTCGCGCCGGAAAATCGCCTGTTCATTAGTTCGACTGCGTTTCGGATACAAATACAGTCTATCAATTTAACGGATACATTTTGACGTTAAACGAAAATGTATATGTACCCTCATCCAGTTTGTCTAAATCTCAGGAGGGGGTGGACACGCCGAACAGATGTGCGTCTCTCCCCTGTCTCAGCTGGCCGTGGTAAGTACGGGAGTACGAAACATGGGTACGCTCGGCTGCCTGGTACGGGCTGGTTTCTCATTCTCAGAGAAGATACCGCAAGTTTCACCCAGGATAAACCACATCATCATCATCATAGACGTCCACTGCTGGACATAGGCCTCCCCCAAAGTTCTCCACACAGATCGGTCCTGTGCCACCCGCATCCAATGGACTCCCGCGACCTTCACCAGATCGTCGGTCCACCTGGTGAGAAGCCTGCCACGGCTGCGGCCTCCTGCACCACCACGCTTATAAACCACGCTTTGGGATAAATGGGCCTTGACCGAAGTGATGCCACGATCTCACAGAAGACCAGCGTAAAGCAGCTCCCGGCTGTGTTTCGCCGAATGAGTGAGAGTACTTGAGACCCAATGGGGGGAAAGTGGTTTAAGGGTTGGCAGCGCACTTGTGACTCTTGACTTGGTGTTGCCGTTGTCCATGGGGTCATCAGGTTATCCGTCTGTTAGCCTGCCCTCTATATCGCAAAACAAAAGGAACTCATGCACCAGCAAGGAGTCATAGAGACTTTGTACAGTTATAATAAGAGTAAAGTTGATTGTACTAAACATGTTACCCAGGTATCACCTGGGTCACTAAAAAAAGTTACCATGTTTAATTCACACAACATAACACCTCATACATTGACCTGACTCCGTACTAAGTAGCTGAAGCATTTGTGTTACGGATATCAGACAACAGAGGATACACAAATATGTATATACTATATAATATTAATGGTTTGTCTCTCTTTACGTACCTACATAAAATGTCCCCACGCGGGCTTTTTACCCCACACACGAACGAAACACAGCGTCTAACCCTTCTGACCAGAACCTATTACAAATAGTAAAATAATTGAATTCTTAGCAACTAACTTTCTTCAGAAAGTGGGAGGATGTATCAAAAGATCTCGGTCAAAGTGGGTCATTCTATGAGGGCTGATAGACCCTTACGAGATAAGATAGCAAAACTTTGGGGAATTCCAACCCTCCCGCTCAAGTGCGTTTGATTATTAATTTATGTAGACTTTCATGCAATTTGTATTCTTTTTATTACTTCAGTATTGTAAGTCTTCGGATTCCCGCTATATTTTCTCCGTTATAGTGCACATACGGCACCACTGATGCTACGTGGTCACCGTCACGCCCATGGACATCTGCAACACCTGTAATATCACATATGCGTTGCCTGCTTAACTTGAAAGAGTAACTACTGAGTTTCTTGCTGGTGTCTTCTCAGTAGAAATCGACGTTCCGAACCAGTGGTAGATTATATTGTTTTGACATTCCTAAGTGTTCTGTATGGACCTAACTTGAATAAAGATTTTTCTAATTTCTATTTTCTATTGCTATTAAAGATGAAATAACCTCTTAACTTATTGTAATTCATACTTTTAACGTTTTCGTCAGAAGATTATTCTTACCCAAACCGTTTTAAACAGATTTCGACCCTTCACTATTCATAATATGACAAACTTTCGTGAACAAATGTCCCTTTTTGTTTTCCCTATGACTTTCTAGCGGAAAGGCAATAAGAGTTGGACAAGTTTTCTATAAGGGCAGAGGTAATTCTCTAAGGGTCTGTTCAGTAGTTTGCTCAGTATTAGCCGAGTTTGTTTAGGGCATGCCAACACTGGATAATAACAGAATATAAATATTTCAGGGGTAAACGAATTTCGGTCACCAGGGTGGGTCCTTAATCTAATTTAAATATGTTTTGGCCATTTCATGAACGGCTAACAGCGTAAAATACGTTGAATTTGGAAATAAGTGTTTCTAAATCTTGATACCTATACGTACCTACGTACAACATAATTACCTAAGTTTTACACATTCGAGAATTTGCCAGTATGTAAATCTATCCCTATCACTCGGGTGCCTCTACAGTACAAATTTACACCTCTTTTACCCGTACAGTGAAAACTGTAAACCCAGTTGCTATCGGTAGTATTTCCAAACAGCTCTTGGTGACCTTGAAAAAATAGCAAGGGTATGGTATCAACTGTTACTCCAAATATCATTTAAATCAAAGACACAAATCTCTGATCCCCAAAGACGCCGAAGTAACTGGCCAGCTAAATTTTGTTCTGAAAGATCCAAACACTGTTCGAATTGTAACTGCTTTTAATTTCCGCTAAAAATCCATTAATGGGGAATAACCCAAATTATAAACTTTTGCCCATCAAAGCTAAGTAACTCGAGTTTTACGTCTTAAGATGAGACGTTTTATTTATTGCTTACTTAGTGATGCGGGTTGGGTAAAATTCAACCTTAGGCATTTTACAATATAACTCAAATGCACTTGAGTGTATACTTATCGTACATAAACAATGATAGTATTTAATGTCAAACGACCAAAAAAGAGATAGAAAGATGTATGGCTGAGCAATACCTAATAGGAAAATTAAAAGGTGTTTTCAATGCACCAGGCTTTTAACACAGATATTGTACTTTGAACATTACCAAGTAGATGACGAAACGAAATAACAAATTAAAAAATATTGTTTTGAAACTTTTGACGCTTCGATGCCAGTTCAGCCATTGTTTATGGACGAATGATAAGGACAAGAAAATTACTTCTTTTATCTCAGATACCATCGGACTAGTAAAGTGAAGTGAGTTGGCCACTGCTGCTGGATCAAGTTCTTGAGAGACCTCGTCGCTCAGACGGCTGACAGATCGACCAGGACGATTTGCGTAAAACGAATGGCAGTATTATGTAATCGCAGATGGAAAAACTGGGTGCTGCTAATAATGATGAATCTCAGTCAACATTTGGTAACGCGAGTGTCTCTAGACGGCTTCAAGGAAATTAATTCCAATCTGAAGGCATTAGAGCGACACACCCGATCACACTCGAGTCACGTTAGAATATTGAAAACTTGTCCCAGCATTTTATGCCAACTTAGAAAGTGACTTTTTGTAAAAAAGGATTTTGTTGAAGATGAAAAATGGTAAACTGGACAATGAATAACGATTGCTACAAATATAACCAGTCGTAAATAAATTATGTAAATATTTAGAAGCAACAAATTAACGAAAGATTTTGGTACGTGAAATGGTTAAACTGACATTTATTTTCCGAAGAGGCATTTAATGATCAAACTCGATGCTCAATGGGGTTCATTGCCCAAAAACTCGAGATCCTGCTTCTCTAATTTTCCGGAGGAGAAACATTGGTCGTTTCATTGTAATGGACTATCGCGTGTACAAAATCCGCTAGATGGCGTACTGTTAGACTGAGGCCCAACTTTCAATCACCGTGTAGATGGACCTTAGTTCTCCAGTACGCTAGCCTGCGGATTTTTTACACGCTATATCTGACTTTTCAATCTTGAACCAGGGTCTAAGCGAACTTTACATTCCGAAACGACGACCTGGGACGCAAATGGGATGATGATTGAATATGGATTAAAAAGACTTTACTAGTTTATTAAAAACAGTTACCCAAAACCATTCAAAACATCATCATCACCGATGTTAATTCTTAATAAAACCTGAGATAAGATTATAAAACTCGCCCTTTACAACTCGTTACGCCGTATCGTCCGTTAAATTAACTGTAAACAAAATGAAAACTTTATTGAAGTAGGGTAGGTAGCTAGAAATTCATCAGTGTAAAATGAACTTCAAAATTTGCATTGTTAATGTTATTTTACGCACCTCGCCCTTCTAATTATAAGATACCAGGAGTTACAATAAAGCTCAAAGATTTAATAATCCACTTTACTAGATCCTATCGTAAATTATACGAATTGAAGGTATAATAAAATTTAAAAGAATTATTGCAGCAAATGCAACGGTATGAATTCCATTGCATTGAGACAGGAAGCTTATGACTTCTTTATTATAAAATAGTTTATCGTTACTTAATGTTATTACTAGAAAATAGCTGTACTAATAATTAAAAAAGGTAATGTAATTAGAACATCACGTAATAAAAATACAAGCTAAAAACTGGCCAAGTACATGTCGGGCCACGTACTGTAGTCGCCTGCAATAAAATGAAAAACACCTCGACTCTTATGTCAGCATTATAAGGTTCAAATTTGAATTTATACTTATTAATGCACGTGACTGTACTATGAAATGTACGTGCGTCAAAGTGAGACGAAATCAAATCAAACAACTTCAGTTGACTCATCGTTACGATATTCATGGTTGCAAGGTTTTAGCGATCTCCAATATCGTGATGAAGGAAACTATTTACATCCTAAATAGCAAATTCGTGGTGCTCACTATCCGGTACTGACACAGCAGTATTTTTACTCACCACCCCATATCTTCCCGTGGGTGTCGTAAAAGCTGGCTAGGGATCGGGACGATTGCCCACATAGAAAAGAATACGAGTAGAACTGATTACCTTGTACTTTATTGCGACGTTGAGAAATTTAGCCTAAGAAATTTATCCGTGGTGTAGGTATTGGCTTTGGTTGTTAATTTAGGGTGACGTTGGCAAACCCTCTGTGAATAGGTATGTGTACCGTTTTAATTTCGTAAACCTGAAAAGTGTACTCGTGTTAGAGTTAAGACCGGTTTACACAGTACACACAGTATGAGTCAGCCTGCCGAACTTTCGAGTAATTCGCACGAACGAGCTAGATAGTAGCTTGCATGGCAGGCCCGAGTAACTGCCTACTGGCAAGGCAGCAGTTTCCACTTTGTAAACCAGTTTTAAAGTGGGTACATATCATGATTCTGTCTATTTGTTTCTTGATCTATCTGTTTTTTCAGCTAATCAGAACGGAACTATTAGCCTGGACAGCAGTTATAGAATATTATTTAATTTGTTTTGTTTTGTGTCACACCGAGCTGCACCCGCAACGTCGGGCAGCCTGATAATTTGATAAAGACCTTTTAGCAACTAAGATGAACAAATGAGCAAGTAAGAAATTTTGCTGTTCTTCACAAAAGTTACAAAAGGTACATACTTAAGACCTGGTGAGCGATTGCCGACGCCCATGTATACCTACCTGCAGTACTAGTTAGAGTCACAAGTGCGCTGCCAACCTTTAACCACCTTTCCCCCAATTGGGCTTCCAGTTCCCCTAGCTCGACAAAACACAGCGCTACTTCACGCCGATCTTCTGTGAGGCCGTGGTATCACTCCAGTCGAGCGATTCACTTATTTCGAAGCTTGGCTCTCCCACGGTTTGAACACAATCACCACATCTAACGAGATTTTTGTAGCCTTTCAGCGATTACAAGTTCCTTAAACTTACTGTGGAGTATCGCGGTCTACAAAGAAAACAAGGTTAAGAATCTGACTCTAATTTTATTTGAACTTTCAGCTGTAAACAAAGGGACTGGGTAATTGTGTAATTTCCTTTCGCTACCAAAACGAAAACGAGGAATAAGAAAAATGAAAAGTTACGTTGATGCTGCGGTATAATAAAATTAACGTACCTACTCGTTACTAACTTAATTTTTATAAATAATTCATTGTTTCCTGAATATCTCTGTTACGAAAAATTTTAACAAAGTGAATAAAACGGGATCTTTGTTCGTACTTTTAAGCGTCATAGATTTAGATGTGCGTATGACCGCATTCCTTTTGCCTGTCTAGCTGATGTCCTTGGGCAGCGATGTTCGCCCGCTTGCTTGTTTGCCTTCCCGTATGAGCTATGCCACACGATGCGGGCGAATGCAGGCCATCTCTCCGGACTATCGACCATAGGATGAGTGCGGCGCCGCAACGTTTTGCGGTACCGTAGCACCACTACCACTCCGGCGCCGCAGTATTTTCACCCCTCCCCGCCTCGTCTCGATCCCAATGCGCGTGCGGTGCCGAGCGCACCGGACGGCACCGCGTGCCATACCAAACATTTTTTACATGTAGGAAACCGAAGCGGCACTGGTCAGGCGCCGCATCGCACTGGACAGAACGAACAATTATTTTTTCTTGAATAGAATCTAATAATTAATATAATACTATTTATATTGCCAATCTTCTCTAGATTTCGCTTGCAAATAAACTTTTTTTTATTTTTAAAGACAGAAACAGTTTGCGTTATCAACAAGACAGATCATTTAATTACACCATTCTCATCCCGACGTTTCATATCTTCATTTTAATGAGAGCCCTAAATTCCGAAATATAATATTCATGGTGCAAAATCTTAACTGCAATATTACATAACCCTCCGCAACATAAATTTTCTCAATCCAACAAAATGTCAGTACAGTGCAGCACCAAGACGTAATTAACGCCTGGATATTATTTATAGAGCAATGTTTATGCTTACTGTATTATTTTGAAGCACTAGATTCCTACATATATCTAGGAGAGGTTTTAGACTAGCGTATATTTTCGGGTTTCGTAACGATAATCGGGGCGCCAAGAGGGCATATCTTGGGCAACCTTACTGGTCGTCGGCCAGTGGGGCGCCCACGCTACCGCTGGCGGGATGTAGTGGACGCGGACCTGCAGGAATTGCAAGCAGGAGATTGGCGACAAGCTGCACAAGACCGAGACAAATGGCGACATCTCGTATCGGAGGCCAAGACTCATTTTGGATCGTTGAGCCATCGGAGTAGTATATTTTCGGGTACAAGACCACTAACTCGCCTCGACTTAGCGTGGACGTGAAGCACGTCAAGTACGTTAAGCCATTGGTCCTGCGCCGTTCTCTCTTCGGTCGTGACACACTGGTGTCCTATTGAATTAAAAGAGCAAGGGAAATGAAAGTGCACAGGTGCACTTTTGAGCACTAATTATCCTGCGTACGTGGCTGATTGTTAATTAAGATAAGCCGCCGTAGCCAAATATCGGTTGGAGGATTTTTTTATTCATATTTTCGTGTAAATGTAGCTATAAATGTTTAGCAGCGATCATTAACTTAAACGGTGAAGGTGAGGTGACCATAATAAGTAGCTCAAAAATATCGTGCGATGTGAGTAGTCTTATCAGGAAAGCGAACCTCGAGCTCCAAGCAACAGCTTGGGATGCTATTGGGACAAAACGGTAAGAGATCACCATCTCTTCAAGAAAGTTCAAGAAATAAATGTACCTATTCAATAAAATGGGGCAACCCTATCTTGATATAAAATAGGTTTATATATTAGTAATCGCGTAAAAATTTTACGAGTAAGGTTTGGCTCCAACCTCGTACCAATGAGCTTCAATACTTATGCGTCCAGGAAATAGTCTTTGTAACGATTTCTTACGCGGCTAAAAAACGCTAATCTGCAAAGGCTAAAACTAGGGGTAGTTTTGATGGAAAAATGCCAATGTTACTATGTATATTTGTACGAGCTTCACTAGAATGTGTAGGGTTAAATACATTTAGTTTTTTTTTCATATAATAAAACGTTTTAATCGCAAAAATGTATTGTCTATTACAAAATAGATAATATATTTACACATGATATAAAAAAATAAAACGTTTGTTTACGAAGAAATCAGTTAACGTAGTTTTCAAACTAAAGGCAGGTTGTATGGTTGTTGAGATTTCAAGATTTTGACCTTCGCAACCTTTAGTCATGGGGACCATGTTGATTGGTTCATGATTCACGTTCAGAATAATTTTCGAAACAGGTTGTCTATCATCGACGAGCTAAGTGATAGAAGTACATTTTAAAAATCAAAAGGTACTTACAATGCATTCGACCTGCCGTTTACAGAGCGCGCGCTTCTTAACTACTAAGCTGTTATCGCTTAAACTATTAGTTGAATTATTAAAACAGTAACTAAGAGTCAATGTTGTTGGAATGCTGCTTTTAAACTAAAATTTATACAAAATATTATTTCTTAGTCGCCAGTTCCGTTCGTTATCTTTCAGATAAGTTCACAGGTAGACGTAATATTAATAATAATTTTAGGTAAGCAATTCAAATTCCCCGAAATTACACTAGAAACTTTCCACAAACGTAAATGACCAATTATGAAAATTCTCAAGCGTACACCTACATATCTCGAGGGCCTTTTAAGATCTAAGGAAATCACACGTTCACACGTAGCGAGTATCTCAGTGGAAACTTTGATGAACTCGCATTTAAATTTCAGATCGCTCAGAATAAATTTGCACCGTAATACCCTTTCCTGTTTTAATACTGACTTTTTAGGGATCACGCGAACGGGACGGAGTGACAAGGAAAGTGACACAGTTGTACTCAAAAGATACGCTTTATAAGGTTTTATCGTAACAGAAATGTGACTAAATTCAAATCTGAGTGAATAATGTCAAGTTTGTCGCCGTACAGGTCGTGATGCTTAGCGTTAGTAGAATTCAAATCATGTTTAATATTTTTTTATATGATAGATTTCAGACGAGCAGACGGATCAGCTGATGGTAAGCAATTGCCGCGGCCCGTTGACAGCACCGACCTTTTAACCCCCTTTCCCTCCGGTTGGGCCTCCGGTATCCTCACTCACTTGGCCAAACAAAGCGCAGGCGCTGCTTCACGCGGGCCTTCTGTGAGGCTCCGGTATATCTTTCGGCTGGCCTATTCATGCCAAAGCGTGGCTCTCCTACGGTTAAGTGAGGAGGTGAGGTTAAAGGAGGCTACGATGACGATATCAGGATGAAATTGGCGGCAACGAATCAGTTTTAAGAGGAGAAACCAGGCAATAGAGAAATCTACTTATGTAATTTATGTTAATATTACATTAATAAAATCAAAAATTGTCATGAAACACAAAAATAATGTCATCGTATGAGAGCACTACTTAGATTTATCTAATCCTGGATCATGATCCAAACTTACTCACGATGACTATTTGATGAAATTAATAAACAATTTCGTACTGAACCCGCTCACTTTCTAAGTCTCATTTTTATCATATACATATTTTTATACTTTCTCTGCCTCCAGTCTGAAGCATAGAAGGTTCATTAAGTACCTACCGCTAACTAGGTAATGAAACTTTTTACTTTAAGCAGGTACTTTAGCTCAAAGGAATTTAGCTGAGATTGTGGCACAACGTTAACACTTGTCAACTTTTGCTAATTTGTGTTCCAAGTTTTTACCTTTTTAGTAAATTATGATAGCATTACAAGCATTGCCTTATCTTTATTGGATCTTTGTCCTCATTCTTTTCACATGCGTCGTGCGTCTTTTTAGTTTTGATACGACAGGTATATTCATGTTAAATGCCACCATATTTGTATTTGCTTTTTATACCTATTGTTTAGTAAATTGGCTCACCTCACCTGATGATAAGCAAGAGGAGTATTATTTATAAACCCTTACAACGTACCTCATCTATCACTTCTTATTTATTTACGGATGGATAATATTTAATCCAGCTATCAACCACTATTACGGTATCTAAAAGCCGCACTCAGAGACGTCAATTGACTTTAATTTTCACTTAATACAAAAATTAACCGTTATTTTATTAACTAACAAAAACCAATTGTTTGAATGTTCCGCAATTCTTGTGAAAGTTTCCGAGCATAAAGGTATGGATAGTTGACAAAACCGTAGGTAACACTCAGTAATATGAGTCACTTTCAACTTATTAAAACAGCATTATTTATCACTTACGATCTCATTACCAAGTTTATCCGTTCAATAACAATCGCGCATAAACCCGCCCCAAAATTCTATATTTTCCTCCCAAGGAAACAATTCAGACGCAACTGGCCGCGGAATGTTTCGCAATTCTTGTAAAAATTTCCGAGCACAAAGGTATGAATAAGTTGACAAAACCGTAGGTAACACTCAGTAATATGAGTCACTTTCAACTTATTAAAACAGCATAATTTATCACTTACGATCTCATTACCAAGTTTATCCGTTCAATTAACAATCGCGCGTAAACCCGCCCCAAATATCTATATTTTCCTCCCAAGGGAAACAATTCAGACGCAAACTGGCCGCGGAATGTTCCGCAATTCTTGTAAAAGTTTCCGAGCACCGAGGTATGGATAATTGACGAAACCATAGGTTAACACTCAGTAATATGAGTCACTTTCAACTTATTAAAACAGAATTATTTATCAACTTACGATCTCATTACCAAGTTTATCCGTTCAATAACAATCGCGCATAAACCCGCCCCCAAAATTCTATATTTTCCTCCAAGGAAACAATTCAGACGCAACTGGCCGCGGAATGTTCCGCAATAGTCTAAAAGTTTCCGAGCATAAAGGTATGGATAAGTTGACAAAACCGTAGGTAACACTCAGTAATATGAGTCACTTTCAACTTATTAAAACAGCATTATTTATCACTTACGATCTCATTACCAAGTTTAACCGTTCAATAACAATCGCGCATAAACCCGCCCCAAAATTCTATATTTTCCTCCCAAGAAAACAATTCAGACGCAACTGGCCGCGGAATGTTCCGCAATTCTTGTAAAAGTTTCCGAGCACCGAGGGGACTCATTGCAGTGATCGATCGCCCGCACCTGCCCAAGCAGCCTGTGATTAATACGATACAGTTACACACCTAATTGAGGAAACTCACAGAATATTACGAATATTAAATTACTCCTCACAAAGAGCAAGTGGAGACGTGGGGACGCTCTAAAAGGGAGACAGGTTCTACTTAATGTCTAATTTATTATCTGCCTCTTAGTGTCATGATTCAATTTGGGGGTAGACCTTCATATGCTCGACGTAATTGGTGTAACTTGTTTAAGGTTTCAGTGTTACTATAATATACTGTGATTTTATTAAGACAAAAGATACATAGCATTTCATTTGTTAAGTACATACGACACACACATAACAAATAAAAATTTATGTGCTCGACATATCACACCATGTTTTTTCTATTTTATAATCACTACATACCCAACATACTTTATTAATTTATAGTGCATTACATGAGTTTTTAATATTATTAAGGATATTTGACTTCAAAATGATGGGTTTTCAAATTCAACCAGTTTTTAATAACAAATAAAACGCACTCACTTTACGGTACTCGTAGGAGTAGGTAATACCACCTTGACCTGACTTCCGTAGAGTAGTATATTAACGCACTTGTGTTAAAGATATCAGAGAACTAGAGGAAACACCAATATAATACTTAGATAAGGTACATACACCTAACAAACCACACAGATACACGGATATAACACCTAGACACTGGAAAAAACACGAGTGTTCATCACACGAATGTTTGTCCAGGGTGAAAATGTGAAAGAACTAATATGTACGACTAAAAACGCAGTAGCAGGCTGAATGTTCGGTAATGTTACAAAACACAAAGTTCACACCAACAATAAAAGCCATGGAGTGGCTATACGGAACCTTGTCCAAGTTCATTAGCAAAATTAGGAGCGCTTTTCCTTCTTTTTCCCCACAATGCGCATTTTCAACGAATATAGATAGCGGTCTATCACTCATTGTCAGATAAAAGCCTGCTCTTTTAATTCCAGCAATTACCTGTCTTTATAATGCCTTTAGATTGACATCTCTAAAATAATTTTCATAATCTTTGGGGACGACGTGGGCCATCGCTAATGCTCCCAATAAAGATCCTATTCACGGACATTTCCTCTTAGACAGGTCATCGTCATCATGAAATTAGAGTTTCTCAAGATTATCATGCTGGCTAACAAGAACCACCGTGCGACCGTCTAGTCTACTAAGTAGGGATGTTACGAATGTCAAAATTTTCACATTGCGAATGCAAATGCGAATGTTTACGCCGCGAATGTGCGAATGCGAATGCGATTGCGAATGTTAAGTACTTAAGACATCAGTCACATCAAATTTAAAAAAAAACAGCATATAAATCAATCATTTTGTGACTCCGCGCGGCCGATGAGTCACGAGTTCACGCAGGCACGACCTGCACACATTCGCATTCGCATAGCATTCGCATTGATTTAAGCGAATGCGAATGTTGATGCAAATGTTAAAAACTATGCGAACCATTCGCATAAGCGAATGCGAATGCGAATATTCGTAACATCCCTGCTACTAAGTAACATTACAACGTGGCTGAGGCGACAGCAATAAGAAAGACCGAATGTACGAGTAGTTGTAGTTGTTTTTATACACTTAAAAGTATAAGACAAATGTCTAATTTACCTAAATTTTAAGCTAAAGCTATCTGCTTTCTTTTTCACACTTTGACATGAAGTAATTAGGTATCTTGTATATTTTTACTGCGGCCATGCGCCATCGCCTTTAAGCACATGAGTTCGGTTCTTTAGAATTTCAAACATTGCAACATGTGTCTTAAATTTACATTCACAAAAAATAAATTACTACCTACGCAATCAAAAAACAATAATACAGAAAAAATATTCGATTCTCACTTAAACCTGAGATACCACAAATGATAGATAGGAAATTACTTTTTTTATTGGGAAAGCCCAAAACGCGCCTATACCAGGGGTTGCTAGTGTCCATGGGTGGCGGTGATCACTTACCATCAGGCAGGGGAGCCGTCTGTTCGTTTGTCTGCTATAATGTAAAAAATATACCCATGGATAGATAAGTGACGTCACACGCCCAGTATACACAAATTGCATTTCGTTGTTTCGTCTATGTAAAAACATTAGAATGATCATAAATCCAGCAAGACATTTATATTTTCAACAAAAAAGTTTGCTATTCGTACTAACAATATTATTTTGATAAAACAGTAATATTTTACCATCTCGAGAGTAGTAAATACCCTATTATAAGTGATGCTTCTGGAATCCCCGTGAATGTTCCCTTATTTAATTCGGAAACCCTCTGTAATTACATCAAGTGCTATTAATTTCGCGTTCCATTCGATCTTAGAGCTCCAATATTGGAGGCTCGAGGAGGGTGTATTAATATACGTGTAGGTACATTGGCTTCGTGGTTTTGAACACATTCTAGCTCGGCTAATGAAGGGTTGAATGTCGGTATGCGAGTGTTAGTCATACCACAGTATTATTAATGGAGTCAGTGAGGTGATGCAGGCAACCTGAAACCATTGGCATACAGTGCTGTTATGGCTCATCTTAGCTCGTCATTTTTTGTGATATGTGGCAGACGAGCAGACGGATTACTTGATGGTAAGCGATTGCCGCCACCCATAAGACACCTGCAACACCAGTATTGTCACCTGTGCGCTGCCAACCTTTAACCGCCTTTCCCCCCAGTTGGGCCTCTGGTACCTACACTCACTCGACGAAACATAGTAGCAGATAATCCTTACTTTTATTTTTCAGGGAAAAGGTCTTCATTATAGAAATCAAGTCATCGCTACTATGATGGGATTAGGCTTAACCACCACGTTTGCTAATGCAGACCGGTGATCACAAACCCAAGCTATGTTCGAAAAGTTCAAAACACTTTTTGCTCGCTCTGGAAAGCGAAACCAGGTCTCAAAATCACGGCCCGGTACTTAAACCACTAGACTAACAAGCGTTATCTTACATGTAGCGTTATAATATTGTCATAGCTACGTCCCACGGCTTCACATGCCTTTTTTACTTCAAAAACTTCCTGTCACAACAGTCACGCAACTCAGGTATCCCATGGATTTTCCAATGTTTAGTATTTTCCTTTTTAAAATAGAGCCACGGAAATATCCCTCGAACAAAAGACATCGTCTTCATACGTAAACTTTACTTGTTTTACTTGGAAAACTTGATACCTCTTGGCATTTTCACTGCACCAAGGTGTACTGGCAAACTAACTCAATTTTCTTTCTCGTCAAAAAATAAAAATAAGCCACCTTCACCTACAGCCAAGTTTTTAATCTTAATTTAAATTCACTTAAGCAGTTTTGGCTCTGAAAATTTTCACTTGGGTTTAATTTACGTGTCGTTTTAAGCTTAAAATGAAGTGCTAGATGAAACTCTTAAATCCTTCATTTGAGATTTATTTATTTATTGGATTATCAACATTAAGATGCAGCAATACATTAAGATCCAATTGCGCGGGTCAAGACTAAGCTCTTTAATCGCAATTATTTTTATAGCACGGAATTAAATTTTTCAATTGTCTTGCGCCGTACTGGATTACCGATAAAGACCTCCGGTGTTAAAATTACTATGGGAATTACTATCACGGAATTAATGAATTAATCTTTAACATCGAGCACAAGCGGACCTAATCACTATCAGTGACATCGAATTGAAATCTTAAAAGCACTAGTATCTAATTAAAGATAAAAATTAGGTACGTTATCTTTTTTTCTCACTAATTTATTTAAGTTTTAAAATTTTGTTAGAATAAAAATGGAGCACATATTATTATGTAGTTGTCGTCATAGAATGCCGCTTCATTGAGTTGATCATATTATGTCGTTGTTCACTTCATCTTAGATCCGTTTCTCAATATTTGTGATATTTTTTTATAAATGAGCAAACATTTTTGCAGTTAATTAATTATACGATAGTAAGTGGACCTTAAGCAAAGTGTACCCACTCCAAACTATTTATTCCCCCTTAGTTGCGTTAACCAGAAAAATATTACCATAAATATTAGCTTTAAACTCGTTTACCGATATCTATGCAGTGAACCGTTTCAACACTGTTCCGCAATAAATATCTTGTAGAATTTCCACCCGTTGCGTACCGGGTAAACGATGAGAGATGACAGTAGGAGAGTGGGGCTGGGTAGGGCGTGCGACACAGAGGAACCGGTAAATGCTATGTTAATTGTGAAAATTATAAAAATAAATGAACGGATGAAACAATACTGCATGCTACAGAGATGAGAATGTTGAGATGTACGAAAGTGGCACCTATCATCGGTAAACTGAAGGGGAATCGTCTCTCCTGGTACGGCCCTGTAATGAGAAGAGAGAAGGAACATGTAACCAAAAGAGTGATGGACATGAATGTAAATGGGTGGAGGAACAGAGGATACTTTACCGTCTACTTTTATCGGTAAACGATGGTTCAATGTAACTCGTACCGTTTGGCTCCGCTGTCGCTATGAACGCAGCCTCAGAGATAACTCGATTGCAACAACAATTTTCATAGTTGCAAAAGTTAAACCTGTAAATGCTATTAGGGCGCTATCAACGTCGCTTTTCTTTCGTCGGACCAACTTCAAATTACACCCCTCAACTCTTGGAGAATACAATCCAACTTGAGAATACACTTAGCGTAAAATATTTTTAACGGAGACGAATGGGAGTTCGGATTAAAGACTTGGAAAAGTAATTATGAAGGCCGATTCTAATCTGGTTAACCCGGCGGAAATGTAAATAAAGGATTGTCATCATCAGATTTGCGGCTTAATAAGATGTTTAAAAGTAACATTTTTACTTTCAGCGGCCGTGAATAGGGTTAACAAATTGAAGTGGGTACGTAAGCAGTTATTAAGGTTAAGTACGGTACAAAATATTTTCTTTGCATATTTTTAAGCAACGTAAAAGAGTACCCATTAAGAGTGGATGCGAATAGCAGAGGGTCGAAGGAACGTGGTAAGTATAGGCGTATGTTCAGCCCTGGACTACAGCATGCTAATGATGAAAGTAACCATTTAAGTATGCGTTGAAATTACCTAATCAGCTGTTATAAAATGTATTACAGCTTTTTATTTTGCGTAAAAGTAAAAAAAATAAAATGAAAAATGGATTTACTCAGAGTAACAATTAATTACACCTTACAAAAATTGCTTTACAGAAAGTAGACTTATTAATTGTACCCTAAATAGGCGAACTACTCAGAATGGTCGGGCGACAGGTCGCTACGAAGCTGGTCTTCCGTAGATGCCTTTACACTGACTATTAATATTAATACACGCAACACGTTCCTTCCTATAATACAACAAATAGAAATTAAATAACTGATGATCTAAAATGCTAAAGGGGTTTATTCGAGTGACCTATTTTGATGGCTTCTGGATAAACGTTATTAAATTTAACGTTAAACATTTAGCCTAACACTAAATAACGTCGGGTCTCACTGGATGTGTTCCAGCGGCTGACACTCACTGCCGGCGGGTACAGACTGGGAGCGCTGTACGCGCTGAAAATTAATTTAAGTATTTTTGATGAGGTATTTAATTTTATTTAATTTGATATAATAATGCTCTAAACCGAATTTCTGGCTACGGCGATCTCAAATTATGTAATTCCTGCAATTGCACTTGCACTTGCAAGGCAAGACACAAAAAAAAAACTGTAGAGCGGTGGTAGCTCAGTGGATAAAAACGCGGCTTCCACCACTGCCTCACAGAAAACCGGCGTGAAGCAGCCCCTGTACTGTGTTTCGCCGAGTGACTGAGGGTACCGGAGGCCCACTCGGGGGGAAGGGGATAAAAGGTTGGCAGCGCACTTGTAACTCCACTGGTGTTGCAAGTGTCCATGGGCGGCGGCAATTGCTTAACATCAGGTGATCCGCCTGCTCGCCTGCTACCTATCACATAAAAAAAAAACGTTACTAAATTTAACGTTAAACATTTAGCCTAACACTAAATAACGTCGGGTCTCACTAGATGCGTTGCAGCGGCCGACACTCACTGCCGGCGGGTACAGACTGGGAGCGCTGTACGCGCTGAAAATTAATTTAAGTATTTTTGATGAGGTATTTCATTTTATTTAATTTGATATAATAATGCTCTAAACCGAATTTCTGGCTACGGCGATCTCAAATTATGTAATTAAGCAGAACAAATTCTGTGACTCACCTGCAATTGCACTTGCACTTGCAAGGCAAGACCCAAAAAAAAAACTGTAGAGCGGTGGTAGCTCATTAAGATTTAAATCTTTGGCTCATTGGATAAAAACGCGGCTCCTATCAAGAGGATTATGGAACAAAACCGCACATGCACCCTAATTTTTACAACGTTATGTGCGTATTTCCATCTTTACTTACTATGTGATGAAACCCTGACTTCGTTTCGGGACATTAGTTCCACTCTCTACCAATAGATGGCACTGGGCGTCGATTGCATCGCGCTAATGTTTTGCCTTCTCGATTAGCAATATAAGGTCTGTCGATGTCTATAGAATTTACCTCTTTATAAATGGTATGGAGAATGATGAATGGATAAATTATTTGAGTTTGAGTTTCAAAGATTATTTTGTATTTTTTTAAGTAAAATACCTATTTTTGAGCGGGAAAGGTGAAAAGATCTTTATAGGTGCGCAATTGAAATATTTCACCTTTATTACTCCGTCCCTCGGTTGCCAGTGTGACGCGTAACGGAATGCCCGCGGGTGCAGTCCGCCATCGCGCCATTTGACTGCTCAAATTATAACTGAATTTTATATGCGCTGCGAATTTTATAACGCTAAATCTACGGGGCTTTTTTTTGAGCGAATGAAATGTGGTCGAAGTGTCAAGGGTTGCTAAAATCCTTGATCGATTTTACTAAACTTTCGATATGTAATTTTTTTAGGAAGGCAATCGAGTAAGTGGGTCGCCGAATCGAGTAAGTGATCACCGCCGCCCATGGACGTCAGCTATACTAAAAGGAGTGTGGATGCGTCGCCGGCCTTTTTGTAAGGTGTTGGATCGTTAAGATTTTATAATCGTGCCGGTTCGGAAATAGAGGGTCGTACTGTAAAGCGACGGCTGTGTTTAAGGCCCCGGGTTCAATCCCCGGGTCGGACCTAACATTTGTACCTAAGTTTTTCTATTAAAAAATTCTAAATGTCAGCTCAAAGTTTGGAATTTCGGAAAGCACGTTAAGACGTTGATCCTGCGCCCGATCTCTCTTCACACTCTCTCCACACACTGGTGTCTCATCGAATTAAGAGTGAAGGAAATAGAGAGTGCACTGTGTTTGCGCGTACACTTGAGCATTATAATATATCTTCCGTACGTACGCAATTTTAACGGCCCTAGTCAAATATCGGTTGGAGTCACTCCGCCGTACATCTTATACACCATATCCGTGGCAAAAATCTCTTTAATCACTCGACTTTGGCAGAGTTAAATGTACTTGCTAGCAGCCATTATTAAAAAAAGAAAGTGGCAAAAATTGTACTCTTACAATGACTCGTGTCTGAGGTAGATAAACAAGGTAATTAAAAAAAAATATTTTTTTTTTAAATAGACGTCACATCCCTCACGTGTTTCTGTTTGGTCATGGTGTTTGCATGTTTCATAACTAGATGCCCGTCCGTTATGGTGAATGCGTGGACTTTTTATACATATTTGAAAAGTTAATTAATAAACTGAGTTGAACAAACATTTTACACAAATGGAAGTGTTTACTTATGAAAAGTGTTTAATGGAGTGGAGTACTCTGGGTAATTAATAACTTGAATGGACATTCAGAATACGAAGTTTCGAATAATCGTTTTAAATTATGGTGCAGCGTCAGCCTATAGGCGATTATTATAAGATGACCACTACAGTCCTTTATTTTAGTTTTGACTTCTCTTATTCAAATAAAAAAAAATGCGTTTATTGCTTTCCACAATAAGTAGCGTTTTTTTGTTAGCTGGTAGCACTGCAGTTCCACTGTTTACCAATAGATGATGCTGTGGGTTGATTGCATCGCGCTTGAGTTTCGCTTTCTCGGGTTGCCGATGTCGATAGATTTTATAAAAGTATTGATGATGTTAAATTAAACTGTATGCCATTTATTACGAAACACTTACGTCGAGTTTGTCCTGGTTTGAAACTGATGTTGTCGCTTTAATTTTTCACTTTTACAATAAGTTAAGTTAAGATCATATTTACAAATAAACCTAAAACTTCAATACATTCTCTATCCTATTTGTAATACCAAATACGACTCGTAAGTATACGAAAATAGCGACCTCAATTTGACCCATTTTAGAAAATTAAATTCAACTGGCCGTAAAATTTAACAAAACCCTACGAGTGCGATCACAAATGAAAGGGCGTTTGGCGCCATGTGGAAGCGACTTCTGCCTATTAGTATTATATTAGTTCTGAGGTTTGAGGTTATCGGATTCTCGTTGGGGTCACCCGCAGACCGATAGGCGTTTTGAATCGTCATTGATATATTTTTATTTACATATAATTGTTGAGGCACTAGGTCACGCGGAGGGTCACCCACACGATGGACTAAGCAGATAAAAACCATTGTGGGTGACTCATTAAACGAATGCGCCAGGATGACGGCTAGTCGAGAGATATGGCGAGACATCGTGAAACGCATTCTGTCTGCCCCTTCCGTCGGGAAAGCAAATGCATGACGACCACGACCGCTCTGTCAAGAGTGCATCGATGAAGAAGTAATTGTTGACGACAACTGGCCTTAACCAGAACTTAACTTATGTTAAAGAACGGGGCAACTGTTGAGGACTCATCATCATCATTTTAGGCAGTTGAAGTCCACTGTTGAATGTAGGCCCCCCCCAACGTTCTCCACACAGATCAGTCCTGTGTCACTCGCATCCAACGGCTTGATGCTAAAAAATTAAGTATGATCTAGGATCCTACAAATTAATTAAAATATGTGATGTACAATCACAACAATACTTTGGAGGTTGCATTGGCTGTGCAACGCATCTGGAATGTTCGAATTTTTGCCACCATTATGAGAAAGGTTTCTGGTTCAGTACTTCAGTACCACACTACCTTCAAAGTCATTGGACGAATATTAACATAAGATCCCAATGCTTGATTCTGCAGGTATTTTTTTATGTAATTAATTTTAAATGAATGTTGGGAAGGTAAGTATTTCATGTATTAGCAATATGTTGGTTGATAAATGTATTTACTCTATATGAAATATTTTTTTTGGGTAAGTATATGCTCCTTGGTCTTTCTTTTGTTATTTTATAGAACCACAAATCACACATTTAACATGTATTTGGAAATTACATCCACTTAGTTATAACATGAAAAGTGCGGCGATTAAGTAGTGGAAGGGCGCCGGCGCCATGTGAAAACGACTTACAGAGTTACAGCTATTAGTATAATATTGGTACTGTGGTTATCGGATTTTGGTCAAGGGCGCCCACAGACCAACAGTCGCGAGAAATTGACGCGAGAATATTTGCGTAGACTTAGGTTTAATTAAACTTTTACGGACTGATTCAACCAATCTTTATTTGAGGATTAATCTATCGCATAAGGCTATCATTGCATAAGAACTCCATATATTTATTCTTACATAAAGATATACAGATAAAGATAAAAACTAATAATGTTCAAATCGTAGGCTAGGTGCTTTCCTCATCTAAATATACCAAGAAATGTCTAAGTTTACCTAAGACTTACCAAATGATCGGTTATTTGCTATTGTTTTGAAGGTAGATCGCACAAAACCTCTTTAAATATTCCATACCATAAAAGCCTAAATCCTAAAAAATGGCCAAAAGATGATAATGTGACCCGATTTCCAAATTTCACACGACCAACTTGCGTAAAATAGAGAACATGCGGCTTTATCAGGCGTGGGAGCCATCTTGTAACGAGTTACACGATTTCCGGGTAAGCGAGAATGCATTTAAATGGCCACTGTTACTTTGATCAACAATGTAGAAGACTTAAACTTAAGAATAACATTTACCTCTGGTTTAGATACCCGTCTATGAGCGGCGGTATTCGCTTAAAATCAGATAATCCGTCTGTTCGTCTGCCCCTTATATCATAACTAGCGGCCGCCCGCGACTCCGTCCGCGTGGAAAAGTAACTTTTTACCCCCCTTTCAACCCCTTACAACCCCCTTTTCGCAATAAAAAGTAGCCTATGTCCCTTTCTCAGGGTCTAGATTATCTGTATACCAAATTTATTTAAATCCGTTGAGCAGTAGTTTGGCGTGAAAGAGTAGCAGACAGACAGACAGACAGAGTTACTTTCGCATTTATAATATTAGTATGGATTATTTAATCTACCATTAAGTCTTAAAAGTCACCGGATTGACTGGCGATGAAAATATATTATAATGTCTTGCTATGGACTATTCTTATAATGTGATTGTACTAATGACGTCACAGAGACGCTAATGGCACTAATAGCCTCCGAGGCAAACTATGGACCAACATTAACAAGTATAATGTTACCCGTCACCATTTATCCGCAGGATCCGTCCTACATCCGATGCTTATCTAGTCTAATCACAATTACTTGCCACATGCGAAGCGGACGTGACTTGGTCAGGATATCGTATTGTGCTTTCATACTTGGATAGTGTACAGTCAAATACAAAGAGATGTATCCATGTTAGTCTTACAAAATGATAGAACTTTTAGGATGCATAAATTATATTATACAACCCTCGCTTTGTTACATTTTCAGTATCCACCAAACTGCCCCAATATCAACAACTTATTTTATTTATATTGTTTACACATCGATACTATATCGATGTATAAGTACGAGTATTAGTAGTATGTCGTTAAGTAATCGTCACTCAGAGGACTCTGAGTCCAATTTGGTAACTATGAACGCTACTGACTGAAAAAACCTTTCTTATATTTATCCGCTGACACCAGCTGCAGCCAATACCACAGGTATTATATACAATTCTTTGTACCCGGCGTAAATTCATAACCTTTTTGGCTTTACGTAGAAAAAGCTAACACTATATCGGGTGCACTCCAATTTCGATGCAGTCACGGCCGGGTACCATCCAATCAAAAAGGCCGGTTTTCGAGCTGGTAAGGGTTGACTTACAACCACTTGAAATTTTGTCCCAATAAATAATTTTGAAATTCTTACAAAAAAAGGATCGAACTTATCAAAATCGGTACATACTCTTGTTTAGATACCCTTTTCTTTACTTTCTTACTTCTTATAACTATAACGATCGTGATTAGTCTGGCTGATATAGTTTTAAGAATGGAAATTTAATGACATAATAAAAAAAATGGGAATTAACGCGACGTTGAATCTAAAGAAGTAAATGGCATAATAATAATGATGATAAATATCAAGGAGGCTTATAATAATGAGTTCAATTTCGTTCTTGCTTCTGAAAGGGTCATTTAATTAAATTACCATTGGATGAATTAATATGACGCCGGCATTTCAACTTAATGAGGGAGCATTCCAACAAATTACTAATTAACATATAAGTATTTGGGACGCAGCAGCATTTTACTTCGTCCGGTGCAAACACGATATGCATTAATTACAACTCCAAATGAATGTCGCAAGGGGTCGCTCTAAATTACAAATTATATTATAATCACAAATGTTCTTTTTAACCCCGTAGTAGGGACGCGTTTCAAAAATTTGACGTTATTAATTACCACTGTGGCATTCATATGGAGTGGTCATATTACGGAAAGGCTTCAATTATAATAACGTACAATGGGGTCTGAAAAATACACTTTATTGCACGTAAATTAAGACTTCTTGTTTTGGTGACACAAGCATTTACAGGCGGGCACCACCAGCTTACTTTAAGGCAAGAATGTTTTCCACGGGATTATGTTCTACTTAGCAATTTTGACGAAAAGGTTAAAAGAAATCAGCTGGGTTGGGCAGCTATCGGGAAACTATGTTGAGTCTTCTCGTCGTCCGCGTGTTGAAACATGAAGCCGAAACAACTAATGATACGGTTTGTCCAAAATTCCCAACACAAGACCAAAATTTCCTCAGGACTTTGGAAAAAGATGCTCGGCGTTTGGCTGTGTGATCTTATCCAAAGTCGAATCCAAAATCGAATCTAAGGACGACCTCAAGCCAGATGGAGTGACGATCCGGAGATCGCTGGTGGTTGACATTGCGGACAATGTCGCTGTTAAAAAATGGTTGTGAGTAGCAAAGGTAGATTGGAGTGGCGAGCACTTGGGAAGGTCAATGTCTAGTATTGAACTGCAAAAGGCTAATGATGATCATTATGTTCATGATGATGTTGTCTTTAGTAATCAGACATAGCTGCGTGATCACTTTGAAAGCGTAGCGGAGGTTTTCAGTTCGTATACCCCAGTATGAAATGAAATGACTGAATTAAAATATTACGGAATCTGAAGTATTGTACCAATAACAATTAATTTAAAAGTAACAAGCAATCACGGATTTAATTAAGCTCAAATATGCTTTAGTACAATTAATTGGCAAACCATTACAGCTATATAAAAAATCCGATATGAAGTCGGTTAAAAATATTTTTTGTTCTTTCCTTTTCCATCCCGCATTCGACCGCTGAATCTCGTCTAGTCATGTTAGAAACCAATTGGCACTATAAATTATTCAACTCCGTGGATCGTAAGACTAGAGGGTTATCCCACAAATCCTTGGTAACACATTCCCACTGGTCTGCGGATTATAAGAGTATACCCTCGACTCCCAGCGGAGAAGTTAACACATTGAAGTGCGGTCTTATTACGGCTTTACTTTTTGATGTCATCGTTAGGATTGTACGAGTATTGTGTAATAATAGATAAGATTAGCATGTTCCAATTCTATTTACGCTCAAAGCTTTTCAACAATGAGGATAAATACAAATATGTTCATACGTGTATCGGACATACCTACGCATTTGAAAGTAATTTTACTTTGAACTGTAAGTACGTTTCAGTTTTTTTATTCATGTATAAAATATATAAAAGAACTAGGCCATATTTTGTAAATAACGTCTATGATGCTATGCAGAACAGTTACTTTAGAAAGGACTTCAAAGTGCTTTGTTGCTACAGCAGTGATGTTATCCCGAACATGTCTAACAATTTCAAATTCACAACCTCGGCTCGTTAAAAACTCTCAGTTGAGAACCAACCCTCGGAGCTCAGAAACAACTGCCACTAATCCCCGATAAGGTTGCATGTTTACAAACGCCTATTGCCGCTATAAAGTGTCCAGCTGTCGCCTTTTATTCTGGTATGGGCTGCGAAATCAGAGCCTAACAGTCGGTACAAGAACACCATCGTTTGATTTTTTGTGGCCACAACGGTTTGGAATAAATTTTCAGACCCCATCAGTTACGATATTGCAAGTAGGTATAACTGTCTGAGGCCAGCTTTTAAGTTTTCCGAGCCATGAAACTGCTTTGGTTATTCGACTTCGATTTGATTTGACTCCTGTCATTCGCCGAAAAGAGACTTCAATGCAATTTCTCGGGATTTCATTGGGTGAGATACGTGTGGCTCTTTGTAAATTTTAGAAAGAAAGAAGAAAGAAAATACATTTATTAATTTATTTTATGTATATTTTATGTTCATTCCCCCTCCCAACGAATTTTGGGGTGTAGGCTTTAGCTTTAAGGGAAAGCCGGGAGAATGTCACGTGTCCCAACCAATGAAATGCTAAGAAATTGCCATAAATGATCTCTTTACATAGTAGTCAGAGACCATACACATACGCAGTACAAAATACTAGTTCCACACCAACCTTTAAAACCCAGGAACAACTGCTACTAATCCTCGATAAAGTCGCATGTTTACAAACGCCTACTGCCATAAAGTACTCAGCTGTCGTTAGCCTAACGTACATTACTACAGATTTATGTAGTGAACACGTAGACACAGACAAGTTTTTCTGTTGACATAAATCGTCGAGAGGAAGCTAGGTCGGAACTCGAGGCCCTCTGGGAGCATAATTTATAACTATTATGCTGCTCTGTTACGCTGATCGGTGAACTAACGAGCATAGCAGAATTAAATGGACGTTTCAATTTATACGCTTATGACGGAATTAGCCACTGGTTGCGTTGAAAAAGGAGTGGGTAGGAGTCGTGATTTTATGAGTTAAGAGTTATACTCGCTAGTGTATGGTTAAAGAGACTATATGATTGCCTATATCGGTTTTAAAGACTAGTATCTATAGTGCCAGTAAGCGTACGGGCCAGCCTTTTTTCTTTTTTTTATGTGATAGGTGGTAGACGAGCAGACGGATCACCTGATGGTAAGCAATTGCCGCCGCCCATAGACACCTGCAACACGCTAATGTGCAGAGTCACAAGTACTGCTAACCTTTACCCCCAATCGTCCGTTGTACTTCCGTCATCACAACTGTGGAACAACTTATGATGATGGAATGATAGCCTTAATCAGTTATCATCAGGTGATTCCGTCTGCTCGTCCGCCACCTATGTCATAAAAAGCCATAAATAATGGCATCTATTGACAAACGAAACGACATTCACGTAAGCATTTGTGAATGTCAATATGTTTATTCATCAAAAGTCTAATCAGCGCCAGATTTACGTCGTAACGCCCAGACAGCAGTCACAATGGAAAATCAATTGTTTTATGTCTTTTAAAAGGCTTATGGGCCTTATGACGTTAAAGTTGCTAAATTCACTCCTTAACAAGTTTGAACTTAACTTTATAAATAAATACAAACTAAAAATACCTTGCATATGCTTACATACATCTTAAACAAATCTATGCATAAAACCTCCGCTGCATTCCATTCATTCAGCACGAGGAACATACTCGAGCCGAGCAACATAAATCTCAACCAGGCACAAGTTGCCATTCGTATTATCGCAAATAACATCTCGGTGACAAACAGACAGCATTAGTTTTCCTCTCACCTCATTCAAATACGTGCCTACGTATAATATTGATTTTAGAAAGAAAACACGTTGGCAACACATCCCTCGAGGCAAAAGTCACGGGGCGCAACGAATATATCACCCAAGGGACAATAGATCTCACGTTTTCCGCGATAAGTAGTTCATACAAGATATACTGATTTATAAAGGGTGGAAATATATGGTCCCGATACAAAAATCGACGGTAATAATAGGTACTTGTGACGCCAACTATTTTTCCAAGAATAATGGCTTGTCACTTCCTTTGTAATGTATTCGTGCTAGTGTTATCTCTTAACTCAGAAATTGGATATCAGCAGAGTTTATATAGCCAGTAGCTCGACAAAATGTACGATCTCTAAAGACTGGTTAGACTGACTGTCTAGCCAGTAAGCAGTTACCTACTTAGCTTGTTATGCAAGCTACTGGCCGATTGTCTCATGATTGTCCGGATGGCACATTTGGCAGTGACCGTACCTCATATGCCAAAGGTGATGATTGAACCCATTCGATCATCACCTGGACTAACACTCGTGTTTATTTGTCTTATATTTGAGTTTCCTCTGTTGTCTGACAACTGTAACACAAGTCCTTAAACTACTTCGTACGGATTCAGGTCAATGTAGATGTGAGATGTTGTGAGAATTTTATCAATTTACTTCCAAGCAAGTTACCCCAGTGCAGCTACTCGATAGGCTGACTCATACGCCAGGTTGCACTAGGTAAACCAGTTTTATACGCACGAACCGTTACACGAGCGTTTGCTGCGTACTCGACTGTGCTCCACTCATTGTCAATTTTCTGATGAACACAAAGGGATAACGAGCGAGTGATTAATGTAGGCTCGTTGTACACACTTACACTCAACACCCGAGCAGATTATTTCAGGGTGCGCTTAGCTCATGCATGGCTCGTCTAGCGTAGAACCGCCTTTAGGGTTAACGCTGACGTAGTTATTTGAGTAGAAAAGTTAGCTGATCTCTAAATTTTCTGTAAATAGGAGAGCTGGCTTTTTGGTGCTCTAAGGAAAACCATCAGGTCTGTTCATCTTGTCACTTATAGAGAACAAAGTTGTGTGGGACTATCTCTAAGCAAAATCCTTCGGAGTGTTCTTCTTAGCACAAAGTCCAATAAAAGTATGCATAAGAAGCCACAAAGTAAGTTATGCCCTTAGATCTTCGGATCCGTGTCATTCCCCAGTAAAAATGTGTCATGATGCAGAATTAATTGAATGCACTACAGTGCGCTTGACGTTCGATAATATGTTTTAACAAATTTTGTTTTTATTATAAGACAAATAGCGGCCGCCCGCGACTTCGTCCGCGTGGAAAAGTAACTTTTTACCCCCCTTTCAACCCCCTTTTCGCAATAAAAAGTAGCCTATGCTCTTTCTCATGGTCTAGATTATCTGTATACCAAATTTCATTTAAATCCGTTGAGTAGTTTTGGCGTGAAAGAGTAAACAGACAGACAGACTTTCGCATTTATAATATTAGTATGGATCATTGCAACAGGAACATGGAAAACGTGTATCTTCTACTGCCTATCTTTGTGCTGCGGAATCAGAATCCTTAGGAGATAATAATCCAAAGTGAAAGTATTTTGGTTGGAATAAATGTTGGATTAGATTGTACTAAATGTTTTGTTTATTTTCTCCCCTTCAAATATGACATGATTGTGTGAGTAGTGTAGAAGTGAGATTGTGTTTGCAATAAAAAGTAACCTATGTTCTTTCTCAAGGTCTAGATCATCTAATACACCAGGTTTCATTCAAATCCGTTCAGAAGTTTTGGTGTGAAAGAGTAACAGACAGACAGATAAATAGACAGTCAGACAGACAGACAGAGTTACTTTTATAATATTAGTTAGGATAAGGATGTACACACTAAAGTTGTCTAAAAATAAAATTTATCACTATAATTAAATTATAAAAAAAGCTTATAATTCTCAATACCAGCTAAAATACAGTAACAATAGGTAAGTACATACCCCAAGATTCTATTTCATCAAAACATCCATTCACAGAATCGAAAGAAAGCGCCAATCAATAAACCCATTGTGCTACCTAAAGATCCCGTATCACTCAGGCCTTGGCAAAAACTAATAGTGTAATATTTTGTATAGCAACACGTCTCGGGTATATTTCAGTCGGCTTTCTCGGTCCGAAATAATGTAGCGCATTAGCGGCAGTTACAGTGATTAAATGAGCGGGTGGTGGTAGGGGAGTAATAAAACAACGTGTGCGTTGTACGCCGTCGTAGTACACGGACTGGGGTGTTTTAGTTAGTGATTAGGATACACTCACGTCACAATGTAGATACCTATAGTCCGTCAACTTCGTGCGGGGTAAGAGGGGTTTTTAGTCCGTCAACTTCGTGCGCGACTTTCGTGCGGGGCAAGAGTTGGGGGTCGGGACGATTAAACAATGTTTCATTTGCACATTGGCCGTAGAACATGGACCTGGCTATTTAGTGATTAGAATACACTAACATCATAATATATGTAGATATAGTCCGGTAACTTCGTGCGGGGTAAGAAGTTGAGGTTTTTAGTTCGTCAACTTCGTGCGCGACTTTCGTGCGGGGCAAGAGTTGGGGGTCAGACGATTAAAAAATGCTTCATTTGCACATTAGCCGTAGAACATGGACCTAGGTATTTAGTTAGTGATTAGAGTACACTAACGTCATATATTTTATTATTTATTTATAAGAGCTTTAAAATCAAAAGTTTCTGCAACTATCTATTAGACTGCTAGCGAAACACTTTAAACTGTAATAAAGCAAACATAAATATTCGGTAACTCGTTTCTTGAAAACGTCGAAGGAAGAATTTTACAGTAATGTAGTTGACAAGTCCGTATAAAGCCACTGCACAGTCCGAGCTCTCAGCTTCAACTTCGCGAGATCGTCTTTAGAGACGTCAAAGAACAATACCTACTTGTCGATAATATTCATACGTCTAAAATAAAAATTAATTCTTTCTATTTCTTATTTTAGAAGCGCATCAGGATTGATTTTATGTTATGGAGCAAAATCATACGGCGGCCAATGCTGTAAATTTTGTTTATAAGGCGTATATTAATAGGAAGTAACGTTTCTGTTGATATTTTTAATAATATTTTACGTACGAAGTGTCCTGCGCTTTCGAAAATTCAAAACTCTGCGTCATATTAGTAATATTTTTTATGTGATAGCTGATGAGATGAATCAACGGTGTTAAAAAAAATATACCACCAGTAGGATTAACAAATGTGTTGCCAATTTAGTTGGATATCGGTACTGCTTCTGCTATCGGTACTAAATGTATAGAATGTTTTTTTGACATTACAAAACTTATATAAAGAGTTCTAACTGTTTGTACTAGAGTCAGTTATGAGATTTATCGATATTTAAACTATTGGGGAGCAACACTAGCTCTAACTTTGCGAGAAGATCGTCTCAGATATCTAGGCTTCACATTGAAATAGTTACGGTTACTTAAAGTTAACAGTTAGGGGCACTCCGTACAAACCGAGCTTATTTATAACTTAGTTCGTGATGTGCGAAGTTTCATTTAAAATGTATCCTCTTCTAGTAAAATTATGAAAAGATCTTTGACTTGGATTATTGCTCAAGTGTAAGTTTAAAGGATTGTAATTAATTAGTGAATAACAACTCGTATGAACAAATTATATTTACTTAGGCACTTGACATCAAATTGTTGAATTGTTCTGCTTGAGATTACATTAACTTTAACTCCAAAAATTACTTATTAATTTCACTTGATTAAATTTCTCTTTTAATTTAAATCATACTCGAAAGCAATTATAAACCTTATCTTTGCTCCAAATCACACACACATCACACGGTTCCGACAAACATTTCAAAGGCAACTTTCGCAAGAAAACTCATTTCATATTTCACTCTCAACAAGTGTCAGTAGCGAAACATCGAACTCATTTAGAATATCGGTCTGGTTGAGCCCGACCCACTTCCGATATTGCGCCCAAAGTTTGCGTGTCTACATTTCATTACTACACGACTGAGTGCTGACAGGACGGACGGCCAGTCCTAGCGTCTTTATGGGGCTTGTAATCACTTTACGTACTTGACCCGCCGATAGCTGAACATTAAAAGGGTTTGATTTACAACGGAAAGTTGGAACATTGTCGCCATCTGTTGCTAGTATCGTGAAGTAGTTTATGTTGAAGGTGGAGTCCCCGTTTGATGTAGTGCTGTTACTTTTTGTTACGCAGTAATTATTTATTAACTTTCTCTTTTATGGTAATGTTCTAAAATGTTGGGTCATTTCATTTATCAAGTGTCGGTTTTGCTACCTATGACTTTATTATATTCAATATTTAGGATGACTAAAGTTTACAAGTTTACGAGTATGTTAGTGGATGTTTCATGCCGAAAAAAATTGATACCTATTTGAGCATGTGTATAAAGTAGTATAGTAATAAGTAGTTTATTGGTGAAAAATTACAACAATCAGCTATTTTTTATAAACCTAATCAAAATGAAGAATGTCTGGGGAGGATTATGTTCAGCAGTGAATCGGTCTGGTTGCATCTGATGTTTACATGTGCTGGTTATATGACAATACGTATCTACTAGCACATAATGTGTACAATAAATAACAGATAAATTGCTACTCATATTTTTCTTAAATATAAACTAAAAAAGGTTCTATCTCCATTATTACAACAGGGAGAGTAAAAGTCGATCATGTCTTTTATCTAGTTAGTTACCTACCTCCATACGATCCAAGCCTGTTTTTAGTCTAAACACAATAGGAGTAACTTCAGCTTAAAGCTACTGCACTATGAAGGAATACAAATGAGGGTTTACTTAATGCATTATTGATTAGCTTGCTCCTATGTCTTGCTACTTCTAACTCAAAACAAGCTCAAGTTAATACGTCTTATAGAGCAAGAGCGAAGTTTATAAGGCCGCACGACAGTCCTGCATTGTTTCCATATTGGCTTTGAAACTCAAAATCCCCCACTACACAGCCTTTTGTGACATTCCACCAAGTTGAATAAGATCGGGAAAAGTTTCGTATTCTTGAGGTGAGGTGAAAGGTTCCGAATTCTCGATATTGTCAACGGTCTCGATTGTTTATCGGGAGAGCTTCTTACCTGCGTATAAATCGTGGGGTTCGGGGCACTAGGTATACATACCAACCGACCGTATGAATACAAGCGGTATGCATACGTGTTTGGTTAGTCAATGTTTTGGAAGTTTTGCTATGTGAGTGCTTTGAATGTGTGAAATTCCTTCGTATTTTTGTAGGTGAACAAATTATTGAAATATTTAGTACTATTTTATATTATATTATACGGTCAGTTGCAGAAACGCTGCTAAAATCAGCATCAATTACACCTACCTACACACCCTTTGAAATGATAATAATTATTCGTAATTATTCGCCTATCGCAAGGAGTCAATATACATAAGATTGATCTCTAAAGTATTAGAATAACTATTTTGAATGATATAAATGAATTACGATAATTTTTTCTGTTATTTATAGACAAATTCATCCCAATTATTAATTGGGATGAATTTGTCTATAACAATATCAAATGGTGAATCACACGAGCAGCTACAAGACAATTTTATTGCCCATGTGTGTATGGAAGTTAAACCATAGGGTAGGAAAAATTTTGAAGACCTGGAGCCAGTATTTCGTTTTTCAAGTCCCGAGGAAGGAGGTAATAAAAAAGTTCCCAGCACAAATGTAAAACAACACTTGAAAAGGGGTAACATTATTCAACATTAGGGCAAATTATAATATTCAAATTCTTAATAAGGGTATTTGTGTAATGTTAACGAACACATAACCTGTCCTGCCGGGCATAAATTATTCAAAACAGTCCAACTGCTTGCCGAGATAAACGAAACCGACGGCCTAAGAAAGAAAAACGGGCGAAGGCCACCGAAATCCGACCCTTTTCCAGTTGATAAAAGAAACAAAATTAAATGAGGGGGTAATCTTTTTTCTTTAATGAATAGGAATCGTTCAAACGCGGGAAAGCAATCGAGGAAGAGTAATCAAGCCTTTTGATTTACATACGAGCTTACGCATAAAGACAGACTGTACCTACATACTTACATACGTATAGACACGGAACTTTCAATTCCCGTGAGTGTTACATTGCGGTTACCTGTTCAGACGTACTTTGAGAAGTAACTTTTATCAGTAGATAACTCACAAACTATGTTTGTACAAAGTTCTTGTGTTGTCACTAGTCAGCTTGTCAGCCTCGACTACCTTGTGTTAACATATCTTATGTATGGGTATATAATACGCATAAATACGAGTATATAAACATACTCGTACTAGGGTGGTGCCTGTTAGAGGTTTCAAAAACCTGTGTTCCATTGTAACTCTTGTAGGTAATAAAGTAAATAAGTAATACCTATAAAGTGTTTTTAATGAACTAGTGGCCACTTCGTTTTGGGGCAGTAGTAGTTTGGGTTTGTCGATGAATTTATCTCTTTGTAAATAGTACAGATACACAAATAAATTTTATTATGCAGCTGTTATTACATTGTATTTCGACGTTCTCTAAAAATATTTTTTTGAAACTAAGTATCATAAACACAGAAAAGTTTTTTTTTTAATGATAGGTAGCAGACATGCAGACACATCCCTGATGGTAAGCGATTACCGCCGCCCGTAGACACCTGCAACAGTAGAGTCACACGAGTGCTGCCAATGTTTAACCCCCTTCCCCCCAATTAGGCCTCCAATACCCTCACTCACTCGAGGAAACACATATTCCCTATAGAACAAAATATCTCAACAATGATTTTCACGTATAAACACAGCGAGCTGCAGGATTAGGTAAGATTGCATGTTATTTACACTGCATAGTCTCGATTAATGCAAGACGCGAGGTTTTGGTGCCTACTCATTTTCTCAGCCAACATCCATAATGCTCATGTAACATTAATTACAAATCTCTTGTATTGTAACGTGCATGTTACATTCGTCTTTGAAGTGCCGTGGCTTGTTATTTTAGCTGCGCTATAACATATTCTCAAAGCAGACTTGAGTTGCTTTAGCAATTACTAGTTTGGCATGTTTATAGGTAAAATAAATAAATTAGTATCAGCCTATATACTATCCCATTGCATCTCATCTTCTCCATCATCTCCATCATAGAAATCAAGTCATCGCTACTATGATGGGATTAGGCTTAATCACCACGCTTGCCTAATGCGGATTGGTGATCACAAACCAAAAACCAAAATAAGTGAGATTAAGTATCATTATATTCTTCTTACCTACTCCTTGCGAAGTGTGATAGGAGCGTCCACTCTCCTGTCACTCATGTCTTGATAACGTCCAAACTCTCGCATAAGAATAGCGGACGTTATACGTGGTTATAGCAAGAACAAACGCAATAATATTGATGAAAGATATAATGTGTAACATAATGATAAAATATTTATTTATGGTGATATTATTTTACATAATAAATCATCAAATAAACGAGACGAGTAATATATAGATATAAATTGTAGTAACCTTAAGTAGCTTCTCCTTCTTCTTTTCGTGTCGATGGCATCAATTCAAATTTTCCCAGCCCAATACTCCGCCACAACGACTGCGCTATCAGTAGGCTGCAGGAGCTCACCGTATGTGCAGCTGTCTGGGCATAAAGGGCATGCCAGGATATGAGCCATGGTTTGAATTAGCTTATTGACACATACAAATATAGAAGTATTTTTGGATTTTATTGTAATGTATGTACGTATTTCACGATCTCAACTTTTTAGCAAAATAAAATTTCTACGAAGGCATCGAATGGATTATTTCCAATCCATTATGCAATACTTGTGGAGTTCTTAGAATGAAACAAGTGAAATCGAGCAACCACTCGCAGGTATCACAACATTTCCGCTTCAAGTTTTTGTCAAATGTGTATAACATTTTTATCCGCGAAACAATTTTTGTAATTCCAAGCGAGTTCTACAGCACGGATAGAATAACAATTTTACAATCTTCCGCTGTCACGTGCCTGCCACTTGGACCCGAAGGAGAAAAGTAATCATTTCGAGCGATCGAAACGTCTAAATTTATATTCAGAGACCGACAATTTCAATGTTTAGCTTTTCAAAAATATAAATAAAAAGTGAAGTCCTCGTTAATAATATTTTCGAGCGAACGCGTTTTTGTAGTCTGAAGATACTTTTAGGCCGATTAGTTATTCGGAGCACAAAACACTTTAGTGTTTTTATGGATAAATGTTTTTCAATGATGGAGGTCAAGGGATCCGATTTGTTCCATGTCCATTGGCACTGTTTCAAAATATCAGGAAATACTGGGAATAACAAAGTTGTTGTTGGTTTGGCTTAGTTGAAGATTTTTTGTGGTAGTCACTACCTACTCTTAAAGTCCAATAGTGAAATGTTGAAACAGAGTTCTTTACTGTCGCTATTGAGGTTCAGTGTAATATACAGTTATTATGCTAGTTAATTTAGACTAGTTACCTTTTGTTTTCATATATGGAGTTTATTTTTGTTAAAAGAAAAACTTGCGAAAAAATTTAAACCTAAAGCTAAACTAACTAAGAAAAGTGGATACCTGTGGCTGTTGTTTACATTATATTTTTTTACCTTTGTCAGTGTCCGTGAAATTCTGTCAGCGTAAAGCAAAGCTGACGACTAAAAAAGGAATAAAAAAATCATACCTGAACGGGTATTGACCAAGTTTGTAACTGGTGTTTATGCCATACTCGAATAAGGCGAAAACAGTGGTGCAGTTAGTAAAGTATTCCACAGCACACTATGTAAATGAATAAGCACTTCTTCCAGTAACGGCAGCTGATCTCAATGATCAGCAACGTACGCAGGTTATATTATTGTAATGGGCAATATGTGCGCAAATATAAATGCACTCTCTTTTACTCACTCTCTTGCTGTCATATTATACCTACTTGTGTGACTCGACCAGAAAGATCGGGTGCAACTCCAATAGCAATTACGGAGTCACGGAGGTAGACCGCCAAGCTTCGCACGCGAGACTGAGGCTGAACATTGAACATTTCTTATTCTTATTAAAAAAACTTCAAAGAGTTATGTTTATTTAACAAAGTTAACCGTTGGTAGTATAACGCATCCCTCATCAATACAATCCAAGCGGCGCGCCTTATCGCACTGTAGACTTCGAACCTGTCACTCCACACATTGGAGAAGCGTCAGCAAAACCCTAACTTAATTCAGACGCGTCGCCAACTATAAATAAGGCGCGTGGAAAATTATATCATCGTGTAAGTGTGATGCTCAGTTCGTGCGTGAAGGATTGCCGACGTGACGGGCGTTGGGAGCGTTTTTACGCTGCTATTAAACGGAACGAATCGCCCAGTTCGCTGACAATAAAACGGAGCCGAATTTTCTTCGACCGTATTTCCAAATGGCCCGAACTCGCCTGGAATGTTTGTTTTGAGATATTTAGAGCCTTCCACGTTTGCTGACTTATGTTATTGGGGGTATTCTGGAGGTGAGAATTCCAGGTGCAAGTTAGCGGTGCTGGGTATATTGGATAATTCGTTTGGAAGCGGAGCGTTTTCCATATTATTATAAGTAGTTACAAGTATTAGATATACTCGGATTTGGGGCATTGAAATTGGTCTTTGGTTACTAAAACCAGACGAAGAAGTTCCCCCGTTTTATAGGTTGTGATGTGACACGCGACAGGGCATTGGAATTATATATATGAAATTATTAAAAGAACATCACTGAGGGGGATTTACCTATGTAAAGGGGGATTTAGATAGGTAAATCCCCCTTAGTGATGTACTTTTAATAATTTTTATTTAAAATAGTTGCAAATCCATATCACATTTGGCCTCCACATGAGTAAGTCTGTGTTCTAGCTATAAAGAGATTAGTTGATCCTACAATAATTTTGTATACGGGATGAAGCATCGGTTTGGTTGATAAAAAGAATGCTTATAATATCAAAATAAAAACACATTACAGCTTATTTATTAAGTAATAAAATATATTTCGAAGCAAATGTTTCGCATTGTACTCAAACAAAGTTACGACTCTCAAAGTATTTAGTAATGGCGATTAATATCGATTGGTGATATAACATTTTATAGCTTTGTTTTCTGTCGCAATAAATTATGCTAGTGTTGTGGCAATAGCTATTTTCGATTGTAATAATAACAAATGATTTATTTTAAGCTATAAAATAATAACTAACAATGTAGTTGAACTACTTATAATATAAACTAATATACAAATAAAAATAAAATATTCACGTGACTATATTCATTTTAAGACATCACAATAGCAAGTAACTAGTAATCAGTTATTTAGTTGTAAAAAGGATCATATTAATTTCTTTATATAATTATTGTTTCAAATGTAAAATTGAAAACACATCCGATATTTTCCACATAAATTAAAAAAAAAATTTGTTCACTAATCAGACTTAAAATCCTGCCTTCTTGAACTTGAACCAAGAAGCAATATAAACCTAGGAAATATTATATTCAGTAGTTTTTATCGTAAATTCTGGTAGTAGGTCAGGGTAACAATAGAATAAATTAATGTTACCCAAAGTGTATTTGTTTTTCACACACCACGATTATCCATGAAGAAAATTCACGTTTTAGCGTACCAGTTATACCATAAAACTTCACTTAATAACTCGTAAACCGTAAAATATGCTCTCGATATCTCGCTCTAACTTTTCGTCTAGACTATACGCAGACAAACAGCGACGCGTCAAAACATCTCGAATTTTCAAGCGATAAATTTCGTCATAAATATCGCATAACATAGCTAAACACCTAGCCTAAATTACAAGCGAGAAGTACAAAGTTGGGGGTTGTTTGGAATGATATATATTAGTTGGGTTAGCCCTGGGCGTGATACTCGTACTACGCAGTAGAGATGTGCAAACCCAGGAGAAATGCAACTCAACATTGAGTTAAAATTAATATTACTCGAGTTAATAGTCTACTTGTCAAATTGAAAGTTAGAATATTGCTGACAAATTTTCGTACAGTTATTATTCCATTATTTTACACGTAAGAGGGGAAGGGGGGACATTCCACTCTGGAAGTGTCTCCCGCATAGAGAATGATACTAGTTAGAAACCTCAATATTAATAAAATACCTACGCTTTTTTAAAGCGTCTAGAGCCTATCAATTCGCTGTGAACCTATCAATTACGAGGCTATAATATGACTTCAATCAAAACTCAGAGAGTTAATCAGTCAATCGGTTTGCTATTACAGATACGATTCTGACTCGAGCCTGATAATTTTGACTCAGATTAACTCTAGTTAGTACATCACTACCGCGCGGCATGTTAACTCGTCCCAATGGATGTCGGAAGGTATTAAACTATGTGGCCTCACTATTAATCCCCTATATTTTGCATCGGGTTTGGATTTTAGACCCTCATTATAACGTTATTAACATCTATGGGATTAATGACTTTTGCAAATTATGTTAGGCTTCTTTGCTTGTTCCGGATTAGTATGTGTGTAACAATGTGAAATTATGGAATGTTCCGCTGCAGTACAAGCGTAAACATCTTTTGTCTTTGAATAAAGGGAAGGGGAGCATCCTTTGTTATTAATTTAAAGTCACATTACTTAATTTTTGCGTGGTATTTTATTTATTTAACAAAATTTTCCCTTTTTGAGGCATGTTTTTAAGATTCTACTATTTATTGCTTGCGTTGGTTTATACGAAAATGTAAGCGGATTTTACCAGTACGTACTAACGTGAAGAATGTGGGTACGTATGTCGTGTATGTGTGTAATGATAAAATTAACTGTTAAATGAAGTAGCTGATCTAAAAATTTGTAAAATTACTCCATTTAATTTTAATTCAGTATAATTTGAGGCCCGGCAGATTTTAGTACCTAGACCTGTGTGACGACTTTTCTGAGCTTCTAACTCCCGGTTGCATCCAATGCTGTCGCTTCGGATCAGGGAGTCTGGTTTTTCCCGACCACTATAATCTGGACATCTTTAAGGCAAGAGTAAAAAGGCATCTTCTAGGCAAACACGTACCATCCTAGACCTCATCGTCACTTTCCATCAGGTGCGATTGTGGTCAAGTGTTGGCCTATAGTTTAATTAATATAAATGAAAAAAAAATGCAATCAAACCTGAGTGTCTGTACCAAAGTAAGTCATATTTTGTGCAAAATATTTATTCTGGTTTTTATTTATTCTTAGGTACTGTAGGATGAGGCCGAATCATAATTTAGAAACTTTGTTAGGTAAGATTAATTGTCGGTGATAAAATACCTAAAAACAGATGTGTCTACAAAGTTTTAGCTCAAAAAGGCAATTAAACACGACCGCCACGATCATAAATAAATGAATGGACGTAATTTGTTTCGAAGGTTAGATGAAGACGACCATTTTTGACATTAATTTATTTTACAACATTAGCTGTTATCAACAACCTTATTTAGCTGTGAAATCTTCTTGATATAAAATTTTTGCTGATTTAAAACAAGGCAGGCACGGAATAATAACTTACTCGTACTTAATTGTGAATTTATTGTATTTTTAATTTCCTAATAAGTTCCTGTAAGTTTTTTTTTATATTATAGGAAGGCAAACAAGCAAGCGGGTCACCTGATGGTAATGATCACCGCCGCCCATAGACACCACCCACACCAGAAGGAGTGCGGATGCGTTGCCGGCCTTTTAGGAAGGTATAGGCTCGTTTCTTGAAGATTTGAATGTCGTACCGGTTCGGAAATACCGCTGTACTTAAGGTATTTGCATTTGTAAGTACAGCCATGAACTCATCAATATTAATTGGTCCGATTGATTTAGCAGTGATCTTGCTCTCAATTCTGGTGCTCGATAATTATCAAAAACATATCGCAAAACCATAATAAAAACGCATTTATGATGCTTCGGGAATTATTGTCTACCATCAGTCATCATCATTTGTTGGTACCATCAGTGGAGCTGTCTGCTCGTTTATCCTATGAATCTATTTATATAAAAAAGTAACATGACTTCAACCACAATTTGGTTTGGCAAATTAGGTATGATCAAAGTCACGAGAAAATACGTAATAAAATAATACTTATGCGTGCTTGAAATATTTTATACCCACATTTCGTCGAGCTGCGGCCAGACAGTTTCTCCTCCTTCAAAGGGCTGGGTCTACAAGGCAGGAATAATTTATCCCAAGTGCATTCACGAACATTCCCTTAAGAGCTGACTGCACAGTACGTGTGACCTGCTTACATGATACTATGAATTATTAAAATAATTTATCATTTTATTTATTTTATTTTTCATTTATTTATAATCCACAGCTCTTAAGAGATTTTACAGATAATGTTTATATCAAGCTTACAGCAAATAATGGATTTTATTTAATATAGTTTTAAATTATATTGCGCGGCAAAAATCAGTAGAAGAATAATATTTTAATTTAATAAAAATTTAAGAATGAAAGAAATAAATAAATTTAGGCAAACGAAATGTAGCAGCGTAATACATTACACACAATGTAATTATGTATGTTAACACAGTATTAAATAAATACCACATATAAAGATACATAGGTTATTTTGAGTGTAATTATTTCAATCTTTCAAACTACCTACTATACATTGTTTGTCTTGTCTTTTGGAATCGTAGTGACTAGTGATAACAAATACCTACATTTTAAACTACAACCTACAACCAACAACTGGGCCTCCTCTATTCGCAGTTTTAGGATGGTTCGAGTTATCTGGACTTTAATTACTATTACTTACTCAAACTACACAGTAATAGTTTGAGTACATTAAGAACCAATTTAGTCAATTGAATCAGACTATATCAGTATATAGCATCCTTTGCCTTGCTTGCCCTGCATTAAGACAGTTCCCAATGCAGGGCAAAGGTCTCCCATCACTGAAATCAAGTCATCGCTACTATGATGGAATTAGACTTTTTCACCACGCTTGCGTAATACGGTATACGCAAACGCGAGTTATGTATGTTCGAAAAATTTGGAACAAGATAAATAACTCTGCGTCTAGAATGTGATTGTGTTTCGTAGGTTTTGATATTTTATCCTACCTACCTAAAAGAGACAAGAGCTTGTTTATTTCATCATCATCATCAGCCTGTTGCAGTCCACTGCTGGACATAGGCCTCTCCAAATGCTCGCCACTTTGATCGATCTTCGGCTACTCGCATCCAGCTCCAGCCAGCCCTCTTGCGCAGATCATCACTCCATCTGGCCTGAGGTCGTCCTACACTACGTTTACCGAGACGCGGTCTCCACTCCAGAACTCGTTTACCCCAACGGTTGTCAGTTCTGCGGCAGATATGGCCAGCCCACTGCCACTTCAGCTTGCTAATCTTGTTTATTTATATAGGTTTTATAAAACTTTTTATGTTTGAAATGTGTTGTGTTTATACTACGAATCAGCGATGTTAACTTCTCGGAATTGGTTTTAAATGAGTTTTATCGCTTTGTGTGGGAATTCGAAGCAACCAACCCAGATAAATGGATTGGAATTTATTTCCATTGTTTGTAAATATTGGCTACTGGCAAAAACAATCTGACCAAATTTACATAGAGCATCAGGGCTTATGTGAATAAGATTAACTATAATTCACTTTATAGGCTTTAACAAATACCTCATTAACTATAAAACATGAAAATTTACAAAAAGCTATTTACTAGGATTGTTTGGATCTAACTAGGGTACGGTTTTACAGAATATCAAGACATAACCGCATAATCGATTTAACCGTTAATTTATACAGGGAAAAACTTATATCCACTTTCCGCATCTCAGGATGAAAGTAACTATATTTATTGTGCGATGTAATTTGCTACAGCGCCATCTATTGGTAGATAGTGGAACTACTTTTCCGAAACGAAGTGAGGGCGGGTCACTAGTTGAATTATAAGTTAACTTGGAAATCAATAAATACATTGTCTTGCACGACATCGGGTTAGAGCTTACAAAGGGGCTCGTTCACCACCTCCGAGTAAGGTGTCAAGTAATTTACTTGTCAATTATAGTGGGTTCAGAGAAAATTGGCCCCTGGTATTTGTATTGAAAAAAATATTTAAATTAAACTAGGCCGCGGACCAGGGGCCAATTTTCTCCGAACACACTTGAATTGATGAGTAAATTACTTAACACTTTACTCAGAGGTGGTGAACGAGGCCCTAAGGGAGTTAAATTAGTTACTATGGGAATAACTATGACGAATTAATGAATTAATCTTCCATGTCGGGCGCAAGGTCTTACATACACAGTTACTAATCTATCATCGTCCTCTTACCCTGTTCCAAGGTTAACTGGGGTCAGCGCAAAGTTACCTATGTTTCACATATTCGATTACCAACGACTTCTTGCATTGGATGGGCTCAACCATTACCAATTTCTTAAACTGAACCAATCCCTGTACCTACTTGATCCTTTTCCTTAAACTTCTTTTATCATATACCTATCTACATTCATGATTTTAACGCCAGTAAAAATTACGCATACACCAAAGTTGACTTTGTATTAAATTTTTGCTTTACACTGAGCGTTTCAGTAGAACTCGTGTCAGATGCACGCCGACAGAATTTTATAACTTGAAACAGGATTTCGTTATAGAAACACGCTGTACCATAAAATTTCTACGTGGATTCCCTGGAACACAGGGTAAAAAATTGTAAAGGCTCAGATTTATGTAATCTTTAAGGAGACGTATTAAGGTGAGCCGAATTCGGGCCCAGGTAAAATTTTACTATTGATAGCCCGCTCTGATTTTGTTTAGGGACATACATTCCACACCTCCTATTGATACCAAACCAATAGATGGCGTTGGGAGTCAATTACATCGCGCTTGTGTTTACCCCAACGGTTGTCAGTTCTGCGGCAGATATGGCCAGCCCACTGCCACTTCAGCTTGCTAATCTTGTTTATTTATATAGGTTTTATAAAACTTTTTATGTTTGAAATGTGTTGTGTTTATACTACGAATCAGCGATGTTAACTTCTCGGAATTGGTTTTAAATGAGTTTTATCGCTTTGTGTGGGAATTCGAAGCAACCAACCCAGATAAATGGATTGGAATTTATTTCCATTGTTTGTAAATATTGGCTACTGGCAAAAACAATCTGACCAAATTTACATAGAGCATCAGGGCTTATGTGAATAAGATTAACTATAATTCACTTTATAGGCTTTAACAAATACCTCATTAACTATAAAACATGAAAATTAACAAAAAGTATTTTTTATTTATGGTTGGTTGGTTCTTAATTAGGGTACTGTTTTTACAGAATTGTTGTATTCAAGACTAACCGACATAAATCGATTTAACCGTTAATTTTATACAGGAAAACTTATATCCACTTCCGCATCTCAGGATGAAAGTAACTAATATCTATATCTATACTATTTATAAAGAGGTTACTCTCACATTCCACGTCAGAGCTTATAGGTAAACCGAAAACACGAAACAGTTGCGCGATGTAATTTGCTACAGCGCCATCTATTGGTAGATAGTGGAACTACTTTTCCGAAACGAAGTGAGGGCGGGTCACTAGTTGAATTATAAGTTAACTTGGAAATCAATAAATACATTGTCTTGCACGACATCGGGTTAGAGCTTACAAAGGGGCTCGTTCACCACCTCCGAGTAAGGTGTCAAGTAATTTACTTGTCAATTATATTGGGTTCAGAGAAAGTTGGCCCCTGGTATTTGTATTGAAAAAATATTTAAATTAAAACTAGGCCGCGGACCAGGGGCCAATTTTCTCCGAACACACTTGAATTGATGAGTAAATTACTTAACACTTACTCAGAGGGGTGAACGAGGCCCTAAAGAATATCTACATTAGGTACCTCTCTTGGAATAACTATGACGATATAATGAATTAATCTTCAATATCGGGCGCAAGGTCTTACCTACATACAAAGTTACCTATGTTTTACATATTCGGTTTACCAAATGACTTCTTGCATTGGATAGGCTCAACCATTTACCAATTTCTTAAACTGAACCAATCCCTGTACTTACTTGATCCTTTTCCTTAAACTTCTTTTCTCATATGCCTATCTACATTTATGATTTTAACGCCAGTAAAAATTACGCATACACCAAAGTTGACTTTGTATTAAATTTGTGCTTTACCACTGAGCGATTCAGTAGAACTCGTGTCAGATGCACGCCGACAGAATTTTATAACTTGAAACAGGATTGTCGTTATAGAAACACGCTGTACCATAAATTTCTACGTGGATTCCCTGGAACACAGGGTAAAAATTGTAAAGGCTCAGATTTATGTAATCTTTAAGGAGACGTATTAAGGTGAGCCGAATTCGGGCCCAGGTAAAATTTTACTATTGATAGCCCGCTCTGATTTTGTTTAGGGACATACATTCCACACCTCCTATTGATACCAATAGATGGCGTTGGGAGTCAATTACATCGCGCTTGTGTTTCTTTTTTCGGTTTAGCTATAAACCTTGTCGTTACCTATATAAATGGTATAGATATAGAAGATATAGATAGATCATAAATATTATGATCATTGCACCCCCTCATCATTACAATACTATTGTATGATGGAATATATCATGAAAGTATTGTATCATTGCACCGCCTTACACCTTGATCAAGTGTCCTTTACCCAAAGGTTGCCTGGAAGAGATCGCTCATAATGATAAGGCCGCCGTTGTTGTACATTACTCCTAATATAACTAGTTTTTAAGTTTTATACCTCTGTTTTGTGTGCAATAAAAAGCATATTCATTCATTCATTCATTCATGATAAAATAATCTCCCTAACTGAGATTGAGGGTGCCTCTATATCTGTAGCGCTACCATGAGTTGACATCAAAAACTGACATAACGTAAACTATTCCTCTGCCTCTTTCAAATCCATCACAATGAAAGAGACAAAGCGATAGTTTTCGATAGCGAGGATAGTATTTCAAACTCATGGTAGTGCTACTGGTCCTTAGATTCTTACCACTGAGAACATTTATACTGTGCTAAGAGTCTAGCACTGAGTTTGTTAGATATCATTGGATTTTCCCACCTTCAGTTCGAACAGTGTCAGCGTTTTGTCAAAACTTTAAGACTTTCTTTACAACATAAGAATTGAAATCAAAAATCATAGGTAAGTGTAAAATCTTCTCGGTTGGTCAGTCCAAAAGGCTTCATTTATAGGAACAAAGAAGCATAAGTTGTAATCAAAATTGAGTAGAAATAACAAAAATTGTTTTTTATACTTTTAATTATTGAAGAAAAGCAAATGTTAATATTTAACTCGTGGTAGTAATGCGCGAATCAATATAACATTGGTTTTGGTGACGTTTCTCTTAATTTTACGTGTAGTAGGTATGTAAAGTAAATTTAAGTATCAGCCTATATACTGTCCCACTGTAGAGCAAAGACCTCCATCATAGAAATCAAGTCATCTCTTCTATGATAGATTAGGTAGATAAGTAGGTACTAGGTACCTACGTAAAAACAAAAATGAAATAGCCGCTATGTTGAGAATGCTAAACACACCTGCTCACACACAAGTAAATCATTTCCCGCGGCGGATCACTTCATTCACGCTGAAATATTGGTGGGGTTAAATTTTGTTCCTACATCATATTGTAGCCTACAAAATATTAAGCCTTACCAAATAAACAAACATAATCATTTCATACTTATCTGATCGATTGAACTGTCCATTGGTCTAGTGGTTTAAGAACCGGGCTGTGATCTCGAGGTCGCGGGTTCGATTCCCCGTCGAGCAGGTGGTGGTAGCGGTGACTTGATTTTCTATAATGGAGGCCTTTGTCCTGCAGTGGGACAGTGTATAGGCTGATACTTTACTTTTCTGATTATTATTGAAGTATCTCATTACTATCCAAAAGCAATGTATCTACTAATATAATAAATGTATTATAATGTAGTAAATATGTGCTTCGTAGATGTACCTTTATGAATACTTATCTTATCTAAGAATACTTCTGGTATTATTGTAGGATCATCATAATATTGGTTTGAAATAAATGTTAGGTCTATAAATTACTAAGGTTAAACCCCTTCCACCACTAAGATATTTTTAAGACCACAAAAAAGTTTAATTTCTGGAAATAAATTTGGAAAATCATACATCGATTGATACAAATGCCTACTTGCAATGGTGATATGGGACAAAATTTTTCTTGTATTTTTAACTGACTATGTCTTAGTTTGATTGTAGTTTCTATGACGTAATTCTTAATTACATTTCCGCATAATTATCTGTACCGTTCCAGTGCGGTTTCAGGCAGCAAATGTACATGTAAATAGTTTATGTGTCAAAAGTTTACAACAGTTCTCAACAATAGATTTATCGAGGCATACCCTGCAAAACTTTCGCCGCATACATATATTGCTTGAGGCCAACAAAGCTTGTCCTTCATCGCCAGTGTTTACAGCAATTCTGTAAGCGTTCTGCCCCGGCTAGTATTGAATAGTGTACCGGACAAAGAGCTAATATTTACCCACATCAAAACATGACGGCGCTGAGTGTCTTTTATTGTATCAGTAGCAATGGACCGCGAGAGCTCGACCCACAATTGAAACGCAGAACGCTTTCAGACTAGCGTACATACTTGTATCTACGTGCGAGTGTACGCTCAGACATACGCTGGTTATGCTCTCACAATATCAGCTAGTAAGACATGGGACGTATCGACATACGCCGTTCTGATAGCCTGTAAACGAAAACTAAAGGTTGCCAAAACAATACGTCGAATATTTTATTGGTCTCGGGAGGGCATAGTGAAAATGGGCGTCCGCGCTGCGCCAAACCTCCCGGCTAGATAACTGGCAACGCACGGATCGGTGTAACGTCTCGCACCCAAATCTTTATAATATATCCTCTTAACGATTTGGCAACGGTGGCGATTCCAATAATCAGCCACAAACGTAGGATATTATGCACAAGAATTACATAACGAAAGTGCACTCTCTATATGACCGGAGAGGAATCGGCCGCAGGACGAACCTCTTGACGTGCTTTTTCAGACACAAGGGTAACCGACCGTCAACTTCCAGACCCCAAGCAACTACTGAGAATTCCTTACCGAAAAATTCAGATACAAATTTTGATTCGACCTGGGAACCGAACGTGACCGAACTGAAGAAATCAATTACTCTGAAGTGCAACTCTAGGCACTACGCCACCGTATTAAATTGAGACAACATCACTTCTTCTTCAGCAGCATATATTTGCCTACTGCAGAGCATATGGCTTTCCGATTTCCCACCACTTTCATCTGTCGTTGGTCTTCAACAACATCAATTACTTACTGCGTGATAAGTAAAACCAAATATACGTTCATAAAATCAGACGCTCAATAATAACATAGTTTTCACGCCGTTTAGGCACGGTAGTAATATCTCTAGAAATATTGCAACTCGGTCCTATTTTTGAAAACAATGCTTAGAGCCTAGCACTCCTATGTCAACATGCGGTAGGGCTGCCTGCCTACTGTATTCGGGCCACACATAGGTACTACTTCAAAGTTTGACAGCCAAAATGTATCTCCTAAAACTTATCTATCCTACTCGTAGCAATAAACAATAGTATTACCGTGGTTTATGCGAAGTGAATTTCTGTATTGACTTTAATAGCACTCATAAGCAGGTGATTACGAAATAATTTCTTATAATTGTAAAAACAAATGAATATGGTTTTTCACAGCTCGCGCTTAAATGTTCTTATAAGCGTCTCATCGTTCTGTTGAGCTCGTAACGTACTTACGCGTTTGTGGATTATCAGTTTGCTCACTCTACCGCTAAACTACTAAAAACGCTGATCTGAATAGTCTCCCTTACACGTCCGATGGGCTCTTTATTTGGCCCCCTATCGTCACATATTACACTCCGACAATGCCGAAGCTGCGAATGTCTGACGCGAACTGAGCTTGCTGAATGCCGCCGCTCAATTTGCGGGTAGATAAATTTTAACAACACTCTCTGTTGCTTTTTGATGAAATTGTGCGATTGATGAGTAGGTATGTTTTACGCTTTGAATATAGACGTTATATAATCAAAGGTTTTATCAATATGGGCTCACTGACGTGTAAAAATATACTTTACTAGCGGCCGCCCGCGACTTCGTCCGCGTGGAAAAGTAACTTTTTACCCCACTTTTAACCCCTTACAACCCCTTTTTCGCAATAAAAAGTAGCCTATGTCCTTTCTCAAGGTCTAGACCATCTGTATACCAAATTCCATTTAAATCCGTTCAGTAGTTTTGGCGTGAAAGAGTAACAGACAGACAGACAGACAGAGTTACTTTCGCATTTATAATATTAAGTATGGATTAAATGTTTGTTTGTTTTGCACAGTGAAATCGCAATCATATTTCCTAATTTTTGTAACATGCCTTAAGAACAAATGAGGATTAAAGAGAGTTTCTTATTCCCTATGGCGTTGTGGACAATTATACCTAATGCGGGGGTTACCTAACATTTATCATCAGATTGGTAACAATATTGTCTGAGCTGTAATGCCAGGTAAGGAATGTACCTGTTAGTTCTTATTCTGAAGTTTTCAGTGTGAATTCGGACATTCGGTAGAAATCAACTTTCCGAATCAGCGGTAGCTTACATAATATTTGACATTCATAAATGTTCTATAAGGACTTAAATTGAATAAAGAATATTGCTATTTCTATTGATTATCATATTTTAATGAAGAATTAATTTAAATGAAGCTTCGAAGCCCAGACTTAATTTATCGAAAAACAAAACATTTGATTGGAATCGTGATTACAACGGTGACCAGCCCTACTTCCTCTCAGTATGTCCATCCTGGGAGCTGACCATAGACTGATGAGGAGCATTAATATACTACGTGACATCGCTCTGCCTAAATCACAATAGGTGGAAGCCAAATAAAGGGACGCCGTGCGAATATAAATAAGCAACAAATGAGCGGACGTCCGGAAGAGTAAGATGCTCGAATACAATCTACGGACTTGTAAGACAAAATAAAACATTTACTTACAGTGAAATAAGTTTGTCAATTTTCGTTGTTGCATTTTTTGCTTTGATCTAATTGTTTTAACGCTGGCTAAAACGCCCCATCTAATACTTTCAATGCTCTTTCACTATTTAATTTTCACAAATGTAGCCAATCTGACTCTTCGTCGTTCTGTAGCCAAATGGAAATTCTGTAAAATTTAAAGAATCAACTGTTACAATTCCTAGTTAAATCTAATTAAATAATTTTGATTTTAGTTGAAAGTTATTGTTATTTTTTCCGAGATCTTCATAATTATTTGAATTTCATCAAAATAATAATAAAATTAAATGATCTAAATTTTACTATCTCCCACCCATCTTTCCCTATATGAGGATGATTTTCTTATGATGTATTGAAGACATAATTATCATGATGTGACCATCAAAAGTAACAGTGTTTATGATATGCGACCATTTGACAAAGTATGCAAATCTACGACATAGCAAGTACCTACACAATCAAATTCTTACAGAGATAAATCTACTCTTTCATTTGTTTCATATTAGTTACACATTGTAGTAAGTACTTAGTCCGAGATAAGGCCTATAAAAAACTATTTTAACCATTTCACTCGTTTAAGAATAATGAATAAATGAGACATCTCTTATTCTTTAAGACAAACTTCAAGACTAAATCATTTCTTTATTTAATTAAATTAAAGTTGAAATTCTAGACGCAATGTCCATCAACCAAATGAAATTACTTTTTAAGAGCTTTTACTTCATAGAATTTGTTACTTAACGACTTTTTTGGACCAAAATGAAACTGTAACATCGTTTAAAATACTTGTGGAAGAAAAAATAGATAAAAGAACCTTAATTTTTTTAAGTAAATTATTAAAATATAATATATTACTAACAGAATATAAGGTATTAGCATAATTATTAGGTTAAAATACAAGGAACATTAAAAATATGCCTACCTACAAGGATGAAATATGTGATGAGATATTTAGAAAGGAACCCTCCTTTCCACGCTGAATTGCGGGGCAGACCGGGTGGTCTGCCTTGCAATTCAGCGTGCCCAAAATGCTGGCGGAGTTACCCCTTTGAATGGCCAACCCGATGCGTTGGCCAAGGTAGCTGCCAGCATTATGGTCACCCGAAATTTCGAAAAGCCGGGCAGACAACTCTCGGAAGAGCTTGCAGGCCTCAGGACCCCACGGTCCCATGGTTTCCACGCCAAAAGGAGCGAAGCGGTAACAGCTGTCTAAGGCAGAGTATTTAGTCCGTTTACGGGACTCCGCCGAAGCAGCAGCCGCTGGGAAGGGGCCAATGTGTCCGCGCAGGTCGCATCCCAAACCAAAGCCTTACCTTTGCTCCAAGGGATGATAGTCATCCCATCGGGCCTTTTGCCGTCGCTCCGGGATAATCCGGGGGGTTCCAGGATTGCCAGGAGTGCGGACGGAGATGAAAGCCCGACGAAGGAGGTCATTAAGGCAGGCGTGGCGAGGAATGCGGCCTGCGCTTTGGACAATACGACAAGCCGTGGTGGCCTAGAGGCCCTACGAACTCTGACTAACATAGGTTGTAAGCACTACTAACCACACATTGTAATTAAAAAAAAATAGGAATTGAATCGAACGAACATTTCCAGCAGAGAAATATACTTACATCTATCCAGATAGACTCATCTTAAACAAATGTTATTCCTCATTTAAATTCGCAGGCATGGAACGGACAGCATATTACTCGTAAGTCATATTATTTGCCTTTATGATTTAATTCCCATTGAATTGCTTTTTCCCCTCAAAAGAAATATCAACAACGCGCCACTTCAAATGTAATTTCAACAACCTCTTTTTCAGATAGAAGAAATTGTGGCGGGGTTAATAAGAACATGAATATGATGAATGTTATGTTTTTTTTTGTCAGTTTAATTCCATTTGTGGCCATTCGCTGCTGCTGCTGTTGAGGTCATAGTATTTTGGGCCTACCCCGCTGTCGATGTCTAGCGGGTTGCCATTGGCTGGAAACTTGGCCGCAATGTCCACAAATGGCATTAAATATAGAGCGAGGAGCGATTTGGGGGAGGCCTTAGCTCAGCAGTGGCTATAGGCTAAAAAAAAATATTTGTATCTCAAAAGCATGAGTTACATAGATACTGTAACACCAAACCCCTAATTAACAAACGCAGTCTCGTTCCAGACCCTTTCAACAATACGCGTTGGAAAGGGATGGCGGCATTAGCCTTAGACACTAAATACAAGACATAAATGTCTATCCAGAAATTGAACCAGCCACTTTTAGTGCGACAGGATTTCTATATCCATCAGAATTATGTTTTTGAACTAAATGGCACTTCAAGTATTTCGTAGCAGGCTACAAATCTCGTAGCCATATTGCTACGAGTTGCTCGTAGCAGCTTAGGACGTTTGCTAAGGTAAAGTGTGCTGGAAGACAATAAATAGGCTATTAGAGAGTAGTCTATTTGTTGGCCTACGGCACTAGCCATGATAGAAATCAAGTTGTCGCTACTATGGGATTAGGCTTAATCACTAGGTGATCAGAAACCCGAGCTATGTTCATTAACAAACACATTAAGTTCTACTTTTAAAAGTCTACGTTTTCTATCGTTTGCAATTAATTTGAATGCTACTAACGAAAAAATAAAACTCTGAACGCCACTAGTAGATGCCCACCCGGAAGTTTTCGGTCCGGTGGAGCCGATTCCCTCCGACGACTGATTATTTTTCGCCGATTCAAATCGGGAATTTCAATCAAATATTTGTTACTGAGAAAAGTTAATTTGGCATGGAAACTCCTTTCATGTCGCTGTTTTACTCGAATCCTTTGAAGAGATTAAAAACAAGGAATCCGTTGAGGTTAAAAGGGACACGCGTAATTTATTATTCGTTTTGGCCATATGAAGGCTACGCATGTGTAATAAAACCATTTGTATGAAGATTTATGTGCATATTAGCGAAAATTACCCCAGTACTACAGGAAGAATGTACAAAGAAGGCGGTCTTAATCAAAAGGCGACTGCTGCACTCAGAGACGATTATGGATAGTATTTAATGTCAGTTAGAGTAAAGGTCCATTAAAATAAAGAAACATCCCGGGTTAATTACCTACGTCAAGCAAAAGTATGTTTCGATTTTTTCGAACATAGCTCGGGTTTGTGATCAGTAATCACTAATTCGCGTTAGGCAAGTGTGGTGGTTTAGCCAAAAAAAATATCGTAGCGATGACTTGATTTTTATAATAAAGGCATTTGCCCTACAGTGGGACTAGGTATATAGGTTGATACTAATAGAGGTTACTTCAGTTTAAATTAATGTTTGCAAAGAACATTGCATCATCTAAGTTTGCAAAGTTTTTTTTTCTTAAAAATATCATAATATCGCCACAATCAGTGTAAATAGGTTGGCAGTGCTAGTTTCGTCGATATAGCCCCTCAAAGAATGGAAAAGGATTAAATTCTATTCAAATTAACTTCGTGGATATTGGTAAGCGTTCCATATTTAAACAAAATACATCGCAAATCAAAATTTTGGCTTTTCCTTGTTTCCAATTCCTGTATTTTTCTTTGTACTCCAAAAATGCTCGTATTTTTAACGTTTAAGTTGTAACTTGATGTTATTTTTATAGCCCGTAAAAGTTAAAGATTGAAATCTCTGTTTTTTTTTGGAACCTTTGAAACTCCATTTCACCCCTTTACGGGTTGAATGGAAAAGGTTTATAGCTTTGGCAACTGTGGTTGTTTTGATAATTAGATATGCCATTGAAAACTGTTCAAACGGAAAGTATAAAAAGATGAGAATAAAAAAGCGAGATATTCTTTAACCATATTGTTTCAGGGAAGACTGGTTTCCAGAGACTTATGGAGTTGAAAAAAAGAACAGCTTCCTAAGTGTTAGTTGGATTCGAATACCAAGGATGGGGTTCTGTACCAACCTATAAACCTAAATCCTTACACAAAGAAAGTAAAAAATGCCTATTGACTTCACACCTCAAGAAAACAAAAGGCATACTCCCCTAAAAGCTCCTTTTTCATTTTAATTGACCCTTAAAATCATAAAATAGAAATCATACTTTTTAATTAATGCTTAAAAATAATAATCACCTGGCTCGTGTTCATTATTAATGAGAGCCTTAATGACTGCGACATCTACATGAGCGTTTGCTGAAAATCTTACTAATTTATTATTAGCGCTTCACTTATACAGCCCTCATACGACCCCAATTAAGAATAATGGGCTATTGGAAAGGTCCATAAAACGTGCTACGTAATTAGCATCCGATTGTATTTAACGCAATTTTAACGTTTAAACCTGCTAACAGTGGCCTTACCATGAGTTTGAAATACTATCCTCGCTATCGAAAACTATCGCTTTGTCGCTTTCATTGTGATGCATTTGAAAGAGACAGAGCAATAGTTTACGTTATGTCTGTTGTCGATGTCAATTCATGGTAGCGCTACTGGTATCAACGGGCGTATAGCCAATGAGTTTTATCAAATACTAGGGGCCCGCCTTCATTTTGTTTCGAGAAATCAGTTCCACTTTATACCGATAGCTGGCGCTGGGTGTCGATAAATCGCGTTAGTGTTTCCCCTTTGCAGTTTGTATGTAAGGTTTGTTGATGTCTATAGCATTACTTCTTTATAAGTAGTATGTAAGTAAGCTCATGATCGGAATACCACAGGATTCCGGTCATGAGCAGTTAAATGCATTTTAGCTTAGTAACTATACAGCTTAAAGTCCCTTAAAGGTGATAAAAGGTTCTTTTACATAGACTAAAGTGATCTGTGAGAAGCGCTGGCTAACTAACGCACTGTAGCTTCATTTTTCAAATCAAAACTTTTTTTTATAATATCATGGTTACTGACGTTTTACATACACGTTTACGTGGAGTAATTGATGTCATTCATTAGAAATAAGAGAATTTCCCGCAGGTAGTTAAAAAAGGCTATGCTTATAAGGAATAATATGGCGTTTAATAGTGTAATAGTATTTTTTGAAGTTATTGAGTTTGTTACATAGAGATATTTCCCTTTTAAATTGGTATAGGCTTAAATTAGGTATCACTAATTCTAAGTTAATTATTATTTTTTTATTTACTAGTTTAAACTAGACAAAGTAATAAGGAAGCACAAGAAAACAATAACTATAATCTAAAGCTAAGATAAACTACCTACCAAAAAAAAAAGTAAATGAAGTTAAATATTTATTTGCAACAACACAGCCCTTTTAGTTTGAGTAGGTTCAAATTGTAAACCAGAGTCATATTTTCCCAAAGTTTAATCTAGCAAAGGTTGGAAGTGAAGTTAAAAATTAACAAAGTAAGCTGAACTTCCAACAAGCCGCACTTAAATTGAAGCAACTCGTGCATTGTATGGGCCGTTTCAGTTTGTTAACTTTAATTCTATCACAGAGTTGGCCAGGTTTGTACCGCCAAGTACTTTTTACCATCAAGTGCTGCTTATTACTTTAGCTTAAGATTCAAAATTGAATGGATTTGGTTCGGTCTTGGGAAGTTTAACCCTGACAGAACGATACATCCGTCTAGTCTAGAGGTCTAGCTTAATGTTTAGTATGTGTGTAGGATCTAAAAGTTGGCGATATGTGAATGTCTTGATCTAAGTAACAATTTTATAATTATACACCTTGGTACCATAAAATGATGTAATTTATAAAAGCTGAGACCCTTATGTATGGCCCTGTGCAGCAAAACTCGTGCACTCGACATAGAGATTTGTATGGTACACCTTTATGTGATAAGGACAACCGCTTACAAGCTGTTGTTGCCTAATTTGATACTATAACACCAAAAAGTCCCAGTAAATATACTCTAACACACTCTATTTACATATTCAGATTACCGAGTTAGTGATCAAACGCGAGATTTGTTCCAAATCGATTTTTCACATGTAGTAACTATCTTATTATGCTTCCTCACGTCCGATCCTCTTGGCTTGACAGCTACAATAACACAAGCGGCGGATCTTATTGTTATCCTCGGAACAGTAACGCGCATCCATGTCTTGTGCATTTTGCGCAAAGAAATCTCGAGCTCCATTTCAGTTTCTTTGATATATCATATTTTGTTATTGGTACAGACAACCGCTGGGCTACTACCATTGGTCAAATTTATTTTTTTGTTTATGGTTTGTAGAGTGCCAGAAGGGAAATGGTCAACTCTGCCTATGTCGAGCAATAAGGAATTTTGATGCGTCAATCGAAATGTTGGTTGTCACTTAGATTAAGTATCTATCTATAGACAAAACTACTACTGTACTGTGCTGTATTTCATTATTAAGAAAGTTAGTAGTCGACAGTATTATTGCTGATAACTATTTTAACTATTTTTACTAGACAAACTTTAGACCAATGACATTTGCTAGCATGTGCTTCTTTACCATCAGGTAATCGTCTTCTCATCTGCCACCTATCATATTAAAAAAAACTACATACGTAATTAAATGATTGTTGTAGAAAATATATACATTTACCTACGATACGGATCTAAAATGGAATACTCTAGATCCATTTCGGCGCAGATTTTTGTAGAGTTCCATTTTTAATGAAAGGACACGCCACAGAGTCTAGAAAGTAGAAAGTGTGCCTAAGTTTCAGAAAGTAAGTTTTGATTCGACCTTTAAAAATGGGCAATGATTATGATTGTCTTATTAGGAGGGTATGGAATTCCATAAGTCGATTACTAGACAGTAAAATACTGAGTATATAAGTGAGGCATGCTGATGGAGGAGATGGAATGAACGCATAAAACCCTGGATGTGCTACAGAAATAGATGAATTCCAATGTTTGTTTCGGAGTAGCCCAATTTATTAATATTAAAATCTATTGTTCCCAAAACCTTGAGACTAAACCTTTCAAAGTATTGTATTTATTTTTCCAGAAACATTGCTGCCTGCGTGCCATGTCTAGTGATGTGTCAATGTCAACTTAAGTTAGGCTTAGCGCGTTTAATTCTCTCTCAATCTCGGTAAATGAATGACTCACTCACTGATCAGGGGTATTTTCGAGGTAGTGTAGATAATTTCCATGTTTTATACGGTGCTGTTTTTAGTAATTTGTCTACCAAAGCTTCTTTAAAGATTATCATGAATAAATGCCCTTTTAGCAAACTACCTAAAATGGGCAGTCCACTATGCAATAATGGGATTCAATGACACAGCTGTTTTTGTTTTCACTCCTTTACTCGTTTATACAAAAATATTATATCTATATAAGTTTTAAATTAACAAAAAAAAACTTATTGTGCTAATTCTGATTACAAGATTAATTTTGTATGTACTGGAGACGAGATCAAGAATTCCAGTTATATGAATTTCTTCTTCAGTTTTCTGACCCGAAGTTGTGTAGCTATCCGACATAATACTGTTACTACTGTTACAAGGTATTGTCATACGTTGTACTTCCTGGTTTTGTTATAACAAATTAAGTTAACTTAAGTCATTTTCATTCTCGATTGGCACATCCCTAACCGTGCCTCTAAAATCATTAATCAACCTACACTTTGGCACTGGCCCAGCGCTGCTACTTCCCTCTCATTTGTATTTACTGAAAGAGTTTCGACCCATAAATCATTCCATTTTGATAAATGAACCTATTGGTTTTTTCAAATCTGGTGAAACGCCACGTCTGGGTTTAAACTGGTGTAATCTTGCTCCGTTCAAGCGCTCCTAATAAGTTAAATCACTCTTTGTGATTCGCATTTTTATTAGGCCCGCGATGATTTTGCGTAACGTCTACATTAAATTAATGTCCCATCGGACACCTTGAGTCTAAGTATTTTTATAACAGGCCAATGCGAAATTTATTACTTGAGATTTATGAAGTCAAACCTGGTAAGAAGAATTACTTTGTTTGAAATGAGATACTTACTTTACAAATTGCTCCTTGTTCAAATTCTTTTTCAACCGTCTTAGGATTTTTTAAGAATGAACTTCGTATTTAAATAAATCGATCTAGTTTAAATTGTCCCGATTGCTCAGATACGCATCAGCGATTTCTCTGATGTTACATTTGTTCATGAGCGGGAGATTACTTGCCATCAGGTGATTTGCTTGCTCGTTTATCGCCTCTAGCATAAAGCATAAAGAAATCAAGTCATCGCTACTATGATGGAAGTAATCATCACGCTTAATCAACATGTTTGCCTAATGCGACCTAACGCCCCATTGTACTGGTCTAGTCTCTAGTATAATAAAAGTGAACAAAATTATGAATGCCAGCTATTAACAATTTTCTGTGGCCAGATGCAAAGGATTTGAGTATACCTACTTACATATAGTAGAGTTCGCAACGTAACGTATTTAAACCTAATAGAAAACTGAAATATAATATATTACGTTTGATTTCAAGACGAAGAATGAACGAGTATTAAAAATATTCACTTGTCTATTTCTATTACTTTCGTGTACGAAGCTTGAAAATAATAAAAAGTTTACTCTTTAAATAGCCAATTTCATAAATAATGGACAGATAAAGAGGAGTCTTGCTAATTTCCGTTCTTTTCTGCGAAACGTTGAGTTTGAACGCTTCAAGATCGTATGAACAACTTTTGTTATGAAGTTCTTCTGCGTTACTTCGCGGCTCGATGTATTGTTGAAGGTATACTGGAATGACGTTAGAGTGGCACTATTTGTCTTTGTATCGATAAATATAAGAAATTGCTTTAAACTGAAAAGTGTCAAAACCTGCGATCTCTAGCACTACCATGAGTTTAAAATACTATCCTCGCTATCGTAAACTATCGCTTTGTCTCTGTCATTGTGACGCATTTGAAAGAGACAGAGCAATAGTTTACGTTATGTCAGTTTTCGATTTCAACTCATGGTAGCGCTACTGGACAGACTCCGTAGCTCGAAAAACGCTAAACACCGGGTTTTTATTGAGTGACCGTGACTAAGACTGCTTTTGACAGTTGACACCTACATTATATCAATTATTTCAGTTTACATTGGCAAAGCTATCCTCACAAAGTAGGGTAGCGCTAAATATAAATAAATAAATTTCAAGTTCATCTTTTAGTCATTAAGAAAACGGTAAATGTTGAATAAGTTCATTGATAGTACCCCCACTACTCCTGCAAAAGAAAATACTTATTTTTCATTGAAAAGGCACGAATATAAAATATTTCTAGTATGTCGCATTTTCTTACTCACAAAATACGTTTGCTAATCTCATTTTGTTATATTTAAGATTTTTTTTCTATCCATAGAGATCCTGGGTACCACTAGTATGCAAGTACTATCGATGGCAGGATGAATGGGCCATCTCTGGCGGCCACGGGCGAAGGTGGAAGTGGCCGCAGCCATTCCCATATTACTTAAATCTTTCTAGCATGACGTTTTTCTTAACCACAAAATACGTTTGCTAAACTCATCTTGTTAAATTGAAGAAATTTGTTATATCGATAGAGATTCTGGGTACCACTAGTATGCAAGTACTGTCGATGGCAGGATGAATGGGCCATCTCCGGCGGCCACGGGCGAAGGCGGAAGTGGCCGCAGCCATTCCCGGACCGCCTTTTAGCGTGTCGTGTCTTCTTAGCCTTGAAATAAAGTTTTAGTGCTGAACAGAAAAACCAAACGTTGCTATTTTACGACGTTTACTAGATTTTTTTACACAAAAGATACACATATTTGAGTTTTATCATGATTGGTGGCAAACAAAAAAATACCCAAATAAAAGTTATGTCTGAAACAATGTTGATTTTTCCTTTTTCATAAGATCTAATAGATAATTAATCTAATTACTAAATTTCTAAATAATATCTTCTATTAAGATAGAAAAGGCAAGGCTTAAAAGTAACCCGAAAAAGCTAACTTGTGCGGTGTTATCTATGGAACTTAATTTGAACCAGCGCCATCTATTGAAACTGGTTCATATTATGACGGCGAGCGATTAATATTTTTATTAAAAAAAATATGTTACTTTCTTCTGATTATTAGTTAAGAAATAAACTTACCTGTTTTATGTTATTAGTTAAGAAGTACGAGTTTAGATGTAGTATCGACTAAATTGTACTTTCTTGAAGTTCGTAACCGTCAGCTGACCAAAGTTACAAAGTTCAAACACTCCCTCCAACTTAGTGCTTGCTTGAAATGGCAGATTATTATTATGGGCCGTAGAGTTAGGGACTTAGGGCTGCCAAATCCTTTCTTTAAATTTTCAAGGGAATAACGTCAGCATAATTAAATGTTAAGTGATATACATTTGAAGTTAACTTAACTGAAAAATAGACAACAAATTATCAAAAGCAGTTGTAGATAATAATAATATTTAGCTTTAAGTTTTTACAATAGACAGTTGTACGTTGTACAGTTGACATTTTCAAGTATATATTGTTTTCTGTCCAAACTGAAAAGGCGCTTCTTCTTTTTCTTAATAATGACAGCATGTGAATTATTATGGTAGTCTTTAAAGTAGGTACATAATCTAGGCAAGGGTTCCTATTAATATCGAATATAGAAGTTAATATTGAGTGCCTAAATACAGAATCTGGATGTCCATTCAGCTTTAAAAATGGTGATGAAAATATCCACTTTGAAACATCTCTATTCATGATCGAATGGAAAAGAGCTCTGAGAAGGACAAACTGACAAACTGATATCTGAGATGTACATATGTTAATTTAGAATAAGGTAGACTTTTAACATTCTTGCGACGCTACGTCCAATTTCAGATATTGTCAGACTAAATGTTCAAAAATCCTGAATACAATATGACAACCCTAGCAGAGGCTAGTCCACTACTTACTTCGTTACGTGCTATGAACTTTACCTAACCTTTAAGTCTAGATTTAACCTTAAGCCTAAACTTGTGGATGGTAAAAAATAGTGTACAGTTATGCTGTCTTGGTAATACAAAATACTGCAAGCTTTTCTTTGTCTTTTCACACGAATTTGTAAATTTTATTTTTGAGATAGATACAGTACTTTTTGATGGCTACTTTAGATTAAAAGTAGGTAGAATATAATATAATATTTTCACTACATCACATACTTTGATCTGACTCTGAGATAGGTAGCTCAAGCACCTGTGTTACAGATATTTTATATTTTCTAGATTTCTACAATACGAAGGGTCCCAAGAACAACATCGTAACTGCTATGGTTTTACTTAGCAGATACGATTTTGTTCTTGGGATATTATGTACAGTTTTATCTAGCAAATAAAATGACCTCTATGCGATATTTTTTATTTATCCAGTACATCTAAGATACTTACAGATTACCTATATGTTACAGATTTAAGCTCCGTTTTCTGGAGCAAAAGTCCTCATACGTACCTTTGGCCAAATAATATAATACTACGGTACATTGAAGTAATATTTAAAATTATTTATTTTCAGATAACGTATTATATATTTGTACCTCATAGAAAATGGGGTGTGAGTAGTTTTACTGTAAACTATAAAAATGTATCAATCGATGCTTTTTATCAGCTCAGTGCTATCATCACGAAAAACTAACGCTTCTTATTATTATTTAGTGTTAGACCTGTCTGTCCTAACAATTTCTCATAACACTTTTCCACGCATGCTATCCTTTTAGCCTTTGGGCTTTTTCTTCCGACGCAAGGATAACATGATTTATCTCGCGATATAGAGGAGGAATCATAAAACAACAATGGCCTCATCTCGTGAGGTCAGCGCGGCTTACGCACGTTTACATGGATGTGTGGTCTACTCAATAAATAAATTACGAGTGACTTGAGGAATTTGTGCGGAAGGGAAATATCGTGTTAAGGGGCTATACGAATGAAACTAGCGCCAACCTATTTACACTGATTGTGGCGAAAATACGATATTTTTTAAGAAAGCAAAACATTACAGACTTAGATAAAAGTAAATTTATTTTTTTAAGATGCAATACAATTAAAACACGCAACATGTAACAATAATTTCAATTATTGCTTATAAAGGCCACTTTTTGCAATAGCTAACTAATCATTTCGTAAAAGCTGGTATGTGAGAGTTGAATTAGAATTTATCAACATTTAAACGCGGTATAAGACCGTGAGACAGATGTGTTTACATTCTTAATTTTTTTATGTGATGGGTGTCAGACGAGCAAACGGATCATCTGATGGTTACCGATTGCTGAAACACAATTGGAGTTACAGGTACTGCCAACTGCCAATTTTAACCCCCCTCTCCCACCGATTGAGCTTCCGGCATTTTGTTCATTCGGCAAAACACAGCGCAGGCGCTGCTTCACGTCGGTCTTCAGCGAGGCCGTGGTATCACTCCGGTCACGATGGAATCGTCTTAATCTTCTTAGATTTTTGTAATGTGGTAGGTGGCAGACGAGCACACCAACTACCTAATGTTAAGCCAGTTGACCTTAAATAAATCTTTTTTTCTTCTTGATTTTTTTAAAAACATCTTTAAATAAACGCCCTTGAACATTATTACATTCATGGTTTAATCTTTAACAAGCTGCAAATAAAAAGTTGTGATTAAATTTATTCATAGAAAGTAATTTTTATCGGTACTTATTTTAAGATTACTGTTGAGTGAGCATTCATTGAGCAGAAATTGATTTTGATGCTCCACAGAGGTGGATAGGTATTAAAATGGCGCAAAATATATTACTGTGGAATTTTATGGTCAAAATGTGAAGCCAATTTGTTGTTAATTTAGGTATGTAAATTTTAGGTGAGATTTGATTAATGATTAATTTATATGATTTCTACACCCACAATCAATGACAGAATATGTTGAGTTTTCGGGTGATAGTATTTAAATGAATATATTTTTAGAAATAGACTACTAGAAAGGGGGTCAAAGTTGTCAGCGCAATTGTGACTCTACTAGTGGTGTCTATGGAAGGCTTACCATTAGGTGAGGCCTATGCTCGTCTGCCACCAATCAAATAATAAAATTCTCAATGATTTCATCTTTGAACCACGATTTTCTTACCGTGAAAACTTTGAACAAATATTTCCTTCAATCGACAGCCCTGTCACATCTCCTTCTGGTATTTTTGACCACTCGCGAACATTTCGACGCAAGATTCTACGCGCGTAAACACGAGCTTCAAAGTGTATGCAAAACAAATATAAAGAAAAAGTATAAAAGTTATCCAGAGTAAAGTTGCATACACACGAGAGCGGTTGAAATGTTTGAGACGCTTATCATTTCCAGTACATTGAACTCGCCCCGGGCAGTCCCGGACTGGCTTACACGAGCCATAACGAGAAATCATCCGTCGATAATATGAGAGGAATCTCAGTTCTTGGATTTGGATACAAATAAAAAGAACGGTAGGCACTCACATCCATTTTTTGCATTGAAATTATTGGCTTTTATTAGGTTTTACAAGATATTTCTCTTTGTGTATACTTCCTTTGTTGCTACATTTTTCATTCATATCATAGAATACAAAAGGATAATTCACAGTAAAAAAAACATAATGTTAAAAATCATTACACTTACATTCATAACTAACCTACTATTAAGCTTTATTTTACATATCCTTAATCGTTTACCATCAGGTGACCCGTCTGCTCGTCTGCCACCTATCTCAAAAAAAGTTATGCATAGACTTGTATCATTAACTTAAAATGTGATAATATGTTGGGGTGAAGCGAGTGCACTATCATAAATTATTGTTAACGTGGATTCGGTTCACTCCAACACACCAAATTATGTAAGTACAAACATTTATCACAACATAAACCACATCAGAAACATTACACTTATTAAATTACACGCTCAGTCCATGACTCGCAAGCGACTAATTATAACACTTTACACTTGCCATTTCAAAATGAGTCCTACGCCAAGTCCGTAGAAATGGAAATCAAAAATAGCTAGCTGTCATAAAAGGAACTTATACTGTGACTGCATCGATAACGTGTCGAAATAATTTGACTAATGAAGCTGCCGCCTGCAATCTGGCCGGTCGAATTTATTCACGGTAGACCGGTAACGGTACGAGAAAAAAGTATTTAATTGCTCCCAAGAAGCTAGGGAGAATGGCGAAAATTCGGGTAGCGAATTTATAGAAGCTATTTGGATGCAAATGATGAGCTCGCCGGGCCGCCAGTGACGTTGTAACCCCAAAAGAGTAAGTGAGAAACGTCTTACGAAAAAAGAATCGTGATGGTCTTTAGTATTTATTCAAGAAAGCTCTCGGGTTGAGCGCGTTGTGTAATAGGACGCTGAATACTTATCATTTTCTCGAGGGGTTTTTTACCTTCTGTGTTTGTGAGATTTTTTCAAGTCGTTGTTGGGATGGGATTTATTTTGTTGCCGCCGTTTACAGTTTGTAAAATAAAATGAATTTTGTACTGTTTTTTAAATTCTTCACCCGGAGGTCAGGAGTTCAACACGAGGGTCTTTGTGTAACGAAGTGGCCTTAGTTTGGTTAAGATATTGCAGGCTAGAATCACCTGCCTTGTGTCACGTGAACGACGTGACAACCTGGGGCCATCTCTGGGTACATTCTCAACGTGGAAGAGCTACGCTGCGGCATGAACGCCGGCTTGACCGGAGTAATACCACGTCCTCACAGAAAATCGGTGTAAAGCAGTGCATGCGCTGTGTTTCGCTGCGTGAGTACTAAGGGTACCTGGAGGCCCAATTGGAATACCACTGGTGTTGCAGGTGTCCATGGGTGGCGGTAATTGCTTACATCAGGTGATCCGTCGGCACGTCTGCCACCTATATCATAAAAAAAGTGTAGCCTCCATTTTTTGACCTCAACATTCATTGAAGATTAATTTCACCCTAAGATCTCAAGCTACAACAACTAAAGCCACTTCCTCACACAACCCTGATTACAGCATCGCTCCTACATTCTCATTCAATCCTTAGTTTTGGCACAGAATAACGACGCTATATTTTCCCTGCAGAAAAATAAATTGTTCATCTCCGGGCCGCGTGCGGCGGAAGCGCGGTCGCCTCGCCTCGCCTCTGTCACGACGGACGCGAGGCGATAATGTGCCCATACATTTGAGACTATTTTATACTTTGACTCATAGAATGTGATCGTTATTTTGCACAAAGCAGCTGCTGTTATAAATAGAAAATATAGGCAATTTATTGACAAAAGTGCCTTGGCTGCAGAAGGAACTTTGAAAAGCCCGGCCTATGCTTTTAAGTCATTTAATTATAGTCAAAATACTATAATGTCTATAGGAGATGATTGTTTGCTCTTTTTTGTGTCTATAAGGAGCTTTTATTGGACAGAATAAGAAAAACGTATGAATAGAAAACAATAACTATAAACTTAAGCTAAATAACGAATAGTTAAAAAGTAAAACAGAGTAGGACCCTGTGGCGATGTGCCCAAAATGCAGCTGCATTATCTTTTTGAAAAGTGATGGAAATTTCGCTGGGCAAAGTTACTGTCAGCCTTTGGGTCTCCCGTGACTTGACAAAGTCTCGGAAGAAAGAGTGAGCATCCGGACCCCACGAGCCGAGTGTTCCGACACCAAAAACTATGAAGTGGTGTTACTGGATAGAGATACCTATACTTCGCGGCTTTCTCTTTTTGTATCTCTTTCAGTTTTAATAAAATATTCGCATCACTTATAGTCATATTCTTATAAAAGGACTCAAAATGTACCTGTAAAGTTACGTCTAATAAGTACACAATCTCATTGAAATATGAACCTTATAGTCTTGGCATAGTATTAACATTTTATTGCAGGCTGTACACACACAGTGATAAAAGCAAACATCATCATAAAATGCAATGTGCCAAATCTAAAAGGCAAGTGCAAAATGTAAATAAAATAAAAGAGAGAAAATAAATTGTTCATCTCCGAGCGCGTGGCGGAAGCTGGGTCGCCCCTTCGCCGCGCCTTGAAGCGCTTAGTGTAGGTAGGTTCTACCTTAATGAATATATTAAAATGTACTTTACACGTATGATAAGGTAAACCCGCTAGCACCCTAGTAAAAAGATGGCCCTCTTCCAAAATTACCTTAGCTCTATTATTTTATGTGGATCACCTAATGGTAAGCGATTGCCGCCGACCCTGGATATCGAAATGTCAGTGGAGTCACACGTAGGCTAGCAGCAGCGTCTAAAAATTAACACACTTAATTGTATTTCAGTATAAAAATAGCCAACGCAAAACATGGGACGTTTTAACAAGCATCGTGCAGCAAGCTTCCAAACGGAACCAGTGCAGCGCGTCGGACCGTCCCAATTTTCACCTCAATATTGGCTGAATCTGAATCCTCAACTTCAGTCCAAGCGCAATTATTTTCCTACAAGGCTAAATTTATTTAGCAGTTAGGACCTAATGTCGGAGTCATATACAACTCTACCGACTTACTTGGTGGGATCAATATATCTTTAAATATTAATGAATAGTGTCTAAACCGAAAAATATGTGTTTCTTATTAAATATCGGAATATTAATTATTAACTTAACTATGAAAATTTAATGGTAGTACATGTAACTTAAAGTATTTTTTCGTAAACAACTTTTCGCAATGTTTGATGCACTTTTGTTGATAGCACAAAGAGTTAACCTTAGTAAATTTTGAGATCAAGTTGACGTATTTGATTTTGTTAACTATTTTCTGTGTCTCTATCTTATAATAAAAATAACATGTCTTTACTTTTAAGTAAGATCAAGCCCTTGCCAAGTCTTTTCATGTTGAAGAAAAAACAAAGAATAGAGGATGTGTGAACAGGATAGTCCGTCTGGCCTAACAAAAACATGGTCACGCTTGTCTATTCTAGAACTTCTCAAAAGTACGCCACAAAGGATTGAGTGTCGAACTTGTTTACTGCAAGTTTCCCGAGCGAAAGACAAAACGAAATTCATTTTACGCGGCATACAATGCGTTGTGCACTCGTCTATTTCTAGCTAGACTTCACACACAAGTATATTCTTTGAGTAAGTTTTGACATAGGGGAATAGGGCAACTTATTGTGATATTTCTATTTGAATCTCCTTCCGCCAGAGGACCACTTTCTATACTTTGCAAGAATATTGTTGAAAATGTTTCTGTTGTCCTCTTGACACAGGTTCGTTTCAACTACAAGATCCACATAGAGAGATGGATGAGAAAATTTTCAGCCGTGTTTCTGTTAATTATCATTTTTGTAAGAAAAAAAAAACCACCCGGTCCCTTGAAACTACCAAACATTTTTTTTACACTTGACGTTAACACACAACTTTTACAGTGACCTAATTTCAACTTGATAGCATTCCAGTTCTCGATTGATACAACTAAAGGTAGATAACAAACAAGATTTTATTAAGTTATCCTTGTTTTTTTATTATTTCCCAAACCATAAAAGTAATGTAAGATGAGTATGTAATGATGATGATAACGAATCTACAGCCCAATCCGCTTGCACCGTTTTTTCTCTTGCAAAAACTTTTTTACAGAGTCCCAATAAAACGCGTTGAGTAGACCCAACTGAAAAATAGATTATTTTACCAAAACACTTTACTATATTATTAATGTAGTGATATGTATGATTGACTATACTATATTTTTACCCAGTCCTTACAATCAAGTAATTATATTCTATTCATCATCAGCCCGGCAGTACCCACTGCTGAGTATAGGCCTCCCTTCCCTTTCGCCACTGTGCCCGGTCCTGAGCTGCTCGGATCCATGTAGCCCCTCCGATTTTAGCGATGTCGTCGACCCATCGCGCCACCGGACGGCCCGGACTTCGTCGGCCGTTTCTTGGACACCATTCGGTCACAATCTTGCTCCACCTGCCATCACCGCGCCTAGCTAAATGTCCTGCCCAATTCCACTTTAGTTCTATCACTCTCAATCCGACTCCTTGCAAGTTGGTCTGAAAATGAATATGTCCAAGACAAAGGTTATGTCCAACCGTTCTGGCATCTCATCACACATCATTAAGATAGGTGGTGAGGCTTTGGAATTTGTGGATAAATATGTTTACCTTGGACATATTCTTTCTTTTGACAAGGAGCACCATAATCAGGAGGTCAACAGGCGAATCCAGCTCGGGTGGGCGGCGTTTGGTAAACTGGACGACGTTTTGAGGTCAAAAGAGATCCCGCAATGCATGAAAACCCGTCTCTATGACCAATGTATCCTGCCAACTATGACTTATGGTGCCGAGACATGGACTCTCACTAAGGAGACTGTGCACAAAATAAGAGTAGCACAAAGGGCCATGGAGTATGCTCGGCATCAGACTTCAAAGTCGGAGTCAGGAACTCTGAAATCCGACGCAGGACTATATTCTATTACTATCGATCAATACAAAACTTTATTAATCTAAAGCAGTGATTTTCTGTAGTCCCGTTATGTAGTTAACCTAAATTTGTATAGGTTTACCATCATCAAACACAGACTCAGCATCAAGTGCAGTTAAATGCGTTTGTAATATAAACCGGAACTATCCGAATATTGCTGTTTGGCAGTTAAAGCTAGCAGGGAAGCTCATTCAGTCGTTTAGGAGTTAGTTAGGAGGACAACTACAGAATTCGGAATACAGTTACTTGGTAGTCTCAAGCAAATAATACAAACTAATTAACTGCCGCTTATTCACATTTTACTAACCAGTTTACTTTTTGTCCAGACAGCTACACATCAAGTTATTACTACTTCTCCAATTTCCTTAATTGATATTCAATCTAGTGTCTAATAGTGAGATGAGAGTTGATTGAAAAAAATACAGTTTTGTATACTTTGATGTGTGGCTGTACTTACTTACTATATTATTGATATACTTACTTACTTTATTGGATAAAGGTGGTTTTATTTTAGTTTTTGTCTTCAACTCCGAAGGAGCGCGTTAGAAGCAACATATGTCTTTGGACAAAATCAAGCAAATAATATCTGAAGCTGAGATTTTATTTAGAGTTCCTTCCGATAAGGGTTTTTATTTACTTACGTAAACCTACGAGTCCAGGTTAAATACTGTCATACAATTTGTAGTTAGGCTTTATTAAACAATGAGCCACGCAATTCTATTGGACTATGTATGCAACCTTAGGTCCCCTCATCTCATCATTTCTGACACGATCACGAGCACAGCTTAGCCCTCTGAGTGACTTTGAGCCTTCTTAAGCGGTCCATTCTAAGTAGTAACAGTTCTTTTTCGTATGTCATTGCTGGCAACACACACGCATGAAACATTATGCGGTAGTCGCTTCAATGATCAAACTCTCGAACATGGTCTAAGTGTATCCCAGTTCCTACAATCCGAAGCAATAGCTGTGGACGAAACTGGGAATGTTACGCTGTTATGACTTGATGGGATACTCCAGATGTTCTCAGCATGGCAACATTTTTACAATAAAATTTCAATTACACATTCCTCCGCTACGCGAACCTTAAATTAAAACGGAAATACGAAAAGTTTTTATAAGACCTCCACGAATTCCTCTTTAACCAAAAATATTTCAAGAAATGTGAGACGACACAAAATTAATTTAGTACCATATTAATTTAGCTTACTGTGTTGATCCTAGCATACATCATGTAACATATTTGTATAATTTATTGTCATTTCAAAGATATGATATGTTTATTTTCGGTCATATTTTAAACTTTAGTACATTCGTGATAAGGCTGCGATCGTGCAGACTAGCGACTCTAATGCATTTTGATTTATTGTGTTTAATTTAGGATACTTTATTCCATAAAACTCTTTGGAGTGCATTCATGTTATATGATATACTTATTATAAATTTTTTTGAGAGTCAAATATTAATTTTTTTGGTAAAAGTGGACACTTATAACAACTTTCTATTTGGCTTTTATACACTAATGATATACTTGAAATACCTCTACAAAAGTCATAAACATCATGCTCAAGTGCACACCAGAGAGATTCATTATTTAAATTTCTTAATTTAACCACAATACTTTGGCGTTGTTACTGTGCCCGATACAATTACTCAACTACCTTATTCTAAATTCTATTAAGCCAATGGTTTTATTGATATTGTACGTAGACACTGCCACCTTCAAAGGTCCAACAATCTACTTTAAACTCCCACTCATCAATAAACCAAGCCACAGTTAGCGATCCCGACCACTGCTCCGAAGGCCGTCGAATCCATCAACGATAGACTACATGGTGTTACGGGCCCACCGATTCCGCTGGGTTTCTCAGTCGCACCGATTTTAAAGCGCACCATATAAAATGCACCAGAGTAGGCTCTTGAAGTACGAAAAAAAAAAGCGCGGACAATAGAGGTAGCGGTCATTCAATGAAATAATAATAAATAGTTGACTATCGAAATAAATCAGAGTTAGTAATTTTTAACGATCTGTTTAAAATAATAATAATATAATCATTTATTGCCGATAAGTAGGTACACATCCTTACATTGTTAAATTACATACGTGCACTGACTGTTATCACAAATATCAAAATAGTTACCTAATACAGTGAATATTTTTGGGATACCTCTAGATTCTGCTGATTTTCTGTTAAATCGTGGGGTACTTCGTTGTATGAAAACGAAATCTTCAATCGTGAGAAATTTGTCTAACGTGAGATTGTCCCGTATTATCACTTCATCCCGTAAGTCGCACTATGGGGCAACCTGTATATTTATTTAAAGGCGGATCGGCGTTCTGTTATTTGTCGAGTGCTGTCAATTCTTTGTATAGGTAATGTTGTTACTTCTACTAGCCAGTCAGTTTGCTGAAAAATCCACAACATGCATTTTGAACTTCTGAATAGTTTTAGTGGCTTCATTTGGAGCGCTACAAAGTTGGTGCGCTTTGAGGAATGTCTCTACCGTTAGTTTCTCGTTAGTTCTCTCAGATAGTCCGGATTTTGAGGTCTTACTCGGATCGGTACGGATCCGGGAAATGCACGGTTCCCTGTAATCCTAATGTGAAGGAAGGAAACTGATTTTTTTCTGCTGTATTATCATAGGAAATAATAGTTTTTCTAAAGAACAATTTGAAATTCATTAATTTTCTATCTTATACAAAACAATTAACATGTAATGGCTTACAATAGGCTTAGAATGATCACATCTTAATTTCTATGCCACTAAAATATTATCCTCAAAAATATTGTTCATATGAAGGTTCTATATGTTCACTTAGATAAATTTCAACGAGGAAGGAAAATCGTCTGAGTTCTCGGTAAAAAACATATTGGCTCCTTGTACCTACATATTCGCGTGAAATACAGCTAAGAGAAACTTGATCAGGCTATTGAGCCTGGTGTTGTTAAGCTGTCGATAGTTTGAATATCGACATAATTGACATATGAAAAATAAAAATATTTACCAAAAAAATAGTGAGCAGTTTTTTTATGTGATAGGTGGCAGACGAACGGTGGAAGACGTGGTGGTAAGCGATTGCCGCCGCCCATAGACATCTGCAACACCAGTAGAGTCAAAAGTGCGCTGCAACTTTATTTTCCTTTCCTGCAATTGGGCCTCAAGGACCTTCACTCATTGTTGTTGGTAAACATAGTTCTTGATAGTTTGCAATCTGTCGATAATAAAAGTCTGAGATTAGCGCAGGCAAAAGATCGTAAAGCTCAGGGGTTGATTTTAGTGGCTTTTGTTCCAACCGCCTCGCAACGAATGAGAATATACCTCTCAAATTCAAACAAAAGCGACGTCCAGCGCATATGAAAATGACTCCTTCTTTTCACCTTTCAACTTCACTTTCACGATTCAGCCGTGTGTTTTGTAGGGCTATTTATCAGCTAACAAAGGCTAATCACTAGAATATTCTCTATCACTCCCCGATCACCGACAGTCATGAAAACGCCAGTCTCAAAAAATTTACTCATGTAAGTTCTAAATAAAAATATTTGCAAATCTACTCATATAAAATCAATACTTTCGATAATTCAGGTATCGATATGACTCTTTTTCAAGATGACAATCCTATCGATATACCTGTGGCAACACTAATTGAACCCCTTCGACCCACGTCAGGCGTATGGAGCTGCTTGACAGTAACATTATTAACACACGGCAACACCGTACTACCACAGTGTTATACTCAGTAACTTAACACGTTAAAAACTAAAAGCGAGTCTTAGTTTGGAAAGCGATTCCTCTTTTGTACACTAATATCATAAACTAAGAGTGTTGAGGGTTGTACTTGTGTGAGTGTGTGTGGCGTGTGTGTGTCTGTAATTCATTTCACCATTAGAAAACTCCATTCACCTTGAGTACCTAGCATTGCAAAATCGGGGCGGCTAGTAAAAAAAAAAAGTAAAATTATTTGCAATATTCTTTTGTTTCAGAGATAATCCGAATCAGAGAAATATTACTCCGATTGAGCCTGCCCAGTCATGCCAAAGCGTGGCTCGCCTAAGGTAAAAAAAAAAACAGAACTCATCATCATGCTGATGATGAGTTCTGTTTTTTTTTCAAAGGTGATAGTAGTCAAATTTTATTAGCTTATCTCTATAGTCTTCTATAGTTTTTATAAAGACTACGTCAATGCATATTAGGTAAATCGAAAAAGCAAAGCACGAGTGCGATGTAATAGACACCCAGACGTGCCATCTTATGGTGCAACTTTGAACTAATGACTTCCCGAAACAAAGTCAAGCCAGGCAGTTAATGACAATTGAAATCCATGATGTCAATCATGGGTTTTTCGACATGTGTCTTGCTACTGGCTATCTATATGTTGCAGTACAATTTACAGGTATGCTCCCATAGCTTCTGCCCTTAAAGCCCTGCCGACCCTTTTTCTTTTACCCTGAGAAAGGGCACAATCCCGCTACTTTATTTTTAGTGGGTCCAGAAAAGGGACTCGTGTTATTTCTCTGTATTGATTTGCAAAACTAATTGATGGCTTCATGGATCAGGTAGGATTGTTACCAATTAGGGAAATAAGTACAACATGTTTAATTAAATATTGAAACAATATTTACGAAGACGAAGTAATTACGAAAGAAACACTTGTAATGAAAATATGTTTCATAGGAAAATACCAACAACTACAAAAAATCAATCAATTACTGTAGCTAAGTAGGTAATTACTTTTTTGTAACCCAGTCCAGTCATCCCCTTAACGCATGTAATGGCTGCGTGTAATTTCACTAAAAACCAGCCAGATGTCGCTTTAATCTAATTCTGCGGAACTAAATCACGAGATCGGCGCGCCTCCGCTGGACATCCGCCAAATGGCTGGCCGCATCAGCCGCCTCGGAGACGGACGCTCCTTTTGCTCTTTGAGGACTTTTCTAACTTACACCGTCTTTGGGGATTTGATTTTGGAACTTTCTGTTTAAGTAGCGGAATAGAACGTTCAATTTAGTAGACTTTTGTTCGAATTTGTGACAGATTTTATCACACAATTGACCATTGTGGATTAGAATGACATGTTTTTTAACTGTTTCGAAAATACCTTATTAAGCTTCACTGGCTTGAATAATGGATATTATTATCTTGATTAATATGACACATATGGACGTCTTGACACACCACATAATTATAAATTTAGATTACATAGTGGCGTGTTAATTTTGTTAAATACATTCCAGTTGTCGCGTTATTCTCATTCTGCGGAACTAAATCATGAGAACGGCGCGCCTCCACTGGACCTCCGCCAAATGGCTGGCCGCATCAGCCGCCTCTGAGACGGATGCTTCTTTTGCTCCTTGAGAACTTTTCTAATTTATCCCAACTAAAAAAATATTTTGGATGTTCTATTGACATCAGCTTAAAGTTATTACTTATTAGTTCACATATGAACCACATTCAAGAGATATCATCAAAACATTTATTTATGCTCCCGTATTATTTCCATACTCGAATACCTATATTTATATGTATGTAGCTACTTTATTATAATGATCTCTTTGGACCTTTACCAAAATCAAAAGCCAAGACAGCTAATAATATACATAGAAATGAACTATTAATATACTAATTTACTTAAAACTTTTCCTGCGATATGCTTTTAAGTTATGATGCTTCTAAACGAGAAATAATATTTTTGTAAGTATATTCGCCATCTACGACTCGGTATTTCGGGAATAGCATCGTATATAAATAAACTTCCTTAACAAACCTTTACGAAATCAACAACACCTAACTCAAAGCCCAACAGGCGTAGAAAATCAGCTTTTCCATTAAAATAGAGATACTCGGCAATAATAATAATAAACTTTACTTATTTATAGAATCTTTTTACTCATCATATTTTACTAACCTTGTGCATTCGTGAAAGAGAAGAATAAGGTCATTTTCGAATACAGACTTGAAATTTTACTTGTCGCGCTTTCCAAGGCATGGAAGCTGCCTATTTTAAAACTCTAAACTGACACTAAGAATCTAATGTCAAGTTAATGAAATGCTTCTACATATTACTGTAATATTATTTAAACAGGCCTTGAACCGCCGTATTATCTGCTTGGCGATATAGCAACAATGAATAAAACATACAAACGATTCTAATAAAGCAATCAATTACAAGGCAAATCCGCAACTAATACGACCCAGCCATTCTGGCGGATGTCCAGTTATGATCCAATCATCGTTTTTACGCAATCTGAAAATCGAATAATAGATTTAGAAGGTTATTGCTATCGTAATACTTACTGCCTATTAAGAGCGATCCTCTCCGAAAGAAATCCAACACTCCAAATTTTTTTGACTACGGACACTTAAGTATGATCTCTTTGATGCAAGCAGGGATCACGATGATCATAATCATTTTCAGACTTCTGCAGTACTTAGTTCACTTTAAACCTTTAATATTGGTATGTCGATATATTAGATACCATACTTTGAATCTTTATGTGGTGTGCAGAAAGTTAAAGATATCTTCAAATGTTATTTTATGCGATAGGTGGCAGAAAAGCAGACGGGTCACCTGTTGTTAAGTAATTGCTGTCGTCCATGGACACCCTCTACACAAACTCTAGAAGAGAATCTTCTTCCCTCCTTTCCAAATTAGGCCTCCGGTACTCACTCGACGACACAGCGCTGGCGCTGTTTCACACTAGTTTTCTGTTCAATCCGATCGAGCCCGTCCCATTCATGCCGAAGGGTGGCTCTCTCACGGTCCGATCGATTTGGGCTTTTACCTGACTTTTCCTTTAACAGCTCCTGTCTGCCATCTTTCACAAATCGTTACTCTATCCGGCCAGAGGACGTCCTACTTAAATAATATTATAATAATAATATTTACCGAGACGTGGTCTCTACTCCAGAAACAGTTTATCCCGATGGTTCTGCGGATGATATGGCCAGCCCACAGCCACTTCAACTTAGCTTGTCTAGTGAGCTATGTCGGTTTCGATCGCACAGATAGACGATGTGGTGTACAATACAAAATATCACAACATTTATTTATTTAAATGTTGCGTCTGTTGTCTGATATTCGTAACACAAGTGCTTAAGCTACTTAGTACGGAGTCAGGTCAATGTGCAATTGTCGTTTATTCCTTGATAAATGTATAGCAATCTTTAGACCAAGTTTTAACCCTTGCACCTTCACTGTTTGAGAATCATTGCTCTAAAATATGAAGTAAGCTTTGAGTAACTTAAGTAACCACTATTCCTCAGATTAGCTTAAACCTGGGGCAACTTTCTAATCTACAACCATCACAAGCATAATTAACGTGTACATTAAGATGTGTTAAGACACAACATAATATAAGTAACAATGAGTTAAGATCATAACTAAGATTTTAATTGTCTCACAGCTCAGTATTATATAAGCAGAGCCTGTTTTATTTTAACTAACAACCTAGCATTTCGTACGAAATTTGAGAAATCCTCAAGTGAAAGAAATTATCGTGCGGCCGCTGATGTAACCGGCAGTTTGGCGGGCGTCCAGCTCCGATCTTGTAATTTACTCGTACTGAATGAGATTAACGCGACATCTGGCTTGTATTTAGTAAATTTGCACCCGCTACACAATATTATTGGCGGCCGCAAGTAATGGAATTAGGTTGCGCACTTCTGCTGCAGGTTTGTTGTTCCTGGCAAGAGATAACAAATGCGGTTCGTACCAGAGTTTATGTACATAACCATAAAACAAAATACCTATGCAAGTCTGAAGGTGGATCTATGCTATAGGTAAATTATACTAAACGCAAAGATTATGGGCAGATGATGTCGTATTTTATTTATTGTAATGAATGATAGGTTATTAAGACAGTATAGTTGTTCAAAATGGTCAATAAGTTTAAAGGGAGGTGACTTTTATAGGTACTCTCGTCGAGGTAAAGTCTTGTGGCAGTCAGAGTACTGTTATTATTATGTGACAGTCTTATAAAATATTATTTGTAAGAAACTCTGATAAATAAACAATGTTTCCGGATTTAAACCAATTTAAGTACTATACGAGTATTTGTGTTTCCTCCATTGTCTGATATTTGTAACACAACAGCATAATTAGCTACTTAGTACGGAAGTAATATAAGTAAAAAATGTGTTAAGATCAGTAACTAAACTATAGATTTTAATTTGTCCTCACAGCTCGGTATTATATAAGCAGAGCCTGTTTTTATTTTTAACTAACAAATCTAGCATTTCGTACGAAATTTGAGAAATCCTCAAGTGAAAGAATTATCGTGCGGCCCGCTGATGTTAACCGGCAGTTTGGCGGGCGTCCAGCTCCGATCTTGTAATTTACTCGTACTGAATGAGATTAACGCGACATCTTGCTTGTATTTAGTAAATTTGCACCGCTACACAATATTATTGGCGGCCGCAAGTAATGGAATTAGGTTGCGCACTTCTGCTGCAGGTTTGTTGTTCCTGGCAAGAGATAACAAATTCGTACCAGAGTTTATGTGCATAACCATAAAACAAAATATCTATGCAAGTCTGAAGGTGGATCTATGCTATAGGTAAATTATACTAAACGCAAAGATTATGGGCAGATGATGTCGTATTTTGTGTATTTGTAATGAATGATAGGTTTATTAAGACAGTATAGCTGTTCAAAATGGTCAATAAGTTTAAAGGGAGGTGACTTTTATAGGTACTCTCGTCGAGGTTAAGTCTTGTGGCAGTCAGAGTCATATTTCATTTAAGTACTGGTATTATAATGTGACAGTCTTATAAAATATCATATACTTGTAAGAAACTCTGATAAATAAACAATGTTTCCGGATTTAAACCAATTTAAGTACTAGACGAGTATTTGTGTTTCCTCCATTGTCTGATATCTGTAACACAACAGCATAATTATGCTACTTAGTACGGAGTCAAGTCCATATACGAGATGTTGTGAGAATTTGTTAACTTTGTCGTGAAAATTCAGGCAAAACACCAGTATAATAATCTACACCTATACAGTACGAAAACCATAATGTGAATCAAAGGGAAACGTCTCCCAAAGGTAGCACCTATTTACATGTATTAGGTAAGTAAGTGTGTCAGATATCATCTCACTCAAACATTATTTATCAAAGAGAATGTGCGCCTCGCTGCACACATGCGAGTGGTAACTACTAAGTATCTTTCCAAATAATGGTTTTGAGACAGATAACGTTTGCTTACAAACAAAAGGTACTTCGGTACTTCTGCCGCCATGTTTGCAAAAAAGAAAATAAAGTTAAAAATAAAATATTATGATACCTAAAGTATATATTTATCACATGAATGCACAATTTTGGAAGTAAAATGTTTTAGCAGCAGTTTACAAAGCTATTTTAAGGAAACTACTATTAAAAGTTATTTGATAATGGATTTTAGAAGAATCTATGTTTGTTTCCCTAAATAGAAATAAAAAGGAAAGGTAAATAAATTATATCCCCAGTATGACAAGAGTAAGATCAAGGAAAAACGTTGATTCGGCAACGTGTTTTTATATAAATTTTAAATTTAATGAATGAAACTGTAGGTGAGCTGTTAGTACATTACATACTTTTAGGTACTTTATCGCCTAAACATCACAAGTTAAGAACTAGACATTACAAAAATTTTATGCTCACAAATGTTAAAGTGTTAAGTTCTTATACACAAATGGTTTTTGCAAAACTTTTCGCGTATTTAAACTAAAAATCTTGTTTATTACCCTAGCTAATAGTTATTTAAAATGCAGCAAACTTGTACTGACTGAGAACTGAATCCTTGCAAAATTTAATGAAGGAATCATTACCAATAATTACTAAACAAACCCATTGTTTATTATTTCAACATCATTTTAGATTTCCACCTAACCCTGTTTGAAACTTTTCATGTTATTACTCTGTAATCGATTTTAATAAAAGGGAGCAGGCAACTTGAAGGGGTTCCGGCAAATGTAATAAATGCGGCAGACTTTCGGTATTGTTTCACAAAGTCCAACTTGGGGTGGAGGTCGTAAACGCCAAAATATAACTTCTAAGGATTCTAGAACAGTTGGTGGGCTGGCCTGAATCTGTTAATGGTGACATCTGCGTACAAGATAGATGTACAATAGCTGACCTACTAGAGACAGCAGGATTTCTCTAGAATGTAAACAAAAAATTTATTGATTTCAGATAAAAATATCCAAAGTCCACCACCAGTCTCTGTACGACCCAAAGGTTGACTTAATAAATACTTAGTAGTAGAGAATGCTTCTTGGGATTGTATTATGTTTTAGTGCAATAAAGTTTAAATAAATAAAGTCAGTGCTATGTACCGACTTAGTTTCCATACAAATGTTTGTAATGAAAAACGAAAACTTGTTATTGCAATATTGTTCACGTAATATGACTCCTATTTGCAATGAAACGTTTAACTTTACCTTGAAGAGGGCAAGTTTGTTTAAAAAGATAAGACGTGCCTTTGCGTGCAAAAATACTTGCGTAATCTTACCTATACCTATTTCATTGAGATTAATTTCTATTGTAAAGAACAGGAGTATAATAATATTATGTACGTACTTACTTTAACTTTCTACCTAACTAAATTATAAATATACAAACACAAGTAAACACAAGACAAACTTCTGTGGTTTTGTGCTATATTTTAAGTAAACACGTATAACCATGTGTTCTACCAACCAATCTGAAAAACATTTTTTTTTTATAAACTCTTTTCATATTTTTTGTGAAAAAAACATTATGAATAAATACTGTTGCAAGCATACAAATGAACAGAAACAAAATTAAATCAAAACCTTTTTTTCGATCTTGTCTAATTCCATCGGTTCTCCGGAACAAATTAAGTAAAGCAGGAAATTGTAAGAAAGTTTTTCAATAATGCCTTCAAAGTTATTAGCTTCATTCTTATTACATGACTGATTCTATTACAACACAAAAAATCCATTCAGGCTTTCATAAAAAAGTATACGGATAGGTAATATAAGAATACCCACCTTCTACATTATCGAAGCAAAAGTATTTATTTTATTACTCTCGGCATAGTGATTTAAGTACCGGGCCGTGATCTCGGGGTCCTGGGTTATAATAACGGGACGAGATAAAAAAATGTTTCAATTTTTTCAAACAAAACGCGTGATTGTGATCACCAATCATTAATCCGAAAATTCCGCAAGGGTGATGATTAAGCCTAACCCTATCATATTAGCGATGACTTGATTTCTATAATGGAGGCCTTTGCCCTGCAGTGGAGCAGTATAGCTGCTATAGTCTGATAGTCTACTTTATGACCAATCTTAATCCGAGAATAAATCAACGCTATCCGAGACAAATCATGTTCGGATTTGAACCTACAAACCTCCGTATAGAAGGCACATTGTTTGTATCTACTGATTTAACCATAGCTCGTTGTAGGTATTTTTACTTATTAAAGAGCAGTTGTTCCAGAAAGTTTGTTTCAAATTGTAACAATATTCAAGGTTCAAAAAACAATTTTGTATTTTGAATGAGTGAAGTATGTTTTCATTAAAAATTATAAGAATATAGATCAAAAGCGTCTAAAAATAAAACGAACATTCCGGTTTCGGAACAAGCTAGAATTTCTTTGTTCATAAAAACCTTATAACGAAAATAAACCTCTTTTATCGCTTCCCGACCACTTTGGATCACTGGACACCCTGTCTTTGATCAATATAGAAGAGCTACCTGTAGGTACAGCCAGCCACACATCAGGTTACCGCAATCTGTCAAATTTCCTCAATTGATATTCAACCTTATGTGTATGACAGTAAGATGAGAGTCGATTGAAGAAATTTGATAGTTTTGTATACTTTGATGTGTGGCTGTACGTACAGTGAGCGAAGGAATTTTGGCCGATGTATGGTAAGGACCTGAACGAACTCGTCTTTTAAGGAAGTTGCACATTTTTTTTTATTTAAGCACTTTTTTGCACAAACATTTGTTAAAATAGTGAACTTAATGCCCAGGGACGTTCTTTACCATGATGAGTGCGATTTTTTCTGCCATGGTTCTAAGTATAGAAAACTAGCTCTTTCCCGAGACTTTATACGCGTTGAGCTGGACATCTTCAATGTAACACCTTAAGGGTACATTTTCAAAAAATCTATTCTTTTAATATCTATAGTATACGTGCAGGAGGCCGCAGCCGTGGCAGGCCTCCCACCAGGTGGACTGACGATCTGGTGAAGGTCGCGGGAGCCCATTGGATACGGGGCACAGGACCGATCTGTGTGAAGAGCTTTGGGGGAGGCCTATATCCAGCAGTGGACGTCTATTGGCTGAAATGATGATGAGTATACGTATAACTAAGACCTATAAGTTATGTTTGCTCCGTTGTCTGATATCAGCAACACAAGTGCTTAAACTATTTATTACGGAGTCAAGTCAATGTGCAAGTGTGTGATTTGGTTTATTGATTTACAAGTGGCCCGCCCTCACTTCGCTTCGGGACCGTAATTCAGAAATGAACCAATAGATGGCGCTGTGCTAAATTACATCGCGCAAGCGTTTCGTGTTTTCGGTTTACCTATAAGCCTTGTCGTTGTTTATAGAAGTTATCTCTTTATAAATAGTATAGATAGTCAAAAAACGTGATGGTACTTTATTCGCCCCTTTGTAGGTTGAACGAAGCACCATTTATGTACGTAAACTTTGTAAGGGTAGAGTATCGGAGAATCCAGACGCATACTTTCCGAGGAATTTTTCCAGTAATTTGGATTCAATTCACAGCAAGCTATGGCCGGCAATAAATAAAGTGCAACTCCAAATGAGGCGGTAGCTAGTGAGGTGAAAAAAATGTCGATGATTTCTAAAAATCTTCAAAGAGAAACTAGGTACGATTTTATTTCTAACATTTATCTATCTACGTTTTTGGTAACTAAGCAAGAAAATCAGTTTAGCTTATTATTTAAACTTGTATCTATCCGGAACCAGAGCGGTATAATTTTAATTACTTATATTATTTTAATAAAAATACAATACATTTTAATATGTTAAAAACTAAACCAAAGGATTTATCGAACAACTCCTTATTTTATGAAAAATATTGACGTATCCATTTATTCCATTAATTAGATAAATAAAATATCGTAAGAAATTACTAATCGATATTTTATGTAGATAAAATTTACATCTCTAAATCAGGCCGTTGCTAGCTGGAAATTATCCAACTCACTTGTGTACTTTTTGCTTCATTACATTCCAATAAAATGTGTAATATGCAGCCGGGAATTTTTTTTAACACAATTATGCGATCTATGGTTTCATAGGATATTACGAGAATTCTTAGCAAAAAAATAAAAAAGGATTAACCTCTTTTCATAAGGAAAAGTACAGTCAGTCAGTTTAACTATGGGAGAGCCACGCTTCGGCATGAATGGGCCGGCTCGACCGGAGTGATACCACTGCCTCACAGAAAACCGGCGTGAAACAGCCCCTGTGCTGTGTTCTGCCGTGTGAGTGAGGGTACCGGAGGGCCCACCCGGGGGGAAGGGATTAAAGGTTGGCAGCGCACTTGTAACTCCACTGGTGTTGCAAGTGTCCATGAGCGGCGGCAATTGCTTACCATCAGGTGATCGGCCTGCTCGTCTGCTATCACATTAAAAAAAAGTCAGTCACGCATATTTCCTCAATTGATATTCAACCTAATGTGTAGGTATGACAGTCAGATGAGAGTTGATTAAAGAAACTTGACTGTCTTGCTAACTTTGATGTTTGGCTGTACGTACCTTAGCAATAACCAATTACGCACTACTTTTTTAGTGGATTGCTTTTGGCTTCACAATGAACTTTAGAGTTGAGAAGAAGCCTACGTAAAAAATAGGTTGTAGTAATTGAAAAACAAAGAGACTGGAAATGAGTTGTACTCTTTGGATGTGAGCACCACGATGACTAAGAAATCAAAAGGAATATTCACCAAAAACACCATTATCCCTTTTCAATTCGCCACTCTTTTCATCTACGATACAATCTCACTGACCGGCGTGAATCTGCGCCTTTGCTGTGTTTCGCCGAGTAAGTGAGGTTACCGGACGCCCAATTGGGGGAAAACGGGGTTAAAGGTAGGCAGCGTACTTACTTTTGACTCTACTGGTGTTGCAGGTGACTATGGGCGGCGGCAATCGCTTACGATGGTAAGCAATCTTCAGGGATCCGCCTGTTCGTTTGCCGCCTATCACATTAAAAAAAGTACACTTTTTGGGACTAGGTCGCCGAAATTGTATTTGCCATTGACCATAACATTTAGTTCTGAAGGTAACCTTTTAATAATGAAGACTTGGTTAACTTTTACCTTTATACAGGGTGTATCTGTGAACATTTACATCCCTTTAACCACGTGTTCTATCAACCATTCTGAACAACATTTGTTCAACAACTTTTCTATATTCTTCGAAAAAAAATTTCGAATCCCCATACAAAATGACCAAGACACGTGACCGACTTTGTATGGAAAGATAATTTTTTTTTATGCGAATTTCCAAACTCATAGAACAAATGTTGTTCAGAATGGTTGGTAGAATACGTGGTTAAAGGGATGTAAATGTTCACAGATATACCCTGTATAATTGACTTAAAATGAGGTTTATTATGATGTAGGTACATTATTTCATTCTAAGTACCACAATAACTTACTGTAACATAAGTGGATAGACCTAGAAAAGTTTTTACTTACAACACTTTCTCTGTCCCTACATTACAAAAACCGATACTGGTCCGCAATATTGTTTTAATCCAGCAGGTACCTGAAAGCCCTTCTATAAATAGAGGCCTAATTCCCGCCTAAGTGATTACATTCCACTAGATTCCGGTAACTTCAGAGACTATTGTAAGGGATAAAGTTTCTAAGTAATTGTGAACCTTTACCTTTAAGTATAATGCCATAGTAGTAACCAGTAGCTTGACATATACTTTCTAAGGTCAAGTAATGCTTAACCTATCCGTTATATACAGTCAGTCACACATCAAGTTACCACAACCTGTCAAATTTCCTCAATTGATGTTCAACCTAATGTGTATGACAATAAGCTGAGAGTTGATTGAATGAATTTGTCAGTTTTGTACACATTGATGTGTGGCTGTACCTACGTACCACTATGTATGTAGCTTTCGGTGTCAAATCGCTAGGCGCGTAGGATCTCGATGGTCACTCTTTCTTTCGAGACTTAGCTAAGCGGAGAGTTAAAGTCACGGGAGGCCCAAAGGCTGGCTACTTGGCCCAGCAAATTTCCAATGCTATCCAACGAGGAATACTGCCATCATTTTGAGAATATTGCTACAGGGGCCTACTCTGTTTCTTAGTTTATTTTCTACTGTTACGTCTTTCCACGCAGAGACGTATCTGACCTTCGGAAAGCGTCTATAGGCTCAAAATGTCAGCGAAGCTCAGACCGTAATCGTGTATATGTAATTAAAGCGGTTTATCGAATTGTGTTGCATGGTTTTTCTTTAGATGGAAGAGAATAGTTACGCTACTTATTGACCTAAATACTTTATAAACTGAAACTATAACTAAAGTACGGTCAGAATATCTGTTGCCGCGTAAAGGCTGACTTAAGACTGATTTAAGTGCTTAGGCTATACTGGCTAGTAATGTGACAGACCACCCAATACGACGCAAGAGCCACTCACCAGTACCCATTTACCCTTACCTGTCACCTCAGCGTCCCTTATTAAATTCCAAGGCTCCAATTTTTCCCCTGTATTTTAATCCTAACGTCGATTACCGTTAGTCATTTTCAAATCGCATGAACAGACCGATATTTCAAGAGCACACGTAATTGGCGCAATAAATTCAACCTTGATCACAAAATGTTAATAAATAATTCACAATTTAATCGGAGCGTTAATTGCTAGCCGGGCAGTGAGTCAAATGAATCTTTTCATTTAAAATATGATCATGTGTCGTTTTTGTTAATGCCAGCATGTTTTCACTCCTTCCGTTTGGTAATCCGGATTGAAACCCTAGGCGTGGAGCGTAAATAAACTTTTTGAGTTATCGGCGTCGAAATGAATTGTCCAGCTTAAACAAATAATAACGTCCACATTGCAGTTGTTTGTGATTTCATAAAAATCGATGCGGATATTTGCTGTGCAGCCAATACTATGGAATTGGTTTCATGACTTATTTGCTGCAGTTATCAGTGCGTTTTATTGCTTACTGACAAAGTCAGCTGAGTATATGGATCCCTATGCGGCACCATAAAGTTAGAATGTAGGTCGTTTTTTACATTTTCGCGTTGCATTATAACTAGGTATAAAATATTAACAAGCCGGTTTCGGACTGACCACTCCGTCCGCTTGTGACCACGGCTCTGCAACGTAGCAGAAACGTCATTTAATCAGTAAGTAGGTAGGTATGTACCTACATTACAATGTACTCAAATATAGCCTCGTGCGATGAGGTTAGTTGGTGACGCAGAAATTGTGGAGGGTAAATCCCAAAGCCTTGCTCACTGACGAAGAGTGACCTGTCTATCGGTTTTTTACAGGATGCATGTTGGGGGAGTGTTCGAAAGAGCTTCACGACCTGATACCATTTTCTTCTTTCTACCACCGGACAATGCAGAAGACGAAAAGAATCTACCCTTGCACTGTGGATGTTCCACCAGCTCATACTAAGCGTTTTGCTTTTTTTTTCTTAATACGAACTACAGCTTTCTTAATAAGCTACAATTTGGGTGTCTTCAAGTCGAGAGTGAATAGGCTTCTTCTGGGAAAGCACGCTACATTTAAGACCTCATTGTCACTTTCCATCAGGTGAGATGAGTGCTAACCCATTTAAAATAAAAGAAATAAACGTCGCGTTAATTCCCGTTTTAACATTTTACCAATTACACAGTCAATGGGTCTGTATATTATTATGTATTTTTGTAATTTAAGTATAGAAAAGAAGCCAACAACTATAAAACCTGAAATTACTCCTAAATCTCTACCTAAACCTCCTCCTGGTTGAAACTAAATGCGAGCATATTTTCATTTTAAGAGCAACAAGATACTTGTACTTTATTTAATGATGAGAAAAATAACGTAGCTAAAATGCAAAACATGAAATTAACTTTTCCTATCCCAACTATTACAAACAAGTGCCGAAGCAGTGTGAAAGAATTTTTGTACTTCGCCGAATAAAATTCGCTTTTTATTTTCAGTTTTAGAACGGAATCTCAACTTCGTTTTCGTTATGAACACAATTTGGCTGCTGCACTCGTGATATGGGCTTTAGTTGGTTTTCTTCTTTAACAAAAAACTTTTCGAATTGAAGGTATTGGTGTTTGTAACTAAGCTTCATATACTATCGTCTAGCCGCCCATAGCATATGTTCACTTCACGATTTTATAAAATAAAAATTTTTTAGTGGCAGAAGAGCAGACGGAGTACCTGATGGTAACCAATTGCCGCTGCCCATAGACACCTGCATCACCAATAGGGTCACAAGTGCGCTGCAATCGTTTAACTCCTCTTCCCCCAACTGGGCCTCCGGTACCGGTACTCACGCGATGAAACACATCGCAGACGTTGCTTTACGGCCGGTCTTCTGTGAGGCCATGTTATCACTCCGGTCGAGCCGGCCTATTTATGCCAAAGCGCGGCTCTTCCACGGACGAAAAATGTATTTTCATACGTATCATATACGTATGCATATTATTATGGTACGTACGTGTTTGATCCTTATTACCTATGTGCGGTAGAAAATTGCTCAGCCAGCACAGGTGAGTGTGAATGAGTTCCGCTTAACAAAGCCGGTTTCACGGCTGGTTGTCTTGTAGGTGTCTATGAGCGGCGGCAATCGCTTATCATCAGGTGGCCCGTTGCTCGTCTGCCACCTATCACAATAAAAAAGAAACAATAGGTTAGACCATAATTTTTGTTATTTTATCCAAGAGATGTGAGACAACTGGACCGATCTCACATTTTAATGGTAAGCAGAATCTGATGAGTGTTTATTTGTTCAAGAATTTTTGTTTATATTAAGTCCGAGAAGGTGGCGCGCTCCCTAATGCAAAACAGACTGTCGCTATTGGGTTAAATTAATTCACTCATAATTTTAACTCTGACTTCAGAGCTTATTAAATGAATCAACCGCATTGGAAATTTTATCGCCAAACTATAATGGTTCATAAGCCATAAATTGGCGTTAAATTAAGTGAAATTTAGGATCAGATTTCATCCAATCAAACCAAATTTAAATTTAGTGATTTTATGGAGAGCTGTAAGATAGTATTCAGAAGTATTATAATAAGTAAGAAGATAAAATATTCACAAACAAGCTAAAATAGCTCTGCAAGCATTTAAAAAAGGTAAGCAGTCATGCTTACCTTACTTTGCTCACTTAGCAAAACCACTGTAAATCTATCTCCTACATCAAAGTAGGTATATATAAACCATAACTCTTTGTCTTGAAAGCTTGATTTGGGAACCTTAATTAATTCTTAGGTCATTGGCAACTTCGTCTATTCAGCGATATATTAGACCAGCAATGATTTCTAACTTGCAAAATTTACTTTTCTAAATTGTTTTACCTTTCGAAAATACAAATCAACCGTATATTTTCAAAACTAGCATCCTGCTACGTCACTAGTCCGGACCGTGGGCAACTTGATACAGGGTCCAGCGATAGATATTACACTGTTTCGACGAACTATATCGGAGTGTTAAATTTTACGATGATTTCATGGGGTGGATTTGAGGGACTCGTCCCGAGTTATTGCTTACCTTGCGGGTTTATTTTGTTACACAGATGTATCCTTATAAAATACATTTTTCTTATTTTTGTTATGGTGTTTGGCTTTGAGTATGATAGTCAGAGTTAGAGTTACTTGAATCTAAGTTTTCGATAAGACCTGTTTTGAATATTATAAAAAGTCGATAGACGATAAATTTGAGGTTATTACCTCAGGTGTACCTATTTATGTTGAACTATTATTTTGTTGTATTTCAAGGAATTAAAATAACGTATTTCAAAAAATATTAAATTCCATTATTTAATGCGCACAACATAAAATAACATACACACACAGATATTAGATATTAAAATAAAAGCAATGAAACTTGATGGTTTTAACAGCTAAATTAGTTATTGCTTCGATAATCATTTTATTTAAGCATTCAATAGTGAAAGTCATTGCTGAGAATGTAAAGAAGCAAACTGCACATGTTACATTTTTTACTGATCAGCCTTTGCTAGGCAATCGAAAAAACTAGACGATTGAAAATCCAATCACCCCACACTCCCTTGCAGAACTTATTACCTCTTACCTAAAACCACAACCCTGAAACAATCGAAACGGAAAAAAAATCTTGATAAAATTTCGCGGATGCAATGTTGTAGACAATCTTATAGTTAAAGCTGCACTGCTGAAAGCAAACACCAAATTGCTCCCTAACTTGAGATTACATGGGGTGTCGTTGCAGGCCACCCACTGGTAGGGTACACCCCCTAGTTTGGGAGGCACGCCAATCCCATTCTCGATAGTGTTGCACAACCAGCTAAGTCTTGTATTTTTTGCATGAACTGGACCAATACTGCGAGGTTTCTAAAAACAGTAGGTTAAAATATTTAAGTTACAACAAAACATTATGTGTATATCAAACACTACCTTGCTTCAGCAACGATATTGATGAAGACTAAGTAAGTAAACGCAAATGCAGATTTTTTGTAATGTAATTTTATACCCATTCTGACGTATTAAGTTTTGCATCCTTATGCATTTACTCCGGACAGGATTCCGACTATAGGATCCGTCCCAGTTTAGGTAAGAAATTTGCAAAATTCTTTGGAATTCTCAGTGTCAGACCGAGGTCTGGAAGTGGGCGGTGTTATACTCCCTTGCCTTTCAAGGCATGTTAAGCCGATGGTCATGCATCCGATCTCTCTTTGGTTGTGTCACACTGGTGGACCATCGAATTAAGAGGGTAAGAGAATGAACTCAAACTCAACTCCCTCATCTTGCGCACACGTGCGAGCACTATAACATGCCCTATTACGTGGTTGATCATTATGATTGGCCGAAGCTGAATCGGTTGGAGAATATACCTAACTTAGTTTTGTAATTATTTGATATGTGACACTTTTTTACTAACTCTTGGCGTAACGTTTGTGAGCACCGGTTCTTGCTTTCTTGCAGATTCCTTGTCTTTGTCTTGCATTGGAGCATCACTTAGTTCCGTGTTCTTAAAGCGTTGGAAAAACTAACGAAACTTGACCGAGTCAGACCGGTTTTAAGGGTTTGTCATCTTGATCGCGGGAAGGGGAAAGTGGGAATGTCTCTTAGCACGATCGATGCCTCATATCCTGTTCCATTTTGAGATGGGGGGTTCCGTCATTTGTTGAGTGTTATTTGGCTTGATTAAGTTAAATGCTAATGGTTCGTCAACTTTACGAAAATACATTTATAACATACTATGAGGTCGATGATTTGAAATGATCATATTATTGTAAATGTAATAAAAAATATACACCGTGACCTTTTTGCATACTTGAAAGCATAACATTTTTCCTCAGGAGTCTAATCTGAATAACAAAATCACCTTCCAATAACAATTGCATCAATGAACTGATTACTTTTGTAACCTACCTTAGGTAATATTTATTTTTGAAAGTAGACCCTGGACGACAAAACTGGTTGATATGATACCTACGTTTTTTTAAAAACCTTAAAAAGTTAAAAAATTACAATAGTAAGTAATAAATAACTTGACTCCAAACTAAAAGCCAAAATGAAAGTAAGTCACTGCCATTCCTTTAGCTGTAGAGATAGTGAGAGACTGAAATCGTTTATAAAGATTGCTTCGCCGTTAAGTACGTAAAGAGTGCCTTCAAAAAGGACACCAAGAATCCAAATAAATCTTGACGGCAGAAAGGTACTGGCTCGATCGATGTCTCATATCCTGTTTCCATTTGAAATGGGAATTTCTGTCATTTGCTAAAACGTCAGCACTCGCTTACAGTGAGGCTAATGAGACGAGAATGATTTATGGAAACGTTAAACTTGACCTTTCTGAGATAAAGTAGATTAGGTCCTGACTTCTGTTTTAATTAAGTAGTGGGTAAATGGTCTGTGGGAAGCCGTTTATTGAAATAGAGCATTTTATTGCGCATTCGTTTAGGATATTGCTTATGTTTAGAGATGAGGGGACTTTTATAGTCGGTTATGACATTTTTCTCTATCTACGCAGTATTTTTGCTATGTATGATGAAAAAATTGTGTTCATATTTTGTTGAAGTACTACCTGCAATATATTATTACTTTTCTTTTTGTTTTTTCAGGGTGTTAATAACATTGCGCGCGTGTTTTGTCTTTTCGTGTAACCTAAGAGCCTTGACGTTATACTAATGTTCATGTCTTTATAATTGTTATCTTCTGATTCTAAATATTGTCTAAAGATATTAGTTATAAATCGTTTAATATATTTATTCTCATTTAAAATATATGTGTATAAAAAAACATAGAATCCTATGCCTAAATTACTATTCCAGAGCCAATTCAAAGAAAGAATTGAATCATAGAGTCACCGATAATGTCACAAACTGAATTCATTCAAAAAGATTGCTTTGCCGTAACATAGGATTTCTCGAAAAAGGGAAAAGTCACTATTTAGAAACTATGACTGGCCGGAATAATAAAAGGCCTAACTGATGATAGGCGTGCTATTGGAAGTCCACCTGAGGATGAATCTATATAAATAAAAATGAATCGCCGTTCGTTAGTCTGGCTAAAACTCGAGAACGGCTGGGCCGATTGAGCTGATTTTAGTTTTAAAATGTTTGTCGTAGTCCAGGGAAGGTCTAAAAGGTGAGAAATTAAACAAAAAGTAGGTGGAACGAAGTTCGCCGGGAGCCACTAGTATGTAATAAATATTAACATAGCCTGCGACAACTAGTGGTGGAAATTGTTGAAGGCAAATGTGTGATATCAACTTTTGTATTATTACTGATAGTCAGTAAACACATCGACCTTCTTGGGCCAATACCGTTAATAACACGCTATTTATTTTGTTACACATTAAATATTTAGTCGTTACTTACAGTAGATTGCAAATTTATTATTAATTACAGTTCAGTACTTACAAATTGTTTGCAATCAATTTAGTTTAAGAAAGATACTCCTTATTTTAACTATAGCTTTGTAATTAAATCTTAAGATATTTACAAATTTAAGTTGCTGAACAATGTAGTTTTCTATTATCTATTAAATAATTACTTAAGTATTTGTTGTAACGGGTCACGGATCTTGACCTCTGATACTGGCCTAGTAAACAGAACTGTTCTGGTGAACCTTTTTCAATCAATCAACCTTTCAACAGATGTTTAATTCAGACAGTAATCTCCTCTTGCTATTTTAATATCCTACTACTATTATAAAGGCGAAAGTTTGTAAGTATGGATGTATGGATGTTTGTTACTCTTTCACGTAAAAACTACCGAATGGATTTGAATGAAACTTTACCACAATATAGCTTATACATCAGAATAACACATAGGCTACAATTTATAAAAATATATTGTGTGAATTGTCCAAAATATGACGATAAGTGTCAATAATTAACTCCAAGCGTACGAAGTCGCGGGCGGCCGCTAATATTTCATACAATAAAGGAGCAGGAGAAGGTAATAAAATTGCATGTTTTAAGATATTGCCGCCACGAGGCATTAGAAGCCACATGACAGCATCACATCAGGTTATCACAAACTGACAAATTTCTTCAATAGATATTTAACTTATTGTGTTTGACAATAAGATGACAATACAATGATGGTGACTGTACACGTACAATGTAGAAAATTGTTTTTTTATTATCGATTTAGAAAAAAAACTTATTGATTATCTAAAAGGAAACAAATCGACACAATCCTATCAAAACGAACTGAGAATCGCAAAGTTGAATGTATGAATTTCATTTTCTCGCCAATTTAATGAGTGTTCCTTTGTAAATTGTATTAAGGCTTTTAGCGAAGCTTTCAACCGGCCCAGCGGGTATGCACTAGGTGAATTTTTCAAGTAATTTGGATTCTATTCACAACAGCCGGCAGGAGTCGGGAGGCGGGACGGGGCAAATGAACCGGACTCTTGCTTCGTTCGAGCCGGTCTGGCTGTGTTACTTGTGTTACACGATAGTGTGTTCTATGTGTACGTACGTTCTACGAAGGATATTTTCTATATGAAGGATTCAGCGAGCAAACAAGAACGATACAGTACTTTTTTTCACATTCAGCCCCCTAGTATGTCTATTTATGTGTTATGTGTATATGTGTCAATTTGACGGCCTCGACGGCGCAGTGGCTTCGCCCGAAGCGCAAAAGTTATTTCCCGGTCAAGTCAATTAGAAAACTACATTATCTAAGTTTTCTTAGGTTTGGGCGGTCTGGGTTGACGCACCCAGTTGATTATTGCCATCTGGTACTCATACTACAGGGGTTGCCCTAGTTTGAGACCTGGTTAATTGGTGTGTTTGTCTGGAACAATTTTATTTTTTTTATTATTATCATTTTTCTTCTAAAATCACCAGCCCTTAACGTAACTTTACGGTTGAAAAGGTCATAAATACACGATTTCAAATTTCTTCCTCAACTCTTTAAGTTATTTAATGTGGTCACCTAAAAGTTGAGTGAATAGGTATAATATCCCATGAATATCTGTGACTAGCGGCCGCCCGCGACTTCGTCCGCGTGGAAAAAACTTTTTACCCCCCTTTTACCCCTTACAACCCCCTTAATATATTATGTTGATACAACTTAAACAATTATTTCGACTAAATTTGGTACATAAAACGGTCATTGTGACTAAACCTTAAAGATAGACATATGCCGTCGCGGACTTTTTTTTAGATCATGTATAGAGAAATAATTCTTTCATACATATTTTTGTGTATCTTGAAGCGTTTTCGCAGCGCACGCAAAGAAAGCCTTCAAAAATGAATAATTTTCCCCGTTTTTACACATTTACCGCTCTGTCTTTGCTCCTATTGGTCATAGCGTAATGTTATTTAGCCTATAGCCTTCCTCGATAAATGGACATCCAACAAAAAAAGAATTATTCAAATCGCACCAGTAGTTTTGGAGATTAGCGCGTTCAAACAACAAACAAACTCTTCAGCTTTATTATATTAGTATAGATATCAGAGAAGTCACTTCATATTGCCCCTTAAAAGGAATAGGAGGGTCTTTTACATCTGTCTGTTACGATCTTTAGCCATACAACTGGCACGATAAATAAAAAAACAACATATTTGATGTATGAAAAAACAGTCGAAAATCGAATATTTTAAGTAATGTAGACCTAGGTGGCAATGAACTGCGAAAGTTGAAGGACTTGGCTAGAGCGTCTCAAGTAGATTACTTAACTTGAATAACGCAATTAAGCCAAACACTGAAGGCATGAAATTAGCCGTGAAAGGAGTGGTAATTAAGAAACGATAATTAGGGTTCTTTTCAACGTTCAATGTCAGCGTTTGGGCACTTTTTTTATTAAAGTTGTTATTAACGAGCTGATGAAGAGCAAGCAAGGGTGCAGTAAGTTAATTTTCGAACTGGGTCGAGCAAAAAGCATGTTTCGAATTTTTTGAACATACTCGTAGCTTGGGTTTGGAATCACCAATCCGCATTAGGCAAGCGTAGTGATTAATCATTACCATAGGGTACCATAGGGGTAGCATATAGACATGATAGCATAGTAACAATCACTTGATTTCACTGATGGAGGTCTTTGCCCTGTGAGACAGCATATAGGCTGATACTACTTTATAATTTTACGTAACTTTTAATTTGTCAAAATAATGTTTATAATTAGGGCGGTTCTTGTAAACGTTGCGGTTTTTTATTATACGGGAGAAATGATTGAATAATTAATTCATTCAATAAAACATTTCGATTGACTTGATGCAGATTTTCTATCGCAGCCAGCTTTGATATATCAAAAATAGGGTATTTGACTAATCTCGATATAGTAAAAAATATTTATACTTTTCCAAAATACTGGTAAATGAGAACCAATGGCCAAAATTTTCAGTTAAAAATATAACGTCTAGCCTTTTATGAGCATTCAAAGTTTCATGGGCAAGTCCATTTTTAAAGAATAAATTTTAAAAAAAAATATTATATCATTGAACGACCCATACATTTTCACCAACTTTTATTATGAAAACCATTTACTTAAACGAACATTTGAGATAGCTACCAAACAAAATTTACTAGACGCGCATACAAGATACGAGCGTGTGACGCACTTGCCTGTAGCCATTTTGGTATAGAGCGTTTTTGGGCTTGCCCAAATATGTGCTCTTAAAGTTGTGATATCTCAGGTGATTCAAATCAGAATCGAGCAATTCTTTGGACGAGGTCACGTCGACCTTAGATGCTCCTGCGGAATCTCATCATTTCTGACCACGATCACGCAAGGAGATTCCGAGCATAGCCCTCTCCATTGCCCTCTGAGTGACTTTGAGCCTTCCTAAGCGGCCCATTGTAAGCGGGGTCACGGTTCAGTTCCGTATGTCATCACTGGTAATACACACGCATTAAAGACTTTCGTCTTCAGACACTGTGGTAGATGAGCCGAAAATATGCTGCGTAGCTTCCCGAACACTGCCCAGCCGAGTTGGATTCGCCGGTCGACCTCTTTCTGGAAGTTGGACTTACCAAGTTGCACTTTTTCCGAGGTAAATATATTCGTCTACAACTTCCAGTGTAGAGCTTCCAACTTTTACAGGAGTGGGTACGACATGAGAGTTCAACATGAGTTTCGTCTTGTCCATGTTCATTTTGAGACCCACTTGTTGAGAGACTCTACTGAGGTCGTCAAGCATTCTGCTTAGGTCTTCCAAGGTCTCAGCCATGACTACGATATCTAAGGCAAATCGAAGGTGCGTCATGTACTCGCCATTTATATTGATGCCAAGTCCATCCCATTCCAGAAGCTTAAAAACGTCCTCCAACAAAGTTGTGAACAGTTTCGGCGATATGACGTCACCCTGTCTCACACCTCGCTGGAGTGGTATAGGCTTAGACTTCTGGTCCTGAAGACGGACTGACATGGAGGCGTTTGCGTACAGGGACTGCAACACTTGTATGTACCGGTAGTCAATTCGGCACCGTTGGAGAGACTGTAGCACGGCCCAAATCTCGACAGAATCAAAAGCTTTTTCATAGTCCACAAACGCTAAGCACAATGGCAGATTGTACTCCTCGGTCTTCTGTACAACCTGCCGCAGCGTATGAATGTGGTCTATGGTGCTAAAGCCTTTGCGGAATCCGGCTTGTTCGGGAGGCTGAAAGTCGTCCAACCTACGTGCGAGACGTAAGGTAGGTACTCATACATAATTATAGAAAAAATCACAAATGCATAAATAAAATACATAAAAAACACCCAAGACCAAAGAACACTAGCCATACTCATCACACAAAAGTTTGTCCTGGCCAGAATTTTGATACATTGGAATTTTAATGCGAACATTATTATTTTGAATTCGATTTTCGAACACGCGTTGCCTATTGCAACGCGTGTATGTATGTAACAAATGTAACGCTGAAATATTTTTAAACATGTTTTAATGCCCAGCTGCTGGTTACGTTTAGTACCGATTAGTTATAATAAAAATCAGTAATTTAAAAAAAAACCGACTTCAAGATTACAGACACTATATATTTTTTGTAGTTTTTCAATAACCACAATTCAATTTTGATAAAATGTTTATGGGACCACCGCTGAATAATGGCCTACTAAACAAAAAAGAATCATTAAAATCAATTTATAATTGGTGGAGAAATTGAGTAACATACATACAAAAAAAAACATACGGGTCGAATTGAGAACCTTTATGAAGTCGGTTAAAAATAAATTCTGGCCAAGGCAAACTTTTGTGTGATGAGTATGGCTATGTGTTCTTTGGTCGTGGGTGTTTTTTATGTATTTTATTTATGCATGTATGCATTTTTCTATACATGTATGAGTATTTACCTTCGCCTAGTACATAAAATAAGCTTTGCTTAGCCTAGGACTAGTTCAATTTGTGTAAAATTGTATCCAAATATTTATAGGTATTACTCTTCATCTTATCTTCATCGTTGCGTGTTATTCCCGGTTGCATCCAAAACTGTCGCTTTGGTACCCAGGGTACACTTAGACCATAATTCAGGATTTGGAAAGTCTGGTAATTACAATGAAGTGACTGCCGTCTGACCTTCGCAACCATTTAACAGGTGAACCAGACCAACTGAATCATGGTTACACGTTTCAGAAACTATTCGAAACGTGCAGGTTTCCTCACTATGGTTTCCCTCACCGCCAAACTAATGGTAAAAATACGCACAGAGGTGCATGCCAGGAGTCGAACCCAGACCATGGAAGCACCCGGACCCGGAGCATGGAAGGCGCGTTGTAAACCACTAGGCTAGCACCGCTCATAACTTCCTAATGGTGGTAGGACGAATGGCCTGCATTAGTAAGACATTTTTATTTTTTTTTACCATGTTGCCACAAATGGATTTCTATGAAAAAAATATATTTTATACAATATTATATTGTGCATTACATACCTTAAAATTGAGGTTGTCGCCCTCTTGTAAATAGTAAAAAAAAAATTTTAAAAACAAAAAAATATTTTTTTAGACCTTTGTAGATAAGTTACAACCTTGATTATTTTTTTGCAAATGTATCGCTATTAGTACCATGTATAATCCGAATTTCAAAGAAATCGAACCATTAATTTAGCTTAAAAAAATTAAAAAAGTTTTTTTATTTTTTTTGGTTTTTATCCAAACCAAGGGGATTCCAGGCTTGAAAATTTGTAAAATGGTATATAATAATAAGACCTATAAACGCTTCTAAGAAAGGTATAAATTTCAGCCAGGGGCAGTTTCACTATGGGGCTGCGGCTATACCCTTTATTATTAATTACAGTTCAGTTTGCAAAATTGCATGTTTTAAGATATTGCCGCCACGAGGCATTAGGAGCCACATGACAGCATCACATCAGGTTATCACAAACTGTCAAATTTCTTCAATAGATATGTAACTTAATGTGTTTGACAATAAGATGACAATACAATTAATGTATTTGACAGTTCTGTGTATTTGATATGTGACTGTACGTACAATATAGAAAATTGTTTTTTTACTATCAATTTAGAAAAAAAAACCGGTTGATTATCTAAAAGGAAACAAATCGACACAATCCTATCAAAACGAACTGAGAATCGCAAAGTTGAATGTATGAATTTCACTTTCTCGCCAATTTAATAAGTGTTCCTTTGTAAATTGTATTAAGGCTTTTAGCAAAGCTTTCAACCGGCCCAGCGGGGATGCACTAGGTGAATTTTTCAAGTAATTTGGATTCTATTCACAACAGCCGGCAGGAGTCGGGAGGCGGGACGGGGCAAATGAACCGGACTCTTGCTTCGTTCGAGCCGGTCTGGCTGTGTTACTTGTGTTGCACGATAGTGTGTTCTATGTGTAGGTACGTTCTACGAAGGATATTTTCTATATGACGGATTCAGCGAGCAAACAAGAACGATACAGTACTTTTTTTTTCACATGCAGCCCCCTAGTATGTCTATTTATGTGTTATGTGTATATGTGCCAATTTGACGGCCTCGACCGCGCAGTGGCTTCGCCCGAAGCGCAAAAGTTCCCGGTCAAGTCAATTAGAAAACTACATTATCTAAGTTTTCTTAGGTCTGGGCGTTCCGGGTTGACGCACCCAGTTAATTATCGTCATCTGGTATTCATAGTACAGGGGTTGCCCTAGTTTGAGACCTGGTTAATTGGTGTGATTGTCTGACACATTTATTATTAAATTGTTTATTATTCATTTGTCTTCTAAAATCACCAGCCATTAACGTAACTTTACGGTTGAAAAGGTCATAAATACACGATTTCAAATTTGTTCCTCAACTCTTTAAGTTATTTAATGTGGTCACCTAAAGATACGTGAATAGGTATTACTTCCTATGAACATTTGTGGGATCAGAGTAGTTATTGAAATGTTGCTTCTTATAAAGGACGAGGAGGTTCTTTTACATCTGTCTTTTACGATCTTTAGCCATACAACTGGCACGATAAATAAAAAAATAACATATTTGATGTATTAAACAACAGTCGAAAATCGAATATTTTAAGTAATGTAGACCTAGGTGGCAATGAACTGCGAAAGTTGAAGGACTTGGCTAGAGCGTCTCAAGTAGATTACTTAACTTGAATAACGCAATTAAGCCAAACACTGAAGGCATGAAATTAGCCGTGAAAGGAGTGGTAATTAAGAAACGATAATTAGGGTTCTTTTCAACGTTCAATGTCAGCGTTTGGGCACTTTTTTATTAAGTGTTATTAACGAGCTGATGAAGAGCAAGCAAGGGTGCAGTAAGTTATTTTGGTTTTGCACGTAATTTTCGAACTGGGTCGAGCAAAAAGCATGTTTCAAATTTTTCGAACATACTCGTAGCTCGGGTTTGGAATCACCAGTCCGCATTAGGCAAGCGTAGTGATTAATCGTTACCCTATCATAGTAACAATCACTTGATTTCTCTGATGGAGGTCTTTGCCCTGTGAGACAGTATATAGGCTGATAATACTTTATGATTTACGTAACTTTTGTCAAAATAATGTTTATAATTAGGGCGGTTCTTGTAAACATTGCGGTTTTTTGTTATACGGGGAAAGTAATTGAATCATTCATTCATACAACAAAATATTTTTGATTGACTAGATGCAGATTTTTCTATCGCAGTCAGTCGAGCTTGATATATCAAAAATTAAATTTTCAAAACATTCTGTTCTATATTTGTCCATTATTTAGCTACATACTACAAACAGAATAGAAGTTTTTTTCACCGATATTTTGGTCGTCAAAATACCTACGTTGGATAAGTTTTTAATTCACTACATTATTTTCCTCTTCTCGTAAGTGGTTGTCCGAATTCGTCACGTCACTTCCCTGACCCTCTTCTTACAATATTTGAGTGATCGCTACTTTTAATGTAGGTACCTATGACGATTTGAACCCACTTTCCTAGATGCTTACGTCACGCGTCTAACCCTTTTTTAATGTGACAGTTTTCTTCTCCATGTAGGATTGAGGTTCTGTGCCTTAAAGACGTAATATAGGTAGTATGTAGGTACGAATATTTCACCAACCTGTAAGTGGTCAGAGAGTAACCTATTACATTTAAATCATTGTTAGATGATCTTAAATTCTATCAGCAATGACACTTGTGGGGAAATAGCAATAATGAGGGGGCTAGTTTCGACTTTTGCCTGGAGTCAAATAACTGTAGGGCGACTATAGTTAAAGCCTGTACTACGTGTAGAAAGTGTAGTTTTGTATTCTTTGTTGTGGTGATAAAGCTATCTTGAATACTTTGCTTCAACAAAGAACGTCAAAGATTTCGAGGCTAGACAAAGAAAAACTATTTATTTTGCATTTCTTAAACGAACGTTATCGTTCCGAGGATCAACGATTCTCCAAAACTATTCTACTCATCGCTGCGAATAAAATACTCGGCGAGAAAAATAAAGGACGGAAAGTAAAGTTGTCCCACGCAAACGGGACTCATTAAACTCCACCAACTTCTATTCTAGGGTTTCGCTGTGGAATTAAGAAAATAGTTTCTGCTATAACTGGGAGCGAGTGATCCAGACTTCTCAACAGATTTAGTGTAAACTCCTAGTGGGTGATAAACTTATGGAAGTAGCTCGTAGGTAAATGACTAATACATAGGTATATGTATACATAACTGTGGGAGAGCCACGCTTCGGCATGAATGGGCCGGCTCGACCGGAGTGATACCACTGCCTCACAGAAAACCGGCGTGAAGCAGCCCCTGTGCTGTGTTTCGCTGAGTGAGTGAGGGTACCGGAGGCCCACCCGGGGGAAGGGGATAAAAGGTTGGCAGCGCACTTGTAACTCCACTGGTGTTGCAAGTGTCCATGAGCGGCGGCAATTGCTTACCATCAGGTGATCCGCCTGCTCGTCTGCTACCTATCACATAAAAAAAAAACAACGGACGATTAGTTGAAATTGTCCTAGCATTAATTTTTTCGGTTTATTAGTGTTTTTTATCAAAGGTTGAGAACCTCTTAGAATCACGATGAAGTAATTAGAATTAATTAATCTACAAACTCGAAGTAATTGTTATTTCAAGATTTCTCTCTCGGAACTTCATACTCGACTACTCGTAGTCAAAGATTTTTAAATCTTTGCTCTTACCTACAATATTTTTTTATGACCCTATTTATTAGTTGTAATAACTTTATATTAAAATACGATCTACCTTAGGTATTGAGAGAGGTTACGGAATATTGCTTGTTTCATACGCTATATTAAAAAAGTTTATTAAGTTTCGGATTAAGTGAAAGTAAATATGCCGCGCTAACGATAAGAGCAGTAAGTCGATTTTTGCCAAATTGAGCTCAGTAATATGTACAGGATAGACTAATCGTCAAGTGATGCTTAACAAACTAGTTTTATTCCCGTTTTTCTAGCTGAGAGTGTCAGGTAACGGATAACAACAAACAGGTCTGCGTTTCTCGATTGCCGCCATCAGTGAGAACATAGCTAGAGGTGACGACAATTATAAGCCGGAATTTTTTACTTACTGCTGTTATTGTTAGTGCGGCAGAAATATTGCCTGTATTTAATACTCGTAAGTTAGTTATTGTATGCCGGGTATTTGGCTCTCGGCAAGAGTCGAAACTAATGCTGTTTCCATTTACAAGTTAATTGACATTTTCCCATAGGAAAAAGTTGTACAACGCCCCACCGCCAATGTTACTCAGAGGCGTTCTAGGAGGCAATTCTCGTGCACTCGACATTGAAGTCGAATTAGAGATTTGTATGGACGAATGTATGAGCTAAAGTCGACTTCAATTAATGTCTACATTGCAACTCTCGTGCACTAGAGTGCTCGAGAGTTGCTTCCTTGGGGAGGAATTCTAGTGCACTCGACATTGATGTCGAATTAGAAATTTGTGTGAACTAATTTATAAATGTTATGAATTCTTTTAATTCGATTTCAATGTCGAGTAAACGAGAATTATAGTGCATTGATGCTGCCTACCACAAGCAATTAAGCTTAAAAGGGAGCATCTAATACCAATACTGTATTTAGACTAAGTTACTGCAATAAACATTTTTGTATTTTGTATTTGTATTTGACATTGAAGTCGAATTAGAAATTTGTATGAGATCTCTAAAGTCGAATTCAATCAATGTCTACATTGTTCTCGTGCACTAGTGCTTCCTTTAGTTTAGTTGCTTCCTTGGGGAGGAAATCTAGTGCACTCGACATTGAAATCGAATCAGGGATATGTATGGACGAATTTATGAGATCTCTAAAGTCGTCTTCAATGTAGTGTGCATGAGAATTGCCCCCTTGATCGTAGTCTTTATACGACAAAAAGTCGATTACAACAGCTTCACAAACACTGAGGCAATCACCGCACCATATTCAGACCTCGCGTATTTATCTTAAAAGTCCAAAATTAGCGGTCTAATTATTGTAAGGAGTCGACGGGATCTGGCGGGAACCGAGGCAGAAATGTGCGGGTGAAATGTAAACAATCTGTATGCAAATCGGTGGAACTTCGCGAGCGAGATAACGTCACGTTGACACGGATTCTTTTTGTTCCCGCGACGTCGCGGTCGCCGCGTCTGTTGTGGAGACGTTAATGTGTGCGTTAGTTTCTTTTACGGGTCTTGCAATCTGGAAAAGGTGACGGATACACAAACAAAGGGATACACAAAAAAATGCTTCGGCGTGAATTTTTCCGGCTCGACTGGGGTGGCATCATTCACAGAAGACCTACGAGAAGCAGCGTCTGCGCTGTGTTTCGCCGAGTACGTGAGAGTACCGAAGGCCCAATCAGGTCAACAAGTCGCGAGACCACTTCGTAACGTCTTTACAATGTCACAAACTAAATGCAATCCAATGTTCATTTGTAGGATACACCTTTGTTTATATTCTGGGTTTTTAGGCGGGGCGTGAAACGGCATCTCAGCAGGCCTTCAAAGTGAGGATAACAGGTTCAATAGACACTTTGTCTGTTCTTTTGAGGCTGTCAGTCACATATTTGGATATTGATGTTAAACTCCACTGGTGATTACTGTCTACATTGGGTAATTCTCAAAAAATGTAGGTTTCGATATTAATAAACATTAGAAACGGATATTACGGAACAAACCATAATGTTGCGTATTACTTCGCAAAAACAACGTGCGAAATAAGACTGCTTATGAATATGTGCATATATTTGTAAGGGATGAGGGAATCTTTATGTAATTTAGATCATAATAAATGTTGGAACTACATAATATGTAGACGCATTAAGGATAAGTAAGGTTACTTACATTTCACTGTTGATCGGAAATTGAAAATTTTGCAGTAAAAAATAATATTGAATCAAAACAAGACGACACGTGTCGCATATAAGTAATATACCTACTAATGAAGTTAGGTATACAATGTTTCCTGCTAAAACATTGGAAGACAAATGTGTCTCAGAATTTCCAAATATAACCATATCACAAACACATAGCAACTCTGATGAGCGTCAAAAAAATATACAGAATTTATTTGTCAAAGTAATATTTCTTTGTAGGGAATACCCGGGATAATCGTTAATGCTCTGCCCCAGGCGAAATCCCTTGTATAGATTGCGGTATCACCATAAATAACTGCGTAACTGTTTTTATGGAGGAGAAAATTACTCTTTTCACTCACTGCCTTTTATATAGTGAGAATTTTTGTTTACGATTTGTAAGTCTGAGGCATTGATGGTGTGAATCGTATTATGGGCTTAGTGCCTGCCAGAAAATGTAGGCAGTGGATTTCTTTTCTTTAATAATATGCGAGTAAAGCGCAGAGTTTCAATTAAATACATGACTTTAATAGAATTTGAAGTTCGGTTATGGAAAATTTAGTTTTTCGATTCGACCTCGGGTCGGGCCAAAAATTCTTAGTTTCAGCTCAGAAGTCTGGAAGTTGGCGGTCTTGTACCCCCGTGCCTCGAAAAGCTGGTCAACCAAATTGGTCCTGCGTCCAATCTCTCTTCGGTCGTGTCACACTGATGTTCTATGGAATTAAGAGGGTAAGGGAATCGTTAGTGCATCTGTGTTTGCGCTCACACTTGAGCACTATATTATATCCTGTGTACGCGGCTGATCTATAAGAATGGCCGTAGCCGAATATCGGTTGGAGGATTTATTTTTCTTTTTAATCATCTTCATCATTATCCATGAGACGTCCACAACTGTACATCCCAAACGACATCAAGATTAGAGTCCTCTATAATGAAAACTAATTTAGCCACCCCTCATGGTCTGTTACACGCCAAACTAGCGCTAGTTTGGGGCAATCCATATTAACTTAGGGGCGCTTAACATTCTATTAACCTACTAACACAAACGCAAAAAGTGCAGTCTTGATAAACACGCCGTAGCCACTTGGCTGGCAGCCAGGGAATAGGCGCTAGGCCGAGAAGCTTGATCACTTTGGGACGTACGAGTTTCTAGTGTACTTACACGTAATAAGGTCTCAGGTTTGGTCTTTGTTGGAAAGTATGCCATTTGGTATGTTTGGCTAATGATCTGTATATTTTTCTCTCACTCAAATTCACAATATGTACTTACATACGTACAGTTCACTTCATTATATAGAACTTCTAATGTTATGATGAATTGTAATAATTATTTTTAACGCTCGCTATGAATGTCTCTTTAGTTTTTTTTCTTAACATGTAATATTTTGCTTACCAGTGTCTGGTGAAATAATATGTCGATTCAAAATGTATAAAACCCTGTCATCTCAATAACCATATTTCATGTGAAATAAAAAGTCTTTGTCTGTATCAAAGTATACAAAACTGTCGAATTTCTTCAATTAGCTCTTCTTTTACTGAACATCTACGGAATAGAACTCTTTTTATCTAATTTCTGCTTGATAACTAAGTATAATTTGGAGAACAGGCAATATTAGGCAAACATGTGACATGTTTAACTCATGAACACTCTTCGTCAAGCGGGATTGTGGTCAAGCGTTTTAGTTTACTATACCTAGGTCCGCGCTGTGTTTTGCCGAGTGAGTGAGGGTACCTACTGGAGGCTCAATAGGGGGAAAGGAGGTTAAAACGTTGGCTGTGCACTTGTGACTCCACTGGAGTCTATGAGCGGCGGCCATCGCCTACCATCAGAAAAGAAAAACAAAAAAAATTAAAGGATCTTTTATGACTCTAAATGTATGAACACATCATATAAACGAATTATCACTTTTCCAAGTAACAGAAATGGCGATATTCATTTCATCATGAAACAAAATGGCTCCCCATAAAAGGGAAATGATGACAACTGTTATTACACCTTATAATGTTGATTTTATTGTTATTGTTCCTCATAGACTTTGGGCCGAACCAATAGCACCTAATAACGTTGCGCTATAACAGTTTTCTCCTTTTGATAACTAACGTGCCCCACACGATTTTGTGAAGGAAAGTTCCGTTTTATAACCATTTAACTGCTAAATAAGTTTTATAACTTTTACTTATGTCAATGTTTCAATACTAAAAACTAATCACGTTCTTATGAATTGTTTTTATTACATCAGTTACGTGCCGTCTCATATACTTTATCTACACTCGTGTTAAAATCTTTGAATTAAGCATCATCTATCATCATTTCAGCCAATAGACGTTCACTGCTGGACATAGGCCTCCCTCAAAGTTCTCCACACAGATCGGTCCTGTGCCACCCGCATCCAAGGGACTCCCGCGAACTTCACTAGATCGTCGGTCCACCTGGTAGACATTAACATTTAAGGCCAATTTAACAATATAAAGATAAAACGTCACTCAAATAATCAATTTAACATTGTTGTAATAAAAAAAGAAGTAAATTCGTAAATTAAATTAACATAATTTATTCGTTCAGCGTGTTTCTTAGTACCTAATTTATTTGTCTAAATAAAATGGGAGTGCTGACCTTTATGTGAAATAACACAAGCCTTTTATTAAATAGGCTTGGATTTCAGAGAATATTAACTCTCTGAAAAACTTACGTAGAATATTTTATTTTTATCTTCGCTGTAGTTATACAGGGTGTTAAATTTTATCACGCAATTATGCTCGCTATTACGAGTACTAGCCAGATAAGTCGCTTAATGTCTTTCAAGATACTTATAAATTAAGGGATTAAGACCTAAGTGGAGCTAAAGCATCACCACTTAAAAAGGGCATCGTTTATTTCAATGTCTAGCTATTCATGTTTTCCTAACAAACATACTTATGTACAATCAGCATCAAAATGATCCTAGATTTCAAACCTAACAAAAATGTCTGAGCATTGACAAAAACCCACTTTTAGCATAATACTTTAAAGTGTACTTTCATTGGTTCTTTAATAACAAATGAAATAGTATAGTATACTGTAAAAATAATGGCATACATTTCACTTTTGTCAAACGCTAATTTTTGCTAGGTTTGAACGCTAAAGTCATTTTAATACTCACTGTACCTAAATAAAACCACAGTACTGTATAGTTTGGTCCATTAAGGCCAGTAAATAAATTAAAACATTTTCTGAACTCTCGAATATAGACTTGTATTCACGTGGTTCATTACATTCTAACTTGCTTTACAACTAAAGTCATTAGTACTTTAGTCGACCGTGTACTGAATGCAGCTAACTTGAGTTAGCGTAAAAACTACGAGTACAGTGATTATATTGCATGAGTTACAGTGTCCACTTCAAGTTGAGAGGAATTTTACGAGTAATTCAACGTAGCAACATAGCTTATATACAATTTTACTAAGTATACATTTTTACGAAAGGAAGACTTATATTTCATTAAAAGCGATAAATTACTATTAATTTCGTATGTATTATATTATTTTAATTAAATAAATGAAGCCATTATCTTTTGAACGAGGAAAACTTTAGCAGTATAAAGTAACATAGTAATCATTCCCTGATACCACAAAACACGTCATAATATTAGAAATATAGCAACTTAAAGGACATGGTTTAGCGTCTTATGAATTATTTTAACAGCATAGTATGTACAAAAGTATCATCTGTTCTACCTTTTTTATGGTATACCTAACCAATATTTTTGTGATAATAATAACTAAACTTTTATATTATAAAAAATATTGATGAGGTTACGTTAGAACAGTGACCAGCCAAAAAATCTCGAAATTAACGGACGAGTTTTTTTTTTGGCGAGTTGTCTCATAACCCATAAAAGGAAAAATTACAAAATGTATCATACTGCAACCAACTCTATTGGTACCAGCAAGGTGATACTTTGGGACAAAGTTACGAAATGCATCAAACTGCAAGCAAATCTAGACCAGCAGGAGAACTCTTTGACTTATGTTGCGGTTGAGTGGTCAACAACTGTTCCAATAAGTCAAATCTAAGCTGCTCAGGTTAAACCTGAACAATGGCGATTGGGATCGACTCGTCTTTGTCAGCACAAATAGCGTAAGCTGTAGGCACAACCAGCTTCATTGTTTTTGCTCATTCAGTCAAACACGGCAGAGAGGCTCTATTGACTTGACTTATTGTGCTATGTTTAAGTGCTTTTAGAGTTTATCAAGGCGTGTTTTTAGTACTCTCTAGGGCTTTGGCATAATAGGATTAGCGACGTTCGATTGGATTAGTGAATCTACTTAACATTTTTAATTCGAAAGCACGTTTCAGCGACATTCTTTGATAATATAATCGGTGTATGTTCATTATCATAATGTTTCCCGATACTTTATAATTCTTATATTTTTGTAATGTCTCCTATGAATTTTAGAATTTTACATTACATACTTAATTTAAATTTAAAAAGGAATTAAAACATTTTCTGAGCTATACCATTACTTGTTATACCAAAACATGTTGAATCCATAAATGAAATGAATACGCTTGTTTTTTAATCGCTTTTAGTTAATTGTCTAAAAACTGACCGAATGCGAGTCAGGCTCGCCCACCCAAAGTTCAATACGTATAAAATAATAATTTAGGAATTATATTGCACAAATGAAAAATTTTTTTTCAGATATTATTTAAAAGTTTGAGTATCAATAAATAAATAAATTGTAATATATTTTGCAATGTGCACCTCCAACCCTTTTATCTGCCTTTTAGCCCATTTTAACAAGTAATATCTAGTTTCAATTTGATATCTCGACCTCGCATTGATTTATCTGTTATTGCGAAATTGTATTTACATGCTATTTGTTAATGGCGATCATCGGTGATCGGATTATTCAATACAATTTAGGTTCAACGTCCTCAACATTAAATAGTATGGATACGCCCACGGAATTTTGAAATTTTGGAAATATTCTATACATACAGATAATTCAGTAAGTAAAAAATTAATTAGTATGAATAACTTTTGTCGTAATTGTAATCCATTTATAAGCGCCGTCGCCATGTTTTTAGATGACCCCATCGGGAATCTAACCCCGTTTCTTCCGCGCTTGTAAAAGAGTAAATATAAAACTTGGTGTTACAATCTTACGACCTCTAACGGGCCACTAACCACTATCTCGCCCTTTTATCATTTTCTGCGTGGGCAAATTTTGGTACACCCTGGTCGTATATTAGTTTGGGGCTGTTCTAAATCTTTGGATATCGTAAACCTTCGAGTAGCTTTTGGACTTTCCCGATGATTGATGCTGACAGCTTGTGAAATATGTCCTTTAGGGTTCATCTTACTGAAACCTTGTTATTTTTATTGATTTCTGTTTTTCTTTATGAGATCTCTCGAGAAGTCGTTAATTGCCAATCTTTCCGGCCGTTTAGACTTGTGCAAAAGGTACGGAAAATTGGTAAGTTTTTTCTTTAAATGTACGTACATACCTAGATCGATACGTGCTTTTGAATTTCACCACTAATCTACCTCTCAATAAACTGAGGATCTATCGGTTCCATGGTACATTGGTGGTGGTTCACAGACAGTTTCTCGGCATTTTCTGCACTTTCTCATTTTAAAACCAGCTGTAAGAAGCAGTAGTTGGTTGGTCAAGTATGGGACAAGTGTTGCACAATACTACTAGCTAGCTAGAAGGTCGACAAAATGTAGCTAAATGTAGTAAAAAAGGTCAATGCTGAAGTGGAGAGATTTGGGGAGGGATGTTTCATACATTCGAATTTGTGTAGAAATACAAATAGGAAAAATATTTATGCAAGTTAGGTCCATACAGAACACTTATGAATGTCAACCACTGGTTTAGAGCGTCGATTTCTACTGAGAAGACTTTGTGTGTTGAAATATTAACTACTTATTATTAAATATTGACTAATTTTGTATTCAGAGCTACTATGACTACCGTACTTTTATTTATATCTGCAAGAAAATATGTTTTAAACCCTAAAATATCTGTTGTAGGTAATGATAATAATTTTAGCCCAAACAATCTAGTTTTATTATCCTCATAATGTTTATAGCGGTTTGAACATTGGCAAATACCATCAAGCTTGCAAGAGTCAATATGCGGGCTCAGAATTACGAGTAGGTACAGTTGGAGTTTCATGTTTGTTTACATGGATCAAAAAAGGATGGTTGCATTTAACGTGTTAAGCTTCAAATCATGATATAAAATTTTTATCCGCGCGTGTTGATTTCTAACGTAGGTATTCATCAAAACACAACCATAAGTAAATTTCAAATTGGTCAGAAAATAATAGGACAAACAATAAATTACTTACACAATAATTGTTAGTAAATTAGTAAAATACCAGTGGGAGAGCCACGCTTCGGCATGAATGGGCCGGCTCGACCGGAGTGGTCTCACAAAAAATCTGCATGAAGCAGCGCATGCACTGTGTTTCGTCGAGCGAGTGAGGGTACTGAGCGAAGGCCCAAGGGGGAAAGGAGGTTAAAGGTTGGCAGCGCATTTGTGACCTTACTGGTATTGCAGGTCTATGGGCGGCAGCAATTGTTAACCATCAGGTGATCGGCCGTCTGCTCGTCTGCCACCTTACTAAAAAAAAAAGTCTACAACATTAAAAAAATAAATACAAGTCATAGTCTAAGATTCATAATGTATTGATCATTTCCATAGGAAGTGATCAGCTTAAGATTTTTGCTATTTTCCGGTGACAAAAACAAATTTTATTTTTTGCTGAGGCTTGAAAGAGGTTGCAAGTTGTTTGTTAGCCGGCAGTACAATGTTTATTTGCAAGCCAGCGGTAAAACCGGCGCACACGACCAAACCCCATCTTGAGTGAGTGCTAATATTTATCCTCAAACCAATCAAAACTCAATATCCATCGCTCGTTCCCGACTTCATGACGCGTCTCTCATACATAATCACGACTTTATTTCGTATGAAATAAGTATTCTGATAGTTGGCTGTTTAGGCAAACGTGATTTTCCGAGTAACAGTAACTGGTCTTTTCAATCACGTAACTTAATATTTGACTCTGTACCTTTCCATAATAGTCCAAGTTGATGCATATTTTTTAAATTATTACAAATACTTTAAGGATGGTGCCTCTACTTAAATATGAATGTTTTTCTCTAAGAAACATAAGATTAAATAGATAATAAAAGAAAAGACCTTCTCATACTAAAGCCGATTAGCTGATTGATGACATTTAGATGGTAACAATTTCTTTACATTTTTTTTATTTTTAAGATTTTTTTAGCAAAGCCCGCTACTATGATGGGATTAGGCTTAATCACCATGTTTGCTTAATGCAGATTGACGATCACAAACCCGAAACCCATCATAGTAGCGAATACGCGAATACAAGTAAATAACTGGATTTCTATGATGAACGCCTCTGCCCGCACTGAAACATTTGGGTGATACCTAACCTGCTTTATTTTACTTTACCTAGAGTTTGAAAATGATAATAAGTAATTATTACCATAAATGTGTGAAAATTTATTGATCTCATTTCCTCCTAATTGTGGAATTAACCTCCCGCAGCCGCATTTTCGAACCGGTACGACATTGAAATCTTTAAGAAGCTACACTCCTAGAGGGTCGTCAATGCCGCACTCCTTCTAGTGTTGCTGACGTCCATGGACGGCGCTGATCACTTACCAATAAATAGGTGACCTGCTTGCTCGTTTGCCTCCCTATCTCATAAAAAAATGTATTACCAGTGGAGTTAACCGAAAGTATTTTTTATCCTTAAGCGTGTGGAATAAACGGATGAAGTTTTCGAATTATATCTTCCAGCGTTGAATGCGAGGAAAACGCGGAGGGAAATATTACAAGGCGTACCTTTCACTTTATTTATAGCATATTATTTTGTGTTAGTTCGACCATGATTATCTCTTTGGAATAGCTTCGGGTAGCGAATTGATGTTTGCAATCAATTGAATCTTGTTCTTGAGAAAAACTTTTTGTAAAGATAAAATGGGGAAAGTAATAAGTTTTTAAGGAAGAAGATAAATATAAGGCAGGGATAAGGCCTCCATTATAAAAATTAAGTCATCACTACTAAGATGAAATTAGGTTTAAAATCACCGCACTAAGTTGTCCAATGCGGATTAGCGATCACGAACTTGGGCAATATGTTTATGTTCCGTGAGTATCGAACCTTTTAAGTGACAAATATGCGCCATTAGTACCTTCTTTCAAGTTTAAAACTTTAACACAATTTATATCTAATATTCTTCTACTTATGATTTTAAAACCTAATGTATCGAATCTTTTAAGTGTCTCTAACGTAACTGTGTCATGAATTGATGACCATCGCTATATTATTTGTCAAATGCAAGGAGGAAATGATATTCTGAGATGGTAAACATGATAAAGAATCCAGCCTAAAATAATAATGAACTAACAAAAAATACACTTACATAGCTCAAACTTCCAGTAATCCTAAACTTTTGGGGTGAGTTCAAAGATTAATTGGGTACTTCCTTCAAGAACTTTGACAATTAAGTTAGCAATTACTCTTAGATAACACGATTTATTACAATGTGGTGAAAACATTCTGAGCTGAGCGATCAAGATAAAAAAAAATATTCTAAATGAAATACCAATTAAACATACCCTGGATCCTTTCCTAGCACAGCCAGGCATGTGTCAAATGAAAAAAGTATGTTTCTCCAGATTTCACCAGATCAAACCCAGGAGATTTCACGGTTGTGCAAAAATACCATTGCAACTTTGCCATTGGGGCCCTAATTTCTGTTTCAAACTGCCTTAACCAATGGTTACTCAGCACTTTACCAAGTCAGTTCAGTTTTGTTTTTATTCCACCTTTCTATTTATCTAGTGACTAAGCACAACTAACCTTTGCAATATTCTAGACTTGTTCAACGGTGTAATTATCGGTATGGTGAACTTGCCTCTGAGATACCAAGGGTGGTGTTTTTAATGTTTACTGGTCAAACAGACGTTTCGTAATACGTGGCCACGAAATAGAGTTATTTCGTTGATTCTGGTATCCGGTACACAAGTGCTTAAGTTACTTAAGTCTGGTAAGGTTGAAGATTTTTGGTTGATATAAAAAAGTTTGAAGGTCATGTCGGTCCGCAATTCCGCATAAACCGCTGGCAATACATCATTCTACAGTCAACGAGCCAAAAAAAAGGTTTATTGAGAAACGCGTTTTGTATGGCCTTGTCCATATTTACTCGTATTTGTGATATAAATTAAAATAAAAAACCAGCGTGTACCACCCCTGCGCTGTGTTTTGCTGAGTGAGTGAAGTTACCGGAGGCTCTATTTAACGTAACTTATTTTCTCCGCCGACTTATCTACCCGAAAAGAGCATAGGCCTCCGAAACAAGAGATCACCACTTTGGTCGGTTCTCACCGTGGACACACCCAATATCATCGGTGAGACCAAAGCATACCGTTTTCGATAGGTTGGCCATCTAGAGAGGTTAGACGAAGATTGTGTCGTGAAAAAAAAACATATCAATTCGGGGAAAGGGCGGTTTAAAAGTTAGCAGCGCACTTGTGACTCAACCGGTGTTGCGGATCTGCAGGCGACGGCAATCGCCTACATATCATAAAAAATACCCATTCCCATTTTAATATTCCTAGCATTAATTAAGACCTATATCAGTGTCCGTCCTCGGTCAAGCACTGAACCCCAGCATTTACTGCCGATCCAGAGGCTGTGTTCCCTGGCACGTATGCTATTTCCCCCGGGATACAGACGCCGAGGCCCTGATCAGATGATGTTGTCACAATCTTCTTTGTTTGCGAGAGGCTTCAGTTGGCGTCACGAGAACGTGTAAAGCTTGCAGTGTTGTTCGAAAAGTACTTTATTGAATAACGTATTTTGAACACTTTCTTTACATACGAGTAGTATTGTGTTTGATAGGGTTATGGGACAACTCGCCCGAGAATTTCGAGATTTTTTGACTGGTTACTGTTCTAACCTAACCTAAGCAATATTGTGATTGGTAAGACTACGCGGTAAGACTACTGGGAATAGGGGGTTTCGTCCCCTGAGTTGATTTTATTCAGTATTATGATCACAAACATATTGGTTAGGTTAGGTAGAACAGTGACCAGCCAAAAATTGTTGAAGTGAGTTGTCCCATAACCCGTTTTATATTTGTTTACCGCACCTGCCATTATGTTCATGAATTTACGTGCTCTCTTACAAAATGAAACATGTAAAAATGAAATAGTTCAAAACCAACAAACAGTTATCCGAAAATAAACAGGGAAACACTAGGTTGCGGTCACCACGATTCCCGATTTGTATTCCAGGCTTCCTCCAAATAGCACCAAAACTTCAAACGTTAACCGTTTCAATTTGTGGTCACAGTAGGATAAAGCCAATAGTGATGCAGCTGTACTTTTATTTAACTCGAGTGACTTGCCTACTCGAACGTGTCATTGAAAAAAAAAATATTGAAAAATGACAAATTTACACAGATCATCTAAAATAGAGTACTCAGTACTAGTGGTAGCTGGTGAATCCCAGAGCCATCTACTAGCACACTAACTTCCTCAGGAGACGAGACGAGACGTCCTTTAACCTTAGTGCTCATCCAGCGATATCTTGGACAGACCAGTTCAAAAAAGATCTTTCTCACTTTCGACGGCCTGACTGCAGGTGGCCGAAAGCAGACCGGAATTATGGAATGGCGAAGTCTCGTGTCGGAAGCCAAGATCCACTTCGGGTCACTGACCCAACGTAGTACCTAAGTAAATAATGATGGTATATGAGAAGCGGAACTAGCGAAATCGCATCCTTCATTTCAGAATTAAATATAATGCTGTCTCTTTCTGCAGGCAGTAGTGTTGCAGTTCTTTAATTTTGTCGAGTAATTTTTAATATGACTCGATTCACATCACTAAGCTGGACCACAAATACGTGGCTCGCGAGGCCAAAGTGCATCAAAATGGGCCGATTACGAATTGTTCCCAGCGAGCTGCATTCTTGCGCGGAATAATAATAGCTCTCGAATAGGCGATTTTCTTCGCCATTGTTCTTAATGCGACAAAAGCGGGATCGTTTTGAGGTGGGGCCTAAATTGCAATAGCTATTTGTGCAGTGGGTGTTCGTGCAAGGTTTATTCATGTAGTCTAGTTACCAATACGTATACAAAGGAAGTCTTTTACGATCAGATACGCTTTTCAATTTTACGTTATCATTTGGTTATAAAATTATGATATTTTTTTTATTGAGGACTATCTCCGCCTGATGGCAAGCGGCAACGAGACCCAAATATGATATGATTATATTTTGTAATAAAATTCAACAACAAATCATCATCCAGGGGGAGCATTCACATTTGATAAGAGGACAATTTTAATAACATTGTAACAAAAATTTTGGATACCTTTAAAAAAGAATAACAGGCGAGTTCTTGCCAGATCTTCTCGTCAGAATCAATTTTCCGATTCCGTGGTAGAATTGCATACTCTATATTTATTTTTTTAGTATAATTTATGTGTCATATTATCTAAAACTTCATAATTATTTTAAAAAATATGATGATTTGTAAGTGCTCCATAAGCCTAATAAAGATTATTTTGATTCGATTTAGTAATATTCAATATTTGGACCAACTATCGGGTGTGTCTGTAATCTGTAGCAATTGTGATGCTTCTGGCATTCCATCGAAGTGTTGCAGATTTCGATAGATGAAGACGATCACTTAAGGTGCAATAAACGAGAAAACATAGTAACTTAATCAAAAAGAAATCAAAGATAAAAATACACAGCAAGAATATTAACCACCACAAAATATTAATAACAATTTTAATTGAACTAGCCCGAAAAATTTAATTCAATAAACGCTTAAGCCGTCGCATTTCTTTCGTTCGTCTTATATCCGTAATTTGAAGCTCAATTAATTTATGAATGCAGCATCGGCAAATTGGTAAATTGAAGTAGATACCGCTCGAATTCCAGTCTACGGCTGAATTTCATTACCAGCTGTCTTGGCGCGGTATTAAAATTTATGCTAATTGCAAATACCGCAAGATAAATTAGTACGTTGTAACTCTGTCGAATGTGTGTCGATGTGTACAAATGTAATTTTGTCAAATGTATTTAAAGTTAATTATATATTTTTTTTACACTCAAGATAATGAAGTAAATAAAATATGTACTATCTACCTCTACTATATGTTTTATCCTAATACGACCTTATTACAAAACTAGTACGAGTTATTGGAGATAGATATAGAGTAGAACTTATTATGAGACTAGCTAGTCATGGTTTAAAAATTATGTTGTCACTTTTATAAAGGTGACAAATAAAAGTGACAGCATTAGTTTAATACCAAAACTTAATTTAGACCACGATTTGTAATAAGGGGTATAATTTCATTTCAAACTATGGAAGTTTGTACTACGACAGTGATTTTACGCTAGTTCTGAATTTTCGTATAAAAATTACTATGACCTACTTGTTTTTTTTTATGTGATAGGTAGCAGACGAGCAGGCGGATCACCTGATGCAACACCAGAAAATGACACTTGCAACACCAGTGGAGTTACAAGTGCGCTGCCAACCTTTTATCCCCTTCCCCCCGGGTGGGCCTTCGGTACCCTCACTCACTCAGCGAAACATATCACAGGGGCTGCTTCACGCCGGTTTTCTGTGAGGCAGTGGTATCACTCCGGTCGAGCCGGCCCATTCATGCCGAAGCGTGGCTCTCCCACAGTTTCAGTTTCTCCCACAGTTACAGTGTTTTAAAATGAAACACCGTATTCTTATTCCAAATTCTATCAGGTTTTAGTACCTACGTAACGATCGGCAAATAAACACGTAGTCTTACATCATACAGTATTTGTAAATCAGTGGGAATATTTAGCTTACATCGTAAACTAACAATGTTAGTTCTCCTTCAATCCTGACCTGCGAGGTAGCTGATATTTTAAAAATAATCCCGTATACATGTGCAGTACAGCCTAAATAATTTTAAATTCAATCTACATACAAGCTTCGGCTTGAATGGCCCGGCTCCACCGGAGTGACTATGTTCACACAGAACACGAGCGCGCTTGGCCCTAGAGCTCCGCGCATGGGGCGTACCTCAGGCAGCCAATGGGGAAAGGGGCTAAAAGGTTTGCAGTGCACTTGTTACCCCACTGGTGTTGCGGGTGTCTATGGGCGGTGACAATCGCTTACATCAGGTGATACGGTTGCTCGTCTGCCACCTATCGATAAAAAAATGCAATAACTACAAATCCATCTGAGCTTGACGTGGCTATGATATTGCAGTTGATTTTACGCTTTTGCAAAAATTACTTGATAAAACTACAAGATTAAGGCGAGAAAATTCATAACACTTCTACAGCAAAAAAACTTCCAATCTACCTGAATTTTCCTTGAATTCTCAAACACCTCACACCGACGGGTCGGGACAAATTTCTCGGGGGTTTCCACAAGATTGCTCAAAAAGCTTAATTTAATTTTCTAAAAATATTCGCGCGACCGTTGCAAAATTCTGCAGAGCCACACAGGTGGGCTAAACATGGATAGCCGATGAAGCTGGATGGGTATCCAGGACAGTGCGACCCCACTTGTAGTTAATGAGATGAAAAATTATGGTCGTCCGACTGTGGTGACCCCTTTCGCACCCGTAGTTTTTACTTTGCTCATCCAGTATAAATAACTCATTGTGAGGTTATCTTTGGAGGCGCTGCGTGAGTTTTTTAGCTATATTTTATGGGGTAAGTTTTATTATCTTTGGAACAGGGCATGACCGGTGCTGGGAGTTTATCATACTATTTTCTATGGAGCGTAAACTTAATCAGTATAAAAATGTGGTGTTCTGAAGGGGCTTTGTTTGGGACTATGTGGTTTTTACAGTTCACTATATAATAGTGGTATTGCCTACTTATTACTGAACTTTAACGACTTTATGAATGGGATGGTAGAACATATTTTATGTTAAGAAAATGTTGTTACTCGTGACGTATCTGTCACAGTCCTTAATTTTTGTTTTTTTTTTTCGGAAAATATAGGTAGCAGAAAAGTTTTTTTTTCTCCATACAAAAGATACCCACCCTTAAGGTACTTTAGAAGTGCTTATTGAAGCATTTTAGTTAGTCACAATATCTAAAAATATCATCAAGTCAATTCCAATACTAGTTTTCCAGTCAAATACTTTATTAATATCCGTCTCAAAATCGTTATTGAACTATCGGCAAGACGTAAACCCGACGTCATATGGAGTTCATTAGTTCACTATCTGCCGCAGTAGAGTAAATTTCAACTTCACCGTTCTTTCATGTATAAAGATACCCAGTAACACGGCTCGTATTTCACGTGGTCTGCTCTACAATATCGAAAGTGATAACTGTTTTTTTTATGTGTGCATTTGTAGCCTTCTATTGTTTTTGTTCAAAGATTTGTCTGGATACAAAGACAAGTCTTTAAATATTTTAAAATAATGATGCTTTAAAATAATTTATTTATTACGTACATCATCACATCAAACCCCAAATTCATGTTCACTTTAGTTAGTATTCGTAAGGACAGTAAAGGTCGATACATAATTATGTAATTACGTCATGTACACTTTTCTCTTACAGTAATTAAAGAACAGTAGCTCTTCATTTCATTTTTGGCATTTATATCCGATGCATTTCAAAGGCGATATAATTCCTGAAGATATTTCGCTGAACTGGCACGTAATGGCTCTAAAGCTGGTGAGACACTTGCATGAACCCCCCTCGCTCCGATCTAAATTAAATTAAATGTGCCGAAAATGATTTATCTTGATAAGTTTTCGCAATTAAATGCTGACAATTACTGTTATAAAATAAATGAAAAGTCTTATAAATAAAAGTCACACTAATTTACTAGTCTCAAACCAGGGGGTTGTTTCTTATTACTCCCAGCTCATCAAAACCAGAGTAAAGTTAGAAAAAAAAACCTTTTCTTAATAGAACTAAGAGGGAATTGAACGCGGGAACCACGCTTAGCCAAAACAAAGATACTGCAAATTAACGTATATACAGTCAAGTGCACTTATAAGTACACAAGCTTATTCAAATATGAACCTTATAGTCCTGCCATAAAATTGAGGTCTTTACATATATTATTATTCCAGGTGACTGTACGTCTGCACGTTGAAGTCAAGTCACTGATATAACTTACATTGTGTACTGGTAAACTATCAGCAGATTTGTTCAGAGTTTCCCAATAATACCTCTCGGATTTTGATGAATGCGAGCTTTTATGATATTGGATCTTGTTACTTAGGTTACTAGGAATTCATAATTTTCTCCAGGCATTTCCCTTGATGTTGAGGGGCGAAATTTAACACAATGACACCCTTGTCAGTTTGGACCTTTTGTTCCGTAAGGCTGGAGACTTCTATATTGTACTGTTGGCTATTGTAGCGTGATCTTAAGTAGGACAAATGAAATTAAAGTTAAGAGAAGATTAGAAGTTACATTTATTAAGAAAACATTAATACTTTGAGAGCCATGGTAGCTTACATGTGCATCATCAAAACAAAAGATCGTAAGTTTGAATACCAGCATTTGTATCTCTGAATTCTTCAAAGATGTCTTGACTGGGTATCGAAACAGGAATCTTCCATGATACACCAAACTACACCAGAAATGTATGCATTATATTTTTTGTCACATTTTCTATTTTGAGTGAAATACGTAGGTACATAATTGTCTGGGATTGTTTTAATATTGATGTTATCTTCCCCAGAGGACGCTGCACAGTGAGCATTTTTTTATAACAACGTCACTGGAGTCTCTTTTTATTTTTTATAAGAAAACTGTATAACACATTATAAACGGAATACCTACGTTGCGAATATTTACTTGCAATCTATAAAATTTCAGACATAACGTGAGCGATCCAGTAAACAGCTCATTTCACAATTTTCCCCTTCAAGACATCAGAGGGTCGCCTATAATTGATTGGGCTTAAACCAAAACTGTGTCGCTTTTGATTTATCACCTAATCTTTGACGGGCATAAACTCAGGTGAAATTAAATCGTCGGCTTACAGGTGTAACACAGAATAAAACGGTATGCAGAAGGTTGGTGAAAAGTCGTTATTCGATAAAAACGTATGCCTTTAAAACGGGTGGGTCGTGGTTTCTAATAGATTTGTCGTTTTGATCTCTCTAAAGCGACGGTACGATAATAATGAACCGTATCGTATTCAGGTTGTCTGCCTTTAACTACGTCTTCTAATCAATTCAAAACTTTTGTCTCAGTGACTTCTAGAAAAAACTTCTTCTTTTGTACAAAGTCAGTTATGTGATTTGTTAATTTTGAATGAGGATTCGAAATATTTTTCGACGATTTTTTAAAAGTCTACGAACTCAATTGTTTCATAATCATTTCTTCTTTCATATATTTTTTTAAATATTTATCTAAATAGAAGTTTCAAAGTAAATACGTAGTACTAAAGAACATAATGTAGGCAGTTTCAAAATCTGGTATTGTGATTGGAGCTTCTGTATTTTAATATTTCATGCCACAACGCAACATCATTGATTAAATAATCATTTTGGTTTGGGCGTCCAATGCACAATGCCGCTAATGGATAGGCTCCACTGTATGCAGATTTGGTAATCATTTGGAGCTTTGGACTCCCTGGTGGTTTGGCTGATCATATTCATAGAGTTCGTTCGGTCGTTCGATTTTGAAACTTATTTCTACTTCGTTTGACTTCAGTTTCGAATTTTGGCGGAGCTTAAATTAATTGGTTGTGAAGTGCCAGAGTTGATGTGTATTGTTTTGTCCATCAATGTAATAATACGTTTATGGTTGCTGATGTATATTAATCACTTATTATTTCAGGGATATTGGGAGTTTAAAGTGTGTTTAGACTTTAAAGGTACTTTCAGAGATTTTATTCAGACAATCTATTTGTGCCTATCTAATTGAGTTTTTTCATACACTAGTAGGATTTTTGTGAAATCAAATCTAGTTACTTACTTCATATACGGCGACGTTTGCGCTCGTCTGGAAAAAGCAACTAACGTTCAATGCGTATTTTTTTTTATTTACAGCTTTGAGGCAACTGTTGTTTTGTAAGAATGTTACGAACAGAAGTTGGACTTAAAAATTAAAATGTAAAACGCACGATTCGAAAACATACTTTAATGTACCGTCATTTTTGCATTGTGTAGGATTTAAAATATACCAGTTTGCTCTCACAAATGTATTCGGAATATGTTGCCTCCTATTTGTAAATAAAAAAGCGCTAAATTCCCTTTTGTGAATTGTTACAAAACACATAAACGAATTCCGAAAGAGCAGCGACAAACGCGTCTAGGGGAGCGTGGGGCAAATTTGAACTAACTTAATATGAACTTTGTATGCACCTTCATTGCAGGGAGGAAACAATTTTATGCAGTTGCTCGCAGCTTTCGATCCGTTCTGAGTCTAGAGACAATGCGCTTTGATCTACGAAGCTGGGGGCGGTGTTAGATGAACGGTGCCTGTTCAGCACTTCGTTTCCGATGGGAAAGTTTTAGAATGCAGTGAAAGTTGAGCTACTGTTTTTTTTGTAATTTTTGTAATAAGATTGGTGATTTTTTTATTTTTTTTTGTTGAAATGCTAGCTAGCCCTTGACCACAACCGCACGAGATGGAAAGCGTCTAGGATGTTACTCATTGCTTAAAGATTGTAATGATCAGTGAATACAGACTGACACTGACAGGTTGAAGTTAAATTTTTCAAAGAATTTGTATTAAAGTTATATGGGAGACTACCTGGTACCTTTTGACCTTTTTTTACAATCGTATACCCCACTAAGTTTAGTGGGATATAGGAACTCTTCTTGATTTCATGTGGCCAAGGATGTGTTTGCAAAATTTTATCAAATGAGGATCTATTCTCATCCCATCTCAGTGTATTCCCGATTGCGTAACGTAAAAAAAAGTAAAAAAAGGTTGCTAAAGCTGTAGCTTCAGAACTATGATTCCGGATTTAGGGAGTCGCAACTTTTTAATAGGTAAATCAGAACAAAACGTGTAAAGCATGGTTTTACGTTTCAGAAACGTTTAAATATGCAGGATTCTTCACGATGTTTCTCCATACTCACCGAACATAATGGTACAAAGACGCATCTAAATATAAAAAATCCAGAAGTGCATCCTTGGATTCTTATAACCTCACACATCGTGTATAAGCGCTCTAATCTACTGAGCTATCATCGATATCTACAAGGAATTTACTACTTATTTGCCCTCTGTACATTGATTGGAATCGAGTCGCAGTAGCATAATTTGTTTCAAACAAGCAGAACTTACCGGACCAAACTGATAACGCATATTATGGCTGAATGCATTTTGATTGAATCGAAGCCAAACCAATTGTTGCTGGTTTGTATTCTATTTGCACCACAAAGACTTCATCAACTAGCTGTATGTTATTTTGATAGAATACAATGCGATAGATCAAATGGATAAATTTACTCTGGAATTCAAATAACTAACTAATAGCTAGTTTACGTATCTTATTAACCTCTGCTAACAGATACCTACTTACATTGATTTTAGATCTTTAAGATACATTAATAACTAAAACGGGACATACGGGTCAATCAGTACAATACAATGTACCTATACTAACAATAAACGTCGCGTAAATTCCCGTTATAATATTTTGTATATACTTTTATTGTTCATTTGTATTATATTGTGATCCTCTGTTGTCTGATATCTGTAACACAAGTGCTTAAGCTACTTAGCACGGAGTTAGATCAATGAAGGTATGAGATGTTGTGTGAATTTATTTATTTATTCAATGAAAATCATAGAATTTGTAATTCTACAAGTGATCTGTTATTTTAGACAATGACAAATATTGACGTGGATGGAAGAAGATCGACGGCCAAATGAGTTTTAAATAAATTATGTGACGACCAAGTGCGTCGACAACCTTAAAACTCCCCTACCCACGCATTGGGCTTCCGCAATCACTCAATCAGCAAAAAATATAATGCATATACTAGGCCTGATTGACCTGTTTTCTGGAGGTGGTATCACTACGGTCGAGCCGGCTTGATCATGAAAAGATGAATGAGCTGGCTACATTGAGGAGTCCTCGGAAAAACTCCACTCCCAAAACATAGCAAATGAACATCATTATGGGAAGAAAATGCGTTTCAGGTTTTATGAAGCTGTAAAAACATGAACCTAATTTTTTTACTTCCTCTCTCCCACATAGCTGTGTAAGTGAAAACAAATTCTCATCGTAAATATTACATCAGCGTATTGTGTCAGTATTTTTTTATGCGGTTATTTTTTTGGCAGATATATTTAGAGGTTAGGTTTATATTTATACGGCAATAAAACCGATCTATGGGTAGTGATAAATGTATTTTTATTAAAGATGATATAAAAATGGTGTTTATGAGAGCAATATATACCTTACTTTTCTATTAATATTTAATATTAAATTTAATATTACAAACTCAAGAATAAATGTTTACTGTAACCCATAAAGCTACGTTTACTAAGAACGATTAAAAAAACAGCGCGTAACATCTATTTCTCGATGATATACCTACGTACCTACACCCAAACTTGCACCGATATTTATGCCGTATTTCTTCGTTTTGTATTACTTGTTGTATCGAAAGTAAATTGAGAAAAAAAAAACAAAATGTTGCCAGTGCTGTTCTAACTAAACGACGTACATGATTAAAAATAGAAAAAAAAAACAGCTGTCATCCGCTGCTACTAAAACTCAGGTTTTTTATTTATTTACAGAATCTCAGCGAAGTAGCTAGTCAGAGCGGTAGAAAAATATTTTCGCGGGTGGAGAGGCAAGGCAGCCATGTAGGAAAATTTATTTTATTAAAATTGAATAAACACCGCGGCAGCCGGGTTGAACAAAAATAACACATCTAGGCCGCTCGCGGCGCGAATTTTAGTTTCGGCACATATTCGTTTTACGAGAGTCCAGTACGATGATATTTGAAACATTTTGCAGGCGAAAATACAAAAGTGTACAGGCATAACGTTTTTAACGAAGTTACTCCACTTTTCAACCTTGGTGTGGGGTTTGACATTTTTGTGTGAGCTAAAAGTGTACTTTAGTGGAAGCCATGTTTAATCACACGAGTAGTTCGTACCAGGTTGGTGGGAGCAGTAATTACAAAAGGAAGAGCGAGAGCCCGAAAAAAAAAGTAGAAGGTAAGTAGGTAGGTAGTAGAAGGTACCTATTCAATACTTTTGTTTCTTCGAAAATGTTGTAAAATAACTATATTTTTTTAAGGAAATCTAAGAAAAAGTCGTCAATAAAAAAAATATTTCATTAATGTTTTTCATTTTACTTACACATAATATTGTAATAAAAAACATTTTTTTATTGCTTAAAAGTATTTACCTACTCAAGTCGTACCAGCCATTGTTTCAATAAGATTGTTAATTTTTGGTAATAACATTTCATTTTTGGACGACACAAGCATAAATAGATATTAATTGGTATTAACGTACGTTAAATTAAAGAAAAATACAAAATTTTGTAGTATAATATAAGTTGTTAACATTATACTGGAGTATCAAAAGTTTCCCCGACAATTTATATTTTCAATGTTGATGTGCAAAATAGCGAGAAATTTTCTGAACCACTGAGTGGATCCACTAACCACAATTCAATTATCTACGTTTGCGACCAAATAGGCGGAAAACGAGTATTTACCTACTTTGAATAAATATTTAAATTGGCTTGTGACAGTTTTCATCCAGCAAACCGTAACCAAAATATTGTTTCAGTCAGAATATAACTTAACATGTTGTAAATTAAAAGCATCCTCAGTAATTGTTTGAATAAGAAGTACAGAATAGATATTGGAATTAAATAATTAAAGAAATAGTCGGTTCAGAGTTAAACAGTTTTATGTGCTTCAACAATATCTATATTTATTCTTATTTTAGCAAAAAAGAATTTTAAAGACCGAATGCAGATAGTTTTATTCAGCGTGTTGTGAGATAATAAGTACACGCGATAATGCGAAACATAAATATAACGTAGTTTACTGAGAAAAATGTGTATCTAAAGTAAAATGTGAGCTAGGACAAGGCACAGGCCTCCATCATAGTAAATTATCGCTACTATTATGAGATCAGACTTGATCACCTATCACGTTTGCCTAATGATCCCAAATTACTGAGAATATCGATGTTTATCTCGATTACAAAAAGCATTCTAATTTTAATAAATCGTAAAAATGGGGATGTTATTTTAACAAATTAAGACAGGTGAATATTTTATATGAAAGTAATGGTTGTTGAGGCAATCCCCTAAACATAAATGAGCGATATAGCTAAAACGCTGATTCTCATACACGGTTGAATGTAAAGATGGGCGCAGATGTGCCACCATTGGCGGCCACTGGTTGCTTACAAATGTGAAAATACAATTTTGTATGGAGTCCCCACCAACTGCTGTGGAGGTTCATTGGCTAGTGGGTCATTTAAAATGTCGACGGCTGCTCTGACCCAGATCTGATTCAAGCCAAAAGTCGTTAGTCTTTCGCAAAATGCTTGTGATGTGATGGAGTCTACGTGTTTTACTGTTAAAAAAAAGCAACCACAACCACGTTAGATGTGAACTTTTCCTAATCTTTTTCTCTTTTGGCGGATGAAGCTGGCTGGTTCTCACTCCAACCAGGCAAGTTCCTCCCGGAAACCTACCAGCGCCATAACGCTGGCAGGCCTGTCCCACTCCGCGTGTAGTATCAAACTTGCAAGTACATGCGGCGTCCCCTCCGGAGCAGCCAGTCAGTAGAGCGGCGACGCATGCGCGACAGTGCGTGCGATAGAAAGAGAACGCACTTCTAGGTATGAATAATTGTAGGTGTTGAACGCTGGACGGCCGGAATTTCAACTTTATGTTATAACATAAAGTTGAGGTAGCCTGAGCCTTTATTTTTCTATAAACGGTTTTTAGAAGTGGGCATTCTGTACTTGTATTATTAAGTATTCTGTGACGCTGGCAAAGATTTCTTCCACTTTAATTTGCGATTGATTGACACATCACCCTACGGTGGCTCATCTGCACGGACCTTTAACTTCGCGTTTTCGATGCGGTTTACGCCTGTTTTTACTGTTATTACACCGATTCCAATCTTCATAACAACTGTACCTTTCTGATTTAGTGTACGGTTTAACTTCTGATCCGGGTTTTTTATTTGACATTGAATAATGTTATCGTCGTGATCCAGGTCGATATTATAAATTGAGTTAGGAACTAATGTTGGAAGCGTTTGGAATAAAAGTGTTAATGGCTATGCCCTGATAATTCAAAGCCTTATTTATAATTAGGAAGTATTTACATTAGTTACTTGTACATGCATACGGGGTGCGGTCAACGCACGTCACACCATTTGGAACCATGTAAACGACCCATTAGACCTGTTAAAAAGTCATGTTTTTTCCTTCAAAACTAATTTTATGACATCTGCCCATACCATGTTAGGGAGTTACTTACGAAGAGTTAGAATGTTGGGCGAAAAACTACTCACAAATTACCCGCATAGGATAATTTTGTCTCTAATAGAAGAATCTTAAAATTGTTGTAGCGGTCAAAGGTTGCTAATTTCAAATCTGTTCCCTAGTACCTCTTAAACCACTACAACTTCAACTTCAAAAAACTAGTGTTTATAAATTCATAACAATACAAAGTGTGAAAAGGATGTTCTTACGGAGACGCTAAAAACTACTTCTACCTTCTTAGGAAGTACCTCGCATACGCCTTGTGAAAACCGATCCTTTACTTTACTCGAAATTAATTAACAATATTTGTCAACAAGTGCGCATTTAGTTGACAGCTAAGTGACAGATAGTTCTAATAGAGTTTAGTGGTTGTGTGATAAACATCGATTTTCCTCGGCTAAATATGACACACACACACACATTGTGCCTTACTATCTCAATACGTGTTCCGCTGCTTCCTCAAAGAAAGTCTGCTTGAGTTCTTGATTTAATAAACAATATTAATTTTCATTGTCCATAATTAGTTTAATTTAGGATAACGTGTACAAAATCAAGCATGTCATTTTAATGCCAAACATGTTTGGTTCTATATCAATATACCTAAGTCATTATTGAAAATTTTCATGTAAGTAACCTGATATGTGGCTGTTGGTACTTATCACGAATAAAAACAGCTTTAAAACATGAATTTATTGTATTGCTGAGTAAGCGTTCGTATTTGTATGGAATAAACTTTTTTGCTTATTTTGTTGATCTGACTTTCTAAAAGGGTTTTCTTCGTGATAACCAATAAAGGATTTTGGCAACATAACCAATAAAGTTTTGTGATATCTACATAAGTAGGTATAAACAACTTAACACAAACATAAATTAGATGTGCTTGGACTTTTAAATAACTATAACAACATTTAATCTAGATACTGTTTGATCTGTACCACTGCGGGAGTTAAAATGAGTAAAATAAAATAAGGCACCAAGACACCTTGCTAATCAAATACAATCACGGCCTGTTGACTGCTACAGGCCGTGATTGTATTTGAATTAGTGGACTAGTGGTGCCACTGCTGGATGTAGGCCTCTCCTAATATTCTCCATTCCGTGTTCTCAGGGGGCCGCATCCAGCTTCAGCCAGAAATCTTACGTAAACCCTCAATCCATCTTACTGTAGGGCGTTGTACAACTACGTTTACTGATATGCAGTCTCCACTCCAGAACTCGTTTACCATAAGCGGTACAATACATTGTCTGTTTCCGAAACGCAACAAACTAATAGTCCCTGCATTTAAATAATATTTGCAAGTGAAACTTTTGTTAAGATTTTCTCCATGGGTGCAGGCGCCAGAAAATTATCAGCCAACCGAGAAATTAAAGTAACCGTGAACGGCATAAAATTAACTAAGTCTTTTCCCGGTTGCCAGTGTTAATGCCTTAAGAAGCGTCGGTGTTAAAGTTTTGGCATTACTCCCGAAATACGTCTGGACCAATTAAGTTGTTTTTTCCTTCTACGTGGTTCGGTTTTCAAAATATAAGTTGAATTCAAGAGCGTCAGAAACCGTGGAGTGTTTGGAATGAAAATGCTTTCCTGCATCAGATACAGAAATTGATACATTTTCCTTGCATTTTATTATTCTCAAAAAGGGATTCGTATCCAATACCTTCCATAATATAGAGAGCATGTTACTAATTAAACCGATCCCGTACTAAACAAGTCACATTAATACACTCTCATGAATAACGTATTTCGTGCATAAAAGGTAATTACTGAAAGAGTCTATGATCTGGATTTTTTAATTCGATTACTATTTGACACTATGTAAATGATAAAAAAGAGATAAGTTTATATGTATCCCTGTTCTTCACCACGGACACGCTTTGAGTATGTTATAATTTCGGAAATATACCTATGTTTAATAAAAAAATTGGTTGATACAAGAGTTATACGTATCTTACAGGTAGTGTCAAGATCCTACTTTGGCCAGAACTTGCTAATTAACTTCAGACTTACTTCATTCTTATGCAATATTACAGTTAATCAAAAAGTTTTCTGGTACAAACATACAAGTATTTAACATTCAGTCGGTACATCCAAATGTTGTAAATTACAAGTTTCATCTGATAAACGACAGTTTCGAAACGTGAAGTTTGTGGAAGGGCGGGTAAATAATGTTAAGAGTATTGGTTCGAGTGGAAACTTACTTTTAGTTCGAAGTTCAGAAAAGTTCCTAGATAGAGAGACTATTTTTTTATGTATTCAATTAACAGTTAAAATATTATGACGTAAGTTTGGTGAGTTAGTCAAAATTTTTTGTAATTTTTTTAAACCGTATCGAAATTCCCGTCGATCTAGTGGTTTAGGTACCGGGCCGTGATCTCGACGGCCTCGGTTTTATTACCGGGTCAAGCAAAAGTACCTATATATCTAACTTTTTGAGCATGTGATCACCACCAAGCAAGGTGATTAAGTGGTGATAATCCCAACATAGTAGCGACGACTTGATTTCTATGATAGGGCCTTTACCCTGCAGTAGGACAGTACCTAATAGGTTTTTTTTATAATATCGCAGCTTAATATTTGCCAGTTTAGCATACTATAGTGTTTGTTACCTCATGATTTTTAAAAATAAAACAATTTTACTGGAAATCTGTACACAAAAGACACTGAGGTAGGTAAATGTTTTGGATTATAGCTAAATGCAAAAATTCAAGACCGGTCAGGGTTGAGAACCTTAAACATCTACTTACAAAAGCCGTTCCTTTGCATATTTGAAAGTAAGATTTCAGTTCCTTCTTGTCTCGGAATCTAGAGTACGCTAGGAATCCTGACTGCCCTCTTTCATATATTTATGGAACTTTTGTTTAGCATCGTCCCGTTTCAAATGAAATGTTGCATGCAAGACATCCTTTTAACATTTAGGATCGTTTCATTTCAGTGAAATATTTTGTGAAAATTTCCGGACTGCTATTCTGGAAAAAGGTACAAGATAGGTTGAAAATATTGCTTTACAATTATGTTTTAGTCTGTTCAAGCACGATGCGGGATTCTTAGTAAACAGTCCAGTGAATAAAACATTTACCAACCTCCACAATATTAAGTAGGATTCTGACTGCCTCAATGCATGTGGTCGCATTTAAAGTCACCCAACAGTACCCTTAGAGTCCTAAGTTCAATCCCCACATGTGGAAGAGTCTTGAATATTGGAGGCCAAGATTTCCTCATATCAGATACGCCCCGTCCATAGCGATCCCTCTTTGGTCGTGTCATAGAGAGTGCACTGTGTAGTTTGCGCACACACTTGAGCATATAAAATGTCCTGCGTCGATGGCTGATTGTTCAGATTGGTCGCCATAGCTGTAACATCGGTATGGAGAACATTATTTTTATTATGAAGGAAAGAAAATATGACGCAAGGAATAGAAAAAAAAAAAATTCACTCTTCTGCTAATTAATAATACAAAACGTTTACCTAGACAATTCCAAATTAATTCATCATAATCTCATCACAGCGTAACAAAAAATGAAATGATTTTTATTGTTCTAAAAAGGCTTTACAATTGGGTATTTGACAATTTTTTTTTATGTGTTTAATCAAAAGACGCCTCAATTTAAGAAACATCGTGAAAAGAATCACTTGATTCTCATTTGAATTACCTGAGATATCACAACTTTAAGACATCGCTCCTAGACTGAAAATGAAAAGCTGAAGAGGGAAGCTCTCTGTGCGATAAATTAGAATACTAAGGAAGTCTAAGGAACTCATCTCCGTTGGCTCAGCTACCTAAAGTAGATTCGCAATAGTAAGATAGTCAGTAGGACATAAAACGTTTTTATGTGTTCTGATCTAATGGCCTTGTAAACAGAAATTTGATGTTTGTAAATGTGCGTGGAATCTTTTATACGCGTTGTTTTAGGTGGTGGAAAAATAGGAGACCAAGGCAGAAGACTAAGAAGAAAGCTATTATTGTCTTTTTTGTAGTTTCACGTTTCGATTTCGCTTACGCACAGTTATTTTGACATTGCCTAAAGTCTAGTAGTGCCGACGGTCATGGTCTCCTACCGCAGTCTTCTGTCTAAGGGCTACTAGTTTTGTCGTGACGAAAACCGCTCCGTTTACTTTCAGAATTCATTCTTGTAACCATAATCCTGTTGATCTGGTTCCCTTGTTAGATGATTGCGAAGGTCAGACGGCAATCTCTCTTAATTGTAATTACCAGACATCCCAAAAACTGAATCATGGTCTAAACGCACCTTGTATTTCAAAACGACAACTTTGAACACAACTAGGAAAAACTCGTTTTCAACTCTCAGATTCAACGTTATTTTCAAAGTGAAAAGGTAAAAATTTCTCCTAACTTGAATTGAACGAACAAAATGTCAAACAAAATATAGTCAGGCTATACCTAAAAAAAAAGAACGCGTGAATCAAGAATCAACCTTGACTCTTCATTTGAAAACCACTGCTCATTGGCTATTTTACACTGTGGAAGATCTCTCCGAAACATCAAGACATTAAGCTATTTCTTGGTTTGCTTTGTCAACCCTTTCATGTTACAACAGACGCTTACTGCCAGTGTTTACAGTAAAATACCTAAAGACCTTACAGATTTATTCGTTAAAAAGAATCGGATCCCTATAGATAGATGGATATTGAAATGTATATTACTTTTTGCTTTTTTTGGTTGCTACCAATGTCTAGGAGCTGTCCAAGTCGACGTGATTACAAATACCCCCCCCCAACGTTACTTATTTTTTTAATTGACCAGTGTGATGAGTTTCAATTATCGCTGAATTTTATTTTTTTGAACAACATCAACTGTTTTGGCTTTCTCTTCGACCACATTCCGGACATGCTATAAAACTATAATTCTCTCGTAAAAAATAATTAGAAGAATATTTTAATGTTTAGTCCATTAATGAAATACTGGTTAAAGTTATTCGCCATCTTAATTTTAGAATTTTACCTTATTCTTGAAGGTCATAGTGTTACCGTAAAGAAACAGGTTTTTTATGTGATAGATGGTTGACAAGCAGACGGATCACCTGATGAAAAGCGATTGCTGCCGCCCATGAACACCCATCACAATAGAATCGCAAGTGCCCTCTCAACCTTTTTACTCCCCCGATTGGGTTTCCGGTCCCTCACTTACTCGGCGAAATACAGCGCAGGTGCTGTTTCACGCTGGTTTTCAATAAGGCCGTGGTATAACTTCGTTTGAGTCAGCGAACCCATGCCGAAGAGTGGCTTTGAAAAATGAAATCAGATTCAGAAAAACACCTTTTTTTTTCAGCGCTGGGCAGAAAAAGTTTGACTTGGCGGATGGCGTATTTGGTAGCCACTTTGCCTTATATGCCAAAGGACGATGGTTTGATCCCCATCCTGCATAAATATTCGTTTTTTTATAATTATGATAGGTGACAGACGAGCAGACGGATCAGCTAATGGAAAGCGATTTCCGCCGCTTAAGAACCTCAACACCAGAAAGTACACAGTGTGATTCCAACCTTTAACCCTTTTATCGCTCCACTAACCCAAACGCAGGGCTCTGTTTACCCAGTATTCTGCGAGGGCCGTAGTATCACTTCAGTCGAGTTGGTCCATTCATGCCGAAGCGTACTCTTCGTAACGTAATGAATACTTGTGTTTGTTAAGTATCTGGGTGTAATATAATATACCACTGTATTTAAGATATTTCTGTTTTGATATTCAGATATCAGACAACAGAGAAAACAGAAATACACTCAGGTGTGTGTGTGTGTGTGCTTAAGCTACTTAGTACAGAGTCAGACCAATGTATGAGATGTTGTGTGAATGTACTATTTATTTAAGTCCCACAAAGTGAATTGCCCATATAGAGCTACTTAGAAGAAGCTCATTATTAGTCCACATCAGCTCTCCCAATCCATTGATTTTCCCAAAACGAATTGATCGCTTAAATTAACCAGTCTCTTCACGTTGATGGATGAAAGGTTTAGCCTTAATCCGCGATGGTAAGCCAAAGTTTTCACTGACTCGATTAAAATGCAAGTCGATATAAATAAATCCCTGGGGTGAAGAAAATTAAGATCCTTTTCGTTAAGGATAAATGAATAGATTAAGTTGATTTCCTGGGAGTTATAAAGTTATGCCACAGTTTAAAACGACATAGTCAAGGTATGTTATGTATTGTCACTTTATTATTTATTTCTTTTTTATTTATTTAATTATGCAATTTGTAACATTACTGGCTTTACAGTTTCCCAAACGCCAGGGCTGCTTAGTTTACCCATAAAAAATAGTACTTGTACATTTTGATAAGCACTGGTGGTTTCAAAAGGTCATAATTTTGTCACGGAATCATTATTCGTACCTTTAGAATGAAAGTGACCTAACTGAAAACATATTATGATGTGATATGAATATCTAAGGAACATTTTATTGCAACCACATTTACTAAATGAAACAACGATGTATAAATCAATGTATCTACAACCGCGTCAGTAAAGATAAATATTTTTTATAACCGGCGTCGTTGACGATGCATAAGTCGTAAAAGAAGTACAGTAAATGTTTACATCTGAGATTGTTGAGATAGCGTTATTTTAACTCGTACAGTCAGCATAAAAAGGTGTAAATGTACGGCAAAACATAATAACAAAATCTACAAAAAAGAATGTAAAGTAGGTACGTTCCAGGATCCTGAAAATCCTTAACTATCTTTACTATTTATAACGAGATAAGTTCTATAGACTAGTTTATTTATTATATAATAATAAGCCGCAACTATGTCCCAGTCTCCGTTTTTTTATGATATGTGGCAGACGAGCCGACGGATCACCTGATGGTAAGCGATTACCCCCGCCCATGGACACCTGCAACACCAGTGGTGGAACAAGAGCGCTGCTTAACTCTTAACCCCCTTCCGCTGGATTTGGCCTCCGGTACCCTCACTCACGCAGTGAAACACAGCGCATCTACTGCTTCACGCCGGCTTTCTATGATATTACACTGTTAATTACTCCCACCGTTAAAAGGAGAATATCTTTATGTATTGAAACACTTGATTGAAATGGATGGAATATATGACATCGTTGAAATGTCCGCCGTGGCTTCGTATGGCAGCACGAATCCGAGAGGTCCAATTTTTAATGACTCTGCAGCATAGATCCGGCTGAATCTGAGCGATGGCCAGCGGTTACGTTGGTTGGGAAATTAGCAACGCCTTTTTTGCCGATCGTACACTCATATAACGGTAGTGGGCGGAATTCTCAGCCAGATACAGTTAGGATTTGTTTGTTCAAAGAAAAAAAATACAAGCAATTTATAAATCGGCAAAGAATTTGTTCCGGGCAACTTTTAATTAAGAACCAACAATGTGTTATATAAAACGTTTTGATAACATCCCTCTCTGGATAATATTATCGTATTTTACATTTTTCAGAATTCCGTTACCCTATACCATCGTGCTATTGTTGTAATATTTTTTAAAAATTCATTTTTGCTTTAAAACATCCAAAAACTTGTTTACATAGCTAAACAAGAAATGTACGGATTGTTTTTGTCTAAACACACTAAAAGTGGGGCTTGTAGTAAACATATAAGGTGTTATCTCTTTCGATAGTATAGGTACTCGTAACTATGTACAGACAGCCACACATCAAAGTATACAAAACTGTCAAATTTCTTCAATCGACTCTAATCTTACTGTCAAATACATTTAGGTTGAATATCAATTGAGGAAATTTGACAGGTTGTGGTAACCTGATGTGTTTACTGTCTGTACATGGGGACAGTCAAATTGCCTGAGGACCCATAAGATATCATAGTATAGTATGTCCCACTGCAGGGAAAAGTCATCGCTACTGTCATGGGAATATGATCGCTACTATAATGGGATTAGGCCGTGATCTCGGGATTCCCGGGTTGAGCAAAAATATGTTTCGAATTTTTCGAACATAGGTCGGGTTTGTGATCATCAATCCGCATTAGGGTAGCGTGGTGATATAGGTACATTAAAGAACATTCAGGCATCTGTAAGATGTGACTGTAGGTAAAAAGTTGAAACACTTTGAGATTTATCACTTCCTTAGTTTCACACGTTTCAGTCCCAAGTTTTCAAACTGTCGTTGTTTATTCGACGAACTTGGCTAAAGTCATTATTGAACTGGAAGGGCCTGATTCAAGTTTTGACCAACTAAATAAACAACAACACCCAAATTGTCAAACAAAGTTCTGCTGTTTATACTTATGTCGGGTGAAGCCGAAAGCATTGGTTTGTATGAGTTTTGTTATTAAAAATGTGACGTTTAATCACAGAATACTTAATTAGACACAAACTTCGGTTGCCTATATTGCCTTGGCTGCCTATACAGTTAAAACTAGGTTCAAGGTTTGGGAAGTCTAGTTACTGATACCTATAGTTACTGGTTGGTTTACTTTAAGTATAAAATATAAAATCCTAAGTTAATTTAAACACCGTGCTTTTTAACCACCTTATTCACTTTTCGAAAGCATCATACTGAGCACAAATTGAAACACTATACCACTCTTACTTCATCTGATATAATTTTTTGCTTAAACAAACAGTCAATTGATAAAAAATTATAAAATCGATCAAATCATTTATTTATTTAATAATTCAATAAGAGATAGTATCGGGGTCAGTTTAAAAAAAAAACAAATAACACAATCGATTTAAATAAAGTTAGTTTAAGCCAGTTTTGTCATTTAATACCAAAAGTATAGTAAGTATTGACAAAAAGACGACCAACTAAATTGATACAGTACCCATATTTTCTTAAACACGTTACCTTGTGTCACTCACCTAAAAAAAACAAACAAAAATTATAAGTAGAATGAAAAAGCTGGCAGTTTTACCCTCACCGGCCCAGCCATAAATACTGAAAGCAGAGACAATCGCGCTTATACCGGATCGTTAAACCAAAGCAGGTTGAGTTTAATTCCAGTGAAGGCTGAGCTTGATACCGTTAAAGAATCTCTTATCTCGCTCCACCTTTTCACTGGCTTTATTGCGGCGACTTGAGATACTTCTCCAAGATACCTATTGTCTCCTATCCACTCTCCGTCCGCTCAAGTTGGGGAATGTTGAGTAGAAATAATGAAGTGTCGAATTTAGGTGAAAGGAAAATTTTAAAGAGGCATATTTTACAAAGTTAACTACTAAGCTTGGTTAGGTCTTGTATATAAATAGTTTGGTAGTTCATTCATATTCATCGTGTAGGTATATTTTTAGTGTTATATTTATTACGAAACTGTACGCATTAAACTATTTATTAATACAACTTGCTGGCTTTACCTTACAAGTTTTAATAGCAGTAAAGTAGAAACTTATTTTTTATTTACATACATTCTTGATGCTGGCTACGAGTAGGTATAGCAAGATAGTGTACTCGTAATTATTAGTAGAAGTGACAAGCAATGAATAGCTCATTCTTGTACGTACTTAAACATCCAAATAAGGCAATATGATTACTTCAGATCATTTGGAAACGAAGTACGAAGATAATAAATACCTTCAAAACCACTCTTTATTTTACGCTTACTTTCTCTAATGATACTATCTTATTTCGAGCAATAATATTTTTTCAAATTTTAAGAACATACTATTAGGTTTGAGATCACCAATACGTATTACACAACCGTGGAGTGTAAGCCTAATCCCTCATTGTAGAGATGACTCTTATCTAAAAAAGACTTTTACTTATCTAATTGTATCGCAGATGCGTTACGGTATATTATCAAAGAAATCTAAGAAACAGCTTTTTTATCACTGTTGTAAATCAACTTTTTCCAAAAAGTTTATTACTTGTACCAATCTAAACGGCTTTGTAGCACGCGCGTTAAGGTATACTCTCGATAATTTGGGAACTAGGCAGAAAAACTATCATACATTTTGGCTGTTATTTTTTGTTTAATTATCGACCAATCTCTGACGCGACTATGATGACCCGTTTAGCGCGGGTTCGATTGCCGCACCAACACAAATGTTTGTTGATGAAACAGATACTTGTGTTGGATCTGGGTGTTTATGGTACCTTCGTTGTTTCTGGTTTCCATAGCACAAGGGAAAACCTTAGTTTGGAACCAGAACAATAGACCCTGAGAAAGAACATAGGCTACTTTTTGTTGCGAAAAGGGGGTTGTAAGGGGTTAAACGGGGGGTAAAAAGTTACTTTTCCACGCGGACGAAGTCGCGGGCGGCCGCTAGTTAATTATAATCTCTTAAAGATTGTCGCTTAGACCAATTCTCATGGATTTTTATAGCTGTGTATGGTGGATCCAGATGATTTAGGAACTAGGCAGTAAATTGATGACATGTTTGAATTTCATTCGTTTTTTATTTTATTTTCATGAGACGAGCAGGCGGATCATGATGGTAAGTTGTTTTTAATTATAAATCAATATATAATTCTTATAAAGAAAAAAAAGCCTCACTCGTTGTCAACTTTTGTCTACTTTTATCAGCTTTTCTCTAAAAGTTGATCACTTGGACCAAACCGAACGGATTTATCGCAGGCGTGTTAAGGTGTGCTTGTTATTACAGTTTGTTTGGCAGATAGGGCTGCACTCGTTAGATGGAAGCGGATCTAGGATTTCTTCAAAAGCCCCCTTTATCTGCCTTGTTTTGTGACTCTTTATAATTCCTTGAGCTGTGGACACATGGAGGCTTAAAAACAGAATTTTGAAAGCAAGGTTTAATGATGGTTTTTGCCACAGTAATGTGTTGAAAAAAATCTAGAGTGAAGAACTGATGAGTTCTGTCTTACTTGCTCATGGCATAGATATAGGCTTTTTATCTGTGGCAGATGTTACAAGCAGTATCATGCGTTGTGTACAAATACATCTGCTTTCCGAATCATTAGTAGGTAGCTTTAATATTTGACATTCATAAATGTTTTGTACGGACTTGGGTAAAATAAATTGAATAAAGAAAAATAATATATCAGCGTACAAAATATAACAAACTCAATTATAGTCCTCACTGTACAGAATACATAGGGTGTACTTTTATCTAAGTTTCTTATATGAGTCTGTAATATCTAACATGAGTCTGTTTTTATAATATCATAACTAGTATAATTCGCAATATAGTTTTTTATTCTAAGCAAAGAGAACCTACTGATAATGTTTTTACTGTGATTACATGTATGTATGTATGTGATTATATGTAACTATCGCTGTGGTTTGGTTCCGGTCGTGTATTATGCGTGGTTGGCCTCGGGGTGGTTTCCTAATGTTTATGGTTCTAGGACTATAGTAACAAACGAAGTACTCACCCATGTAGGTATATTTGTTTTGTATGCACTCGGTATTTGGAGGTGGTCCGTAGGTATATGTATCGATTAAGGGCCAACTAGGAATATGCTCATAAGTACAACACCTTCACAGATAAGAATTTCTAGCTAAAACGCGCTAAAAGTATCGTAGCCAATGATGGCTCCACTCGCCAAAATAGCTATATTTGTGATTTTCGGAATTTGAAACCAATTAGGCTATGAATCAAGGTTGAAAATAAAATACTTAAATACAGTCAAAAATAAAATAATGCTTTTTTTATTTCAAACTTGTTGGTATGTTCGCAATCTGAAATTTCTATCGCTGTGTAAAATAACTAAAACAGCGCTATTGGGGTACTTTTTCAAACGCTTTCGGTGTAAGCAGTGTATCGAGAGTTTATGATCGAAATACAACAGCAAAAATGACAGAATTACATATTACAGTTAGTGATTTCAACGCCCAAGTTCGATCGATAGTGTCTACCAAACCGATCAATCGATTGTTGATTGATGACATCAATTCATGGAAAAATATATAAAGTTATATAAAAAGCGCTAAGCACATTTTTAAACACCAAAACAGCTTTATAATTTTTAATTGTGCGAAATTACCAACCAAATCCATTTACATGCCTAATTTATTTAAAGTGACTTCATTAAAACAAAAAGGTTTAGTATGGATACAGCCTAAATTAACCTCATCTTTCGAGTAAAGGTTAGATAAAGACAAACAATGAAAGCAATGTCGTCTAAGCAGAATTGTTTGTTTATCTTATTTTAGCTCACTAGACTTTGTTTATGTTTGTTTAAGTTGTTCAGTACAAGCCCGTAAATTTTGATTTTAGATTAACATTAATTTAAATCCACATTTTAGAAACAAATTGTGTTATGCAAGAAAACACAGCGCGTCTATGTTAAGGTAATATCGTATAGATTTTCTTAGTTGATGAAATTCTCGATTAATTATTTATTCTCAATTTTATTATTATGCGAGTAATTTAAATTGATCAGATCATTAAATTGTTAACATTTCACTATTTTGTTAAGCACGTATAAAGGCTTGTATATAGACTCACTGGAAATTAATTACATAATGAACATAACTGGAAAACGTGTATACTGACGCAAACAAAATTTACATAGTTTAGAATTTCTTTAAAGGAAAAAGCAGCTAATAATTAATATTTTAAAAGCGTCAGCGGCAGGTTTTAGTTTCATTCGTTTATTTTAGGTGATTTATTTATTTGTGGTTAACTAAAAACTAGACGTTTGTTAGTAGTGACGGAAACCTTAGAGAAACCTCTGCAACGCTAAATGATATTTCCACCATAAAAGCTAAACTTTCATGTTACGTTTACAAACATCAGAAAAGTTACCTAAGAAAACTACACCTTTATTTTTATTTCCTACTAGTGGCCCGCCCTCACTTCGCTTCGGGACCGTAATTCAGAAATAAACCGATAGATGACGCTGTGTCCAATTACATCGCTGCAAGCGTTTCGTGTTTTCGGTTTACCTATAAGCCTTGTCGTTGTCTATAGAAGTTATCTCTTTATAAATAGTATAGAAGATTATCCCTAATCATCTGATCCACAGCCTGATTTCAAAACTCTGTCATTTCATTTGGTGTGCAAAGTTTTGACGCACGATGTGCCTCGTGACTAAAAGTCGCATTACACAGGAAAATGTCATTCTTCGAATTGTTCATTTTGGGAGCCCGAATCACAAAGGTGGATTTCATGTTTTTGGATTTTTCCTCTTTGAAACTTTGGGAGTATGCGGAAATGTCACGTTATCTCACCGGAGTGAATCTTATCGATCGTATAAGCGTTGTTCATGTGAGAGTAATGTGTAACTTAAATTAGTTTAATCATATAACCATACATAAAAGGTTTTTGTATCAGATGATTTAAGTAACAGGTCGGGTAGGGGCACTGCATTTTCGCTCGTGGCATAACAAGCCAATTTGCGACCCTATTCATTAAAAATGTGCTATGATAAAGCACCGTACTAATTTTATAAAGGCCGACTTTTCTAAGTTTGTGTGTATGTTTTTACTGCTTCATACACTAGGTTCAGCCATATGAAACCGTAAAATCGCGATAAGCAATGCGGGGCGCAGCAAGTAAAAAATAAAAGTAAGTACATACACCACATTAAATTAAATCTCAACTTGCAACTCACTTAAGTTCCTCCGTCTCAAGATGCGTCCCTCATAATACGGCTTTTTACAACAATAGTTGGCCCGAGAAAAAAGGACACATCCACATAATAAAACGTTTCATTCGGATTGGGCATAATGCTCGAGCGCGCACCTAACGATATAAACCTGGGAACTGGGACCATGGATATGGCCGACATCGTCTCTGAACATCTAACTGTTACATTGGGGCCATACAATAAGCTATTTCATTTCTCAGAGCCATGATTCGAAATCGACTTAGAAAAAACGCCAAAATCGAAGAGCTTGTGGCCGAACCAAATATAATGGGCGAGACAAAGTCAGCAAGGCTGCGCTGGCTCGGTCACTTAGAAAGAATGGAGTCAGATCGTGCTGCCAAGCGAGCTTACCTAGGTCGATCTACCGGGAAGCGCCCAGTGGGGCGCCCCAGATACCGCTGGATGGACCAGGTCAAGAAGGATCTTGGTCACCTTCATAGCCGGATTGGCAAAAGGTGGCTGAGAATAGAGCGGAGTGGTGGATCCACTTCGGGTCGCTGAGCCAGCGTAGTAAGTAAGTAAGTATGATTCGAAATCGTGTCTTGGTTTAAATCTGATCATGCTCATAGATTTTTCAAATAGACATCGATTGTGAGGAAAAACATCTTAAAGAAACCTGTAGGTACGTAAAAATCTTCAAAATGATCTTTACGACATAAATCTGAGAATTTAGACAGTGGCATAGTCGGCAGGGCGTCCAGTTAATCTATTTAGATTTTTTTTGCTACAAGTGAGCTAATTAGTAGTTAGGGAAACTTCATGATTTTGTTCCTTGTGCCCAGTAAAGTGATTTAGTTACCTACACGCAGGTAATTACCTACATTAATGTCCCACATACGTAAGTCGCTCTCTGTCCACATATTAGTTGACATGGCTCAAATACGAATTTCTTGATCAAATCAAATATAAATAATAATGAATGTATGACTTATGAGTACCTATACATCAGACAACAGTACCTAGGTAAATATATAGATCGGACAAAAAAATTAAAAGCTTAAACACTTGTGTTATGGGTATTATAATGATTGAAGGTAAGTCAAATGTATACTTCAATAAATATTAAAACGCCTAAAGACTGTACCAGCACATAATGTTTATCCTGTCCTTTGGTTCCTACCTAACCCACGACTTGTGTTTTATTGTATGATGGAGTTTACCCTACCAAATGCGTCATCAGACCAGTTGCATAAATGTAATGTAATGTATGTAAGTACAATCAGATCAAACACCAAATGCACAATAACTATAAGAAAATTCATTTTCGACTCCAACTTCCTTTATCCTCAAAATTAGGTTCAAAATCCAATATCACTACCCCATTTAGTTCCATCAAAAGGCGTATTGGATCGCTGATTTTATGGCCGCGGACTTATGGCTCTAGGAATACGATATGCCTCGGCCGCACCACCAGGTATTACCCGTTTTATTACATCCAATTTTATTTTATGTCCCCTTCATATTCCTATTGATCGTTCGGATAGATCTTTTAAATGCATTAAAATCTTTATTTGACGGTTCGAAACGACTTTTTAATGCTCCAAATGATGGCTTCTGACGATATTTGAATGTAGTTAAACTCAAATTGAGAGTGGGGTGTAAATTACGTTAATAACAGGTTTAGTGCTAATCTCTAAAGGTATGAGAGGAGGTATTAGGTATAGTAGTCGAAATGACTATTATATACTGAGCTTTGTTAGCCATTTCACTTCTCGAGGGCATTAAATTGATGTAAAAAAAACATTTTCTCCAAAAGAACATAGGGTAAAAAAGATGATTATTGCAATTTGTATGAGAAGGCAATTTTTTAAAGATCATAATGCGTCAAGAAAGTCATGATTTTTGGTAATAACAGTTTGTATGTAGAGGATTTTTCGATTAAATACGGACTTTTATACATGCTTCGCCTGTTTCTTGGGTAACCTGACGGTTCATGTTCACTCATTGTTCCTAGAGAAAAATTGTTTTCATCAGCATAATAAGAAGAAAAGCGAGTAAAATGGTTAATTTTTAAACATTTTACTCATATTACACGGTGCACTCAATAAGTAGGTAGGTTGTTAACCTCATATTTTGATTTCACGGCCTCTTACCACCAGGCGGAGTGAGGTCATTGATTTGTTATCAATATAAAAAAAACTAGGGGTGAATTACTATCTCCTGTAGTACTTTCGAGCTGATACGAGATGAACCCTTCACCAAAAAGAGAGTGCCTATTATTTTTTAATAGGCTGGGTGTAATCACTTGTCATCGGGTGATACGTCTGCTTGTATGCCCCATATAAATAATAAAAAATAGCCGAGTTTTTAATTGCATTTACGAGTGTTTGATACACTCATGTTTTAAACTTTAAAGTCATGATGACGATTTATCGAACAAATGAATAAGTAGTAAGAGTAATGCCACGTAATGCATAAGTATTTTGGAACTAATCCAATTAGGACTAGTACTGAGCTCCCCATATTGACATTTACAAATGAAAATTTACTTTGCTGATTTGAAGCTTCGCTGTTGAAATTTAGTACCATTGACGACTCACCATTACCATATAGCACATTATGTGTTCATCCTGGAAACACCTTTTAATGAACTAACACTTATTTGCAGAAACTATAAAATCTATATAAATTACATACTTATGTATGTTAGCCACCAAATTGGTCAAAATATCTTAGAGTTCACAACAATATTGACTTTGTAACCAGCCAGCTTCTATAAAACATACAATGTATAGTATTACTAGCGGCCGCCCGCGACTTCGTCCGCGTGGAAAAGTAACTTTTTACCCCCCTCTCAACCCCTTACAACCCCCTATGTTCTTTTTCAGGGTCTAGATTATCTGTATACCAAATTTATTTAAATCCGTTGAGTAGTTTTGGCGTGAAAGAGTAACAGACAGACAGACAGACAGAGTTACTTTCGCATTTATAATATTATAGTATGGATAAATTTCAATATATACTTACTCAAAGGTTAAAATTTCAAGAAGGTGCTGTGCTGTGCATATGTTATGATAGCTAACTCAGTACCTAATTGCGGTAAAAAAGTTGTAAAATACACGGAATAATACCAAAACCATCTTAGCAAGTAAATTCCAGTTGAGTCCAAAGCTGTCGCTCCTAGCCCGGGTATGCTTAGACTGCTTTGACAATGATTCGGGATCTTAAGTCTGGTAATACAATGAAGCGGCTGATGTCTGATCTTCGCAACCCTTTAACAGGGAAACCAGCCGGGCTAAGATGCGCGCCACGAGATAATTTGTCGACACTCGTATTTTGTCGGCGCAAGTTGCGTGTCGCTCACCTGACAGAGCGATGAGCGGGATAGAAGGATGCGCTCTCGCGGACGAGTGTCGACAAAATTTTGTCGCGGTGCGCATGTTAGGCCTACAGGCCAGTTAATGGTAGAAATACGCACCATAGATTTGAAAAATCCATCATATCCACTGAGCTACACAAACGGAAAGCAAAGCAAGACTTATAATAAAAATAACGCTCACGATTTCAACGTTCAAAGGAGGTCAACCATATTTTGTTTACAACAAAATGTTATTCGGCCCACAGCAAACTAAGATGAGGTGCATACAGAAACATACGTGACGTGAGCGTGACATTCCTGTCACGTTAGACCCGATACATACACGTACTTGAACGCTCACCACCTCTATAGATCGAGACTGCGCTAAAAGTTAACATTTCTCACTATGGTTTAGGATTACTGACGGCTACACAAATGCGAAACATCGTGTAATGTACAAATGCAGTGCATAATTATGCTCGACAATATTTTTATTTTGAAACGGATGCTACATCCAGTGAGTCCATTCTTCTACAAATTTTAAAAATGAAAAGGTAAAATGTTTTATCAAATAAAAAACAAATAGAAACTTAAGTCTTACAAGTTACTTACCTACTTTACTTTTACCAAATGACAACTAGATTAAGTGACTAGAAAGATACAAGTTTATTAATGGTTATACTGTATTTTAAGACTTCAGAAAACGCAATTCTCAAATGTATCCAAAACGGTCGCATCTATTATTACATTCATATCTTTTCAGCTGGCCAGTTTTAATGACTGTAGCCAAAGTTACGTCCGACTATGATTTGCGACAGCCAGAACCAGCCAGTTTTCCAACTCAACTTACAATAAAGGGTTGTAAAACACAGAACTTTCAAATATTTATTGTTGGCTCTCGCCAGCCACTGGAAGAAATGTGAAGATGTCTATTCGGGTGTTAAAATAACGATTATTCGGTTAAAGTTGTATCGCAAGTGAAATAATCGATTCTTTCGTTCTATCGTAGATAGCTCACCATGATTAGCTGCGAGTATAATATACTATGTTGTATATGATACATCGTGATTACTCGAGTCTGTCTTAACTTAATTTTAATAGATGGTTGGGACAGTAGTCATAATATGAGCTCTGACTTTTAATGCAAGATGTCGTAATTTTGTTTGTGGCGAATAGAACACAATACAATTATAATTTGGTATTGTACTTTTCTACGGACCGACTTTTTCTTTGTATTCAGTAACATTTTGTAGTTGGCTCTATAAAACCTTCTTTTGTTATGAGAAATTAATTAGAGACAAGAGTCAGAATCAGAGCCAGAAGGCTAAAATACCAAAACGATTTTGGTATTTTAGGCTTATGAAACGCGGCTTTATAAAACAGTATCTTTACCTTTCAGTAGTTTTTTTTAATGCACGTGGTTCCACTGATGATAAGCATTCACCACTGCCACCGATGAGCATCAGCGAGATCAAAAGGTCTGTGATGCGTCATCGGCCTTTCAGAAAAGTGTGCGCTCTACTTTAAAGATAAATCTAACAATCCTATTCATTTTACAAATACAATATATTTTCTGTAAAAAAAAATGAAAGATATTGATGATAAGGATTATTGATTTTACTTCAATTTAAAGAATCCTGATTTTACGTACGTAAAAAGTAAAATATCAGCTTAAAAAGCTTTTATAGAAATCAAGTCATCGCTACTATAATTGGATTAGGCTTATTGACCACGCTTGCCTAATGCGGATTGGTGATCACAAACCAAAGCTATGTTAAAAAAAATACTTTTTGTTCGACCCGGGAGTCGAATCCAGGACCCCGAGATCACGGCCCGTTACTTAAACTACTAGACCAACTGGGCGTAGGTACTTAGTCATTGTCATTTCGCAAAAAATACAACTTTGCGATACCAAATAACATGTTAAAACTATTTGAAGCGCGGAGGAATTACGAGACACATTTGGGGCAGTCGTATAAAAAGTAGGTAATCGACTTTTCCCGCATAAGTCACATCTCTAGCTAGCGGCTATGGAGACTATTTCTTGACCATAGCCGTTCAGATTAATGGCCAGTAATGAACGCAAGCGGCTATCTCTGCGGCTGTATGTAAACCGGTTCGGCTAAATCGCCGGATCGATTACTGAACATCTTCCAAGTAAAGCGTCGTTAAGTTTGAGAAATCTGGGAGATTCTTGTGAAGAAATGTGAAAATACTAATGTAGATATAAATGTGACGTGCTTTGTTAGTGGAAACTTTAAGATTACAGGTTCGAAAGGTTGAATTTATCTTTTTGTCAACTGGTTTAACTTTAATGAAAATGTATAGGATTTGATTTATTGTTGTTTCAAATAAGTCATTATCATCATTATCTTAGCTTCTATCTCTCTACCAAGTTCGTATATGGTTTTCCCAGGGAAAATAAAAAAAGCCTCCTTCAATATTCCTCACTCATATCTATTTTGAGTAACCTTTGTCCAGTTCGAGCCCACCAGCCTTATCACATCGTCCTTCCATCGCATCTGCGGTCTTCCGACGGGTCTCTTTTGTCCCCATAGTCTACATTCTAGGATCGTTCTGCACCATGAGCCATGAGTCTTGTTTTCTAACTATATGACGTTGCCAAATATTGGTGTCAAAGCCTTTTCATCAAATGAAATTTTAATTCCGAAGCCACGCCGCATTAATTTATTTTGAATTTTTATTCTTAATTTTTAGGAATCAATTTGATATCTTCGCCTACTTTGTTTTTGTTTTTACTTCGATTTAACGCGCCATTTTGGAAACAACTGCCTCTAATTTATTTTCACACCAAACCTGAATTTTCCCCGCATTCATTTCTTTCATCAAATGTTCGTGTTAAAAGAAGTCCTTTTTTATATCATCAAGTAATACTTTAGTCCTTGTTTTATTTTAATAAAAACTTTCTTTGTTTCGTACGTATTTCCATAGAACGAACCCTACACAATCTCAATCTTCCGGCAAAACCGTATTATCTTGCAAAGCCATGATTTGCGAATATTGAATATATTATCATTAAGGGCTTCAACACGAAGGGATCGGGTGATTAAACCCTTATAGTGACTACAAGTGAGGTAATTTGAGAAATACCACGACTATCTCCGTCAAAGCCGGGACTATTGACACTGACGGGTAAACGGGGTAAACTTGGCGGTATAGGGTATCATTAGGGTTGCCAGGCATCCGGATAAAAGCCAAACAGCTGAGCTAGTTGTAATGTATCCGGTCAAATTAGTCGTTATCCGACCGGTCCGGTATTTGTAAGACAATTTGTCTGTCAAGTTCTGTTGGTTTCCGTTTTGGAAGGGAACAGAGTATTATTTCAAGTTTATTATAGTTTTCTGTAAATAAAGGAAGGTATTATGGTAGACGAGGTTAAGTTCCTATGGTATTTACTAAAAATATCAAGATACATTTCTTTTTGGCATCATCAAATAAATCATAATAATAATACGTGTTTCGCTGAGTGAGTGAGGGTATTGGAGTCCCAATTAGGGGAAAAGGGGGTTAAAGGTTGGCAGCGCACTTGTGACTACTGGTGTTGCAGGTGTCTGTGGGTGGCGGTAGTCACTTACCATCAGGTGATCCGTCTGCTTGTCCGCCACCATCATCCAAAAAAAAAAACTCCGCCGTCTCTTCTGACCTCGCAGATATTTTTGATGGCGAAGATCATTTGCCTTTAGGAAGCTCTCTTGCAAATAAGCGCCTCTAGCATTAAAAAAACTAAACAAATGTCAGATGATTTTCATCTTATCTTGCGATGATCAATAAAAATGTTTCCTAGCTTATGTACTTACCTACCTACTATAATATTACATACATTCTCCTGACCCCACAATAAGAAGCTTAAGTACGTTTTTATGACTATTGATTAGTTTTTCCGCCTTTCCGGATTAAGACCTGGCAACCCTAGGTGTAATAACGACCAATGGCTTTCATCCGATGTGAGTTATTCTAATGACGACGAAAATGTGCGGAGAAAGCTCGAGCAGATAATTTATTATTCATAGTTATTGCTGTGTAACGTATACGATGTATTGGTAAGAGTATAATAAGCCAAAACGTACCCACTGTGATACAGGGTGTGTCTGTGAACATTTTTATCCCTTTAACACGTGTTCTATCAACCATTCTGAGCAACATAGATAGATAGATACTCTTTATTGCACAACACATTACAGAACTTAATGCTAATAGTAATTTCCAAATACAACTACGGCGGCCTTATCGCTAATAGCGATCTCTTCCAGACAACCTTTGGGTAGAGGAATAATGCAGCGAATGCAGCGATATCACAAGGGATAAGGCAGTGCAGATATTTTATGTAGGTAATAAGATAAATACATCATAATAAATACATAAATGCATACTAGTAATAAATTAATACGAGATACTTAATTTTATTTAATTTTATACTTTAATAAATAATCAGATAATTATAAAAATATATAAAATATATACATACACATATACTTTTAAAATGATAGGTACATGGATTATTTCAATACGATTAACTGGAAGGACAGATGCGTTTCTAAAGATCAGGTTAAGAGAAAGGGTATCGTTTTGTGTCTTTTCCAAATTCGCTTAAAAAATTTCAACTTTTCATACAAAGTCGGTTACGTAACATGGTCGTGTTGTATGGGGACTCGAAACACTTTTCAAAATGGTTGGTAGAATACTGTGGTTAAAGGTAATACACCTACCTACAATTCTACGTAATGGTAGGGATCAGTAACCAACTAGTAGGAGATAAGCAGATGTATGACCATGAGGTGTACTCATGGTATGCCGCGTCGCAACACCAGAGTAGTAATGTATGCGCTGCCAACCTTCCCCCTCCTATTGGGCCGCCGGTACCACTCTTTCACTTAGGAAAACTCAGAACAAGCGCTGTTTCATACCGATTTTCTGTGAACCCTCTCCAGTTGTACAAGCCCATTCATGCCAAAGCATTGCTTTCCTGATTAAAACCACTTAATCATCTTGAAAAGACTAGCATTCTCCTTCCGAAAGCCCTTTTCAGTGGCTCCTCTCTCATCATCATCAATCATTCACCTACAGTGATCGTTGGCATCTTTACATAAAAATACGAAAAGATCTAGTAGTTACAATTCAGCACATTCCATTTATTAAAGCACTTGTAGTATGTACGTACTAAGGGGTAACCGCCATCTAATTACATTAAGGGTCAGAATGCTTATCACAATTCATAAGTACCTACCTACATGTAATTTTAAACTGGCTGTGAGTTAATAAGGGCTCATTTTTATGGAAAGATTCCACTGCTCTATTTTAATGGGTAAACATTTTTTTGACATTTGAGTAATGTACAGTTGTTTTTGAATCATACATGGTGAAAGCAATACATGTCTTTAATTATTTACAGCATATTTTTAGAGTACTTAAAAACCAATAGAGCTTACACTAAAACTTGCAAGTTCCCAATTAGTTAAAAAAGTGAAGACTACTTTCTCCTTATATGAGTCAAACACTATAAGTGTTTACTTAACTAAGCAAAAAGTTATATGTTTGATTCTGTATTCTTCACACCTAAATTGTGTACCTTGTGTAGATTCTATATGCAAAGTTTCAAATAAATAAAAAAATATTTTAGGAAAAAATAAAAAATCTTACCGTTATTCATTTATAAAATTTTGTATGCAAACAATTGTCAGGAATGCAAGGGGCGGTAACTATTCAAAAAGTAGAGGCCAAAGGTTAATATTCCTATCAGCTGATTGCTCATTTAAAGTGATGTGCGAATTGAAATGGATTTCACGAAGAATCGAATTTCAATTAAGTATATTAATAACCGTAATATTAACTTGCCAGGTTAAAAACTCCAATATGAGATTTGTAAAGAGTGTCGGAATCGGTTCACTTCGGGATGATACCCCCTTTTTGTTACACTCTGTATAATAAACAATATACCCAAATTCACAAGTGTACTTGTACTATTTATGTTTATCGTCCTGTTGGGACGCATACCTCTGACTTAATTAAATATTTTGTGACCTTCACCCTTCAGGGCCTCTATAAAATACTGCCCTTCCAACACATAAGTATGTTGTCTACATCGATGGCACAGTGGCTAGCAGATCGTATTTTAAAACATGTACTTAGTTTATCATAGAAATTGGCCACCATAGATTATTCGTTAGAGTTTTTATTTATTTAGCATATATTGTCCCACTCTGCTGGGCGAAGGACTCCCCCAAATGCCATTGTATTCTATTTGTACTATTATAAATAAAGTGACCTACGCAAACAGGGAAATAAAACAAACGAAAATTTCAATCATATTTAAAATAATATTAATCATTGAGAAACTATCCAAAATATAATATTGTTGATAATATTTTCCTTTGCCTCATCATATTACACGGGTTGATTTGTCATAAAATGTTATCTGTGTTATAAGGCCATAGGCCTCCCAACAAGTGGACCGACGATCTAGTGAAGGTCGCGGGAGCCCTTTGGATGCGGGTGGCACAGGACCGATCTGTGTGAAGAACTTTGGGGTAGGCCTATGTCCAGCAGTGGACGTCTATTGGCTGAAATTATTATGATGATGATGAAGGCCATAGAATGCCATCCTGCTAATTCTGTGTGTAACGCAGATTGTATGAATAACAGTTTTAAACGGAGACTCCTTATTCTTATTCACACACTTACTTGTGTTCAGATTCAATTTCTTAACGCAAATAAAAGACGTAGGCGCTTGGTATTTGGAGAAACTATGCCCACATGTCGTTTGCTCTAATAGTAGAAATAAATGATTGTTTTTACGAGTGTAGCGTTGCAATAGGAAAGCTTCCCGGGAGATATACGATCGTCTCCACAGAGACGGCAAAAAATGTAATCCTTAAAACAAAGAGCTCTGTGGAACTACTCATTCCTCACATTTCATTTGGTATCAATCACGGCTTACAAAGTCTCCGTGGGCTCGCGTCCGCCCTCGGGTGTACTCGGACAACTTCGGTACTTTAGTTCGTAGCAGCGGAGTACTCCAGTGTGTCTACGGACCTACGGCTGGCGCACGTCTCGTAGCGTGTACGTCGTAGCGGAGGTTTGAGCGACTACGAATCTTTGGGACGCGTAGTGATAAACTATTGTAGTGATTAGAAGTGATAACAGCGTGATGGTGTATTAACTGTTTCAAGGATTAGCGTCGCTGATATTTTATATTTCTGCACGCATTATATGGTAAGTGCTTTTATTATTTCAATTAGTTACTAAAACACTTTACTAGTACTTAAAGATTTTCACGAAAAACAAAAAAATATTCGAAGACAACTACGAAGCTCTGGTTTCAGCAAGAATTTTCTTTTATCTTTTTCCTGAGATAAGTTATTTGCTCGTGACGTAAGAAACGCTTGTTAAGTTCGGGTTGACATTTGACAAGCCACTTATTTTCCTCTCCCTTCTTTTATCAAAACAGCGACAAACTTTTTGGTGTCAAATGGTAGTTTGCAGAAGACATTGGAATTTCTTTTCTATTACGGTGGGATACGGGCTTCTTTCAATAAAAGACATTATAAAAATAATAAAATATAAGTTCATTCTTTAGTATTATATAGGTACATTTTTATAACTTTGTGATCATGTGATACTACTGGAAATAAATTAGGACAATGATAATATTATTGAGGTTTACATACATAACATTAAGGTAGAGTTTTTAAATTAGGTAAGCAATCATCAAGGGAATGTATTTCTGGTCATTTTTCGTAAAATTTTGCTGACATTTGCATATAACATAACAGGTAATAAGTATAGGTACAGAATATTATTCTTAAGAAATATTTATAATAACTTACAAATATACTTTCTTAAAGGGAAAAATATAAATAAAAAAAAAGATAATTGAGCTAATATCCTTATTTATCGGAATTTCTTAACGTGAGGAATATTTTACGGATGAAGAATTGCCAAAGAATATAATTTTGCGTAAGTAACTTTTATTCATTTTGTCCGCTATTCTCGCGTTTCTTCCATCATTCAGATCTATTTTAAAATTCACTCATATTCACACAACATCTATTACTTTGAGCTTGGTACTAAGTAGCTTAAACATTATTATGTATGAGATGTTGTGTGAATGAATTTATTTGACTACGTTTGTAAAGTAAAATATATTATAGTAGTTGTAGATAGATTGTATCTACTGGAGTTGAAGCGTAGTCAAATGAAATCGGTGTTAATATCGCGCAGTAATTTTAACCGTAACATTTTTTTTGTTTTCCTGTTTAAACGTCCAAAAACAAATTTAACTAAAGTAAAAAAAAAAGTATCAGCCTATATACTGTCCCACTGCAGGGAAAAGGCCTCCATCATAGAAATCAAGTTATCGCTACTATAATGGGATTAGGCTTAATCACCACGCTTGCCTAATGCGGATTGGTGATCACGAACCCGAGCTATGTTCGAAAAATTCGAAACATACTTTTTTTGCTCGATCCGGGAATCGAACCCGGGACCCCGAGATCACGGCCCGGTACCTAAACCACTAGACCAACAGGGCAAAATTTAACTATTGCACAAAAATAATTATTTTAGTTCTTGGAATTCAGGAATAACAGACCAACTGTTACATAAACAAGCACACATGGTAATTGCGGTATTGTGCGCTCGACGGCAATTTAAAATGAGAAAACAACTCCGAGGGTTGTTTCATCATAACTGTAATTGGCTTACAAAAATATATGTAGCTATCATGATTTTTATAAGACATTGTAAAACAGCTGTTGTTATCCTTAATCCATACTATTTATAAAGAGATAACTTCTATAGACAACGACAAGGCTTATAGGTAAACCGAAAACACGAAACGCTTGCGGGATGTAATTTAGCACAGCGCCATCTATTGGTTCATTTCTGAATTACGGTCCCAAAGCGAAGTGAGGGCGGGCCACTAGTAAATAAATAAATAAAGACATCTGCTTAAAGATAGATTTACACAGTGCGCCCTACTGCGTAACTAGTCTCTACTAGTAACTCTCTAGTTACTCGACTTGTCATACAAGCTACTTTTTTACGATTGGTAGCAGATTTTTATTACCGTTTAATATTATATAATTATTTAAAACTAGTGGCCCGCCCTCACTTTGCTTCGGGACCGTAATTCAAAATTGAACCAATAGATGGAGCTGTGTCCAATTACATCGCGCAAGCGTTTCGTATTTTCGTTGTACCTATAAGCCTTGTCGTTGTCTATAGTAGTTATCATTCTCTTTATAAATATTATAGATTATAGATTTGACACACAACAATTTACAAAATGCGTTATTGACTAATATAATAACAAAAATCCGGCACAATATCTTTCATGCCTTAAATATTGTTTATTATTTTTTTAAGTTTGGAGAACTTTTTGAAGCTTTGAATGTTTCATACGCCAAAGGTCGTAGGTTCGATCCCCACCCTGGACAAATATTCGTCTGATGAACACTTGTCTTTGTTCAGTGTCTGGGTGTCATATATTTTTAGTATTATATTGTGTTTCCTTTGTTGTTTGATATCTATAACACAAATGCTTAAGCCTTCGTACTAAGTAGTACGGAGTCAGGTCAATGTATGAGATGTTGTGTGAATTTATTTAAAAAAATGGTATTTATATTATGGTTATTATATTGCCAACACGCTGTTTTCTCTCCTCTACCTAAAGGTTGTCTGGAAGAAATCGCTACAAACGATAAGACCGCCTAATTGTACTGTCTATAGCTGTTGCTTCACTCATGAATTCTATTTCTGTGCAATAAAGAATATCTATCTATTAAATTTAGTTCAAGTAGAGTCCTTAAAGTGTCCTCACTATTGTGTAGCAGAGTCAATAGTTGAAATGATTTTTGAAATACATAAAGAATATTGAGTCGAATGTCTTTCTCAGTAAGTTAAGCTTCTTTGGAACTTTGTATTTGTTTTCATCATCTTTGAAATGGAAAACAATAAAGCTTGTGGTTTAAGTACCTTCTTTGAGAAAATCCGAATTAAACAATGTAGATAACGCGAAATATTCAGAAATCTGACGTTTAAGAAATTCGTCTTGCGGTATTTGGGTAGACAGGGACAATAGATGGAGCGATGGTAGATGTAGATACTTTTCATTGCACAAAAAGTTACAGGTATTAATGCTATGGTAAATACAATGTCGGTGGTTAATCCTTAAAATATCTCTTCCAGATTGCCTTCTTCTTAAGGTGCCGCTTCATTACTGCAGATTGGCACTTTAAATCGTGGCTTATCCATGGCCAGACTAAAAAGTTGTTCGTCGGATATTTACCAGTCCAGTGTCATATGTCTCTGTCATCTGTATGTCATAACATTTTTTGCTTTCCAATTCAGATTACCTTGGGATAAATCAAATCAAAACAAATCATTTATTGCATGTCATAAATTACAAAACATTTATAGCTCAAACTATAATAAGATTTATAAAATTACATTAAGATAAGGAGATTGGTTACTCTCCAACACCTTTATTTAATCTGTGTGTTTATCTTGTTTTTTTTTGTTTTTGGCGATATTCATTTTAAATTAGAATAAGTTCAAAACCTCTAAAACAAGTCACTCCGGCCATCGATTTATTCAAATACCGGATTTTTTTAAACACTTGATCCTGACAGACTTTATAAGTATTGTGCATAGTGCATTGGAGACACAAAAGAAGTCTAAAAAAGTTAAACCATGAACAAACTAAAAGCTGACCGCAAAAGATTAGCTTTCCAGTCCAGTATCTTTTAAGCTAAAACTCATACGTATTTGTCAGTTTCTATCCACTAAGAGGTTTAGCTCTTCCTTAGCACAATAGCTGACACAATACCTAGGCTTAAAGGTTCTTGTTTAGTTCACTAGCGCTGTGATTTAACTTTTTATTAACAGTGATTTCAAGCAAGTAACGCAATTTAAACATAAAAACATATTTTCGTAGTTTACATCAGTCACACAGTTACGCACGTATTTGATTTTATGTGGCTGATTGAAATGAAATGAAAATAGTTTATTCAATTTAGATCCATACAGAACACAACGTACCATAATGTATTAAGTAATTGTTTGACACATAATTTGTTAACAATAATAAAATTGATTATTAATTTAATGAATCAGTGTCACATGAGCAGACGTATCCACTCCAGGGCCCAAATTATCGTGCCTTTCGATATAAAAAAAACATAGGGGACATTGTGAGGAAATTATACATAAATAATATTAGAATTTGATAAATATTACAAGAACGATATTAGGCCCTGTAAAACTACAAGGGCATTTATACCAAAGCGTGGTTCCCTCTCGATCAAATTTTAACAATGAAAATGCTTATTTGATTCAACATTTTAGTAACTAACGACTTTCAACAAAGAATAATGGAAGACTATTATAGTGTTATTCGTACAGAAATAATATTAGGCTCTATAAATTCTAAATATTTAAGAAGCTTGGCCTTCCTACATAGACTTTTTTTACAAAAATCAAATGGCAGCGCTAGTGAACCAAAGACGTAACATTTAAGTCACTGAAACGTGCGGTTGCTAGGGTGAATGTGCGAAGCAAATACCTATTTATATTTGGACAATGCTTTCCGATACTGTTTACAGAAGGAATTGACGAAATAATTATTATTTGTAACAATAAAAGGCGCTTGGGCTGGTTTTGACTTGACTAGACGTTGTTTTGGCTAATTGGTATATCATCATCATCATCATTATGTCAGCCCACATCCACCCAGCGCTGAGTATAGGCCTCATCTTTATTACGCCACTCACTACGGTCACCAGCCAGCCTCATCCACTGTTTTCCCACCACCCTTACTGTTGCTGTTGTTTATTTTATTTCATCGCATTAATGCTACACAAATATAGAAAATCATATAAAATATACATAAGGACAATCAACACAAAATCCCTTATGGTGCGCTATAGATTTCTATTTCCTGGTTTTCCTCAACCAGTCAAAATAGACGAAATATTTTCTAAGGGTTATTTTGATTTAGGAATGTGACAAGTCTATTTTGGTCAATAGCAAAAAAAAAAGAACTATCCTGTTCTTTGGAATTAACATGGTTTTTAACACATCCCTATATATAGAACGCGTCCTGTATTTTTTTTTCAAAACTGCTTTGTCGCACTACAAATACATATAATGAGATGCGCTCATACAGGGTGTATCTGTGAACATTTACATCCCTTTAACCACGTGTTCTGTCCACCATTCTGAACAATATTTGTTCAACAACTTTTCCAAATTCTTCGAAAAATTTTCGACTCCCCATTCAAAATTACCAAGACACGTGACCGACTTTGTATGGAAAGATGAAATTTTTTTATGCGGATTTTCAAAAGTCATAGAACAAATGTTGTTCAGAATGGTTGGTAGAACACGTGGTTAAAGGGATGTAAATGTTAACAGATACACCCTGTATAGAGGTGCCATGATTTCTGTCATTTGCGCTTGGCAAAATAACCTTTCCATGTAATATTACGTTGCCATAGAAGACTATTTTTAGAAAAAAGTGTTTCCTTAAACCTTTATGATTTTCCGCATATTTCGTTGAAATATAGTCCAACCGAAATCTGAGCATTTATTACAGTACCGTTTCTAGTTATACACGTTCCATCGCTCGGACCTATGTAAATAGAGACATTTAGCTTAGAAACCGTACTCACCGCGACTATTGACCCGAGGTAGAGATGGGAAATATTATCGACTATTGAAATATAATATTTTGTTATCTTAATATATTATTATTTGACTTAAAAAAATATTATATTTATTCTAACTTATGATTATTATGATTCCTGGAATTAAATTTTTAATGAATTACTACTTACTTAATTGTAAATTTTAAATTTGTTTATGTTTAAATAGGTAATTGATCTGAACTGATACGAACTGACTGATTGAGGTATATACCTCAGGTATACATACATTGATCTGTAGCCTTACCATGAGTTTGAAATACTATCTTCGCTATCGAAAACTATCGCTTTGTCTCTTTCATTGTGATGCATTTGAAAGAGACAGAGCAATAGTTTACGTTATGTCAGTTTTAGATGTCAACTTATGGTAGCGCTACTGAATGCGTGTTAAGTAGGTAGATTAAGCACTTGTGTTACATAATATTAGACAAAAGTGGAAATACAAATATTAAAATTAAACACATTTAATACACCCAGACACCGAAAAAACACAAGCGTTCATCACGCAAATGTTTCTCTAGGATGGGGATCGAACCCACGACACCCCTGCCCACCTTTGGCGTACAAGGCGCCATTCGGTCAGTCCAAAAGTAAGAAAATATAAAAATATACGATTAAGGGAATATAGAGTGCATGTCTGCGCATTCACTTGTGCATTATATACCTTGCGTGGATGATAGACAGTTGAAGTTGGCTGCCATTGTCGGAATATTGGTAGGAGGACATTATTATTGTTGTGGTGGTATCTATGTTAAAAAGTAAAAACAAATATTAATTCTATCGATATTTAATATCAAATGTCACATCTCTAACCTGAGGAAGGTAAGAGTATGTGTGCTTAGAAAGTGGAAAACCTCTTAGTGGGTTCAAACTAACAAACGGTGCGGGGCGTAGGTTCAACACTCGAGAATGTTGCTAAAGTTCTCTTATAAAGGTGTTTGTTCTGTCCACTAGCGTTGCCTTTTGATTAATCGTAATAAATTTAAGGCACTTTTGACAAAAATCTTTATAAAAATCGTTATGTACTGCATACATGTCTAATACTTAACAATGTTCGCATGTTATGAATATACACTTTACTCATAAGGTGCTCTCACAAAGAAGTTAATAAGTAGGTATAAAAATATGAGATGCCCTTTTGCAGAAACCTCGCTTTGGCATGTATGGGCTGGTTCGGAGAAGACCGTTGAGAAGCAGCGCCTGTGCTAGATGCTTCGCATACCGGGTACCGGGGGTCTTATCGAGGGAAAAGGGAGTTAAAAGGTTGGCAGCACACTTCACTCTCATTGGCGTTGCGGGTGTCTGTGGGCGGCGGCAATCGATTACCATCATGTGATACGTCTGCCCATCTGCCACCTAAGACATAAAAAAAAGTCAGTTGATGTCACACAATTTTTTTATGTCACTATAGACAAGCTCCAAATTTGAGTTAGAGAGATAATTAGGTAAAATGAAGCGATTGCTATCTTGAGCAATGCTATCCTTTCATGAAAAAATCATTCAACTCAGAATCACAATCAATAATATTGTTCAGTATTTATTTATTACTTTTGAACAGAAAATATACTTACCTATATTTTTTCTTAAGGAACATGTTAACTTTATCAAATGGCGGAGCTAGTGGAGTGTACACACACCGTTATATGAAGTCATGTGGACCTTTTGAAAACTATGGGGATGTCTTGATATTAGAAAAGTTTAACATGTGACAAATATTAGTGGTTTAGAGGGTTGTGTACAGTTACATAATATTACTAGGTACTTGCGTTTTTTCACCTGAATAGCAGATAACTTCTCTTTTTACATAAATATACTTTTAAATATATATGGCAGACGAGCATACATATCACATGATGGTAATTGCAGCCCATAGACGCCTGCAATCCCCTGTCCCACAATTTGGCCTCCGGTAACATCTTAAGATAATCAACTAGAATAAATTTTTTTGAATCTCTAATATCTAAATTTAGAGACTTCCCCTTTAAAACCCCATCTTAGTGCGCGCCTACACAGTAAGAACTACCATTGTTCAATATTTCATGATTTTAGGTCCAGTAATTTTGGCTGTGTGTTGATTGATCAGTCAGTTAGTCAGTCAGTCACAGGCCGAGGCGCTACCTCTTTATCAATAGTATAGAAGATACGTTTTCCTCACAACAAAATGTTAGAATGACAAGCATGTCATTCTGACTCGGAAACGGCCAGATGTCTCTCTATAGGGAACCGCACGTTCTTGGATGCCATTTGGTTAACGTTTTGGCCCACTTAACGTGTCGCTACGTTGAGCAGAGTAACCCATCTACTTCTACACTAGCTAAAATACAAGCATGCATCCATATAAAAGCTCAGCCTTTCTTCTTCAGTGTATCTGACTATGCAAAGGTACAATTACGTACCCAATGAAGTCGCGACACAGTAATAATCAGCCATCTCATAAACTACGCAAATTTACACTAAAAATAAGTTTAGGTAACAACCCTGATGGTGATGCTTAAGCTTGATAATTGATATAAACGTACATAATATACATAATTATGATAGTATAACCAAAACAATAAAATCTGTATCTGAGTCTATACAGGCTGTAACAAAAAGGGGGTATCAACCATAAAGGGAAATAATGTGTACCTTGTGTAGATTCTTTAAGCAAAGTTTCAAATTAATAAAAAATATTTAGGAAAAGATAAACAATCTTACCGTAATTCATTTATAAAATTTTGTATGCAAACAATTATCAGGAATGCAAGGGGCGGTAACTATTCCAAAAGGAGCAGTCAAAGGTTGATATCCCTATCAGCTGGTTGCTCATTAGTGATGTGCTCATTAGTATTTCACGAACAATCGGATTTCAATTAAATATTGTATTTGTAAATTACTATTAGCATTAAGTTCTGTGATGTGTTGTGCAATAAAGATCTATCACTCTATTAATAATCGTAATATTAGCTTGGCAGGCTAAAAACTCTAATATGAGATTGGTAAAGTGTGTCAGAATCGGTTCTCTTTGGGTTGATACCCCCTTTTTGTTACACCCTGTATTTAGGTACAAGGAAAACTTTTAAAATAGACAGTGCTAAGACTAAATTTAGTAACTGGGCTACAGAGGGAATTTATAAAAGCAAAACTAGCTTATTGAGTTATACTCCATTAAAGCAATTTCTAGTAATACTAGAATGCTTGAATAATGATGTAAAAAATACATCTGTCGTTTACATTACTCAAAATCCTTATCATTACAAAAGAACAAAAAACAGCATCAGAAAGTTTTCCGGCTTTAATAAAAATTTACAGTTTACATGTGCTATTGAAATATTTGGAATTTCTCAGCGAGTATGCGCCCGGCGCTCAGTTGCTTTGTGTCTGGACAAACGCATATTTCAGGGATATTACCCGCCCGGGGGCCTATTTTGTGATTCTGAATAAAGATTCCGAATCGCGCGGTCGAAATGGGCGGATTTTTCGCGATGCTCTGAAGGCTGTCTATTGTGGTTTACATGAGCTAATTGAATATTTTGGGAGTTGGAACTTTTGGGGTTTCCACGCCTAAGGCTGAATAAATCTTTATTATGAATACCTATGATTTTTTTATCAATGAGTAGGATTTATTGGAAAAAAATATACTTTTTCAAAGACTTCGTTTTTGCTTAACAAATATTCGTTTTGAAGCTTATATGTAAGATAGTGATCAGCAAACATGGCTTCTATTTTTATTTGACACTCCAATGGTTATTATGTACGATTCCCACACTGAACGCTAAACATTGAAATACATAAAGAGAAATAAGAATACATTTTCGGTTAAGTGGTTTAAATGCAGCACCGTGACCTTAATGTCCTGGGTTCGATTCCCGGCTTCATTTTGCGATTAGTTCCAAGCTGTGCTAATAGATAGCGCTAAATATAGACTACATTGCGCAATAGTTTCGCCTTACCTATAAACCTTGTCAACATCTATGGTATTTACCTCATTATATACACCTCTTTAAACACTAAATAAAACTTCAAGATGGCAGAGCCAAAAACATAAAATAACCCATTTTATCAATTTTTAACCGATAGGTGACCCGTCTGGTCATTTGTCACTTCTAGTATAAAAAAAAGATCAGCATGAATTACAGCTTTAATCATGCGGTTTGCAATATTTTGTTTCAAGTATCTATCATTACGTTTTTCATTTTGGTAATGAACATCATTAGTGCGCGGCATGGTCAATCCAAAATTAACTACATATTTAATTAATTCCATTCACATACGCTATAATTTAAATCGTTACTGTTCAACTCAATGACAATATAAAGGGAAATTCAGTAAGGCTTCGAAATAATTAGCTATCAACTAGCTGAATTCATCAGTGCACAGTAAACCAAATGAAAAATAGTAGGTACCTACCTAATAAAAAGGCAAAGGAGTTGAGAAAAAAATGAAAGTAAATAATAATAAACACATAAATTCGAACGCCCCGTTGGTCTTAGTGAATTAAGTACTAGACCCGGATTCGATTCCTGGGTCGAAGTCATGTTACCCACTGTATTAATTCTCGTATGGTCGCCACAAAGTAAACTGACAGATGAAAATGACAAGTTTCTATGAATTTTGACATTTTGCATGTGTCAAATTGAGTGATAATGTATGGGGATGACACATTGACATCTGTCAGTTTACTTTACATGATTATGAATCAGTGTATAGGTCAAGGGCCTTGCATGATTATTACTGTGTTGATTGCTATAGAGATAATAGAGAAGAGAAAAAATCTATAGACATCAAGAGATTAATATAGTTATCGAAAATGAGAAACACTAGCGCGATGCAATCGACACCCAGCACCATCTATTGGTAGAGAGTGGAATTAATTGTAAAACGAAGTGAGCGGGCCATTAGTGAGTATAAAAAGAATGGAGATAATAAAGCCTGGATACCTGCTGCCCATACAGACCATAGGTATAATAATAATAAATAAATTCACACAACAACCCATACATTGACATGACTCCGTACTAAGTAGCGCAGATATCAGACAACAGAAGATCACAAATAAAATACTAAAATACGTTTGTCAAGGGTGGGGATCGAACTAGGGTTTGGGTCCCGGGACGTCTCGTGTCTCGAAGTCCCGGGACTTTTTGTAAATTTCGTTGTCTCGTGTCCCGGGACTTTTGGGTCGAGACTCGAGACGAGACACGATAGTCGTATGTAGAGAGAAGAAAATGTACCCGAGGCTCAAAAAACATCAACAAGAGCAACATTTCTATTCTATTCTATTCTATAACATTGAAAAAGGAGTTTCAGTTGTTTGAAGCAACCGGAAAACGTACAGAAAATTTAGAACTACTTTATAAAGCCTTAAACTCAATTAAACCGACTTCTGTTGAAAATGAGAGAGTGTTTTCCTTGTCCGGTGGCGTTATTACAAAAATCAGAAGCAGATTGTCGGACAAAGCTGTTAATGCTCTGATTTTTTTAAAAGCCTTTAATTAATTAAAAAAATAATTTTATAAAATCAAAGTAATTTTATTTTTTTAACTGATTAATAATTTGAAAGACTGATTCAAAAGTCTGTTTTACAGATAAGGAAACAAATCTGTGATTATAAAAATTACCAAATTATGATTAATATGATTATGACATGATATTAAAGTTAGTATGATTGTTACTAAGTTTCTTTTATTATAATAATATTTAATAATTGTTTTAAATTAAAAGTTAATCTGTGATTATAGGAATAAACATACCAATTATTTGACATTAAAGTTAAAACTATTGTGATTATATTTTATGTTTAATAAATGTTGATTTAACCGATAATGTTGATTTAAAAAATCCCTTTTTATTAATACGTTTCACCAGAAATCAAAGTTCAAATTTTATAATTAAAAAAAGTCTCGAAGTCCCGGGAAGTCCCGGGACTTTGATCGTAGCCTGTCTCGTGTCCCGGGACGTTGAAATTGTCGAGAATTCCCAAACCCTAGATCGAACCCACGACATTTGGCGTATGAGGCAGGGTCACTACCAAATGCGCCGGATGGCGTGACAGGGTAACGGGCCATCAGGGTAGGGGGCCAGTTATCCTATCAGTTTATTTATATCTTCAGCTCATCTATCGTGGGCGTCCTTTAGTTAGTTTACCTTGCCGGTAGAAATTAGGTGCCAATTAACAAAATTGTTTGTTCAAACTTTCCACATAATAACCTCCAAATTAAATCAAATAATATCAACGTGAGTAATATAATTAGGCAATATCAGGCGTCTGCGTTGTGTTCGCAATATTATTATGAGCACCGAAGTTTGTGTAACCGTGCTCACACTTGTGAGCAATTTGATTTAATTACATAGCAATAACTATTACGCTGTAATTAAATTGATTCTGATGAAGTTCATTACTTCGCTACAAGAATCATGGCTGTTCATAATTAAGTGAAAACATTACGGACTGATTTATCAATATGGAATGTAGTGAGTTCACACAAACATTCTGCTGGCTCAGCCACCCAAGTCAAATTCTAGTGTGGTCTAAGGTCTTTAAAACATGGAAGCGCCACTTCGTATAGATATGAAACAGAAGCACGAGAAATGCGACAATTATAATTTGGGGGGAAATTCTTGTGCACACGACATAGGAGTCAAATTTAGAGATTACATAGATTAGTCCACACAAATCCTTCGACTTTAATCTCGAGCGCACGAGTAGTTATCATTTGGAGATGCTTGCATGCTCATGTCCACTGCAAGAGTGGACTCCAGGAGACTATGATGTTCATGATGAAGATTATATGCAACAATCTCATCGTTTTAGGTGGTAGACGAGCAGATGGATCACCTGATGGTAAAGCGATTGCTGCCGCCCATCGACACCTGCCACACCAGTAGAGTCACAAGTGCGCTGCCAAAGCGCACTTGTGACTCTACCTTTAATCCCCTTTCCCCCAATTGGGCTTCTGGTACTCTCACTCACTCGACGAAACACAGCGCGTGCGCTGCCTCACGCCCGTCTTCTGTATAGCCGTAGTATCACTCCGGTCGAGCCGGACCATTCATGCCGAAGCGTGGCACTCCTACAGCTAAACGTCCAATAAAACTCTTGTTTTGAATAACCCAAGGTCGATTACCTCTAATTAGTTATTTTCATTTCATTCATTAAATAAATACTTAATAGAAGTAACTCAACAATATTTAAGCAAAGTAGCCAGGGGAATTGGCAGTTAAGTATTTTCAAAGACGTTAAAACGTAAGTATATTAGATGTAAAGCCGGATTACTTAAATGAAAACTTCTTCGTCAAACTTGATGAACTTAACAATTTAATTTTAATTGCGTCCATTTGTAATTGGAATCTCTTTGCGAAATCTGATATTTATTTCGTTTAGCACAGGCGATGTTTGCAGTAAACTATTCCAATTAAATTAACAAGATATGATTCGAATTTTGTCTTGGATGGTCTGATGAATGCTTTTATGTTAAGTAGTTACTTATTACTCGAAACAACTTTGAATAGTTAGTGCTGCGTAAAGTTTTTTTTAAAGTAGGCTGTTATTTAAAGAGCTCTTAATTTGCTGAATGAGATAGAAATGTACTTAACTCATTCTATCAGAGATGGTTTTGATACAGAAAAATCTAGTCTAGATTCAACTTTTTTTCTTATGTGATAGATGGCGGACGAGCAGACTGATCACCTGATCGATTGCCGCCACCTATAGACACCTGCAACTTCACTACAAGGATGTTTTCAATTATTGGAGTTGCGTCTGCGATGTAGCATAGGCTATGCTTTTTAGTAGCGTTTATACTATGGGGAATGCTCCGTCCGAAGAAATATAGAAATCGTTTCACGAGAGCAGTACCAATCCCATTATCTGGATAGCTTGCAATCCAAATCTGTAAGGGTTTCTAGAAACTTTTTACCTTGCATAACATTACTGTGAAATGGACTGTCGCCAGAGGTATTTACAGACCTATAATACGTTCAAACATCCAAGAAAAGTTTGTACTCCTTTGCAAAGAGGACACAGGAGGCGCACTTGTAGCTCTTCTAGTATTGCGGGCATACCAATAGGCAATTTGTTGGCTCATTTGCTTTCATATGATGAATAATCTTCATTTGAAATAATCCATAACTTGATTATATGATTTTATAATATAATTGATAGCCTCGATGGTGCAGTGATTCAGGTGTTCGCCCGAAGCGCGAAAGGTCCCGGGTTCGATCCTGGTCAATTAAATTTAGAAAACTACATTGATTTCTAAGTTTTCTTGGGTCTCGGTGTTCTGTGTTGACGCTCCCAATTAATTATAACAATAGTTATCTAGTACTCATAGCATAGTACAAGGGGTTTGGCCGCATGTCTAGATTTCCGCTGCCGTTAGTACATAATTTAGTTAAATCAACAGACATTTTTATAAAAGTGCCAGCTCAAAAAGCAGCCATATTTTAGACTACAGGGCTACAAAATGTACCAAATCTCCTAAATTGTAATGTTTATGGACAGACTGCGAGTGGCGACAGCTCGCTCTAGTATGTGTTCGGGCGCAATGGAATACCCGGCCCCCAAACGCACAACTCCCTTGCAAATATTTGCCAGTTGAGGGTTGCCAGACGTTGAGTGACGGGCGGAATTGCCTTTTATCCTGTTTAGTACTTAAACAAAGTAATATAGCATCATGGTGTTAGAGATTAGTATTATGAACATCCACTTAAGGTTAAGTCTACGAAATGGGTTGTTCTTAAAATTAACTGGCATTAAACTTTTTAATAATTAAACAGCAGTTCTGTGGCAGTTGGGGTAAAAGAGTTCTGTAGCGCTACCATGAGTTGACATCTAAAACTGACATAACGTACTGTCTCTTTCAAATGCATCACAATGAAAGAGACAAAGCGATAGTTTTCGATAGCGAGGATAGTATTTCAAACTCATGGTAAGGCTACTGGAGTGGAGACCGCGTATTGGTTAACGTAGTATAAGACGACCACAGGCCAGAGGGAGTAAAGATCTGCGCAAGAGGACTGGCTGGAGCTGGATGCGAGTAGCCGAAGATCGATCAAAGTGGCGAGCATTTGGAGAGGCCTGTGTCCAGCAGTGGACTGCAACAGGCTGATGATGACAGAAGGGAAAGACACCCATGGGCGGTGGCAATCGCCTGTCATCAGGTGATTTTACTCTCGTCTGCCACCTATCACATAAAAAACAAACCGTGAAACACCGTGTATGCGTGTCAATGAAGAAAGACTTTGATAAAGATTGAACAAAACATTATACTAGTATTGTTGTATATATGAGTTATTCTTTTTAAACTAAGTAGACTTCTAGCTATCTCTTCAAATCGAAATCTCCATGACTTTTAAAAGATAGTAACCTTAATTGAGTAATAGAGACAAATGGCGATGTGATGTAAAGGATCTTTTATCCTTCCTATAATGTCAACATGATTTATAAAAATGGCGTGTTTGAAGAAGCTCTATTTAATTTTTTTTGTGTAGCTTAAATCAAAATTCTTGGATAGACATGACTAAGTATGAAGCCATCATCGTTCATCACTGTATAACATAGATAGGCTAATAATTGTTTAAACATTTTTACGAACTTACATTATCTATATATACTATATAATATCCACATTATCTTACTTTAATCAAGTTTAACGATAATGTAGTGGTACTAAAGAAACAATGGATGAGGGGACCTAATAGAATGGCAAATATAAGACGCATATACTCAGCACCTTAGCTCCCATCTACCCCTAAAACGATATGATAAATAAATAATAAAACAATTACATTCACATTATTAAACCTGACTCTGTCCTAAATAGCATAAGCATTTCTGTCACAGATATCAGGTAACAGAGCAAACGTAATACTTAAATACTATTAAAACCAGACACTGAGCAAACACAAGTACACAATATTTGGTTTTAAGACCACAATGTAACATGTGCAATTAAATAAATAAATAAATAAGTATGGCTCTCACGAATGTCTGTCCAGGGTGGGTATCGAACTGGCGAACTTTGGCGTATGAAACAGGGTCACTACCAAGTGCGCCATCAGTCCGGTCCGTGATGATTTAAATTAAGTCCAAGCTCATCAATTCTTTTCAAAAAATTATGTCCGTCCACTGTCCACAATATTATATTTTGTCTGGCCACCCAGTTGGTACACAACCAATTTTTTATCTGGTTGAGCATACACGGCAAATGGATTACGTGTTGTCTTTATATACCGCTCCTGTTTACTCTGGTTTCAGTAAAAGCGCAAGCTAGCCGTCCTCTTTGGCATATTAAAGGATGGCATGAAATTAGTAGATTCTTATCTACAGAGTGACTATCGCACCTGGTATGTATGAACCTGTAAACAGATAGAACTGGGCCTCACTGTGCAGCCATCGGGTAGCAATATGGCGATTAAGCCAATAGGGTATTTGACTAATGTCGATATAGTAAAAAATATTTATACTTTTCCAAAATACTGGTAAATAAGAACCAATGGCCAAAATTTTCAGTTAAAAATATAACGTCTAGCTGGTTTTATGAGCATTCAAAGTTCATGGGCAAGTCCATTTTAAAGTATTACAATTTAAAAAACTAATTATATCATCGAGCTACCCGTACATTTTCCACCAACTTTTATTATAAAACCATTTACTTAAACGAAACATTTGATATAGCTACCAAACAAAATTTACTAGTCGCGCATACAGGATACGGGCAAGTGACGTCACTCGCCTGTAGTCATTTGTATAGAGCGTTTTTGGGCTTGCCCAAAATATGTGCTCTTAAAGTTATGATATCTCAAGTAATTCAAATCAGAATCGAGTAATTCTTTCAATAATGTTTCTTAAATTGAGAGGTCTTTTGATTAAAAACATAAAAAAATTTAGTCAAATACCCTGACCCTGCCTATGTTGTGGAAACTTATTATAATTGTACAGGGTGTACCTGTGAACATTTACATCAATTTAACCACTGTCTTGTTCTATCAACCATTTTGAACAACATTTGTTCCACCATTTTCCAAAATTCATCGAAAAAATTTTCGACTCCCCATACAAAATGACCAAGTCACGTGACTGACTTTGTATGGAGAGATGATTTTTATTATGCGATATTTCAAAAGTCATAGAACAAATGTTGTTCAGAATGGTTGGTAGGACACGTGGTTAAAGGGATGTAAATGTTCACAGATACACCCTGTATGTTTATTGATTAAGGAAAATATTAGGGTTACCTTTTTTGTGATATTGTGATTGATTGATGATTACTGTGGTTTTATCTAGCTTTCCATTAAATTAGTTTCACTAGCGGCACTAAGGCTATTTTCAACAACTAAAATGGTGTAAGGATTTTTAAATCGCTTGACTAGTTTTGAAGTTTATTGGATACAAGCATTCAAAATTAAGTACAAATATTATCCCTTGTCCTTGTTTTAGTGCAAATGTATTATTAGTGTTAGAGTAGAGAAACAAATAAACTTTTCTCATTTATAATAACATTATACGAATAAAGGAAAGCAAAAGGAAAAGCCTAAAACAATACCTCTATTAGTAAAATATTTCAGTGAATGTCAGAAATGAAAAGGAAAATGTGTTAGTAAAACTAAGGTTAAGTGGCAGTGTAATAATTATTAACTTACGCCCACGGCACGTCAACACAAACAAAGTTTGTTTACGGTTCTATATTATGCCTTTTTGGTGCAAAATTAACCATTTAACTAGTTTAATTAACCAGGGTAGAGTATTAACCGTATCACATAGTCGTTGTTTTCAATCTGTTAGCTAAAGGAAAACGGTATGGTTATTTTGAACATTGATAAGTAGTGGGGATCAGATTTATCCTTTCAACCTGAAACCTGAACCGAGAATGACAGGCTGACCTAAGATGATGATGTTAGTCTTAACTATTACACTGTAAAGGCAGTTACAGTATTATCAGTTTTACGTCAACATCTTTCTTTTCGTGAAGTAATAATCAGATTCAACTAACCCAAAAGTTTCGAAATTCTGATGCGGAAATGTTAGGTCTAGATTTGTTTTATGTTAAAATTCATTCTCGCACCGTATGAATTGCAAACCAAAATACGTCAAAACATCAAGCTCAGCTACATCTCATTAAAGTCCCGACATTTAAATCTTTCAACACACAAGTGCTTACGTTTTCAGAAACTCTTGCGCTGCTCAACTCGAGCCCTGATAATGCATAACAAATTAAGCTTTGAAGATTTTCGGCTTCCACATCGCTACACATTGTAAACATCAAGCAGGCTAATACAGGGTGTACTGTACCCCCTTCCCCCACATACTAAATTTGAAACGATTACTCTTATTGTGCTAAAGACAGTGGCACACTTGACGAGTCTATTTACACAAACGGTAATGGGTTTATTTTTGGACGAGTTAATACGGAAGACGTGTATAATTTGGTGCGTACAATTTCACTTTAAGACGTTCGACGTGTTAAGTTTGTTGTTTTTATTTTCTTGTTTTGACATTGTGGAATTTATACAGTTTTTCTTGTCTACGTGCTGTCACTGTACCTTGACATTGTGTATTTGGAGCTAGAAGTAAAATGCCTTCATAGAATTTAAAAAAAAGCCCGCGCATGGATTAAGAACGAAAACTACAGTTTAAAAGGCGTACGTTCAATGGACGTATACAAGATGTATCAGTTAATGTACATTTACCAGAGTCTCAAAATAACGACTTTAAAAAATTTGAAATTTGTATTCGACTTCCTTATACAATTTGACCAAATAACGTAGCTAATTATGTGTAAAGTTGTACTTTTTACGCGAGTTTCTAAAAAAAATAAATCAATAAGTATTGTTCAGAATGGTTGGTGTAAGAATTACTTCAAGGAATGTCACAGAATATCTACGATGTGTCGACATGGTTGTTAAATTAAAACTCTTCTTTCCTTGCATGCAGAAATATGTAACTGGTGCAACTGCTGAATTGCATCTGCTAAGATAATATTATCAGCGAAATATCCACCAGCACGAGTAAAAATTCTTCTTCGATCCCAATGCAACTGCTACATGCTATCAAAAATAAGAATCCGTTGCTAAGTATCACGTCTAAAACTGGATGCGACATGCGACCTAAACTCGATACCGTATCGATACAGTTTTTATCGATTTAAATGCAAAAAGCGCCGTATCGGAGCCGTTTTACACTGTAATGTTACGATATCGATTCTAAAACGAGACTTTATATTGTGAACAAAGCGAAATTGCTCGGTAGGGAGCTACTAAGATCACCTGTTTGGTTCGAATTTGAAAACAACTCGCACCTAAGCGAAGAGCTATCTTGATGGTAACTTATGTTACAAATGTGGAATTCGGTTGTACTTCTCGAGTTTCTTGAGAGTACCAATAACACGATCGCGTAAATGTTGTACCAACGAATACTTTACAAACACAATTTGCTTTTATTTCTTACTAGTGGCCCGCCCTCACGTCGCTTCGGACCTGTAGTTTCACTGTCTACTAATAGATGGCGCTGGGCGTTGATTGAATCGCGCTAGTGTTTTGCCTTTTCGGTTTGTATATAAGGTTTGCTGCTGTCTCTATAGTTTCTCTTTATAAACAGTATAGATATAGATAATCGTTTTGGTTATTCTTACCAAAATAGAGCTAAACCATCAAGCCAAGCATTAAATAATATGCTAATGTACTTTATTACATCTTTGTTATTACGAAAGTATAGTAACACTTTCAGTCGTCGAATTTTTATTTGTATCTTAATAAATCTTTCCAATACAACAAAATCATTCATCTATTTAAATTAAATTCTCACCTGAGGAAAAAACAAAAATTGTCAAATTGTCAATTTAAGCAGATACAATAGATTTGACTGCAACAAATTTAAGAATGATCCATTTACGTATCTCAACAGTCGATATTAAATTTACTTTGCTCATGATAGCTCCAAAGAATTTCCATTATCCGTTTTATACGACCAGGAAAGAAAAAAGTATTTTTTACAAAATTATATTTTTTATTACTTTCACAGCTTCTGGAAAAGCCTTCCCTTGCCTAAATTGAACGGTTATCCATATCTCTATAACTCACTTTTTCCTCCATACAGTTAAATAAAAACTCCAAACGATACAAACAATAGCAATTTACAAAATCCATTTGAAAAATGCGCTTCGTCCTTCACATCCGGTCTCACTCCAACTCTCAAGCGGATTCTGTTCATAAAATAATAAAAACCTTGTTATAAGACCAGCATTTGAATTTAATTTAAAGAGATGACTTCTGCGCCCCGCGGCTTTCCCCGATGTTATTTATTTCACGTCTGCTACCTATAAAATGTTGCCAGAATTTTAAAAAAGTGTTAACTTCCGTGTTGGTTGTTCCAAAATTGTTTTAAATTTTTAAAGACGCTTAAATTAGTACAACTGTTTGAACTCGCAGATATCCCTGGTGATTAGGTACCACTGATTATTTACCATCAGATGACAAGCTTCTTAGACAAGCTTACTTGTTTGCTACTTCTGATAAAACACTTAACAAAAATATTTGTAGATGGGATCACTCATAACAAAATGGCTGACTTTTTACATGGTTCACGGTCTTCAGAATCAAAGTAATCATAAATTCTGAAGTTAATTTGTTGTGTGCTAAGTACTCTTAATTCTATAAAATCACTAATGCTCTGAACTAATTTATACTCGTTACTTGTAAAACTTAACTGGGTTGTATAGGATAATTTTCTGTTGGACTGTTGGTTCTGATATCTGTAACACAGGTGCTTGAACTACCTATCTCAGACTCAGGCCAATGTATGTGATGTAGTGAGATATTATTATTATTATTAATTTTAAAATTATTGTAGTTATATTTTTACTTAAGTAAATAATTAAGAAATTAAAATTACATATTGGTATATTTAATTTAATCATATAGGTATTCATTAGGTTAATTTTTTAGGTTTGCTAAAACTGCAGGCGAAGCTGCTACTTTTCCAAACCCAAGAAAATCTCAATTAAAACGCCTTAAACATTATTTAAAATCATAATTAATTAAACATCCGAAGCAAACTACCTTATTAAGGAGTTGGGGACTTAACCCGCACTTAGTGCGTACACATTATTTCAAACACTATACGGGTACGTTATACCCTCTAAAGTTACTCGGTGTAACCCTGCGCAGAGTATTAACATCTGACGGTAATATAACCACGTTCTTATGGCGCTGGTAGTTTCTGGGTTATCTTCATACTCGTATGTTGAACCCTTGATAAGTTTTATGCACACTTTGGTAATTAAATGTAAATTGGTTCTAATGTGTTCCAATTTATAGCTTGTGATCTCACCGCTCGATTCTTGGTGTCTATTTTTTTATTTAATCAATATTAAATGAATGTTGAGAAGGTTATTTTGATCAGCGATAGGTTGTCCATGGCAAAAAAAGGCACTGGCCCATTAGAAAATTTTTGAGAGTGCTGTTTAGTCGATATAACCGGAATCAAAAGTGACGGTGTTTTGTTTATAGGTAGGTATCAATTATTTGTGTAATGCAATGCGAAAGCTTAAAATCATACAGTTTTTTTTAGTGTAGTAGTAGTCGAAAAAAGAACATTTACCTAATAATTATAATTAGTAAGCGTATTATAAATGCTTATAATTTAAAGGTAAAGATAAAAATTCATTTGAAATGAACAATTAAGCCGGTCGGATTTTCATCAGTTGGGCTGGCATACCCTGGGGATATTTGAAGTCTGGCGCAAATCCAGATCCGTACTTACCAATTTCAAGTAAAATATACGGCGAAGGCTTCCTATTTTTTATGCCCGGTCGTCGACCTATCGGTAATATCTAGGAATTTTCGTATATAGCCAAAACCTTTGTCATTACATATTTATGACTTACAGAATAAAGATTGGTATAAAATATCTAGACTCGTAGAAAAACACGTGTGAACTCTATTTATATGGATAGAATTTAAACAATGGTCTATTTTTGTGAAAGGTGGGAGACAAACAGACGGATCACGTCTTTATGGTAAGCGATTGCCGCCGCCATAGACAATTGCAACACCAGCGGAATTGGATACTTGACTTTGACTAATCTCGATATAGTAAAAAATATTGATACTCTATCAAAATATTGGTAAATAAGAACCAATGGCCAACATTTTCAGTTAAAAATATAACGTCTAGCTCGTTTATAACGGCAAGTCCATTTTTAAAGTATGAAATTAAAAAAATATATATTATTGAACTACCCGTATATTTTCCACCAACTTTTATTATAAAACCATTCCACCACCAACCACTCAAACGAAACATTTGATATAGCTACCAAACAAAATTTACTAGATGCGCACACAGAAGTTTGAGTTGTGACGTCACAATTCAATAGCCATTTGTATAGAGCGGTTTTGGGCTTGCCCAAAATATGTGCTCTTAAAGCAGTGATATCTTAGGTAATTACAAGTGCCCTGACAATGTTTTAGCCCCCTTTCCCATCTATTGGGTCTCGGTTATCCTCACTCTGTCTGCAAAGCGCTGCTTCACGCTGGTCCTGTGTGAGGCCATATAAATACGTGAATAGGACTTTTATTCGTGTAGTAGACTATAAAATAATTTAAAAAATGTTAGAAGAAGATTTGAGTTTATTTATTAGAAACGTCCATATTCGTATTTCATAAAATCTCATAAAGCTCTTTTTATGCAACAAAAAGCAAACGAACGGTTAGTCTATTAATAATACCACCGCAGGGATAGTTGACGACAAAAATACCGATTAAAAGGAGTCAAAAGAAAAGAATAAGCACAATTTTTTCCTTGGTTATGATAAAAATATCGTATTGTGTTTTAAAGAAATAAAATTTTCCTGGTAGAAATAATGAGAAAATCATCAAGTAGCACCCTTATAAGGGCAGTAACAGGATGTACGCTTATTATATGGCTTCTTAGTTAATTCGACATCTTTGAAATAGAGATATTGTAGTACTTCTATTTGGATGATATTATTATTTTGTCGTTTCAACTTTTTGCTTGATATGAAAAATATTGGGTAGATGACGCATTTTTTGTGGCCCTGCCCCACTCTTCAAAGGTCTTAAGTTCGCATTATTTTGGGTTTCAATTCTCAGCCAGGACATTAATATGAACACATGTGTTATAATAACACGTTTGTGGCATCTTCATTGATTCGGACAGCCATTACTCAAATGCTTAAGCTATATAGGGTAGACCGGGGCTATAAATTCCCGTGGTAGGTGGTTACAGCGCAAATTATCGAAAACAATAAGATATACATACATACATTTACGGTTATGTTATGTCGTGCCATGTCTAACAGATCAGTATACGTGCCAACGTAACATGATTGTATTTATCTCTTATTGATCTCGATATTTTACGCTGGAACCACACTGATATTACGCAACATATGTGTACACTCGTATTTATTTCTAATTGTATCCGAAATTTTGGGCTGTAACAACTTACCCCGGGGATCTCCAGCCTTTTCTACTTTGAAGTTATGAATAGTTCGATGTATGACGGTAGCCTCATGTTTATTTATGTACCAAGTAGAACGAGATTAAAAGGATCTTATTCTTAATAGTTAATCAGCGTTTACTGATACACATACGTTCTTAATACAGCATTGAAGACGTAGATAGAAAATCAGTTAGCGCGCATTAGCTTAAGTTATGGAAGTGTAATCCCGTCGCGGTATTATCTCCGCGACGTTCTAACGGCTTTGCTTTTGTACGCGGCTTCTCTTGTGGGGAATCAAGATGAACAAAGGCGTGTCGAGACGTAGTGGGTGCTATTGTTTCATGCGTGGCCTTGACTTAAAGACAACTCATCAGCTTATGTTTTGAGATGTTCCCTTGACGAACAAGTAATGACAAAAGATTAAGGGATAAAAAAATTTGTTCGATTTTTAGTTTTTGCCCGCGATAGAGCCTTAGGTAACTAATTAAATAGTTATCCAGCTCGACCGAAGTGTTCCAGCTTGTACCTACCACTGTTTTGCCGATTGAGTGAGGGTATCGGAGGGCTGTTTCGGGGGTAATAGGAGAAAGTTGCTGTGCCCTTGATGTTGTCACTCTTTGGGCAGTGCACCCATCTACGAGAACATGAGTTGCTGATGCGTTGACGGTATTTTACAAAGACGCTCGTTTTTGGTAAAAGCCGTAAGTCGTGACCGTGAGGAAACAATGTTGCAGACAAGTTACTCCATAAAATTCAGGTACGTGGTAGGAAGTAATTAATGCACTAAAAAACATCAAAGGATTCAGGTGGGACTCGAGCCCACAACAACCTTCCACCGTGGTAGGAAGTTCCGAGAGAAATTCATCTAGATGATGAAGTTTGAGTGATAATAGCTATCGTGTGGTTCTATATCAGAATTCAGCAGCAATAAGCACATAAAACAGTTCTTCAGAGCACCACCTACGTAAACACTACATATTAATGTGGAATGGCCTTACACCTTGCTCAAATGTCCTTTACCCAAAGGTTACCTGGAAGAGATCGCTCATAGTGATAAGGCCGCCTTTGTTGTACATTATTCCTGTTATAACTAGTTTTAAGTTTTATACCTCTGTTTTGTGTGCAATAAAAAGCATATTCATTCATTTAATGGAAAGGTGAAGATACTAATTTTTATTATGACAACAGGCTGCAAGAACGTTTTTGAACCACCCATTTACCTACCAACATAACATTAACGTAACTTTAACATAACTTACGTAAACATACTGCCAGAAGTAGGAAGTTAGTTTCACGAACACACAAACTCCCTGTACCTTTTTCTTCTACAACATCAAGTATTCTGAGACGAAGGCCAACCTAACCCTGTCTTAGCTTATAACCATCTGACGGTTACATAACTAGGCTTCTATAGCGTTATTTCGAATTTCGCGTACGTAGGCGGGTAATGTCTTGGGTAGCTATTATATTACATGATATCGATACTACGTTATAGTCGTTATATCGGAATCAAGACACAGTAGGTGGGTGAACAGTATTACTTAGCTTTCTCTCCATTAACATACCAATAGTTTTGTACTAAGCGTTCTTTCTTTGATTGCTATTGAACTAACTGTGAGATGGCGTGAAGGTGAGAATTTGTTAAAAGTTGTCTCGGATTGTCTGTTAGTCTGTCTGTCACCGGACCATGTATGATGTCTCATGAATTTAAAATCAGTTTCTTTTACAGATGACGATTTCTATTGTCCCTGTGACAAAAATGCTACATATAAAATAAATAAATATTAATAAAAGGTTCTTATATATAAAACGGAATTAGGCGGCAAATTCGCTTAGTTTTCGTCTATTGTTCTTGAGATTATATTGAGAATAGAATAGAATAAAAATTATTTGGTTAACATTTATTTCATGAAACGTGGTAGAATAAAACCGAATATAATAAAATATTTAGTCGTGGCTCCCTTACATGTAGAAAAACATGATTTCTTTACTGAATGAAACCAATCATTGCACGATATCAACAGATAATCAATTAAAATGTTCATGTATTAAGAGTCCAACCCGCACTTGACTGGTTTTGTAAATATTAGTCCACAAAGTTTCTTCATTTTGTATCTTAATATGCGTCTCCCAGTTTCCAATTATGATCACAGTTCACCTACTGTTTGAAACTTACTGTAGCATTGTAGTTTCGCAATATCACACTACAACTCTTCTATCTAACATACTATTACATTGAAAGAGGTCGACCATCTCACTAATTACACCTATAACGGAGTCGGTTTATTAAAAGGCTCGAGATACAATTAGTGTAGAGTATGGTGTTAATATATCATTGCTTTAATGATCTAAGGCGTTAGAACGTTCATACGATTCTAATTAAGTAATAAAATAGGAGAAACTGCAAGAGAAGGTGACATGTATTTTAAGATTTAAGATACAAACTTAAGTTTTAAAAGAAGTTTAATAGTGGGAAAGCCATGCTTCGGCATGAATGGGCCGGCTCGACCGGAGTGATACCACTGCCTCACAGAAAACCGGCGTGAAGCAGCAGGTGCTGTGTTTCGCCGAGTGAGTGAGGGTACCGGAGGCCCACCGGGGGGGAAGGGGATAAAAGGTTGGTAGCGCACTTGTGACTCCACTGGTATTGCAGGTGTCCATGGGCGGCGGCAATTGCTTACCATCAGGTGATCCGCCTGCTCGTCTGCTATCACATAAAAAAAGATGTGAGCAAAAATTGAGCAGCAATCAAGTACGGCCGCCGCGTTATGACTCGGTTTCCCCGTGCGGCAATAGGTCTTAGGTGTGATGCCGCATTAACGCGTTATGCTGCGTTGAGTAACGTTGCCCATATAAAATTATAAGGAGAAGATAACGTCGCGACGCTACGAAAAATGCACTAATGGAACATCACGTTAACTAGTGCGCGACAAATTAGCGTTCAGCGAGAAACGAGTGGCTGCCGATGTATGTAAATAGACAAGGAAGTTCGGAAGGTGGCTAGCAGATGCAGAAATTGAGTTGCTAGTTACCGATCAGGGATATACGAGTATTTTATAAAGATTGTTTTGCCTACTGATAGTGTCTTTTGTGTACTGATGAACTGGCCGGCAATGAAACAAGACAAAATAACTCGGTTTTGTGTAACAATTATTATAGACAGCAAGAAAAAGATTGTCTTAAATTATCCTTTTGTCTTCTGGTTGACATCACATAAAATAATCATGGTGAGGGAAGGAAATGGAATGCTGATTAGTTTAGCTGGTTTTGACAAGTGGCCCTTTGATAAGTAATTAATTTGGAGCTAGTCCGGATATTAAAGCTCGGATGGCCCTATTTTATAGGTCACTAAGAAATAGGGCGTGTAATTTCGCATTTCAATTGTTAAATTTTTACAAGGAAAACGAAAGTTGTAATCGCCCAAAAAAAGGAAGGATCAAAGTGAAATAAGAAAAAGCGGGAAACAAATGCATAACCGTAAATTAAAGACATAGGATGCGCATTATTATGAACAGTAACAAAATAACAAAGTTATTTAGAATCTTAGGTAAGTTGTACTATTAAGTATTCTGTGGGTAAGGTACAAATGGACACGTGAACTGCAAGGTTTTTTGAGGAAAATGATTGCAGGAAAACCTATTCGGCCCTTGTGGCTTATAATGAAGTTGTTCCGTAACGAACGAGAATATACCTTTCGCATTCATACAAAGCGCACACAGAGCGTGTGAAAGGGAGGAGAGCTCCGATTCTGTCGTAACGCCAGCTTCAAATTAGGCCATCTTGATTCGCAAACAAAATGTGTGACTAAAGGGCACGGAAATTTTTGCCTACAATGGTAAAACAATGATTATGATGATTGATATTGAAAACTGTCTAGAATTCATATGAATCAGTGTTTAATATCAATCGTCTTTTGTCTAGGGTAGGCATTTCTTGTCCCACTATGAGTATCAAGAATTTGAAAAAAAACAATTGGTTTTCTTAATTAATCCGATTGAACTCGAAATCCATTGAACCTTTCCATGTAAATCAGATAGTATAGGTAGTTTGTGATTTTTATCCTATAAGTAAAAGTATGTTTCAAATTTTCCGAACATAGCACAACCAATGTATTTTTTAAGAGTTTGGGTAAAAAATGTATTATTGCATTATTTTTATAATTCCTTTGCTGTCTGATATTCGTAACAGAAAAGTCTAAGCTACTGAATAGCATAAGTTTGTGAATAAGATGCTGTGTTTTTTTACTTAAAAACATTACATATTTGTTCTAAAAATAAATTATATTACTATATTTCCTTTTTCACATCTCTCCGTGCGCGTACTTATTGATCAAAAGTTTATCATTCAAAGCAATAAATATTGCCTGAATTAGAAATAATATTCTGTTCGACAATATTTTGTTCGACATTTCCCGTAGGTATTTTACGCTGTGTTGGAAAATTGAAAATCTCGCACAATAAAGGGGTAGACCGGAACACCGTATCGGAGTCACATCAATCAAAATTTCTCCTATAAAATGCTTTTCATCGATCAAAATAATACTCCAATCACTGGATATGGAGATCAGGTGTTTGAAGTTAGTCCATGTATGTGTACCTATCTTGTGGTATGCTCAAAATGATTAAAGAATAAATATGTAAGAAAATCATTTATTTGAATGATCTTAAAGTGACGGATTGTCAAAGCTGTGAAGGTAGAGTGAAGATGGAGTATATCAATATAGAGACAGATCATACCTATTTCTATAGAATACTCATCATCATCATCATTTCAGCGAATAGACGCCCACGGTTGGACATAGCCCTCCCCCAATGTTCTCGACATAAATCAATCCTATGCCATCTGCATCCAAGGCATTCTACGACCCTCATCGTTCGTCCACCTTGAGATTCAAGAAAAGAGCGTACTATTTTTTAATAGGCCCCGCAAAGCTGTCTGATTTTGCAGATGTTCATGAGCGGCGGTGATTACGTACCAACAGGTGACCCGCTGGTCGTTTGTCACCTCTAGTACTTAATCGTATAAAAAAAAAGAATCTTTTGTACAGCATGGAATAAGATAACGCTAACTGTCCCCTTAAAATCGACAGCATCAATTGGCTTGATCTCAAAATTAATGTAGTCTAAGAAACGTTACGAAGAAAAGGAATTTCCATCGTCACGCATCAGTGCAGAATAGGTATCCGTTCCCATATCGAGCGCAAGAATGTATGGAAATGTGATGGGGACATATCGTATTCTCGCCCGATTCTCGAGGTACGGGTTACGTTCTGCGCTAATGTAACCTTTCTGACGTTTACTAAGAGTACATAGACGTTCTGAACTGAGTGCTCTCTATATTTCGTTTTGTATTCACCGTCTTGTTTCTTATTTGATGCTTTTTGTGGGAGAAAACAATGGCATCCATTTGGACCGTTTCGCATTAAGGAGATTCGGAGTAGTGCCGCGAATCGAGTTAGGGGCTGCTATAGAGATGTAGATAATATAAGATTCTAAATGAAAAGTCGATTAGATTTGGCTATTTAGCTATAATTTCTTGATTTATAATAAAGTAATCTATCAAAGAAACGATAATCGATTTCAGTCATAAAAATAATTTTATTTTTACGTTTTAAAAAACTTTTGCGTTGCAATATAAATAATCCATATTCCATACTTCCATACTTATATTATAAATGCGAAAGTAACTCTGTCTGTCTGTCTGTCTGTCTGCTACTCTTTCACGCCAAAACTACTCAACGGATTTAAATGAAATTTGGTATACAGATAATCTAGACCCTGAAAAAAGGACATAGGCTACTTTTTATTGCGAAAAGGGGGTTGTACCACGCGGACGGAGTCGCGGGCGGCCGCTAGTACTTGATATATACCTACGGAACTAATCGCGAGGATTTATAAAAATAAAAGAAGATTATTGTACTTACCGCCGTGGTCACAAGCGAACTGGTCAAGCAGCAGTAGGTACTATAATATGCTTATATTTATATATCCTCGCGTTTAGTCCCGTTTATATCAAGTAATTTTATTTTTCCCTTAAATTAATTAAATAATCCATCTGAATAATTTAAATGGGTTGTACTTAAAATCAAATATTATAACAACTCTTGAGCACAAGACGATAGCAAGTAGCTATGAAATTGTTAAAATAAGTCCATAGCCCATAACCATCTTGTCTACAGATCACTTCAAAGAATAATTATCTGAAAACGATCCTGTCAGAAACACATTACATGAGTTCAAATAAAATATGTCTACAAATAATTTGATACAACGTCTCGTAAAATAGCCTGACCCCAAACCATATAATATCAGTGCCCAAACTAAGGTCTCTCTTGTAAGATGAAAACCGAATTAAAAAAAATATCTTTCTCGATGAACATCCATATCCATACTAATATTATAAATGCAAAAGTAACTCTGTCTGTCTATCTGTCTGTTACTCTTTCACGCCAAAACTACTACTACTCAACGGATTTAAATGAAATTTGATATACAGATAACTAGACCATGAGAAAGAACATAGGCTACTTTTTATTTCGAAAAGGGGGTTGTAAGGGGTTGAAAGGGGGGTAAAAAGTTACTTTTCCACGCGGACGAAGTCGCTGGCGGCCGCTAGTATTTAATAGATCTAATGTTAATATTTAAAAAAATATGTTTTTAGGGAAGAAAAAAATTGTTCACATCCCTAAAGCTGCGTACGCGTTTACAATAGCAAAGATGAAATATCAACAATAGAGATTTTGCGGAACAAAAACACTGAAGCGCTTCAATTTTTTGATGTTGCAATGTTCTTTTCCTTTTGTCTTTTTGGGCAGCAAGTGTTAATATTGTGGCTACTTTCAATCTATGAAAATATCTTTCCGTGTGTACACGGAGTACTTTTAGGTGTTTTTGTAATTAACGAAATGGGCACTGGAGGCCCGATTCGGGGGAAAGGGGGGTAAAGGTTGGTAGCGCACTTGTGACAAAGCGATTGCCACCGCCGATTTGATCATAGTTGATCCGTCTGCTCGTCTGCCACATATCACATAAAAAACTCATATCCCAATCATCAACTTCATTATTGTCAAGTCACTGTTAATCAAAAACAAGCAATCGAAATTTGTACCGAGGTACACTATATTTACTCTATGGAATACTCTACGAAATGTCTTAAATTCACCACGGTTTTTTTTTTTCAATTTCCGTGATTTGTTTTTTTTCATACTAGATGTAGTGGCAGTATAAATAGTGTATGCAGAATCTCTTTGTTCTCTAAATTCCACCATAGACATAGTCAAGAGATCGAGCGCAAAACCAAAATGTCTTAAAAAAAGAAGATACGGATAAATCCAGCAAAGTTCGAAACTTAGTGGTAACAAAAACCAAATTGGAAAATATTTTCTTCATGAAGGTGAGTAGATAAGTAACTTTATTGTTATGAACTTACGAAGGACCACGTTTGCTTAGGTCCGAAGTTCAGTAATAAAGTCCATCAAAGTTTGCACTTAATCGCCTTGTAGGTATGGGTTGCTGTTATCAAAGTGGGGGTCTCACTAAGGTTTATTATTTTGGTAATATTACATAAACAATGATTGCGCACATAGGAACATAAAGTAAAGCAAAGTATCAGCCTATAACTGTCCCACTGCAGGGCAAAGGCCTCCATCATAAAAAATAAAGTTATCGCTACTATGATGGAGTTAGGCTTAATCACCACGCTTGCCTAATGCGGATTGGTGATCATAAACCCGAGCTATGTTCGAAAAATTCGAAACATACTTTTACTCGACCTGGGAATCGAACCCGGGACCCCGAGATCACGGCCCGGTACTTAAACCACTAGACCAACAGGGCGTTCAAGACTACATAGGCAGGGCATAGAAATATATTACATGCAAAAAAAAATTGCTCCGAACATTAAAATGCTTGTGTATAGTTATGAAAACGTAGATTAGCGGGGTTTCTAAGTTATTTCGAAAGCCTTCACCGATTTTCATTACATAGAAAACTACTTATGAATCGAAAGTCTGTTTAGCTTTCAGTCTGCAACTCAAGAAATGTTGTCTTGTTCTACTTTTAGAACAATTACAAGGAATATAAATGAGTATCGGTATAGTACAAACTAGTTCATAAACAAAAGTTGGTTTCTTTATTTTGCATTCGTAGTCCGCCTTGGCTCGGCTTCGATCTGAAAAGTTAGTTTTTAGTTCATGAGTAAATATTTTATACCTACTATGGATAGTAGGTTCATTATACCTTTGAATCATAATATTATCATCCTTCTTCTTATCATGATATTATTATACTCGTTCAATATAGGATTTATTTGAAATCTGCTACTACTAGGCCCCTAGTGAGCGGTTGAAAACATAAATTAGTTTGACATTTTCTTTCGTTTGTAATAGATGTACTCGTATTAATCTAGAAGCAAAAGTATAATAGAGGACTTACAAACTTTTCGAACATAGCTCGGGTTTGTGGTCACCAATCCGCATTAGGCAAGCATGGTGGTTGAGCTTCGTAGCAACCATCATGGTAACGATGACGAGACGAGAAGAGATACCTACCTACTTACGGAATGTATGTAGAATTGGTCTCATTCACAAACCGCACCCGAGAATGCGCGTCTTCGTATCCACGAACTATGCCTACATGTTATACCAGCTTCTAGCTTACTTGAATAGTAATTTATTACTAACTTACTTTAGTCTGTACTTTTTTTTCAATGTTTCAGAGTAAATTTCAAAAATTGATTCGGTACTTTATCTATACATATAATAAAAATGTAAAAAAGCTGTGTCTGTACATTGAAGATATTTATCTCAAAATCACTTAGGACGACTAAAAAACAGTAACAGAACATGAATCAATGATTTTTAAAATTTTTGTCTGTCTGTTTGTCTGTTTATCTGTTTGTCTGTTTGTTCGCGCTAATCTCGGAAACTACTGAACCAATTCGAATGAAACTTTTTTTATTGTATAGCTGTAATGTCAGGGCAACTTATAGGATATATTATATTTTGAAGACCAGGCTCCTTGATGTAGAACCACAACAGCCCAGCTAAACTATAAGAGGTAGGTCAATGGCACCTTAACAAAAGTTGTTCAGATTGATGAGCAGTTTATGATGCCATGAAAAAAAAATCAAAGATCATGGAACATCTGGTTTGGACCTCTAAGAGCCCAGCTACACTATAACAAATATGGAATGAAATGGAATGGAAAATTGTCAAATGTGATGAGCATTTTTGGATGAGATCCTATAAGGAAGGATATTCCGAACTTGAACCCCTAATGGAGCGAAAAGGGGGTTCAAAGTTTGTTCATGGGACTACGTGATTCCTTGGCCCAATTTACTCCAACTTTTGCATACACATTCTTTGACAGAATTGATGGATAAAATATAAGATTCAAACTTTAATAGAATACTTACATCCCCTAATGGAATAAAAAAATAATTTGGGGGTTTCATTAGAAGTTGATATTTTAAATATTAAATGGGTTTGCACTTGACCTCATCTCTCCTGATGGAGAGTGACAATGAGGTCTAAGATATAGCGTGCTTTCCCAGAAGAAGCCTATTCACTCTCGACTTGAAGACACCCAAATTGTAGCTCTCTGGAAATACAAAAGCCGGCAAGTTGTTCCGTTCCTTAGCATTTCGTATAAAATATTAACGAGCCGCCTTAAAAATCTATTAACCTATAAACGAACATTAATTTATTATAAGTAATATTTTTGTTAAATTCTATTTAAATAATCATCTTTAAGTCAGGAGTCATAAAGTTCACGCAAACGAAGTTGCGGGCGGCCACTAGTTGCTAATAAAAGAAAACGGGCCGAAGAAACACCTTAGAATATTTATGACGCTGATTAAGATCTACTAGCCGCTTTTTACTACCTGTATCGACAAACCCATAAAAACAACGCCGAATTATCTCCAGCAATTATTACCCATGTCTTAGCAAAGAATCTGAGCAATCCCCAAGTTAATGGTGTAACTACTACTAACGAGATTCCCTCGCCGGGGTGGCATTAAAATGGACTCCTAAAGAAGAGCAAGACGTATTACGCAGATATACTATCCCGTTTCAATTTTGTTAAGTAGTCTTGAATGCCTACAATTTGGTGGGCCGAATAAAACAAGGGAGATAAAAAGGCAGCGGGACGCCTCGGCTGCCATCTTGGTGAGAGATTAACAGCTATAATCAAGCAATTGGGTGCGGATTACAGCAATTTTTATGTCGCCATAGCCGCTTGCGCCCCCTAGCAGGGCCGTCATCAATCAACCCGCGAAACTCCAGCAATAACAATGACGACGCGTACTCGAGTAAAAATTTAGAGCGTTTTTCAGACTAGCGGCTTTTTCCGGTGTATACGAGTTTACTCGTTACGGCCATAGCAATCGCACAAGCGCTTTCGAATCGACCGCGTTCGTTCACTCAAATCAACGACCTGTGCAGCTGGTAGTACCAACCTAAACATTTGGTATACGCTAGTATATACCTCCGTGTGTATATATTTACATAGGGATGTAACGTCCATTTGCCAGTGTCTCAAGACGAAAGTCCTTAATGCGTGTAATGTTGCCAGTGATGACATACGAAGCCTAGACTTGGCCGCTTAAGAAAGCTCATAGTTACTCTAAGGGAGATAAATTATGAGAAACCGCAGGAGATCTAAGGTCGTAGACATAGCCCAAAGAATTGCGTGGCTAAAGTGGCAATGGGCCAGGCAGATTGCGAGGAGAACAGTCGGTCGTTGGGCGGAAAGGTCATTGACAGAAATTTGCAGCCGTGGTAGGTACAAGGTGGACCGATGATTTCGTGAAGGCCGCGGGAGTCCTTTGGATGCGGGCGGCACAGGACCAGTCTGTGAAGAGAACATATTGGGGGAGGCCTATGTCCTATGTGAACGTCTATTGCCTAAAATGTTGATGATAAAGAGGCATGTAACATGTACTAATCGAAAATGTAGGTGTCTCTGTTATACTTATATAAACTTCTGTTTATCTAACTCCTGATTTTATCCAAAATGCGCTATATTTGAATAACATTTTCCGCTCCCATTGGCGTTGTCTGACAAATCGCAACGAGCTTTGTTATCAAGCATTTTAAAATTGAGTTCTAATTATATCAAACATGCAGGCGTTTTCACAACCATTTCAATAGAATTCAATTCAGCGTGTTTCACGCATGAAATCAGGGGATTTCGATTTAATTTCAAACCGGCCGCGTCGCGATCACTTCGGATAAACGGGAGTTTACTGGGTAATGTATACGAAACTTAAAAATATGTGATGACCAGTTCCATGCCTTTAGCCTAGGCTTATACAAAAATATATCTAGACTAGTGGCCCGCCCTCACTTCGTATCGAGACAGCAGTTCCACTGTCTACCACAATATGGCGCTTGGCGTCGATCACATCACGCTAGTGTTTCGTATTTATGGTTTGTATATAAGGTTTCTCGATATCTATAGAGTTTGTATCTTTATTCTTTTTTTTTATATTATAGGAAGGCAAACGAGCAAGCGGGTCACCTGATGGTAAGTGATCACCGCCACCCATGGACATCAGCTTCACCAGAAGGAGTGCGGATGCGTTGCCGGCCTTTTAGGAAGGTATAGGTATAGGTTTATAAATAGTAT